>CAOKZL010000519.1:0-677534 GCA_948472985.1 Iguana delicatissima
GCCATGCTGTCAAGTCTCCTGGTCACCATTTTGGGAAGGGCTTGGAAAAAAGATAGAGGGATTTGCTGGTGTAGCCACGTGTTCAGTCCACCCTTAAGAACATGGTTGCACAACAGTGCAATTCAACTTTGTGTGTGCACACCTTCAAGTCTATTGTCCACTTACAGTTATCATATGAATTTCTTGGGGTTTTCTTAGGCAAGGAATCCTCAGAAGTAGTTTTGCCTGTTCCTTCCTCTGAAATATAGCCTACAGCACCTGGTATTCATTGGCAGTCTCCCATCTAAGTGATAACCAGAGCTGCAGTTTAACACAACCCTAAATTGGTTTAGAATGATGTAACTTCCCAACAGGATGCCAGCTACGGTTTTAAATTGTGTTAACCTTTAAAAAATAGATCAGATCCACAATCATGGCTTTAAATATCTGGTACTGACCATCTCTGCCTATCTTCTGCTCTCCCTATATGTTATCTATGCATGTCAAGAGTGTTTTGAGACTATCTTGCAGCAATTTAGACATGCACAGATCTCATTTCTCTGTCTGAAAATGTGGAAAAACTATTTAATCTGTCCAAGGAGCCAAAGAGGTGTTGTTCTTAGTCTCTTGACACTCTCCTGGTCTGTAGAGAGAAAACTGGAATGCAATCCAGGAAACTGGAATGCAATCCAGGAAAGCAAAACAACCAAACTGTGTGAAAGAGGACTGGTTTAAATAAACCAACTCTCTTTCACACAGTTTGGTTGTTTTGCTTTCCTTGGAAAGCAAGGAGGGCAGGGTATGGTAGTTCCTTTATTTATTTGTGATTTCTTAAAATATTTGTACCCTATCTTCTACCTAAAGATCTCGGGGCACTGTCCAACAGAACCAACCTGACTAATTTAAACATTGTAAACAGTAAAAACAATAAAACGATTTTAAAAGCTAATAACATATTAAACAAGTTAACATGTTAAAAAGACAGCTTTTAGTGAACAGCCATCTTTTCTCTTCGTGCCTAAGTGACAGCAATATAGGTGACCATCAGGCCTCCAAGGGGAGGGTATTCCGTACCCGGGGACCACAACAAAGAAGGCCTTCTCCTGTGGCATCCCATAATGCATTGCCCTGATGGACAGGATGCAGAGAAGGGACCCATCAGCAGATTCTGGTTCTCTCGCAGGGTCAGCAAGGTTGCCCAGCCAGTTGACAGGGTTTTCTTGACAAGGTTTCTTCAGAGGGGGTTTGCCCTTGCCTTCCTCTGAGGCTGAGAGAGTGTGTCTTGCCCAAAGCCACTCAGTAGGTTTCCATGGCTGAGTGAGGATTTGAACCCTGTTCCCCAGCATTCTAGTCCAACGCTTAAATCACTCAACCAAACTCAGTCTTCTTGGCAAGACTTGTTGGCTCAGTCTTCTTGGCAAGACTTGTTGGCTCAGTCTTCTTGGCAAGACTTGTTCCAGGTGGTTCGCCCTTGCCTTCCTCTGAGGCTGAGAGAGTGTAACTTGCCTGTGGTCTCCTGGACTCCTAGTCCAACATTCAAATGTCTAGCTCCCTTATAATAAATGAAGTATTGCTTTTTGTTGTTGTTATGGTCGCTTATTATTATTGTAGCTTATTCTTATTGCTTGGAGAGCTTTATCATAGTTCTGACCAAAGCCTGGGAGGGATTCTCCACCCGCTGATCTGGGAGGCACCAGCTGCTTTGGGAAGGGAGCTTGGAGAACTTCACAGAGCAGGCTTGGGAGGCTGCAGAGACAGCTTTGGTGGGCTGCGTGGAGGCTCCACTCCTTCCATCCTGATGTGCACAAACATTCAAAGCCACGCCATGCCATTCCCCCAAACCCAAGTTGTTCCTCTTACCGGAGTATCTTGTGCCGGCTGTGCCGACTCCGCTCCCGTTGGCAACAGTCTAAGTAGCTGATACAGATCTCCTGTTGGGATATCAAAGCAACGGCACAGGTTGAAGGCAGAGCTGTGCATTAAAAATCAAATGGAGGTGCTCCCCGATTTATGAAGCAATTACAGAGATGGTATGCAAAGCCGGTCTCCCCTGCCATTTCTCACGGCCCCTCGGTGATCAGCGTCCCCCCTCCACTACCCCCTGAAAACCCTTTTCTGCAGGAAAGGGTCCTTAAAAGCATGCCTTCAAGAAGATAAAGAGAACCTTTGATTGAACCAAACTGCAAGCAGCCTCAGCACACCACACCAGTCATGCAGTTGAAATCACGCCGTTGATGCACGATCAACTCCCAACCCTGCTTTTAATTGTTAAGGTGTAACAGGAACACAATTTTAGGCAGATGGTTATCTAGTCACATACCAGGAAAGGCAAGCTAGAGGAGCAGAAAATTGATAAATGCTGCACACATCAGCAAATTAAGTCTGAACCTCAGAGCATTTCTGAGGATAAAGCAACAACCTTCGTTCTACCTCAAGGCAACAGGCTTTATTCCACTTTTTCTACCTCAAGGACCGAATGCAATTTCAGAGACTTCCTTGAGGGCCATGTTTTAGGGTGGGCACGGCCATAAGCAAAAGGACAGGGCCAAAACACCGGCTCAAAACCCTTTACCAGTCAGTAGCTAAGACACTTCAAATACATTTTAGAGCAGGGGGAAATCTCAAACAAAAGCTAGGAAGCTACCAGATTTCTGTCAGCAGTGCATTGATTTTGTATTCCTGGATGGCTGAAAGGGGTTGGACTGGATGGCCTTTGGGATCTATTCCAACTCTATGATTCTACTTTGGGTTCCCCTTGTAACCGTCTCCACCTTCCACAACCTCCTCAACTACAAATCCCAAGATTCCTCAGGATGAAGCCACAGGAGTCAAAGAAGCACCACACTGCTAATTAACAGGCAGATCCACTCCATAAGTTCCTGTGTGGTCCAATCTCAAATGCATCTTCTGGTGGGGGAGTGAATTCAAACAATTCAATGTTGCAGGCCCAGCTGTATGACTTGGGAGGACCTCATGCTGTACCACTCTCGAACCCAACAAGATAGGATCTGATCTCTTCTTCTGGATGGGAGAGCAAAGGCTCCACATCAGAACCAAAGATAACAAATCATAAAACTGTAGAGTTGGAAGAGACCCCTAAGGGCCATCCAGTCTAACCTCATTCTGCCATCAAAGCACTCCCTTTGGCTGATGGCCATCCAGCCTCTGTTTAAAAGCCTCCAAGGAAGGAAGACTCCACCACACTTCCAAGGCAGTGTATTCCACTGTTAAACTGCTCTTACCCTCAGGACATCCTTCCTAACATTTAGATGGAATCTCTTTTCCTAGAGTTTGAAACCACTGCTCCACCGTGTCCTAGCCTCCAGAGCGGCAGAAAACAGGCTTGCTCCATCCTCGGTCTGACATCCCTTCAAATATTTAAACACGGGTGTCGTCCCCTCTTAAACCTTCTCTTCTCCAGGCTAAACATTCTCAGCTCCCTAAGCCATTCCTCATAGCGCTTCATGGTTTGCAGGCCTGGTTTGCAGGCCTTTGACCATTTTGGTGGCCCTCCTCTGGACACGATCCAGCTCGTCAATATCCTTCCTGAACTGTGGTGCCCAAAACTAGACACAGTATTCCAGTGGGGTCTGACCAAAGCAGAATAGTATGGTACCATCACTTCCCTTGACCTAGACACTATACTTCTGTTGATGCAGCCCAGAATTGCATTGGCTTTCTTAGCTGCCGCATCACCCTGCTGACTCATGTTCACTCTGTGGTCTGCTAAGAGTCCTAGATCCTTTTCACATGTACTGTGGTCAAGCCAGGTGTCGCCCGTCAAATCTGTGCATTTCATTTGAAATGCAAACGAGAATGTTAAAGAAAAAAAATGCCAATTGTTTGCACAACAAGCTTCTCTCAGTATGGTTTGGCCAGTTTTGCCATATGATTGCTTCTCACCTCTCCTGGCCTGATATCTTCCAAGGCTGTCAAGTGAAGGAGGAAATTGTTCTCCGGGAAGGAGGTCTCTGCATTGGGGATGCAGCTGTGGTTACCTGGAACAGAAAAGGAGGCAAACTGTACTCTCGGGTTCAAGAACCTAGTCCATGGTGATCACTTCTTGCCAAGGAGGTAGGGTACCCCTGGACTGGTTGTTTTTCCTTTGTTACTTACAACAGCTCTGCAATACGTAGAGACCGGACCCTTCACAATTCAGGAACTCCCCTGTCTCTAAATCCAAAAGAAAGTTGGAGAGAGAAAGAAGCAACATTGGCTTTTAAAGGATATACATTTTATTATATATATATTTCAATTAAACCCTTACAAAGAATACCATACATCTAGCACAGGAGTCTCCACCAGTGGTGTGATTCAAAACAATTAACAACTGGAACTGCTAGACATTGAATATATATTCCCACATGTGGTGGGAGTGTCCCAGAATTTCTGAATTTTGGAAAAAGATATTTCTAATAATAATGCAAATTATAAACCAAACAGTTCCTGTTGACCCCAAAACAGGACTCCTCTCCATATTTTGTGACAACTGTGAGACATTAAATCATAAAGAACTGATTTTTTGACTTTGCTGCAAGATTGGTAATTGCTCAGAATTGGGGGAAAAACTGGGCCACGTCTCAACTGAAGTCCAGTGAAAATCTAGGAAACAACCCTTATGGAAAAGCTGGCATCTACTGTACAAGATGACAGAAATGACCAGTCAGAACTAAGCTTCTTTTCAACATCTTTTCCTTTTATTAATTTCACCAGTGACAGCAGAAAGTTTCCACCTCCTCCACACATTTGGAACTATAGAGAAATGCTTTAGTTGAATGATAAATTTATTATCATTTAAACTCTGAAAAATCTTATTTTGTGGGAAATAATATGCAATGCCTGGTGAGTTTCTTATTTGTTCTGTTAAAAAAATAGTTATGTTATGCCACTATGTCATATTGTTAATAATTTTTTTTTTAATTAAGTTAACCAGTTCTATTTTTTTGCCCAAATGTGTCCCGCCAGTCTCCCATCACCAGGGGATGTTTGCTGCTTCCTTGCCAGATTCCCAGGTGCCGGGCTGGTTGTGTTTCCTCCAGCACCTCGACAGTAGCTGTGTTGGATGGTGGGGCACTCAATGTGTTTGTGTCCCTATGTCCCCAGAGGATCTAACCCTCCCTTATCCTCTTTCAAGAGTTTTAAGAACCAGTTCTGACAAACTGCTGCAAACTGACCAAATGATACCACTGGTCCTTACGCAAGGAGAACTCCAATCCAACAAACGTTGTTTTTGTTGTTATTTGTCACCAAGTTAAGTTCAACTTGTGCAACCCCATGAATGAAAGAGCTCCAAATCACCCTGTCATTCAACAGCCCAGCTCAGGTCTAGCAAACTCAGGACAGCTCTGGCTTCCTGGACTGAATCTATCCACCTGTAATGGGGTCTTCCTCTTTTCCTCCTGCCATGTACCTTGCCTAGCTTTACAGGTTGAGTATACTTTATCCAAAATGCTTGGGACCAGAGGTGTTTCAGATTTTCGAATACCTTGACACTACGAGATCCACTCTTTTGTCAGTTCTTCTCATCTTGCCTTCTCTCTGGAGGAAACACGATGGAATTACACGCACAATTCCAAGCAAGCCTCCATAATCCCATCTTGTTCCCTACGGGAAGAAGACTGGATTCTGCTTTTCAAAATTCTCGATATTGGAGCATTTCAGATAAGGAATACTGAACTTGCGTTGTTTTTTCTAACAAGTCATGTCTTCTCATAATATGTCCAAAGTTTCAGTTTAGTCTCAGTTTAGTCATCTTGGCTTCCAGGGAGAGTTCAGGCTTGATTTGCTCAAATGTTTACATGTGTTACACTAGCTAGCTTTGTTTTTCCTTTCTACTTCCCGACTGGCATGGAGAACGTACATTCCCTGCTCCCAGTGCTACACGACACCCTCAAAACACCTAGGAGCATCCCACTGTCTAAGGATGTCACCCCGACACCTCCTACCAATGAAAGTTCTTCCACCCAGATCATCCCTCTGGGTCATCCAAGATCCTATGGCTCACCCACCTTTCTCGATGTCCTTATAGAGCTGGTCTATGAAGGCGTCTAACTGCTCCCGCTCCCGAGGGGAAGCTCCAAGGCATCACAGGCATGGACCCACTGGCTCAGAGAGCTGGAGAAAACCAAAAAAGCCAAAATGGGAGGTGGTGGAAAGAACTCCTTCCTCGAATCACATCTCCAATAAACACTTGGCACTTCCAAATCTCTTTCACATTATAGACCTTTGATACCACCTTAATTGACAGGGCTCCTGTGAGGGAGTCACCATCCAGATTGACCCCACAGATCCAAATATAATGTTATGGACTTTGAGTGGGGGGGTGTGTGTGTGTGTAAGAAGTTACATCAAAATATGTATGTGAGCAAATATCAAAATGTGTTCATGTCTGCGTGTGTGGTGGGGACTGAGGTATGGTGGGGAGAGAGGGCACTCAGGGTCTAAACCAGGTCAAAAAAAGGAAAGAGAAAGAGGTGAGTCAGCATGGCCGTCCTATCTGTCCTCTCTCATCGATCTCCTTCATTGGGCATGGGGAGGCACTGGGAGGGGGTTTGTGGTGCTGAGCCGTTCTTAGCTGGCCAGGCAGTGGTTGGTGGAGGAGGAGACCAGAGGCAGGTTCTGTTGGATAGAAATGCTGTGACATTCGTCCCAGTTAAAAATACATTTGATGAGCATGTGGGATACACCTGGGGAATGACCTAGGGGACATGCAGTAAGGCTGAGTCATGGTGACATGAAATCCTGGCAAGGGGTTGCATCAGCCATTCTCCCTAGCTGATGAACCTATGACTGAGGATGTGTGTATCCTGATTGTACAGATGTGTATATATTGGAACTTGAAGAATAAAAGCCTCCAGGTATTTTTGGATGACAACTCTGTGTGCTAGTGTTACTAACCAGTGGGTAGAGTGGGGTCAGGACTGATGCTGTATGTTTACACTCTGCTGCTGCTCATGCTTATTGCTGTTTTGATACTCTGCTGTATGTTTATGCTTGCCTCTGGGACACATTTTGTTCAGACCGCAGCGGTTCCAGGGAGGATGTTGTGCTGGGTGCTGTAAAATCCACCTCCCGACAGGTTTTTAAAGGGCTGCGTGGCCTGATCAGAGCCATCGAGAAGGCAAGTTTTCCCTAGAAAAGCAGCACTTGAGGTGGGGCACAGGGATTGAAGACACTCACAAATAATCAAATCCATGGAACTTAAACAAATGTGGAGGGCTGATTGTATACTGGACAAGCAGCTGTGTTGACGACTGGGTTCAGTGTGGTAAAGCCTGTCTGATCTTCCTTGTTAATTATTAAACCATCCAGAGAGAGAGAGAGAGATGGAAAATAATATTTGTTTATTGGTTGATTGATTGTACCTATATGCTGCCTTTTCTCCCAAAGTGGGATCCACCTCTTTCAAGCAAAATAAAATTCTTGAACACTTTCCACATTCTCAGCTCTTCAGATCTCCTTTATTTTCCTTTTCCTACCTAACCTTGTCAAAGTCTTTCCCAGATTTCATCCATTCCTATCTGCACTGGTCCTACCTAACCTTCTTTCAGACAAGCCTCTGTTTTTCATATCTGTCTCCCCAGCCTTCTACCCACAGGACTGTATGATCAGTGACTGGTTGGCTCTAGCCAGGAATACCCAGATTCTTTCTTTACAGTTCCATCTTACAGAATCCTGGGATCTGCCATTTCACGCATTGCTTAGAATCTTCTGAAAAAGAGTGCTAGAATGTTCCATAAAAGATTTCTATTGCCTCCCCACACTAGAAATCCCAGGACTCCATATAAAGCCTTCTTGGGATTGCTCCCACTCTGTGGAGCCCCATCCCAGGACAGGTTCAGCTGTCTCTTCTGTGAACCCTTTTTTGCCAACAGGCAAAAATCTTGTATTTATACAGACCTTCAGTCATTAAGCAGGTGTGGCAGAAAGGCATTTTAATACAATATATTGGACTTTTGTTTTAGGTTTTATATGAATTTCAAACCGTTTTCAACTATTTGAATATGACTGTCTATTTAATTTTTAAAAATCTCTTCATCATATATTGATTTAATTGTATTTTGCTTCATACTGCAAGCTGATTTGGGACTCATACTGGGAGAAAGTCAAGGTAAAAATTAAATAATAAACAAATCAAAGTTGTTAAAGTGGTATCAAAGAACTACAACAGTGTAGTGTGAAAAAGACTTCGGACACCGTTCTGTTTACTCATTAGCCTGCTCACCCTTGGTGACCAGAAAACTGCGTGCAATTCAAGTCAGTGGAGGAGGGATAGGTCACAGTTCTCCTGGGCCGTTTCCGCACTAGCCCTTGAGGGCCTCTCCCTAAACTGCAAACCCCAGGATTCTATCGGATGTTGAAAGTGGAATAATAGCGCTATAACAGGCTAGTGCGGAAATGGCCCTAGAAAGCCATGCAGGCTCAGAGAGAGATTTTCAACCACTCACCCCTTTTCCAGAACTACTCCACCACTTACCTGGTTCCTATCCCTTGGCCATTGGTACCTACCAGGGCAAACAGCGACCGGAAGCCTTCAGGAGAAAACCACTGTTGAGGGGAGACAGTAAAATGAAAGGGAACATCATGCTCATTGGTCTAGTCAGTGGGCTCTTCATCTTCTCCACCACAACAAGCTACAAAGGATGCATGCTCTGACTGAGAGCTGCCACACAACTATCATCACTGCAGGCTCTGAACACTGTGAAAATGCTTGCCCTGGAGTGTTAACTGAGTCCTGAAATTCAGTATTTTCTTTCTTTCTTGCATACATATCCTGCTCCCTCGCCCCAAGATTAAAGCTACAATACCCATTTCTCCACCTCCCTGTGGCTTTTGGGACTGTTTTAACTGCGTGCATTTTAAAACTGCTTTTAAATCTGTTTCTCAACAATGTTTTTAATTGCTTTTTGTCAGGAGTCCTGACAGGCTGAGAAGTGCTGAGCAAATGCTTGTAATGAATTAACACAGAGATCATTAATTTTGTTCCTACAACCTCCCTATGAACTAGGTCAGACTGTGAAAAAGTCACCAGCTCAAGACCACTTTGTGACTCACTGGAGATTTGAACCTGAGTCTCTCCTAAGTCCCAGCCCAACACTTAACCACAACTGGAAGCCACAAAAAGTTTCCTAAGGATATCTATTCCAGCCCATGCTAAAGGACACAACTCTAGACCAAACTTTTGGACCAAGGAAGATGGCAGAAAAATGCCAGACTTACCCTGCTAACATGGTCATCATAAAGGGCTTCCGCAAAAAGCACACGCAGGACTTCCAGCTGGCCCTGGAAGGAACCAGTGATGACCCCAAAAGGAAGAGACAGAAAAGTTCACTCAGTGCTGCATAGTAGTAAGAAACGGGCAGGTGCTGTACAGAGTGTAGATAAAGGACATCATAACCATGGGAAGCCGGACAAAAGTGAAGCTTCTCCTTCCTGATCCTGGAGGACCAAAAGAAGGAGGAGTAGAGGCTGGGCATCCCTTATCCAAAATGCTTGGGGCCAGCATTTCAGATTTTTTTGGATTTTGGAATACCTGTACTTGCACATACATAAAATGTAGTACTACAGGCTTCTCCCACTTATCTGACAGGTTAGGGACCGGAGCACTGTCAGAAAACAGAAGTGGTTGAAAACCAGATTGCATGTACTGTACTGTCGGTAGCATGAAGGATTTATGGAGACTCACGTGGCAGCAATTGCACACATGTTGCTTGCAAAGTCTCTCAGCCGGCTTAAAGCCGTTCCTTCCCCCACTCATTTTGCAAGCAAAGCATACAAGCGGTTTCAAGCGAGCCTCCGCAGGCAAGAAGAACTGATGAAAGAGCAGAACCCCAGTTGAATTATTGGAACTTGCTCTTAATTTGGAAGCCTCAAAAAAGCAAGTCTTCAGATAATGGAGTATCAAAAGGTGGGCACTTCCTGCATATGGGAGATCTCCGGGAAGCCTGCGAGTGAGCAGGAGCACCACAGCGCATCATAGCACTACGCTTGGAATCCCACACTTTCATAGATCCTCACATCTCTTCTTAGCCTTGCATCTCATTTGTTCACTACTTGTGGTGTGACACATGAGCTTGGAGAGAGACTGAGGATCTGGAAACCATGCCTTATGAGGGTCAGCTTAGGGAGATAGGTATGTTTAGCCTGATGAAAAGAAGGTTGAGAAGTGACATCATAGCCACGTTTAAATATCTGAAGGGATGTCATGTTGAAGATGGAGCAAGCTTGTTTTCTGCTGCTCCAGAGACTTGGACATGGAGCAATGGATTCAAACTACAGGAAAAAGAGGTTCCACCTAAACATCAGGATGAACTTCCTGAATGGTAAGAACTGTTCAAAAGTGGAATATGCTGCCTTGGGGTGTAGTGGAGTCACCTTCTTTGGATGTTTTTAAACAGAGCCTGGATGGCCATTTGCTGGGGGCACTCTGAGTGTTTGTTCCTGCATGGCAGAATGGGGTTGGACTCAATGGCGATCATGGTCTCTTCCAATTCTGTGATTCTATGGGTGAGCAGGAGCACCGCAGCTGCCACGCTGAGGGTGGAAGTGGGCAGCTGGTGGCAAAAAGTTTTGGTTTGTGGAGGTTTTTGGATTTCAGATTTACAGATAAGGGATACTCAGCTTGCACTTGAAAGAACTAAGATCTGGCGTGCAAAGAAAAAGGAGGCAGAAACAAAGATATTATAAATGTATAAGAAATGAAAGAAAGCTAAGAAATGAAAGAAAGAAAGGTAACTGTTATTTTTTCTTGTTAATGGAAATGTACCTGTTCTTCTCTTGTGTAAACAGAAACAAAGTAGATTCAACTGGAGAATATAAGCTTGGAAGTGGGGTGTGTGTGGGATACATCTAATAATGGTGTAGATCCACTTGTTTCTTTTTTATTTTTGCAATTAAATTTTTAATACAAATATTTCAAAAAAAATAAAATAAAAGATCTTCCTGACAACAAAGCAAGCAGGCACATAAGGAGGAAGAAGGAGAAGAGAGCGAAATCACAGAAACCGATCTCCATTTCCATAGGCAACTCTGACCTTAAACTTGTCTCCCAGGAGCTTGTGGACAATTTCCTCTTCCTCGTTGGCCGTTTTGCTGCAGAACTGAGCAAAGAGTTTGATCCACCAGTCTTTGTCTTTAGCCTGGAAGAAAGCAGCAATAAAAACTTCAACACTTTACATTGTCTTTACCTCTCTTGGCTCTCTCTAACCCACTGGGGACTTGTGAGGATTGCAGTCAACTACATCTCCTCCTGCTTTTTCCTTGGGAAACAGTGAATAAGATACTACTGAATAAACAAAGGCTGTGCAGAAGGCAATACCTTAAAAATGCATTTGATTATCATTTCTCAAAGTCAGGGAATTCAGATTTAACTACCTGACACTGGTTTGTTTTGTTTGCTTGCACTGGGTATAGCTGTGTTTTCCAATATAAAAGGTTGATTATCCCTTATCCAACATGCCTGGGACAAGAAATGTTCTGTATTTCAAATTTTTCCAAATTTGGAATACAGTAACTTTTTGGAATAGCCTTGCATCTCATTACTTGGGTTGTGCATGAGACATGAGGTTGGAGAGAGACCGAGGATTTGTGACCTGGTGGGAACCCAAGCGCGCTGCTCAGCACAAATCCATGCCTCCTGCCATTTCATAGATCCTCAGTATCTCTCTTTTTGCCGCCAGCTGCCCGCTTCTGCCTTTAAGGCAGCTGCCACAGCACTCCTCAGATCTGACAAATGAACAAGCAAGAGTGTTGCAGCCACCACCTCAAAAGCAGAAGTGGGTGGCTGGCAGAAAAAAACCTCTTGGGTTTTGGAGACTTTCAGATTTCCGACTTCCAGAGAAGGGAGTCTGAACCCATTTTCTGTTGCTGCACCTGAGGCTACTACTGAAGGTTTGTTTGAAGACCACAGTATTAAGACCACAGCAGCAGCAGCAATAGTTATTTATATCCTGCTTTTTCCCAGGTTGGGACTCAGAGAGGCTTACAACTAAAAGATGCAACTAAAACCCACAGAATACAAAACTTAAAATATAATTAAACAATAGAAAAGAATTAAAACAATGTTAAAATACATAATTGAAACTCAAATGTTCATCAGGAACACAATATCCAGGACATTCTATCAGCCAGGCCACATACAATCGCACTTTGAACACCTGCCTGGATAAAAATGTCTTTACCTGATTGCGGAAGGACAGCAGGGAGGATGCCAGTCTGATTTCTCTGGGAAGGGAGTTCCAGGGCCTGGGGGCAGCCACTGAGAAGGCCCTGTCTCTCCCGTGTTCCCACCAGGTATACCTGTGAAGATGGTGGGACAGAGAGAAGGGCCTCTCTAGCAGATCTCAAAGGTGGGTCTGATTCGTAAGGGAGAACGCGGTCCTGCAAATAAGCTGGACCTGAGCCATGTGAGGCTTTAAAGGTCATCACCAGAACTCTGAATTGTACAGCTACGCACCTGTTTGACGGTAGCAACCATTCGGGCCATAAGCATGATACTTGAAGTCTCAGGTGGGTAATGGATGTTCCTGGGCAAGAAAAAGAAGGTGTTTCTTTTCACAGAATCCACATTTAACCAAACGGCTGTGGAGGGATGGTGGATGACAGGATTTATACAAAACGCAATAAATCTTCCCTCGTTCCACTGGGCTCTGAACAAACGTGGCTCAGAGTCAAGTGCAAAACAAAACACATAGAGCAGAGTTGATAAACACAGCAACAAAAGCGTGTGCAGCAGAGTATGATAGGCAGTACTGCTCTGACCTCAAAACTCACCCACTAAGGAACACTATCACACAGTGTTGTCTTCCAAGGATACCTGGAGGCTTTTGGTCTCCTGTTCCAATATATACATATGTACAGGATTCGCAGATCCTCCAACAGAGATTCAGCATTCCATCATCAACACATCAAGTGGAGATACGCTCTGGCAAAGCCTCCGGCCAACAATCAGGCAGGCCGAGAGAGACGCTGGCCAGATCCCATCTCCTTATATACACGGGGACTAGTTGATGTAACCCCAGCCAGGATTTCACGTCCCATGGCTGATGTAACCCCTTATCCTGGTTACATTACACTGTGACCCGGCTTTTGGCCCCCTGGGGACTACCTCATGACATGCACAGCCATTCCCCCAAGTGCTTTCTACATGTACATCGTAAGTATTTTATTGGACCAAAGGTCACAGCAAACCTTTTTCCAACAATGGCCGCTTCAGTCACACTCTTCCTGAAACAATGGCTGTTTCTAGGGTGTTCTGGAAGGCCTCCCCTTGAAGACCAGTTTGGCAATGGCAGTGGCACCAATTTTAAGCCAAGTGGCTTTTTATTAAAGTCTTTGGGGCCTATAGTTTCTTCCAAGATGGTTTTAAATTGCATGCACCTTCTGAGCAGCTTTTCACTTGCTAAGTTGTCTGATCTGTTTCTAGTCTGTTCAAATTGTATTAAATTCCACATTCTTGAAATGGGTCAAATGGAGTCCCAGGTCAAGAAGGATACAGCACAGCTGGCACCCTACATTCTCTAGGGCTAGGGGCACAGGAGTGTTGACAAACCGGCTCTTGTTGTGCTCCCATGCAGAAACTCATACAAATGTGAAAAAATTGCAAATATCAAAATGTCTTTGTGTGCCTGTGGGAAGGGGGCTGAGGCCTGGTGGGGAAAGCGGACACCCAGGGTCCAAACCAGGTCAAGGAAAGGAGCAAAGATGGCCCTAGGCTTCCTCTCTCTCTTCCACCACCTTTCTTGGGTGTCTCTGGGAGCATTGGGAAGTTTGTGGTGCAGAGAAATTGGGCTGGAATCCATCCTTAGCTGGCCAGACAGTGGTTGGTGGAGGAGGCGGCGGCGGCGGAGGACCAGAGGCAGGTTTTTAAAGAGCCTTGTGGCCTGATTGAAGCAGCCGAGAGGGAAGTTACCCTGGAAAAGAAGTGCTGGAGGGGGAGCAGAGGTTGACGAAACTCGCAAACAATCAAACCTGTGAAAGCCAAATCAGCAAATGTGGAGGGCCAACTGTAACCGATGATGATGGGAGTTAATCATTACGCTTGCACATCACTCATAAAAGCTCCCATAAAATAAGAGGGATATAAATATTTTTTGAGAGTCAAGTTGAATGTTGGACTAGGCCTCTGGGAGATGAAGGTTCAAATCCCCCCTCGATAATAGAAACTCACGGAATGGCTTTGGGCAAGACACACTTCTCTCAGCCTCAGAGGAAGGTCATGGCCAAACCTCCTCTGAACAAATCTTGCCAAGAAAACTCTAGGAGAGTGAACTTATAACATATTCAGTAACATAACTACCTGCCAAGCCAAATATTTTAATGAATGAATAAGTCTGTAGCCCTCTGATCAACCCGGCTGAAGGCTGCAGCTTCGGTTCTAGCTAGATCCTGAAACGTCACCTTCATAAGCCCCAAACAGAATGGAAGTTTTTGGTATTGCACAGGAGGGGCCAAGTCCGCTTACCTCCACGCCTCCTGCAGTTTGTTGAGGGGGTGGACGGGATCCTCCCTGGAGGGCCCTAGGCACAAAACCTGGTGATATTGTTCCCACGCCGCTTGCCGGCACTCTGCGCTGCAGTACGTCACCTTGAGTACAAAGAAGCATTTTGGGTGACTCTACCAACAGCCATGTTCTAGGCCACATCAATAAGAGTATAGTGTCTAGACTGAGGGGAGAAATACTACCACTCTGTGCTGCCTTGGACAGACCCCATCTAGAATTGCATGTTCAGTTCTGGGCACCACAGTTCAGGAAGGATACTGACAAAGTGGAATATGTCCAGAGGAGGGGGATCAAAATGGCAGAAGGCCTGGAAACCATGAAGCCCTAGGAGGAGCGGCTTAGGAAGCTGGGGATGTTTAACTTGGAGAAGACAAGGTTAAGCGGGGGCATGACAGCCAAGTTTAAATATTTGAAGGGATGTCATATGGTGGATCATAGAACCCTAGAGTTGGAAGAGACCCCGGGGGCCATCGAGTCCAACCCCCTGCTGTGCAGGAACACCCATCAAAGCACTCCCAACAGACGGCCATCCAGTCTCTGCTTAAAAACCTCCAAAGAAGGAGGAGGCTCCACCACACTCCACGGAGGCAGCAGCAGATTCCACTGCTGGACAGCTCTGACCATCAGGAAGTTCTTCCTGAGCTTCAATGGAATCTCCTTTCTTGCAGCTTGAATCCACTGCTCCTTGTTCTAGTCTCCGGAGAGGTAGAGAACAAGCCTTCTCCCTCTTCAACACGATATCCTTTCAGCAATTTAAACATGGCTATCATGTCCCCTCTTAACCTTCTCTTCTGCAGACTAAACACATCCAGCTCCCTAAGCCGTTCTTCATAGGACATGGCTTCCAGACCTTTCCAGACCCTCCAAAGGTAGAGCAAGCCTGTTTTTTGCTGCTCCAGAAACCAGGACACAGAGCAATGGCTTCAACCTTCAAGAAAAGAGATTCCATAGAAATCACAGATTCACAGACGCATAGATTTGGAAGAGACCACAATGGCCATTGAGTCCAACCCCCTGCCACGGAGAAACATACACTCAGAGCACCCTTAGCAATGGCCATCCAGCCTATATTTAAAAACCTCTAAAGAAGGTGGCAATTCCATCTAAACATTAGGAAGCACTTCCTGACTGTAAGACCAGTGCCCAGGAGTGTGGCGGAGCCTCATTTTTTGGAGGTTTTTAAACAGAGGTTGGATGGCCAAAGGGAATGCTTTGATGGTGTCTTCCTGCATGGCAGAAAGGGGTTAGACTCGACGGCCCTTGGGGTCTCTTCCAACTCTGTGATTCTATGAAGTTTGAGCTCAGGAAAAGTTGGATTCTTCTCTAGCCAATCCTGGTGTAGTGGGTATCTACCTACACAAGATGAACAGCAGTTGCCTCCAGATTCCCTTACTGAGCATGTGTGAGCAACAAAACACAGAGAAAAGGAGAGCAGATAAGCCTGCATCACCACCCAAACCCATCGTGTTTAAATAAAAAAATCCTAGGTCTATAAGAATCATAGAATCATAGAGTTGGAAGAGACCCCAGGGGCCATCCAGTCCAACCCCCTGATATGCAGGAACAGCCATCAAAGCATTCCCAATAGATGGCCATCCGGCTTCTGCTTAAAAACCTCCAAAGCAGGAGACTCTACCACTCTGAGGCAGCCTATTCCACTGCCGGACAGTTTGGATACCAAAACGGAAATCATTAAAAAAGTGGAGGCTGCTGGAAAAAAACATCAGGAGCAAAATGATACTAGATTTCCACTTGAGCACCTCGGCTGCAGCTTCCGGCTATTGCTCTAACACTGGGGTGGGCATGAGTGGTCCTTCCAGCTAAACTTGCCCAGCTCCCTAAGCCACTTCCTCAAAGAGCTTTTATTGCTTTAAACTTTAAATTCCTTTAACAAATATAAACAGTTTAGAGGAACCAGTCCAAAACTGTTCCCGGCTGCAAGTGATTTTACTGCACACTGCCCAAGCATCTTATGGTATTGAGGAAGGGGAATATAAACATTTGAATGAATAAAGAAACAACTAAGCCGCACTTACCTGGCAGCTGGGACAATGCTGGTGGAGGTCTTTCGGATGCTGCACTGCTCTGGATGAGGGAGGACCTGAAATCTGCCGAGAAGCCGTTGTGCATTTTCTTCTGCGGTCTCCAGCGCTCGCAAACAGTGGTCACAAGCTGGAGGCAGAATAGGTGTATATGGGGGGGGAAAGAAAGTGTTCAAGCAAGCCATCTCCGCCAGGACTGTCTGCATTCTTAACATTTAATTCATTAAAAAAAAACAACACTGAAAGTATCTCCCATCGTTCCAGAGTCTGGAAATGTAATTTATTGGACTATGGCGGAAGCGACCCAAGGTTCCCAGAATCCTCCAACCAGCATGGCTTCTTTGTTGGGTATACAGCAAAGTACTTTCTCTCTGCATTTCAGCTCCATTTTACAATTATAGCACCTTGATAGAACCCTTTGACATGGCGTCATCCTAGGAAACCTAGGATTTGTAGGCTTCAAATTCTGCTCTCCTGAACTACAATATTACACCTCTCTGATGGACATCTCAGAATCATGGGGCTGGAACGGAACCCAAGGGCTATCCAGTCCAAGCCCCTTCTGCCCTGCAGAAAGACTCCATCAAAGCACCCCTGACAGATGGCCATCCAGCCTCTGTTTAAAAACCTCCGAAGAAAGACTTTACACTCTACTGAGGCAGGGTATTCCACTGTCAAATTCCTCTTACCACCGGGAAGCTTTGAGGGTTTTCCTGCATGGCAGGGGGTTGGACTGGATGGCCCTTGTGGTCTCTTCCAACTCTACATTTCTATGATTCTATGATTCTAAGTTCTTCCTAATATTTAGGTGGAATCTCCTTTCCTGTAGTTCGGAGCCATTACTCCATGCCCCAGTCTCTGGAGCAGCAGAAAACAAGCTTGCTCCATCTTCCATATGGCACCCCTTCAAATATTTAAATATGATGACTGTCATGTCATCTCTTAACTTTCTCTTCTCCAGGATAAATGTACCCAGCTCCCTACGCCACTTCTCATAGGGCTTAGTGGTTTCCAGGCCTTTTACTATTTTGATCACCCTCCTCTGGACACATTCTACCCTTTCAATAT
Source organism: Iguana delicatissima (assembly GCA_948472985.1). Taxonomy (NCBI): domain Eukaryota; kingdom Metazoa; phylum Chordata; class Lepidosauria; order Squamata; family Iguanidae; genus Iguana; species Iguana delicatissima. Next base: position 17,590 of record CAOKZL010000519.1, read on the forward strand.
CCTTCTTGAATTATGAACTGGACACAGTATTCCAGGTAAGATCTGACCACAGCAGAATCAAGTGGTACTATGACTTCCCTATTCCTATTGATGCAGCCTAGAATCACATTGGCCTTTTTAGCTGCCACAGCACACTGTTGACTCATGTCTATCTCGTATTCCACTACTACTTCAAATAATTCAAGTCCCTGGATTCTCTGGGTTGGAGCCCTGGCAGTTAAAGCAGTGTCAATGCTCTCTGATTCTGCAGTGCAGATATGCCCCAGGAACTTTTGACTTCAGGGACATGGGATAATGAAACCCTGATCAAGGGGTGGGTTTGGGGTAAAGTTCACCTGTACACTCCCCTTTCCCACAACTGCTAAAGGATCTAGGGGGAAGGAAGGAACCTGTTCCAGGCCACCCCAATGCCATGATCAAAAGTGCTAAAATAATGTATAGAAGATACAGGCAGAGAAAGAAACCATAACAGCATGTCCTCCCAGAAGCCAACGAGAACACGTCTCCTCACCTCTGTATTTATACAGGGCATTCCAGAGGAACTGGGCTGCCACCACGGGCCTCTCGACAAAAATGGTTTCCCCCTTCTGGATATTTCTGATTGCAAAGAGTCCTTTCCCCTTTAAATGGAAAGAAGAAGAGGTGATAAAAACATAATCAGTCTCTGCATTCACTCGGGTTATGGGGGCAGGACCCCTTCAAATGTGGAAAAATTACAAATATCAAAATGCGTGGGTGTGCTTCTGGGGGAAGGGGGCCGAGGCACGGTGGGGAGAGTGGGCACCCAGGCCGTTTCTGCACTAGCCTGTTACAGCACTACGACTGCACTTTCAACATCCTCTGGAATCCTGGGGTTTGCAGTTTCGGGAGGGGCCGACCGGCCCCTCCCGAAACTGCAAACCCCAGGATTCCAGAGGATGTTGAAAGTGCAATCGTCGCGCGATAACGGCCTAGTGCGGAAATGGTCCCAGAGTCCAAACCAGGACAGGGAAAGGAGAGGGAAAGGGGGGAACATGGTGGCCCTATGCTTCCTCTCTCTCCCATATCGCTTTCCTTGGGTGTGGGGGGAGCATCGGGAGAGGGTTTGTGGTGCTGAGAAATTGGGTCGCGATCCATCCTTAGCTGGCCAGGTAATGACTGGTGGAGGAGGAGGAGGAGGCGGAGGAGGGCTGGAGGGAGGTTTTTAAAGGGCTGCACAGCCTGATCAGATCCACGGAGAGGGAAGGTCCCCCTAGAAAAGAAGCTCTTGAGATCGGGAGGGGAAACAGGGGCTGGAGAAACGAGCAAGTAATCAAATCCATGAAAACCAAACCCACAAATGCGGAGAGCTGACCGTAAAGCCATGGGATTTTAATAATGAGCAAAAATAACAGCAAGAAGAAGAAAAAGAAAAAGACAACATTTTTGTTACCCATCTCTGAAACACAACTAAAAACACATCGTAGATTCGAATACATTAAAACCATTTAAAATGCATCAATTGACCTGAAGCATCTTCCCTGTCCGGACTGAGTCCTTTGGGCCAGTGCTGTTGGCTCTGACTGGCAGCCACAGCTACCCAGGGCTTCTGGCATGATTCTCTACCTAAAGAGGCTGGGGGTTGAACTGGGGTCTTTGTGCAGAAGAACAGGGGAAGCTGCCTTTCTGCAGCGCGGGAGCTCTGCCTCGCCCAGCAGTGCCAACCCTGGCTGGTAGGCGCCCACCAGGGTTGCAGGCAGGGCTGTCTTCTCCCTCCCCCCTCCTCCTCCTCCTCTTCTTCTTCCCAGAGTCCCCCAGAACTGGACCCGGGATCTTCTGCAGAGGAGTCTCGGGGGCTGCTCGTTCCTGGGACCCCTGGCCCACCTACTCAAGCCTCCCAACTCTGACTGGCAGCCACGGATCCCCAGGTCTCTTTTCCAAGGCCAAGGATTTCTTTAACGGGGGGGTGTCTTCCCATTCAGAGCCCAACCGGGCCCGATCCTGCGCAGCTCCCCCAATCCCCGCAGATCTGGCCAGAGGAAGGCCCTTTCCGCACCGGCCCGTTGTAGTGCTGCGATTGCGCTTGCAACACCCTCTGGAACCCTGGGGTTTGCAGTTCGGGCGGCCCCTCCCGAAACTGCAAACCCCAGGATTCCAGAGGACGTTGCAAGCGCAATCGCAGCCCTGCAACGGGCCGGTGCGGCCACGGCTCCAAGCGGGAAGGAGGCTTGCTCCCGAGGAGCTCCGCCTGCAACGCCGGGGAGAGAGCAGGGCGGCGGCGGCGGAGGGCGGGCAGCGTCCCCCCGGCTTGGAAAGCGGCGCCTCCCCGGCCGCCCGGCGCCGCCCCCCGCCCCGGGCCGCCCGAGGCCGCCGGCTCACCTTGGCGCTGCCGATGAAGCGCACCTCCAGGGCTCTCCCGGGCGCCGGGCCCCGGCAGAAGGCGAGCGCGTCGCCCGCCGGGGGAGCCGCCATCTTGGCCCAGCTCGCACCCCTCGTCGCCGGCTGGAGGAAGAGGAGGAGCGGCCGCGGCGGCGGCGCCCAGGATCCCGCCCCGGCTGCCCGCGCGGGGGGCGCCCCGAGCGCCGAGCCGCGCCCCGCCACTCAGCCGCAGCTGGGGGGCAGATCCCCTCCGCTGCGAGGAAGCGTGCGGGCTGCCCGGCGTTGCGGCAAGTCCGGGATGGAGCCCGCTCAGGATCGGGCGCAAAGCATGGCCGAGCGCAACCGGTCGGTCGCCCCCCGGGGGAGGGGAGCGCGGAGATGAAAGGTTGCCCCCCTCCACCGTAGGCGATGCCACCCACCCAGCCTGAATGGGTCTGATTTGGGAAGCGAAGCGGGGCTTGGCCTGGTTCATTCTGGGATGGGAGACCGCCCGGAGGGATAACCTTAGGGCAGCGGTTCTCAACCTGTGGGTCCCCAGATGTTTTTTGGACTTCAGCTCCCAGAAGCCCCAGCCACTATGGTCAATGCTTAGGGCTTCTGGGAGCTGAAGTCTAAAAACATCTGGGGACCCACAGGTTGAGAACCACTGCCTTAGGAGGTCTCCAGAGGGGGCAGGGGGCGACATGGAGCAAGGCTCCAAGGTGGCTTCCGAGGATACTGCGCTCCCCAACAGGAGACGTCAATGCAGGGAGGGTCCCAAATGCAATCCCAGAAAAAAAGAGAGCTGCGGCTGCCAGTCAGAGTTGGAGATGCTGGTCTAGACAGGGCAGAGGTGAAAGATAAGGCAGGCTCCCAGGTTCTTACATTCCCAAGCTGGAGGCTTCAGGATGGTGAACGTTCTGAGTTTAATCCCAGAGCTGTCCTGGTAGGGCTAAGGAAGAATCTTGCCTGGCATTCTGCCAGTCAGAGTTGGCATTATAGGAGGTGCAGACGCTGGCTTTGTATGGCAAAGGATCCAGGACCTCTTCGGTTTATAGAATCATAGAACCTTTTTTGGGGTAGTTTGAAACCATTGCTCCATGTCCCATTCTCTGGAGCAGCAGAAAACAAGTTTGCCCCGTTCTCCATGTAACGTCCCTTCAAATATTTGAACACAGCTCTCATGTCCCCTCCTAACCTTCTCTTCTCCTGGTCCAGCTTACCCAGCTCCTTAAGCCATTCGTCAGAGGGCTTCATGGTTTCAAGGGCTTTTACCAGTTTGGTTGCCCGCCTCTGAATGTGTTCTAGCTTGTCCATATCCTTCTTGGATAGTGGTGCCCAGAACTGGACGCAGGATTCCAGGTGGGGTCTGACCAAAGCAGAGTAGAGTGGTACTTTTGCCTCCCTTGACCTAACCACTATACTCCAATTGATGCAGCCTAGAATTGCATTGGCTTTTTTAGCTGCTGCATCACACTATTGACTCATATTGAACTTGTGGTCTACTAAGACTCTTAGATCCCTTTCACATGTACTTGCTAAAGCCAGATGTCACCCATCTGATAGCAGCGCATTTCACTTTTTCTGCCTAAGTGTAGTACTTTATGTTTTCTCCTTATTGAATTTTTTTCCCCCCGTTTTGGCCCAGCTCTTTATCTGTTAAGGTAGTTTTGAACTGTGATCCTGTCCTCTGGAGTACTAGCTACCGTTCCTAGATTTAAGGTTTGACCCCAGGCCTATCCAGGTGGGGCTAAGAAAGAACCCTGCCTGACGCTCTGGAGTGCCCTGGCTGCCGGTCAGAGCTGGCATTATTGGAGGAGAGGGCACCAGCTTTTGTGGCAAAGGACCCAGGACCTCTTAAGTTAAAGCAGGGAGTGGGAAACATGTGGCTCTCCAGATGTTGTTTGGCTACAGCACACATGAGCCCTTGCCAGCACTGATAATGGCAGTGGATGCTGGGGACTGCCGTCCAGTTACATTTGGAAGACTACTAATTCGGTGATGAGGCCCGAGGCCCCGGGTGATGTTGCCAGATTTTCAAAACAGCAATAAGAGACAGTCAAAATTCATGACCTGCAGGGCTGACAGTCAGAAAGCAACTGTTAATAAGGTTGTGTATTACCTAAAACCCAAACAAAAATATTGATTTCAATTACCCAAGTTATGTATTCCTCTGCAAAATAATATATTGTCTACATTTGTCAGTTCATGAGGTATACATTCTTCTGTTTGTATGAAAGGCCTGCATACCAAAATACTGGAATTTTTGGCATCTCTTTCAGTCTGTATAAAAGGAAAAGCTTTCCAGTCCTCATGTAGTGGATATCCCTTATAATAAAGGACATCTGGCAACTTTTTCTATGATTCTGTTTCCTGCATGGCAGAAAGGGGTTGGACTGGATGGCCCCTTGGGGGTCTCTTCCAGCTCTACGATTCTAACCCTAGGCCTAGGAGAGCTGCTGCTGTGGAATGGGAACTTGTGCAGCCCGTATTTATTGGACTACAACTTCCAGCATTCTTCACCATTAGCTAAAGCTTCTAGAAGTTGCAGTCCAACATGAGGAGGGACGAAAATAATCCACTTTTCAATGAAAAGGTGATGAAAATGATTTCTCTTCCTATGGTGCTTCTGCAGGGTCCTGCACTTGGGCAGAAAAAATGAAAGTCACAAGTATAGGATGGGGGACGTGCGGCTGGATAGCAGTACGTGTGAAGGGGATCTGGGAGTCTTGGTGGGGCACAAGCTGAACATGAGTCAGCAGTGTGACGCGGCAGCCAAGAAAACCAACGCGATTCTTGGTTGCCTCAATAGGAGTATGGTGTGTAGATCGAGAGCGGTAATGGTACTACTCTATTCTGCATTGGTTAGGCCTCATTGGAATCCTGTGTCCAGTTGTGGGGACCTCAATTCAAGAAGGATATCAACAAGCTGGAATGTGTCCAGAGGAGGGTGACCGAAATGGCGGAGGGTCTGGAAGCCATGAAGCCCTGCGAGAAGCGGCTTAGGGACCTGGGGATGTCTAGTCTGCAGAAGAGAAGGTGAAGAGGGGACCTGATAGCCATGTTTAAATATTTGAAGGGATGTCATGTCGAGGAGGGAGTGGGCTTGTTCTCTGCCGCTCCAGAGACTAGGACAAGGAGCAATGGATTTAAGCTGCAGGAAAGGAGATTCCACCTGAACCTCAGGAAGAGCTTCCTGACGGTCAGAGCTGTCCGGCAGTGAAATATGCTGCCCCAGAGTGTGATAGTCTGTCCTTCTTTGGAGGTTTTTAAGCGGAGGCTGGATGGCCATCTGTTGGGAATGCTTTTGATGGGTGTCCCTGCGTAGCAGGGGGTTGGACTCGATGGCCCCTGGGGTCTCTTCCAACTCTGTGATTCTATGATTCTGTGCTACATAGCTGGGAACTATGCAGCCCTCTGAATATTTGTCAGGACTCCATGTCCCAGCGTTCCTCACCCTTGGCTACGGTTGCTGGGGGAACTGGAAGGTGATGGGTATCCCTAGTCCTACGTCTGTTGCGCTGTTTGGAGGTTTCAAGTAGACAAGTGCAGCAGCAGCTTCTTTGTCCAGGGGGTGGTGAATCCGCTGTGGATTTTTGTCTGAACGTGAAAAGGGCTTTTCAAGATTCTGGGCTGATTGAGCAACAGCATGCAGTACCTTAGCTTCTCCTTTCAAGTTTGGACTAAAGCCCAGAGCAGACTCATGCCACTGACAGAGGAGCCAACACTGGCTAGAAGGATGAATGCCCTAATGGTGTTAAGGCCACTTTCTGTGCTTGGATAAAATAGCTGCAGAACTTATTTGCAGTAAAACACAAGATTATTTATATCAGTGGTTCTTAACCTTTCCTTTATCGGGGACACCCAGGACTTAAGATTTAAATATTCAAATATATATTTATTATTTAAGACTTCTGGAGACTGTGATTTGAATCCCTGCTCAGACACTGAATGACTTTGGGCCAGTTCCTGTACCACTGATTTATATCATTTGCTGAATCTAGCTGTTCCTGGCACAGTATTGGAGTTACACCTGGCACATCGGGGAGAAAGTCTCAAATCCGTGGATACGGGACGTGATTAAGAACCACCATCCGGAAATAATCTCTTGTTCATCCTCAACCACAAAAAAAAATTATAGTACTTTCCTAGACAGCCAAAAGCTGCTTGTGGAAGACATTCAAGATCTTTGCTAAACCGCCAAAGGAAACACAAAGACAAATGACAGAAAATCTGGGAATGCAAAATTGCACCTTTTTTTGTAGGACTGGAACATATATTCCTCCAGAGGTCATCAGACTGCAATGCCCAGCATTCCTGGGAGATGCAGTCCAACAACATTGAGAGGGCCACACAATTCCCACCTGTAGCGAGGCCTGCCTCTGCTACCAGGCAGATGGATTTTAGAGTCATTGTTAGTGTCATGGCCAAACATTAACAACTGTCCCATGGTGCAGAAAGGGTTCATTTGTATGGGTGACCTCGTCTGATATTCTTTTCCATTGGCTTGGTGGCTGGGAAAAGATACAAGGGCTGAGAACGGACTAGGGAGATGAACCAGTTCTTATAACTACAAGATGGGTGAAACTTGTGCACTTTGGTTTTCCTGTTTTCTTCTGCATTATGTACCTCTTGGGAGCCCATCTCCCATCAGCCTCCCCAAAGTGTACATGTGTGTGACTGCCCAACCCAGGGGCTGCAAATTTAGCCAGCCGTTAGGATGTGGATTATTAGAGGGAGAGTTTGGGTAGAATTTAGGGGCCCATGTTTACCCTTGGCTAGGAGGGGATTCTGGATTCATCAGCAAAAAGGGTGCAATGCTTCGACGCTATGTATCATAGAATCTACCATGTGGGAAGACACCCTCAAAACATTCCCGACGTATGGCTATCCAGCCTCTGTTTAAAACCCTCCAAAGGAGACTCCACCGTACTCCATTGCAGCAGCAGTGTAGTCCGCTGTTGAACTCTTCTTACCGTCACAAAGTTCTTCCTATTACTTACATGGAATATCTTTTCCTGTAATTTGGAGCCATTGCTCCATATCCTAGTCTCTAGAGCACAGAAAACCAGCTTGCTCCATCTTCCCTATCACATCCTTTCAAATATTTAACATGTTATGTTTTGTTAGGTTGTTTCTATTTAAAGTGGTATGTTGGTTTATGTTTGTTGGTTAGTGTTTTGTTTTTCTCATTACAATAATAAAAATAAGAACAAGTATTTAAACATGGCTATCATGTCCCCTCTTAACCTTCTTTTCTCCAGGCTGAACACACCCAGCTCCCTAAGCTGCTCCTCATAGGGCTTCATGGTTTCCAGGCCTTTCATCATTTTGGTCACCCTCCTCTGAACATGTTTAAAGAAGTAACTAGTCCAACCCTCTGCCAGTGCAAGAATCCACTTTCAAAGCAACTCTGAGAGGTGGCCATCCAAACTTCAGTCAAAAATCTTAACTGAAATCTTAAAATCTTAAAAATCCTTAAAAAGGAAAATTCCACAACCTTTTGGGGGAATCTATTTTTATGACTATTATATTAAATTTCATTTTCAAGTCTCAATTAAAACCCCCTATTTGTTTTCAAAAGCTTTTGCAGTTTTAGTTTAATATTGTTTTATAATTTTGTACCCTTTGATTACATGCACTTGTCAGTCTGCTTTACATTGCATTATTTTGTATTTTATCTGGATAATTTGTTTCACTATTGTATGGCATAGTTTTATTATCCCATCCTGCCCTTTGTGTTTGTGTGTATACAAATATGCTTGCCTTTGGCAACACCCACTCGTTTTGGTTGTTTTATGTGTAAAGCACCAGGTACATAGATGGTGCTATAAAAATAAATGAGGAGAAGAGGAAAAGGAAGAAGAAGATCTGCTGTGAATCTCAGGTTTGGTAGGCAGGATGATGATGGGGAGGAGGAGGGTGGAAATAAGAACAGTATCTTCAACATCGTCTCCCTTATTTCTGAAGCAGGAAAGGGAGCACACAACGTTATCGAGAAAGCAAGAGTCAAAACGTCCTGAAGGATGTGACCAGGGTTTTTTTTAATGGTTTTCTTCCACAAAGAATCTTCTCACTTTACAAATTCATAGGTGAAAGCCAGCCTTGGAGAGATGTACCCAAAGGAGTTAAGCTCTGTTTCAAGATGGCAGCTGTGACAAATTCAGCTCTCCCTGCTCCCCGACCTCACACATACATAGCTGAGCATCCTTTTGCCTCTCTGTAAGTAGATTTCATGCTTCTCCCTTAAAGCACAAAACTACAGTCGGAGAGGCCTCCTACTTGCTTCTTGAGCGGAGCAGGGCAAAGACTTGCCACGGTCCAACGGCACAAATTTAGGAGGGTGGGAGAGACCCAGGTGGAAGATAAGCTACAAGCAGGGGAGGACAGGCAGCTGACTTACTTCTCCAGCCAGGAGGGAGAAGGTGAAAAGACCTATGGACAAGACAGAGCAGAGAAGCAAAAGAGGAGAGGGGTGTCGGTTTGGCTCTGGTAGACTGGGAGGCCATGGAAAGGCTGGAAAATGGAAAAAAGATAGTGTAAACTGTCATACAAAGGAGAAAGACATGGAAATAAAAGGAGGAAGGGGCAACTGGGAGTTTGCAACTCCTTCACACAAAAAGCTGTCCACCTGTAGTCAGTGCAGATCTGAAATGGAGAGGGAAGGAAGGAAGGAAGGAAGGAAGGAAGGAAGGACGGAAGGAAGGACGGAAGGAAGGCAGGCAGGCAGGCAGGCAGCATCACTGTGACCAAACTTCTCCCTGGTTCGGTAAAAGGACTCAGCTCTACTGTCTTTTCAACAAGCCAACACATTGTGGCATCTCTATGCTGTGGTAAAGGATCTCGTTCACAGCTGATCCAGTTCCCATTGCTTAGAACTCAGAACCAGTTCCCGTTGCAGGCAGGCAACCCACAACTGAACACTGAGCCAGGGCAGAGCCACGGTGGGGGACTGTGGGATGCATCCGCGGGAGGTGTTACTTCTTTCCAAGCTGAGCCTTTGCGTGGTTGATCTTGGCAGCAATGGTGGCGTCGTTGCACTTGGACAGGATGAGGTTCATCTCGGCCTCATTTTTGCGTTCAATGGCAGCCTCTGTGGCTTGGTTCAGGTCCCTGGTACAAAAATGGCAGAAGAGAATGAGAAAGAAAATTAAATTATAAAAGAAGGCAATACCCACAGAGCAGGGACAAAAACACTACTGGGCAAAAGGGGTGGCAAATCCACATTTCCACATTTTAAACATTTTTCAAAACTGTAAGTCTCCTTCTTTGGAGCTTTTTAAACAGAGGTTGGATGGCTGTCTGTCAGGAATGTTTTGATGGTGTATTCCTGCATGGCACAGAGGGGTTGGACTCGATGGCCCTTGGGGTCTCCTCCAACTCTAGGATTCACAGTGAATTTCCGGCTGCTTCCAGTTTTGTTTTATTTTGAGATGGGCATTTGGGGCAGTCCATAGTCCATAGTTCCTCCTGAGGCTCGTAGGGAAGAAAATTGGCTTTCTTGCCCATCACAGTGGCCCACCTCTGCTCTCCACACTGGGCCACATTCTTTGCAAAAGGAAGGTGTGATTCTAGGTTGCATCAATAAGAGACTAATGTGTAGGTCGAGGTCTGTAATAGTACCATTCTTTTCTGCTTTGGTCAGACCTCACCTGGAATACTGTGTCCGCTTCTGGGCATCAGAGTTCAGGAAGGATATTGACAAACTAGAATGTGTCCAGGCAAGGGCAACCAAAATGGTAAAAGGCCTGTGAACCATGAAGCCCTATGAGGACTGGTTTAGGGAGCTGGGGATGTCTATCTTGGAGTAGAAAAGGTTAAGAGGGAACATGACAACCATGTTTAAATATCTGAAGGGATGCCATATGGAAGATGAGGCAAGCTTGTTTTCTGCTGCTCCAGAGACTAGGACACAGAGCAATGGATTCAAACTACAGGAAAAGAAATTCCACCTAAACATTAGGAAGAGCATCCTATGAGCAATTCAATAATGGAATAGATTGCCTCGGACACAGAACCTACCCAACCAAGAGGAAGGCCTTCACCTTCTGCTCTGGAGCCACGCGGGGAGCAAACTTCCTGGCCTCGTGGCGGTTGTGGTATTTCATACAGATCTCAACAAAAGGCTGTGGGAGGGAAGAAGAATGTCAAGACACACCTTTTGCAAATACCCCCAAAAGCAAAAGCCTGAATCCAGCTGCTGGTTCCAGGCAAAGTAGACCTGCTGCATGAATTGCTGAATACTAGAAAAGTTGACACTGAACATCAATCCCCACTGACATAGCAGTTAGAATTACAGAATCAAAGAGTTGGAAGAGAATCCAAGGGCCATCGAGTCCAGCCCCATCCTGCCATGCAGGAAGAGAACATCAAAGCACTCCCAACAGGTAACCACCAGCCCTCTGTTTAAAAACTTCCAAAGTAAGAGATTCCATCACACTCCAAGTGAGTGCATCCCACTTACCATCAGGAAGTTCTTCCTAAGATTCAGAGAAAATATCTTTTCCTGGGGTTTGAAGCCATTCCTTCCTGTCCTAGTATCTGCAGCAGCAGAAAATAAGCTTGCCCCATCTTCCATATGACATCCTTTCAAAAATTTAAAAATGGCTATCCTGCCTCCTCTTAACTAGGGATGGGCCAACCCAGCTTCGGGAACTGGGTATGTTTAGCCTGAAGAAGAGGAGGTTAAGAGATGGCATGTAGCTATGTTTTAATATTTGAAAGGATGTCACATGGAAGATGGACAATTTTTTTTCTGCTGCTCCAGAGACTAGGACATGAGGCACTGGCTTCAAACTGTAGGAAAAGGGATTCCAGCTAAACATTAGGAAGAACTTCCTGATGGCAAGAGCAGTTTGGCAGTGGGACATGCTGCCTGAGAGTGCAGTGGAGTATAATGGAGCTTCCGTCTTTGGAGGTTTTTAAACAGAGGCTGAAGGGCCATCTGTCGGGAGGGCTCTGATTGTGTCTTTCTGCAAGGCAGAAGGGGGCCAGACTGGATGGCCCTCGGGCTCTCTTTCAACTCTATGATTCTATGACTACATCTCCTAGCATCCTGCCAGCCAGCACGGCCAGCAGGCAGACCTCTGTCCTCCTTACCAGGTATCCGATGGGAGACTTTTTCGATTTGGAGAACTTCTCCATCTCCTCCCAGTCTCCTTGCTCAGCCAGGGCGTTGATCTTCAGCCACCAGAACCTGTCAAGGCAATGAAGGGAGGAACATTAGAGAACTGTACCAGCCTTACCCAGAGATGGGAGTATCTCAGGAAACCTCCAGTTTTCCATTCAGTTGCACTGCACTTTCTGATGCCGATGAGGGCACGTTTGCCCACATTTTGTTATGCATCTTTGCACCTTCACAATTCACTAACAGGGTTTCTCAGTGCCTCTCCTACACAGCTAAGTGTATGTAATATTATGTATTACATTATTATAGACTAGGATAAAGAATTCCCACTGTTGTTTCAGAAGTAAGTCCTCTATTTCAGCAACTGTACAGGGACACGGTTACATGTCAAAGCTTTAAGAAACAGGGAGCATTTCATTACAAGCTCCCTCTGCCTAATTCACAATGATCAAGATCCTACATGGGGGTTGCATAGTATAAATTGTTAATATCATCATATAATAAATATTATATTATATTAAATTTATATTTATATAAGTTTACATTTAAATATTAAATATTGTATTTATACAGTTTATACAGTATACAGTTTAAATTTAAAAATCTGCAGGCAGAATTATGCATTAATTGTACTACAAAGCCAAATTTTAAAGGTAGATTTTGTAATGGCTGCTGAAATGTTTTTGTTGGTCATTATTAATAAGTCTTTGGATTGTAAATATTGACTTTCTATATGATATCATTATATTATAATGTTATAACAGCTGCAAGAGTATTGTTTGCAGAAATCTGGAAGCGGTCTAAAGAACTGGCTACAGTGGATTGGATTGTTAAGGTTGCTGAAGTATCCCAAATGCCCAAATTAACATGAGTTTTAAAAGATAAACCAATCTGCCATCTGCGTAGGCCCAGAAAAGAAGTACCTGTCTAGGTGTGTGATTTCTGCTCAGGGCAACACATCCTTACAACACCACTTTGCAACCTGGTTAACTTGGTGGCTGAGTCACCCCCCACAACTGCTTTGCCACATGGAAAACGTGGCCTGGAGTCAACTCTGACCAAACTAGACAGATGCAGTTAGAAACTTTTCTCCAGGTCATACTGAGGCTCACATGTTGGAAAAGTTACTTTCCTGGACTACAGGAGACATGGGATTCTTCCAGTTCATAGGCCACATGGGGTCCAAAAGGGATTTACTGCATTCCTCAATATTCTGACATCCCTCAACAGTAATTTTTAAAAAGTGCTAAAAAGGAAGTTAGGGAAGTCATTCTTCCAGCAGCTTCTTAAAGGCCTTTCTTATAACTGTTTTGAGTCCCACTTCATCTCGCAAAGACCAGCGTCCTCAGGAGCTCAGTGTCCAGATCAAGACAAGTAGTAGTGCGACTCTATTCTGCTTTGGTCAGACCTTATCTGGAATCTTGCACAATATACCACAGCACAAACTGAACATGAGTCAGCACTGTGATGCTGCAGCGAAAAAAGCCAACATAGTTCTGGGCTGCATCAAGAGCAGCACAGTGCCCAGACTCAGGGTAGTAGCATCACCAGTCTATTCTGTTTTGGTCAGACATCATCTGGAGTGCTGCATCCAGTTCTGGGAACCACAATTCAAGCAGGATGACGACTGTGTCCACAGGAGGGTGACCAAAATGGTAAAAAGTCTGGAAACCAAGCCTTCTGAGGAACAGCTTAGGGAGTTGGGTATGTTTAGCTTGGAGAAGAAAAGACTCAGAAGTGACATGATAACCTTCTTTACGTATCTAAAAGCCCTTCTGATCCCTTCCAGCTTTATGATTTTGTGGCCCAAAATGGTGAAAGCGTATACAGAGAAGTGTCCAGAACTGACATCCAGCCTCATCAAAATGGTGGGCGTGTAGCTGCTAAGCCCCTTTTTCAACTGGTTGTGTTACATCTCCCAATCTCTGGGGCAGATGACTTCCCTGCCACAGCCCATATCATTGCCCCAAACCACCCCCCACTGCATCCCCTCCGACCTTTTGTCGGGGATTTTGAAGTCCCGATAAAGCTGTTCAGCCCGCTTGTGGTTTCCTTCCAGGATGAGGTTGTAGACGGTGTCGTGGAGGGAGTAGTCCAGGTAGGGCTTGTCAAAATCATCCTGGAGGCGCCGCTGAAAGCGAAGGAGCTTGATCTGGTCTTCTGTGGCCTGAAGAGGAGAAGAAAATAAAGCAGGAAGCTGAAGGCAGGCAAACAACCCTTTGGCAGAGCTTGGAAACGTTATTATTTGGGACCACAGCTCTCAGAATCCTCAAGCTTTGTTTAAATAATTAAAAGCCTTCTGCTGCTCCAGAGACTAGGACACAGAGCGATGGCTTCAAACTTCAGGAAAAGAGATTCAACCTAAGCGTTCCGGGTGGTAAAAGCAGTTCAGCAGTGGAATACGCGGCTGCTGTGGTGGAGTCTCCTTCTTTGGAGGTTTTGAAACAGAGGCTGGATGGCCATCTGTCAGGAATGCTTTGAGGGTGTCCTCCTGCGTGGCAGAAGAGGGTTGGTCTCAGTGGCTTTTGTGGTCTCTTCCAACTCTGTGATTCCATGATGGAAGAACAGGTTGCTCAGGTCACTGACTTAGCACAAATGGCCAAATTAAAATGGGTTTTAAAGGAAAAGATAATTGAAGATTTGGAAACATTATTATTTGGGACTACAGCTCTCAGAATCCTCAAGCTGGCGAGGGCCAGTAGGGTATTCTGGACACTGTCAAGGTGCCCCTGCTTTTCTATGACTTTTTTTTTTTTTACATACTGCTCTTTCGACCATTGTAAATTACAGAACACGCACCATTCTTTTGACACAGGGTTTGTTCTTTAGTCTATTTTTCTCCTCATGCCTTCTTCCTGTAGGGAACGGGAAGGAATTGGGGGGGGGCAGTCCCAAGCAAGCCTCCGTAATTCCCTGATGTTGCATACAGGAAAAAGGCAAGAGATGGAGAACTGACCAAAAAATGGGTTCTGTCTTTCTACCAACTCTGCTTTCTGACAATGCTCTGGTCCCTAACCCATCAGATAAGTGAGGAACGCCTGCAGTCAAAGGAATACAGTTAGCAGTTACATTTCTATACTGCTTATCAGTGCAAAGCACTCCCTAAGCGGTTTACAATGTTGTAAGCTAATTGCCCCCAACAAGCGGGGTACTCATTTTACCAGCCTACGGAAGGATGTAAGGCTCAGTCAACCTGGAGCCCGGCAGGATCGAGCTCACAATGTTGTGGCAGCAGTACCGGCATTCAACCATGCGCCACAAGGGCTCTATAGTTACAGTATTGTTTCGAAATTAGTCAGGTTTCTTATATCATAGAATCATAGAAATGTAGAGTTGGAAGAGACCCCGGGGCCATCCAGTCCAACCCCTTCTGCCATGCAGGAACACCCTCAAAGCACTCCCTTTGACAGATGGCCATCCAGCCTCTGCTTGAAAACCTCCAAAGAAGGAGACTCCACTACACTCCGAGGCAGCATCTTCCACTGCCGGACAGCCCTGACCGTCAGGAAGTTCTTCCTGAGGTTCAGGTGGATTCTCCTTTCCTGCAGCTGGAATCCATTGCTCCTTGTCCTGGTCTCTGGAGCAGCGGAAAACAAGCCCTCTCTTCAGATATTTAAACATGGCTGTCATGTCCCCTCTTAACCTTCTCTTCTGCAGACTAAACATCCCCAGCTCTCTAAGTCTATCCTCATAGGGCATGGCTTCCAGGCCTCTCACCATTTTGGTCGCTCTCCTCTGGACTTGCTCCAGCTTGACCATGTCCTTCTTGAATTGGGGTGCCCAGAACTGGACACAGTATTCAAGATGAGGTCTAACCAAAGCAGAGTAGAGTGGTACCAGTACCTCCCTCGATCTAGACACCATACTCCTGTTGATGCCGCCGAGAATTGCATTGGCTTTCTTGGCTGCCGCATCACACTGCTGACTCGTGTTCAGCTTGTGGTCTATGAAGACTCCTAGATCCCTTTCACACGTACTGCTATCCAGCCACATGTCCCCCATCCTATATTTCTGTATTCCATTTTTTCTACCTAAGTGTAGGACCTTACACTTCTCTCTGTTGAAGTTCATTTTCTTAGCCATGGCCCAGCTCTCCAATCTGTCCAGGTCCTTTGGAATTTTGATCCTGTCCTCTGGCGTGTTAGCAACCCCTCCCAATTTGGTGTCATCTGCACATTTGATGAGCATGCCCTCTATTCCTTCATCCAAGTTGTTGATGAAGATATTGAACAGCACTGGGCCCAGGACAGAACCCTGTGGCCCCCCGCTAGTCACTTCTCTCCAGGAGGAAAAGCAGCCATTCGTGATCACCCTTTGGGTTCGGTCGGTCGACCAATTACAAATCCAACTAACAATAGCCCTGTCCAGCCCGCATTTTACTAGCTTCTTTGCAAGAATGTCATGGGGAACTTTGTCAAAGGCCTTACTGAAATCGAGATATGCTAATCCACAGCATAACCAAAGAAGTCCTTGTGGTCCCTGCCAATTCTATGATTTTATGATTCATAGCATCTAGGAAGGCTTCTTTTTAGGTAAACAACTGTTGACATGCCCTGTATATTGCTTTTCCGTTGTATTATTATGTAAAATGATTCCAACACATTGTGCCGGTCATACCCTTGATGCGGTCTTTAGTACGGAACAGGTACAGCCGTGGGTGGAGATAATAAATGCTACCACCTTGTCATGGACGGATCATTTACTGGTCAGGGTTAGACTAATGGCTGCTATCCGGCCCTCCAGGGGTGGTGGACCTATTAGAATGGTCCGCCCTTGAAGGTTAATGGAACCTACTGGATTCCAGAAAGCCCTTGAGGGTTTTATGGTTGGTATCGCCGGTGATCCTGTCGAAGCCCTGGTTAATACCTGGAATTGTGATCTTACGAGGGCTATCGACACGATTGCTCCCAAGCATCCTTTCCAGCCTGCTTTAAACCGTAATCCCTGGTATACAGTAGAACTTAGGAATATGAAGCAGGCTGGACAACGACTAGAGCGCAACTGGTGGAAATCTCGACTCTTATCTGACAGGACACGCTATAGAGAATTCCTTTATTCCTATGGAGTGGCAATAGATGCAGCGAAGAAGACTTTCTTCTCTGCACGTATTGCGTCTGCGATTTCTCATCCAGCAGAGCTGTTCAGGGTGGTAAGGGATTTGACTCAGTTACCCACTCCCCTGAACTCGTTGTTAGAACCTAATGTAGCTTGCTGTGATGTTTTGAATAATCATTTCGCAGATAAAATCTCTCAGATAAGAGCCGATTTGGATGCCGGTGTTATAGCAGAGGTTACAAATGAAGTGTCCGGCAACTCCGTGAATAGGATTATACTGGATCAGTTTCAGTCAGTGAGTACCGAGGACGTAGACAAGCTCCTTGGAAAGGTAAGGAGGACAACTTGCCCTCTTGATCCCTGCCCTTCATGGCTGGTTGTCCAGGGAGGAGTTGCGATTAAGACACACTTAAGATATGTTATTAATGCATCCTTCAGGGAGGGCAATTTTCCAGCTTGTTTAAAAGAAGCAATTATACGTCCGCTTCTAAAAAAGCCCTCCCTAGATCCCCTGGATATGAATAATTACAGACCAGTTTCCCATCTTCCATTTTTAAGCAAGGTGATCGAGAGGGCTGTTGCCCTTCAACTCCAAGCTGTCTTGGATGAAACAGATTATCTAGATCCATTTCAAACTGGCTTCAGGGCAGGATATGGAGTCGAGACTGCCATGGTCGCCTTAGTGGATGATCTACGTCTGGGTATTGACAGGGGAAGTGTGACCCTGCTGGTACTCTTGGACCTCTCAGCGGCTTTCGATACCATAGACCATGGTATCCTTCTGGAACGCCTGAGAGGGCTGGGGATCGCGGGCACTGCACTTCAGTGGTTCCGGTCCTATCTCTCGGGTAGATACCAGATGGTGATGCTTGGGGACAGCTGCTCCTCGAAAAAGAGCTTAAATCTGGCGTCCCTCAGGGCGCCGTCCTGTCCCCAATGCTATTTAACATCTACATGAGACCGCTGGGAGAGATCATCAGGAGGCATGGAGCAAGGTGCTATCAGTACGGTGATGACACCCAGATATATCTCTCCATGCCTCGGATAATAGCATCGACTAAGGGTGGCATCTCGCCTCTAAACGAATGCCTTGAAGCAGTAATGGACTGGGTGAGGAAAAACAGACTGAAGCTGAATCCAGATAAGACGGAGGTACTTGCTGTCAAGGGCCCTAGCCCAGGTATGGAGGTTTGTCAACCAGTTCTAGACGGGGTCACACTTCCCCTGAAAGACTGTGTCCGCAGCTTGGGGGTGCTCTTGGACTCAGCGCTTCAGATGACAGCCCAAATTGATGCGGCAGCCAGGAGCGCCTGCTATCAGCTTCGGCTGATACGCCAGCTGCGCCCCTTCCTGGACTTGGAACACCTAAAAACAGTGGTACATGCGCTGGTAGCTTCACGGCTTGACTTCTGCAATGCGCTCTACATAGGGCTACTCATGTGCTTAGTCCGGAAACTTCAATTAATTCAGAATATGGCAGCCAGGTTGGTCACCGGAAGATCTAAAACTGACCACATAACACCTATATTGAAGTCTTTACACTGGCTGCCTATTAGTTTCCGGGCACAGTACAAGGTGTTGGTTTTTACCTTTAAAGCCCTTCATGGCTTGGGGCCAGCCTACTTGCGGGATCGCCTTCTCCCATATAACCCGCCCCGCACATTAAGGTCCTCTGGGAGGAATCTACTGCAGCCAATCAGAACTAGGTTGGCTGCGGTTACCCAGAGGACCTTTTTCTTCGGTCGCTCCCAGGTTATGGAATGGCCTGCCGGAAGAGACCCGGCACATTACCAGTCTTGACTGCTTTAAAAAAGCAGTCAAGACTGTTCTCTTCCGACAGGCCTTCCCAGACTAGTGTTCCACTGCCTCTCATCAATTGTCCCTTTGTTTTTAATTGTTTTTAATTGTTTTGTTTTTAACTTTTAGTTTTAATTTTATTTTAATCTGTTTTAATAGTTGGTGTGTTGGGGGGATGGTAGGGTCGGTGAGTGGGGAGGGTGGGCTACATTTTGATGTTTTAATATTTATATGTTTTGTAATGCCGCCTCGATCCATTTGGGAGAGGCGGGATAGAAATAAATTTTATTATTATTATTATTATTCTTGAAAAACTACAACAGGCAGGACCAACTATTCTTTATCTCATTAAACTGAATTTTTTTCAAACATTCTGCCAAGAAAATCTTGGATCCTTGCTACAGAGCTCTAATATGGTACAGAAAATCTCATGCAGTATGTCACAGTGCAAACTTAGCTTGTGTGAAGCACCTGCTCAGCTACGCTGAGCCCCCATAATATCTGAGGGTGTACCCCAAAACAAACCCCATACTGCTTGCTAGCTGCAGAAGGAGACTGCTTGCTAAGCAGATGCAAGATCTTGCAAATCAAAGAAAGTTTGAGGTCTAATCATGATCCTTCTTGTGGGGGAAAAAAACCCTGTTAAGCTTTCAAAGAATCCAAGGGTTTTTCTGCCGCAAGCACCTCTTGAAAATGGCTCCCCTGCCAAACCAAGATATCTCTGACAGTATGATGGGGGATGAAGGGCAAAAATCTTGGTGCAACGCACAGAAAGATCTCTCAGGAACTCACCTTGGCTGCAAACTCATTCTTGGCTTTGTAATACTCATCCACTGCATTCTGCAAACTGGCTACGCGACCCTCAATCCGCTGCAGGATTAAAAAAAAAATAGAGGTGTTTAACCCGGACTGGGAAAGAACTATCCATGTCTCTCCTGGCCTGTTGTAAATCATCTGGGATTTCGTTATGGAACAAAGGCAAGATGCAAAATAAACAAATAAATAAAAACACACACACAAAAAATCAATGTATTCAGGGAAGTCACAATCTTCTGGAAGGCTGTTATTTTTAAAAAATGCTTTTATATTGTTTGTATCAGTGATATTTTGATAGAATAACTTAAATGGTTTTTTAAATATTAATTATCATTGTTTTTTCAGTGGTACTTTGTTTTAATTTATGTCTTAGGTTCCATATTGGGAGAAAAACACACCATAGATTAATTATATAAATAAATATATAAAACAAGCAGCTCCCTTATTCAGGACCATTTTCCCTTAAGGAAGCCAATTCTGAATTCTCTGTTAATTCCTAACATGCATGTTGTTGTTTTTGTGTGCCTTCAAGTCACTTCCACCTTATGGCAGCTCTAAGGCAAATACATTGTGGTATTTTCTTGGCAAGATTTGCCTGGAGGAGGTTTGCCTTTGCCTTCCTATGAGGCTGAGAGAGTCAGACCTGCCCAAAGTCACCCGATAAGTTTTCATACCTGAGCGGGAATTCGAACCTTGGTCTCCAGAGTTGTAGTGCAGCGCTCAAATCATTACGCCACACTGGCTCTCTTTTATTGAACTACTGATTTATTTTCTGAATCGTCCATTCACTGTTTTGGCTGGCCTCGGGAAGGCACTGCAGGAACAATTTAAATACAGTGCCTTGCAAAAGTATTCAATTACGCACCTTTGGCTTATTGCGTCTACCAAATATGGTTCTGCCAACATCTCTGGATGCCCTCCATCACCCTGCCATCCTCTGAGAGCACCCACCTTCTCGTTGACGTAGCTGGAGCGCACATGGAAGTTGCCGAGCTCTTGGTGGTCATCGTCTTGGTTGTAGAGGTCTTTCAGGGTATCCAGTTCTTGGTGCTTGCAGAACTGAAGGAGAACAAGCTGAGCCGTTAAGAGGGGACAAATTCAAAGGAAAGACAACACCTAGCTTGCGGTGATGGTAGTACTAGGAAGAAGAAGTTCAATGAATGATACAGAGCTCTCTTTCACACTATGCAGTTATAACACTTTGATACCACTTTAACAGCTAGGGTGCCACCCTATGGAAACCTGGGATCTGTAGTTTGGTGAGAGTGTTTAGAATACTTTGGCAGAGAGCTCTACAAACTACGAACACCAAGATTCTGTAGGATATAGTTATGGAAGTTCAGGTGATATCAAATGTTGTAACTTTGTAGTGTGAAAGGGACCAGAAACCAAAGCGATACAGAAAAGGCAAGAGCCCCCTAAAAGAAGATGACATGCTTGGGTATAGAAATGGTTCCAAAGTCTGTCATTACGCCGAAGTGGGCGGGAGTGTGGCCCTAGACCTGCATTCCCCTCCCCACGTGAATGGCTGCTTTTGCAACCTTTTGAGCTCTCCAAACTCCAGAAAATTCCTTTTAGTGGAAAGACATCATGACTGCCTCTCGTAGGTGCTTCCAGGGTTGGCAATTCACCTGTGAAATACACTGCAGTCTCCAATATATGATCATGGCAGCAAGGCTGTTAAACACTCAAAGAATTTAGGAATTCCTACAGTGGAAGAATGGCTGCTAAAATTGAATGTGTTAGCTGAAATGGATAAAACACAGCGTTTGAGTAAGGAAAAATCATTAAAGACTTCCTTAAAAGACTGGAAATCCCTGATAGACTTTTTGAGGGAAAAAGAAAATGATTTAACACTGTCTGTATTGAGAATTAATTTGAATTAGCTAACAAAAGAAGTGTATGAATTGGTTTTTAGACAGTGGAGCATTCTATGTATAGCAATCGAGCCACTGAAAACAAGGTTGGAAATTATTTATCTGTATTTCCACTTTTTTCTGTATGTAGCTTTCTTTTTTCTTCTCTTTTTGGTCTGCTCACTTTCTCTCTCTTTTTGTGCTGTTTTAATTTTTTATTGCATGTAGGCAAACTCTTAATAAAAATATTAAATGGAATATAGGCTATATATATGCCTTCCCTGCACTGTTTCAAATTCTTAAAAATATATATTGATCTGCTGTCCAATTTTCTGCTCCTGGGATCTTCTAAGGATTGCAAATCAAAAACAAAAACTGAAAGTGGCCAGAAATCCACTACTATAGGTTGTTGTGGGTCAACCTGGGTCAACCTGGAGCCCTGAAGGATCAAACTCTCAACAATGTGGCCGGAGTACCGGCATTTAACCACTGTGCCAGCCTTCCATCCTTCTGCAGGTCGGTAAAATGAGTACCCAGCCTGTAGGAGAAAATACTAACAGAACACAGCCTCAAAGCCTGGAAAACCCACAACAACCTATAGATTCAACTTTAAATCCACTACTATTTTGGGAAAAAATTATTTAAACAGTGTACAACAGAGCCCTGCAACTTATTTTAAAAAATAATTACATCATGGGCAGTAGCAGGAGCTATTTAGAGAGCTTGGAGAGTTCAGGAGCTCCAAAATCAGCCTTAAAGGGCCGAACTTTGACCAGCTGTCCTATAAATGAGATGTATAGTGTTACACTGTGTGCAAAATGTCCTTTCTCCTCAAAGCTATGGCCAAGCTATGTTTCTGCTTCCAGAGACTAGAACGTGGAGCAGTGTCTTCAAACTACAGGAAATGAGATTCCACCTAAACATTAGGAAGAACGTCCTAATGATAAGAGCAGTTTGACAGTAGAATATGCTGCTGCCTGGGAGTGTGGTGGAGCCTCCTTCTTTGGAGGTTTTGAAACAGAGGGTGGATAGCTGGATAGAGCTTGAAAAGACCCCAAAGGCCATCCAGTCCACCCTCATTCTGTCATGCAAGAATACAACAATCAAGGCACTCCAGACAGACGGCCAGCCATCTCAGCTTGTATTTTTCCTGTTTGTGCTCCCTAGCTTCTGCTTTCTTTTCTCCCCAAAAAGAAACATAACGAGGCCTCACCTGACGATAGAGGCTCATAGCAACCGGTTGGTTTTGCAGGGTCATGAAAAAGGCGCCACGGTTGAGCTCATTCTTCAGGTGCAAGATGACAGTGTACACTAGACAGGAAAAAGAGCAATCAGTTAGATAGCTAACAATGTGCTGAATCCTCTGCTTGGAGACATGATGGAAACTGCCATGGCTGTGGCCTCTGAAGGAGCAGCCAAGCACAGCAGCATTGAGCCTTCATCTTTCCATCCCAAAGGCCACTCCTGTGGCCATGGGGGGGGGGAAGAGCATCCAGCATCTTCTGGACTTCATCCCCTCCTGCACTGCCTTCCATTTTCCCCCCCTGTTTTGTGTCTTTTTAAACTGTAAGCCTGAGGGGCAGGGAATTAGCAAATTAACAATTTGCATGCTGCTCTGGGAGTCTTTTTGGCTGAAGGATCATGTACAAATGCTCTAAACAAACACGCTGTGATGTCCCCCACATGGGGAAATTAGAATGTTCTGAGTGATTTGTCCTGGTGCAACTGAGGATGATGCCACAAGAATTTACAAGCATTGTGCAAGAAGGAGTCCTATACTTTGGGATGGAGAAAGTGTAGTCCAGGGACTACATACAACCTCCAACCCCCAATTTTCTAGCCCCCAAAGACCAGTACTGCCCTGCCTGGCAGCCACAGCTCTTTTCTCATCCTGCCTAGAAATCTCTGGTCCTTTCTGGTTGTCTTCCATCTAAGTCCTAAGGAGGGCCAATCGTACTGAGCTTCTGGATGTCAGACAAGATGAGATATGTTCAGAGTGGGCCACATCTGACTGGGTCGCATCTGATGGAATTGTAGAACTGGAAGAGAATCCAGGAGCCTTCCAGTTCAGCTCCATTCCACCATGCATGAAGACACCATTAAAGCATTCTCAACAGATAGCCACCCAGCCCCCGTTTAAGAACCTCCAAAGTGTTGTAAATAAAAATTCCAACACAATTCCAACACAAAGAAGGAGACTGTGTCACATTCCACTGAGGCAGCACCATATTCCACTTTTGAACTGCTCTTACCATCAGGAAGTTCTTCCTAATATTTAGGTGGAACAGTTCTCCTATAGTCTGAGCGTCCTACTTTCTGGAGCAGCAGAAAACACGTGTGCCCCATCTTCTTCCATATGACATCCTTCCAAATATTTCAACATGGCCATCATGTCACCTCTTAACCTCCTCTACTCCAGGCTAAACTCACCCAGCTCCCTCAGCTACTCCTCACAGGGTATTGTTTCCAGGCCTTTGACCACTTTGGCCACCCTCCTTTGAACTGATACAATCAAAGCACTCCTGGCACGTGGCCATCCAACCTCTGTTTAAGAAAAGAAGGAGACTCCAACAGACTCCCAGGCAGCAGCGTATTCCACTGTCAAACTGCTCTTAACATCAGGAAATTCTGACTTGTCCATCAACTTCCACTTTTTTTTTTAAGCCAAGAGCACAGCTCTGGCACCTTTTGCCTGAACCAAAGAAGGTCCATCCACGACACACAGAACAGGGCATCCAAAACAGGGAGGGCCTCCTCTTTACCCAAATCAGTGTCTCCGCTCTCAATGGCTTTGCTCAGTGCCAGCTGGCTCCTCTTCATCTTCAGCAGCAGAGGGACCTGCTTCCCAGATCTAGGCTCATACTCCAGAAGCTGCAGAAGAAAACAACCACAGTGAACTCCAGGCACTGACAGAACGTACGTGCCTTTACTGCCCATTACTTCCCTTCGCTTCCTGCCCATCCAACTTCTGTTTAATGACCTCTGAAGAAGGAGATTCCCACACTTTCTGACTCAGCCCACTCAAACATAGAACTGTTCTTACAGTAAAGAAATCCTTCCTAATGCTTAGGTGAAATCTTTTGTAATTTGAATCCGTTGCTCCATGTCCTAATCTTTGGAGCAACAGAAAACAGGCTTGCTCTATCTTCTATATGACATACCTTCAAATGTTTAAAGATGGCTATCATGTCACCTCTCAGTCTTCTCCTTCTCCAAGCTAAACACACTCAGTTCCCTAAGTCATTCCTCATAAGACTTTGTTTCCAGACCTTCAACAGCTAGCAGGTCAGGAACAGCTCTATTCTCTTCCTTGCCATGCATATTTTTGATGTGAAAGAATCTTTTTTTTTTTAAAGGAGCATTCAGTTCTGTGCTCCTCTTCTTCCAATCTGAAGCAGAAGAGTCCATTTATCCCAGTAAGAATTAAAATGTGGCCATTCTGGAGCAATTCTCACTCATTTAGCAAGACAAGTGCCCTGGGCAGCTCCTTCCTTGCTCCCAACCTCTCACCAAGCATCACTTTGTGCCAAAGTGTAGACGGATCTCAGAGCCACCCCAAGTAGCCTTTTACCTTAATGGCCAGCTCTGTCCGTCCGCACTCATATGCCCGAGCAGCAATCTCTGAATACGAGATGCCAGGGGTATCACCCAGTTTTTGGTTAACGGCTTGTGCAACTTCTTCATCAGACTTGTCTTTCTGCTGCACCTGAGAATGGTTTTGGAACATACAGCAACATAAACATAATGTAATAAATACAAATCGAACCTCCCTCATCCAGAAATCCAAAAACGGAAACTTTTCACCGCCAGCTTCCCGCTTCCACCTTCAAGGCAGCAGCTGCAGTGCTCCTGCTCGTTCATATCGCAGATCCTCCGTCTCTCTTTTTGCTGCCAGCCACCCACTTCTGCCTTTGAGGAAGCAGACAGGGCACGCCTATTCATTCATCTCTCAGATCAGAGGAGTGCGCAGCGGCCGCCTCCAAGGTGGAAGCAGGCAGATGATAGCAAAAAGAGAGACAGTGAGAATCTGGGAGATGACCAAGCAAAAGCACTGCAGTTTCCACCTCAAAGGCAGAAGTGGGTGGCTGCTGGCAAAAGAGAGAGACCGAGGATCTGTGAAACGGCCATTTCACAGATCCTCGGTTTCTCTCCAGCCACAAGACAAGCAGCAAATGAACAAGATGTGAGGCTATTCCAAAAAGGTCCTGTGTTCCAAAATCCCCCTAAAAAAACAAAATATGGAGCATTTCTGGTCCTGAGCATTTCAAATAACCTCTAATATAGAAATGCATATATGCAAAACTTGGGAAAGTTACTTTTCCAAACTACGACTCTGCTGCAAAGGAAGATTCAATTCAAAGTGCTGGTATTGACTCTTAAAGCCCTAAATGGTTTGGAGCCAGATTTCTGGGACAATCCTATCCATTCACATATTCCATTAATTTAATATCATTTCTGAAGGCCCTATATGCATACCCAACAGAGGGATCCATTAGGCTGGTCAGTATGAAGGACAGGACTTTCTCAGTGGAAAGCTCTTACTTGTGTAAGTATTTTAATCATTTGATTTGATCTGACACTGAATGGTTGGGGCTGAACAGTGTTTACAATTAAAGATATTTGACAGTTCACTGCATTTTTATTTTTTATTTTTCTTTGTGAGGGTACAATTTCACATGTTGGAAGACACCATGAAATTGCTGAACGGTAGGCAGCCGAACATTTTTCAAATCTAGATTGGGGAAAATATAGCCCCCGTGTTCCCTCAACTTCAAAAAAACCCCAAACCAAACACACACTTTTTTTGCTTTAAAGAACACCCCATGAAAAGTGTGGGGACAATTTTACCATGTTCTCTGCCCCCAAAACTGTTTTAGGTGTAGAAGAAGCCTTTTTTTTACCAAGAAGTGACACAGACATGGGCAAAAACGTGGTCAAATTGCCCCCGATACCCCTTCAGAGGTGATGGGAGGGAGCAAAAACAAATTTCAAAAAATTGCAGGGGGCGTGACAGGAGACAGAAGTCCCTTTTAAGGTCCCTTTGGGGACCAATGAGGCTTTCTGACCTCTTCACATTCACCCAGCCCTGTTTCAAACAAACCGTAAAGAAAGAGAAGAGGCTAACAATATTTCTGCAAGAAGTTAGGCTGTTCTAACAAGCAGCATGATTTCAGACTTTTGTTGCAAATAAATACTTGACCTCAGTTCTTACCTTGTAACAAGCCCAGTGAGCCAAGATTCGGCTGATACCCTGGAACTCGGAGAGACGCAGGTACTCACAGATCTTGATAGCGACAGGGTAAAGCCTCCGCAGAACTAGCCTAAGGCATTAAAATATAAAGGAACCAGTTATACTTCTGTGCTATGGGCACCAAGACAGTGGCTGATTCCTCCTGGAGGAGATTCCTATCAACACCTACTTGCCAAAACAGAGCCTCCACCTTCAGAGACACTGTATCTCCGGCTTGCACATTAGTGGGCCAGTATATCTAATTCAGCCTTTACTCAGCACTTAAAACAATATGAAACTAAACTTCCAAAAGCTCTGAAAAACAAGAAAGCTTGTTTTCCATTGGGAATTATGAAAGCAGTTCAACATTTTGTTCTCCCTGCCTTGATTGTTAGGGTTGAAGGGAAACATCTCTTCTCTTCCACACACCCCAGTCCCCTCAAGAACAGCCCAGAATATGCAGCTCAGATAGCTGAGAAAAGGGGGGGGGGTGATTACCTGTCCAGTAATACTTCAATAGTGAGCTGTCGGTATCTGCAACAGTTGTCAAGGAAAAAAAAAAATCACATGCTATGTCTTGGCAGTGTCCAAAAGTCCTTAAGAAGTTTGTCTGATCCCAGCAAGTAAAACAGGAAAAAAGGAAAAGATAAGACATAATTCACTGGAATAACAAAAAGTAAACAAACAGAGTTTGGATATGAATATAACCTGTTAACTATTGTTGGTTGCAAAGTTGCAATAAAATGACTGGTTGCATTACTTGTTCTGTTACCCATTATTTTCCTGTTAACTTTTTTTGAACAGAAAACAACTTGAGGATGGTAAGAACAATTCTTGCCAAAATGTCTCTAAAAATGTTCTTTGAAAGTAACTTTTAAAAATAATTGTTCCTCATTACCATGATAAACTGGCTACAGCTTTATTTGACGCATTGCTTTCGAAGTGAAGTTTTGCAACATTGACATTAGTCTCTGAAAAGCAATCAGCTTCAGTTTAATGATGTTAGAGTCACAGAGATTGCAACGGATCCCCCAAGGGTCAGGGAATCGTAGAGTTATAGAATCATAGAGTTGGAAGAGACCCGAGGGGCCATCCAGTCCAACCCCTTCTACCATGCAGAAATCCACATCAAAGCACTCCCTTTGACAGATGGCGATCCCGCCTCTGCTTAAAAACCTTCAAGGAAAGAGACTCCACCACATTCATTGAGGCAGCAGCAGATTCCACTGCCGGACAGCTCTGACCGTCAGGGAATTCTTCCTGAGGTTTAGGTAAAATCTCTTTTTCTGCAACTTGAATCCATTGCTCCTTGTCCTAGTCTCTGGAGCAGCGGAAAACAAGCCCGCTCCCTCCTCGACATGACATTCCTTCAAATATTTAAACATGGCTATCATGTCTTCTTAACCTTCTCTTCTGCAGACTAAACATACCCAGCTCTCTAAGTCGCTCTTCGTACGGCTTCATGGCTCCCAGACCCTTCACCATGTTGGTCGCCCTCCTCTGGCACATTCCAGCTTGCCAATATCCTTCTTGAAATGACGTGCCCGCAAATGGACACAGTCTTCCAGATGAGGTCCGACCAAAGCAGAATACAGCGGCACTATTACCTCCCTTGACCTAGTCCAACCCCCTGCCAGAAAAGCAATCAACAGCTAAAGTGTGATAACGCTCTCCATAAAAGAAGGATACTGGTCGAAGCTGAGAGGGATTCCAATCTGGTAATCCCGGATGGCATTCAGCACCCGCAGGTCTCGGCATGTCTCCACAAAACTCTCAGGTGGGAACTTGTCGACGAAGCATTTCCCAAAGGAGGCCGCCTAGAGGTACGGAGGGGAGGGGAGACAGACAGAATGACAGAGAAAGAGGTGCTGTTTTTAAAAAGCACATTTCTAGCCCTGGAAAAATCGGCTGGAAAGCAAGCGCTCTTTCTGAAATCTTTTTCAGGCAATCTTTTCTGAAAGCTCTGAATTCTCTGAGTAAAACCTGCATGGATCAGGGGACCGGAAGGGAGAAAACCTAAAACACCAATTCATGCAGAAAGACGCAGCTTCCCTATGGCCCATTATTTCTCATAACCCCAGTTACAGTTTGTATGCAGCACGTGGTTTGGGGGACTGACAGCTTGGCCACTAATCTACCTTGCCTGAACCTAGTGCCTCTGAGGAGTGTTGTCCTAGCTGGTCTTTGTCAGCTAGGATGATGAGAAAGCAATCTAACATATCTGAAGGGTATGAGGTTAGGAGGAAAGGAGAGAAATTCCCACCCAGCTTTCAGTTTCTTCTTTGTTCTGCAGATGCTAAGGGGCTCTTGAGGGCTTGATGTGTGTGTGAGCGGGGGAGAAGATGGAGACAGGCTGGGGTGGCCCAAGACGTCACCTGAGATGGAGGACAAGCTGGTGCCTCTCTATGCACAAACCGACCAGACTGGCAGTTGAATTTACTTCAGTACTAGAACCTGAGGGCACCAGGTTGGGCTGGGGAGAGTCTATTTTTGGTGCAACAGTGGTTTTCCGTTCTCAGTTCCCCTGGTGAGTTCCTCATGTCAGTGGCAAGACAGACCTTGACCTGCAGCATGCAGCTACTGGGAAAGGCTGGGAACATTTTGGGCTGAGGAGACCATGCAGTCTCTGCAGGGCTTCATATAAACTAGGATGTGCATAGAATGAGTTGCGTGCTGCACAGCCCACAGACGGCACTTTCATGACTCCGTGTGAGCCCCCAAATTTGTGTGATTTACAGGAAATTTTTGTCCCCCAAGCACCCAAAAATCTTCCTAAATGCATGAAAATATGCAAAAAAAATACCTCTACACCAGACCCATGAGCATCCCAGAACCCTCTATCACCATCAAAACCCTCCGTTTTCCTCCCCAGTCCTCTCTAAATGGGGACAGGAAGCAACACAACGTTACTCCCTCTCACCATTTGGAAAGGTCTACAGAGAAAAACGGAGACATTTCGACTTGCTGTGCGGACGATGAGGCCCATGGGAGGAGCTGACCCCTGGCCCCCATGCAACTGCCCACCCCTGAGGTAAACAGATGGTACATTCTAGCATAGACCACGTCCCCAGGACCCTTTGCAACATTTCTTTGGCAGACCTGGGGTTGTTTCCCCCAGACAGAAAGCCCACGTGCCACTGGTGTGTTATTTCTCTTAGAGTGGTGTACAAAGGCTTAACTCTTTTTATTCTCACAACCACCCTGCAAGGTAGACCGGTATGACTGGCTAGCAGTGACCCAAACTGAACCCAGGACCTGAATCAATACTCCTGAGAGACGCTTCTCTGTGAAAACCCAAGAGAAACACTTGGGAAGAGAGACTGCCTTTTGCTCCATACCCGGAGAAGAGACTTCTGGATTTCGGGTTCATGTTCGTAGCTGGCTGCTTCGATGCACTGCCTGACCGCCTCAGAAAGCAGGTTCTGGTCCTTGATCTCTCGCAGATACTCATCAGCCTTCTGGCTCTCTTTCTGCAGGGAAAGGAATAATAACAACACCGTCTGTTTATAACGCCCTTTTCAGCAAAGGGCGGAACATCGACACATACAACCAGGGACAAAGACAATAAAACAAAACACCACAACAATACATGGAATGAAATCCCCAGCACCCCACCAGACACTACCCATCTCAGCACCTTAAACACAACTCAGTGGCTTAATATGGTGAATCAAAGGTCTTCAACCCCTTACGAAAACAGTGAGATCCTCCTCCAGCTGGAGGTCCAAAGGAAGATTGTTCCACAAATGCAGCTGCAGTCCAATAAAGGAACTTTTCCAAGTCTGCTTTCCATTAGGCAAGCCCTCATTACCTCATATTCCTTCTGAGCCTCTAACAGCAAAGCCCCCGGTGCCATGGAGGCAATCCTGAAGATTTCCTGGCTGGCCGCTGAAACGAAAAGTAGGAACTCTTGGCCAAGGTAGATTTCTGAAGGTCTCAAGATGAAGGTAGCCGGTAGTGCCCCAACCTCCCAGTCCTGCCTGTCAGACTCACCTGGAATCTCATGAAAGAATTCATGGGTAGAACGGGAGAAAATCCGCACGCCATCCAGCTCCGGCACAAGGTACGAATCCTCATCCAGAGGATACCTGTGGTTGGTGTTGAGGAATCCCAAAATAACATACAGTTGGCCATCAGAATCCCCAGAACCAAGAGCATATAGGACGACCTCCGCTGGATCTAACCAAAGACCAGCACGCTGTTTCCCACAGTGACCATCAATGTGCCACAGACAGGCAGCCATGAGGGCCACCGTCTTCTCCTGCCCCTTTTCTCCAGTCACTGGTCTCCACAGGTAGACCACCTCTGAACCTGGAGGTTCTAAATAGCTATAGCATAATGGCCAGCCATTGTTCTCTGATCACTCATTTGCCACCCCACTTTTTTTTAAAAATATATCACTTTATTTCTTTATCCAATTTATACTCCATCTTTCTCCTACCAAGGGACATTAGGTGGCTTAAAATAATTTAATAGAAGTTAGCTAAAATGTTATACTATAGAAGTTTTTCTAAAAACTCTATTAAGAGCTAGTTACAGAGTTAAACATGGTTTCAAATACAGTTAAGACATATTTTATTTGGCTACTCCCCTCCCACATAAAGCCTCCTCATTCTACTCACCCTGGCTGCTAGCAATATTGTATAGTCACCCATTTTTACACAAAATTACACAACAGCTAAGGATGGATTGCAGCCCAAGTTCTTAGCACTGTAAACCTCCTCCCGGTGCCCCCCACACACCTAAGGGAGGAGACAGGTGAGAAAGAGGAAGATCTAGTCTAGGTAATGTTTGTGCTATGCAAACACACACACACACCACACCTGTTCCTCTCCCCACAAAGTACTCTTTGCAAGGATACTGAATGCACTGGTCCCCATTCCCAGCCACCAGCAGGCGCCGATCCCAGGCCATCACCACAGCACGCTGCTTGCTGCGCGTCCGGGTACACCTATCACACAAAGAGCCATGAGTTGTTAAGAGATGTTGCACTGCCTGTGAAAGGGTCCAGGTCTCCAACAGGACCTGGCCTTCTCCCACCCATTCCAAGGGCCACCATATGGTCTGTGGCCATCTTCTTCATCAACACTACATATACGTGATTGTCTGTGGTTTTCAAGACAGGAACATAACAGGGATGGAAAAAACACAGTTGGTAAGGGATTGGTTCCAGGAGCCCACAAAGACACCAAAAACTGTACGTGCTCAAGTCAGCCTTGCAAGGTTGGCAGAGAAACTGTAAGGCCTCCACAAGGCTTACACCGCAAGGCTGTATTAATAATTGTTGGGAAAATTCCAGCATTCTCTTTCCCTCTACCTTGTTCTTAGAGCCAGTGAGCATAGCCAGCATAGGGCTTCCTTTCTCTTTTGCATGCCAAAGCCCCACCATTTGCCTTTCTGTCATTTAATTGCATGATCATAAATACCTTTGCTGTCCAGGTGATCAGATCATGTGACCCAGGACAGTTGCTTGGGTCACTGGTCTTAGAAAAGAAAGAGACCCCTCTCAGCTCTCCCTCTTCCATTTTTTTTTTTTGCTTCCTCTTCCTCCTTTCCAACCATGCTTCGCATCTCCATCAGAAGATGGTGAGTTAAGAACAAAGCTACTACTATTCATTAGCTAGTCAGGATGTAGGCTCCTCAGTACATATGTAAATGTAGAAGCCATTAGTAAACTTTTCTAAGTTTGTAACCTGAAGTTGCTTGCGTTTGTTTTGTTTCTTCAGCCAGTTTGAGATCAGAAAAGCCATACACAAATTTAGACATGCTTCTTCTGCTACTCTGCTAAAAAGGAGGCTGAAGCCTTACAGTTTTAGCTTCCACAGAATTTCCCAATAGGGCTAACACCCTGGGAAACTCTTATTCCCAACAATAATGACATAGGGCACGTTCCAGATGCCAGGCACAGATTCCTCCAACTTCTTTACCACCAGGGAGTCAGCTGACATGCCCACTGGAGGCAGAGGAGCCCGAAGAATGCAGCGGGCTTGGCAGCCAGGGCACACTGCCACCAGTGCCACTGTTACCCCACACCATTTTTAATACAGTAAGCTCCATCATGCCTAAATCCAGAAGCAGAGGAAAGGCCCTCCCTCCATCCCATCTGCCACTGCCCTGGCTGTAGAAGGGGAAAAGAAAAGGAAGTATCTTTTGGACTTCATCCCCTCCCACTCTGCTGTTCTCTTTTTCCTTTTGTGTCATGTCTCTATTAGATTGCAAGCCTGAGGGCAGGGAACTGCCCTGTTTTCCTTTTACTTGTAAAGTGCCAGGTAAAGTGATGGCACTATATAAATCCCCAAGTACAGTACCCTCCCAAAGTGGCTGCTGCTGGCAGAAGAGTACAGGGGGACCAACCTAGCTTCAAATGGGAGGGAATTTCACAGCCCCCTGCAAACCTGGAATACAGATGTAGAAATCACTATCCCCCCCAGCCACACTCCCACCCCGCCTTAATTGCTCTGAACCCCCCTGCATAGAGGTGTGGTATGAGTTTGAGCCCTGTGGAACAAATAGGTCAGTTTGCTGCAATATTTCAGCCATCTTGCGTCCCTAAATGGCAAGTATAGAAGGAGGGAGAAAGTATGAATCCTCCCCAATTGACCCAAAGAGGTCCCAGGACCCTGCACAGAGGACAGAAATTTTTTAAAAAGCACTCACCAAGCCATCTGCTTTGGCGGAGCTCGGAACTCACAGGTGAACTCACCCAGTTTTTCCTGCAAAAAGGGAGAGGAGCAATGAAAAGAAGGGAAGGGCACAATGCATCAGGTATCCCAAGAAAAAGATGTTCTCCATCTGAGTCCAGGGGGGCTTTCACACCACACAATCATAGTGCTATGATTCCACTTTAACTGCCATAGCAGCAATCTATGAAATTCTGGGATTTATAGTTTGGTGGAAGACTTAAGAGTTTTCTGTAGGTAGGCCCTAGGGCTCTCTAGTGGAAATTTCTCAAGTATTTCTGAAGAAGATGGAGCCATGGTTGTTAAAATGGCATGAACTGTACAGTCCCACAACAGAGGAATACAATGTGCTGATCTTTCCCTTGGTGGAATACAATGGGAGTGAGAGCCACATGGCCTTCTAGATATTAGAATCATAAAATCACTGAGTTGGAAGAGACTGCAAGGATCTTCTAGTCCAACTACTTTCCATGCACAAAAATGCAAGCAAAGGTCTTCCGAAACCTGGCCATCCATTCTGTTTGAAAACCACAAAGAATGAGTATCTGCCACATTCTAAAGCAGTCCATTCCACTGCCAAACAGGCTTACCAGCAGGAAGTTCTTCCCAATTGTTTAGGTAGAATCTCTGTCCTGCAATCTGAACTCATTAGTTCACGTTCTAGAATCTGGAATAGCAGGAAACAAGCTTGCTCCATCTTCCAAATGATCTCTCTTCTGATATTCAAAGGTGGCTATCACGTCACCTCTTCGACTTCTCTTTTCCAAACTGATGCTGTTGAAATACAGCTCTCAGAATTCCTCAACACTGGCTACACTGGCTGGGAAATGAAGTCAGATAACATTTGGCCAAACAGCTCCCGCTCGGGGTTAGGACCTGGCGTTTCCCACAGAAAACCTGGGATGGCGTCCTCTTGATGTTTTACACTCACTTCAGCTGCTGTGTGTGTGTGGTTGTACTTTCTAGGCCATGGCATAACACCTGTATTCAGTTAATGGTTGTTTTCGCAGAGTTCTGCAGCCATAACTACTGCACATGCAGTTTTGCATCCACAGGTGTTGCAAACTAGAATCCTAGAGTTGGAAGAGACCACGCGGGCCGTCCAGTCCAACCCATCCTGCCATGCAGGAAGACACAATCAAAGCCCTCCCTCCCTCAATTCAAGAAGGATGTCGACAAGCTGGAACGTATCCAGAGGAGGGTGACCAAAATGGTGATGGGTCTGGAAGCCATGAAGCCCTATGAGGAACGGCTTAGGAAGCTGGGTATGTTTAGTCTGCAGAAGAGAAGGTTAAGAGGGGACATGATAGCCATGTTTAAATATTTGAAGGGATGTCATGTTGAAGAGGGAACAGGCTTGTTTTCTGCTGCTGCAGAGACCAGGACAAGGAGCAACAGATTCAAGCTGCAGGAAAGGAGACTCCACTTGAACCTCAGGAAGAACTTCCTGATGGTCAGAGCTGTCTGGCAGTGGAATAGGCTGCCTCAGAGAGTGATGGAGTCTTCTTCTTTGGAGGTTTTTAAGCAGAGGCTGGATGGCTATGTGTTGGGAGTGCTTTGATGGGTGTTCCTCCATAGCAGGGGGTTGGACTCTATGGCCCCTGGGGTCTCTTCCAATTCTGATTCTATGATTCTATGATTTTATGACAGTTGGCCATCCAGCCTCTGTTTAAAAATCCTAAAGAAGGAGACTCCACCACATCCAAGGCAGTATAGTCCATTGTTGAAAGGCTTTTACTGTCAGGAAGTACATCCTAATATTTAGATGGAATCTCTTTTCCTGTAGTTTGAAGCCATTGCTCTGTGTTCTAGGCCCTGGAGCAGCAGGAAGCAGGCTTGTCCTGACTCCCATATGACACCCTTTCAAATATTTAAACATGGCTTTCACATCACTTCTTCACCTTCTCTTCTCCAGGCTAAACATCCCCGCTCCCTAAGCTGTTCCTCACAGGGCTTCATGATTTCCAGGCCTTCTACCATTTCAGTCACTCTCCTCTGGACATGTTCCAGGTTGCCAATCTCCCCCCTGAACTGTGGTGCCCAGAACTGGACACAGGATTCCACGTGAGGCCTAATCAAAGCAGAACAGACAAACTCCTCACTACTGATGCCAATGTCCCACCTGACTAACAGAGACAGTGGAACCAGCAAGCCCACTTGCAGATGCACGGTGCGTTGGACAATGCTGGTACTCAGCAAAATGTGGTGTAACATCAGGGTAGATTTACATCACACGAACATGACCAAGGCCCTTGGCTCTGGTTTCAGTTCTTCCTTTTAAGGAGGCAGGAACTACTGAAGCAAGACCATAGCTTGGAAAAATTACTTTCTTGGACTACAGCTCCAAGAATCCCCAGCCAGCATGGTCAAAAGAAATAACATTCCCTATTCCCAAGGTTTTATTACAGAACTTGTTGGACAGAAATGCTGTGACATTTGCCCCTGTTGAAAATACATTTGATGAGCATGTGGAAACACTTCAGGAATGACTGGGCAAGTCACAATGTAATCCCCAGGGGACATGTAGACAGGGCTGAGTCATGATAATGTGAAATCATGGCAAGAGGTTGCATCAGCCATTGTCCCTAGCTGATGACCTACAGGTGTGTATAAAAGAGGTGTGTATAAAAGGTGTGTATAAAAGAGGAGAGCTCGGACTCTCGGACTCCGAACCTCTGTCTGAGCGAACCTCTGCTTGATGTGCCTATGATGCTGAATCTATGACTGGATCTGCGTATCCTGTGTACAGACGTGTATATGTTGGAACAGCGAAGATTAAAGCCTCCAGGTATTTTTGGATGACAAGCTCAGTGTGTATGAGTTACTAACCAGCGGGTAGAGGGGTCAGAGCTGATGCTGTACGTTACACTCTGCTGCACACGCTTGTTGCTGTTTGGAAACTCTGCTATGTTATGCTTGCCCCTGGGACACCTTTCGTCCAGAGTACAGCAGTTCCAGGGAGGATTTTGTGCTGGTGCTGTAAATCCATCTCCCGACAGAACTGGCATCCCTCCATTCCAAGCGAAATTTGGAGGATGCTCAGCGCTAAAATCTGATGCTCACCTTTAAGTGGGATCTCCCTGTCCAGAGGTATCCAGTATCAGTAAAGAGTGCCAAGAAACGGTAGTTAAAAGAGACAGCCATCCGCAGGTAGGAGCCAGCATGTGGACTTAGCCCAGGCAAAGTCTGCAAGCAGAAAGAGGAGAGAAACAAGTCCTGTCTTTCAGTCACTTCAGTCCAAATCCCATGCGCTCATTTCAGTTTAATGCAAAGACAGGAATGCACAAGGGGCTGTAGGGTAGCCCCCCACACAATAAATTAATAGCCCCTGAATGCCCTCTGGGGGGTGTGAGGAACTATTCACTATGTTTTTAGCCCCCCATCTTGCCATTTTAGGCACAGCAGAAGTATTTTTGAAAATGCGAAGTGAACGGAAACCACTTCCCTGTTTTCAGAAAAGGTCTCTCCTGAGCCACAACGTGGCAAAATGTCCCCCACACTCCCTAGAGAGCATTTGGGGATTGTTTTGGCCTGCAACATGGGGGAGGGCACACTTTAACTTAAGGTTAAAGTGTGCAAAGGTTAACATTATGTCCAGGAGATCCAAGTTTAAATCTCTGTAACCTGAAAACACCCCTGTGCCTTAGAGTTAATCATCAACCTCTTTTAACCTCCAAGCATCCATATAAATGGTCCCTGATATGAAAGGTACCATGCATCTTCTCACGGCATGAGCCACAAAACAGAGTTTTAATGCACACCAGTTGATTGACTGATTGATTTTATATCCCACCTTTGCCCTGACACTTTAGGGCAGGCCTTAGAAAAGCCTTACCCTGAGCTTTTAGCTACAATAGAGCCATGTTTCCTCCCCTTCTCTCTCTGCTATGGCATTGCAATGTGTTAGTTCTGGCAAAATAGGATATGGTGCAAGGTTGCTGAGACCTAAAGAGGATTCCAACATATGTTAACTGTAGGTTTTCACAATGAGTAGGATTGGGTTATTAGAAGAAGAGCATGAAACATCTTGCTAGAGGAGTGAGACAATATTATTTAGATTTATAACCACCAGAAAGAAAGTTGGAATCATTGTTTTTCATTTTCTGTTTCTTGCTTTTCTGTGTTCTATCAGGTTTCTTTCTGTCTGTCCGTCTCTCTTTCTTTCTCTCCTTGAACTTGTATAGTTTTTAATGTGCTTGAAAATTCCTAATAAAAACCACTATTTTTAAAAGGGGAGGGGGGTTCTCAAGCATGTCCACATCCATTCACACACCACTAAGGAGCAAGTTGTATTGTCCAGGAGGTACAGATCTTGGCCCATGGCAAGGAGGATGATGGTCACTCTGTCTTGGCACAGGACAGTCCAGCAGGAGGGGGGTTTCTGAAGACCTGGCAGGCACAGAAGTGGGAGGAGAGATCAGGAATTAAACCTTCCACCGACATTCAACTGATGATCCTGGCTCCGGTAAATCAGCCAGCTGGGCCAGTCTCTGTTCAAAGTGGGGTTTGATTTACCATATAAACTCAGCTATAAGTCGATCTCATGAATAAGTTGAGGGCAGGTTTTGCACCCCAAATTAGGGAATTTGCTGTGACCCTTGGATGTCAATCCCCTACCCAAGCACCACGGGTTTCCGGGAGGTCCCAGAAAAACAATCTAGACTTCTGGACAGCCCATACTGCTGTGGCACTGAGGGAGCAGATAGTCACCAACTCATCCTTGATTGAGGAGCTCTAGGGCCATTTCATTTCTCCCCCAAGCTGGGGGAGCCTGCCTCCATCTGCCTCAAACCAGGAGGAGTTTGCAAAAATCTGCTTCCTCCACTCCCTCCCTCTGCAAAGCAGTACAGGCTCCCTGGAGGCCTGGAAGGCTTTTCAGAGACCTCCTGAAACTCCTTTTCAACAAGTTCAACCCCAAAGGAGCAGCATCAACTCATGGAGAAGTCAACCTAGGTTGTTTTTTTGTTTTGTTTTTTTGTACAATTTTTATTGAAAGTTTGTCTCGAAATAAAGCCCCCCTCCCTCACACTTCCATGCTTAAATCTTCCAGTTGAAATTGCTTATTTCCATTCCATTACAAACACAATTTCCATCTTACAGAGAGAAGAACAGTTATATTATTTCTTCTTTGATTTCTTATACATTTATATCCTTACCCAATCCAATACTCCTTTCCATTCTTTCTCAAAGTTCTGGATAGATTTATTCTTCAAAGAAAATGTTAACTTTTCCATCTCTATCGTATCCAGAACTTTTAACTTCCATTCTTCTATGCCAATATATTTCTTTTCTTTCCAGTGTTGCACATATGTCAATCTTGCCGCAGTTATTAGATATAATACTATCTTCTGATGACTTCTTATTTCCTTTTGTTGCCCTAGCATATTTAACAAATAAAGCCCCAGTTTCATTTCAAAATAAAGCTTACAAATTTTTTTGGATTTCATCATGTACCCCCTTCCAAATTTTTTTTACTATCGTACATATCCACCACATATGGAAAAAAGGCCCCGTCTTTTCATCACACTTCCAACAATTTGAATTCCTGTTTTTCGTTATTTTTTGTAATCTTTCTGGGGTCACGTACCATCTGTAAAACATTTTATAAAAATTTGCTCTTAAATTTAAGTTTGGTGTAAATTTTATATCTATTTCCCACACTCTTTCTCAAGTTTCTAATTCAATTGAATGTCCCAAATTATGTGCCCATCTAACCATTGCATCTCAACCTAAGTTTTTAAGCTTGATATTTTTGATGAAAATTTTTCAACTTTTAGTTGAGTATGTACAGTAATTTAATTTAAACCCAGTTTGAACAGTTTTTAATTTAGTTAATTAACTTTCTTTGTGGTTTACATGTTGCAAGTAATTTATTCCTTATCTGGGGGTCTACAGTCCGATACATTTCCCTCATGGAATGACTGACTTATGCTTCCATAGTATCTTAAGGAAGAGGAGATGAAGAAGATTTTGGGGACATGTGGCTTGCTTTTATTCAGTACCTAAATTACACATGATAGTTCTGAAAAGGCACCAGCAATGCAAGCAACCTTTTCGACAGAAACCTGCTTAACACCTATAGCCTTCTTGGGTCTCGTTGCTTTATAGGTGACCTCCTCAAGCACAGTTCTACCTTGCCTGTGGTTCCAAAAAAAGAAAACATAATTGGACTCTATTTGCAATCTTCTCTTAATATCGAGACATGTCTAATTTTAGCTACTTTATTTCATTTCATTGTATTTTTGGAAAATCCCAGTTTGACTAACACTTGCATCTGCAGTTTTGGTTGCATATTGTATTTCTGGTTGTACTTCAGATAATTTTTTAAAAATTAATTTTGTTTTCATTCATGTATTCAGTGTTTTAAGTGGTTTTACTTATTGTCTATCGCCTTGGGGGTCCCGATGGGTAGGAGGACAATAAAGAAATACTTCAACTAAATGTACAGATGGGGCCCTACTACCCAGAAACAGCCAAAGTTACCATTAACAGTACCACCTTCTAAATTCAGGGACAATATCAACAGAACATTAGAGGTCCCCTTTTCACATTGCACAATCATAGTGCTATGATTCCATTTTAATTGTCATGGCTTCATCTCATGGAATCCTGGGATTTGTAGTTAGGTGAGGCACTAGAGCTGTCTAGCTTGGAATACCAAGTACCCCTCTCTAAACTGCAAATCCCAAGACTCTATCAGGTGGGACCATGGCAATTAGTGGAACTACAGGGCCATAACTGTGTGGTGTGAATGAGCACCAGGAGTGAGCAATAGTTTGCTTTCCCATATCAGCCCACAGAGTTCTGTACACACATGTGCCTCCAACAAAAGTTCTTAATTATGACAGATTAATTGGCAAAAATGAAATGCACTGATCTATGTCTGAAATATTTCAATATCTGAAGGGATGCCATGTAGAGGAGGGAGTGGGCTTGTTCTCCGCTGCTCCAGAGACCAGGACAAGGAGCAATGGGTTCAAGCTGCAGGAAAGGAGATTCCACCTGAACCTCAGGAAGAACTTCCTGATGGTCAGGGCTGTCCGGCAGTGGAATCTGCTGCTGCCTCCATGGAGTGTGGTGGAGTCTCCTCCTTCCTTGGAGGTTTTTAAGCAGAGGCTGGATGGCCATCTGTTGGGAGTGCTTTGACGGGTGTTCCTGCATGGCAGGGGGCTGCACTGGATGGCCCCTGGGGTTTCTTCCAACTCTGGCATTCTAGAGTTCTATGATTCTATGAAATGATACAGAGTAAGAATGGAAGGGACAGGGCATGGCAGACCTACCTGGTACCTCGGGCAGCCGGCGGAGCTTCAAATCGGCAATGTTGGTGGTCATGGTGTATCTGTGTGCCCCCGTGAGAATGGCCACACCGGTGCCATATTCGGTGTGGAACACTTTGGCCTCCAGCACCCGGTTCTGCAGCACCTCCTGAGGGAAGACAAGAGCAAGCAGCCTTCATGGAACGGGCATTCATCGTGGATTCATTTAACTGATACCCAGCCCTCGCTCCCACACAAGAACCAAGGTGGCCTGGAACAGATTAGAATGGCATGCAGCTAAAAAATCAATTGTGATACTAAAGAACAACTTAAATCAACTATGATTAAGAACATCACACAATTAAAAATAACACAGAATTAAAAATAGCCTTAAAGCATTTGAAACACAATAAATAAGAAGGAAAGTACATGGAATGGCCACATGTTAGAAGACCGTTCCACAGCAAACACACGACTCCAAACTCCAATTTTTGCCCTCCAAATACCCTCTACGGGTTGTGGGGGAATTTTCACCATGCTTTTAGCCCCCGTCCACTTTAGACTGAGGAAAGGCTTTTAAAAAAATAAATAAAACAGGAAGTGATCCATAGTATTTAGGACTTTCCTGACCCTAAAATGGCCTAAGGTGGAGTAAAACTTGGTGAAAAAGCTCTCCAAGAAGCATTTGGGGAAAAAAAAAAAAAATGACTCCCAGGAGGGGCTACAAAAGCAGCCATAGGGCGACATGCAACCTGTGGGCTGTCAGCAATATTTTTATAATGAAGTTCTGCTGCCCTTGGCAGTGCCAGAAGTGGCAGTTTGGGGCTTTAATAGGTGAGGTGGTGAGATAGCCCCTTCTCCAAAGGAAAAGCTGATCACTTCCAGATTTGTCTTAAGAGAACAACCAAAATGGTAAAAGGCCAGGAAACCGTGCCCAGTTTTCCAGCTTAGGGAGCTGGATATGTTTAGACTGGAGAAGAGAAGGTTAAGAGGGAACATGTTTAAATGTTTGAAGGGATGTCATATGGAAGATGGAGCAAGCTTGTTTTTTGCTGCTCCAGAGATGAGGACACAGAGCAATGACTTCAAACTACAGAAAAAGAGATTCCACCTAAACCTTAGGAAGAACTTCCTGGCAGACACAGCAGTTCAACAGTGGAATCCATTGCTGCCTGGGCGTGTAGTGGAGTCTCTTCCTTCTTTGGAGATTTTTAAACAGAGGCTAGATGGCCATCTGTCAGGAGTGATTGGACTGTATATTCCTGCATGGCAGAATGGGGTTGGACTGGATGGCCCTGGTGGCCTCTTCCAACTCTAGCACTCTATTTTTTCCCAAGATTTTGGGATTGTGTGGAGCCCCTCACGCAGCCCACAGCAATTGGTGGGCGGTTCACATTTTGGCCCTCAACAGTCCTGAAGATGCTCAACCCTGTTTTCTAAAAAAATTGCCAAGGTCTCTGTCCCGCTCCAACATTCAGTCTTGTTTACAGCTCATGTCCAATGGGAAAGGGTGTAAACTGGCATTAGTCCCTCTATACAGAGGCGTACTTACATTGCCCATGCTGAAGCATTTCTTGAACTCACAGAAGATGCTGTAGACAAGGACCGAGCCGTCCTCCTGGATGCAAAGGAGGTCCTCACTGGTCGTCCAGCCAAGGTGCACTGCTGGACTGTTCTTCCACTGTTGTCGAGGGAAGAGAAACACACAGACAGACATTTGTCACGTGGCATTTCTTGTCTCAATGGGAAGGGGCTCACGCACACCTCTTGGAGGGCAACCAAGATCTACAAACTGAATCCTGAGAGGAACAGGGGAAGGAGCTGGGTATGTTTCACTTGGAGGACACAGAGAGGTGATAAGCTAGCCACCTTTAAATGTCTGAAGGGATGTCATGTAAAAGAGGGAGCAAGTTTTCCTTTTGCTGCTTCAGACACTGTGACATGAACCAACATATTCACTTTGCAAGGGAAAAAACTCTTCTGTCTCAATGTGAGGAAGAATGCCCCGACAGCAAGAGCTTCTCAGTGGTGAAACAAAGCGCCTTGGAAGGTAGAGCCTGGATGGCCATCTCTTAGGAGTGCTTTCCTTCTTTCTTTTTTTATTATTTTTATATCAAAATTTCCAACCAATAAAAAAGAAAATGCAGTATCTTCTACAGTTTACACAACCAATTTGTAACTATCCCCTCCCGTCTTAATCATCCGCATTCCTTATTTTGTGTTTTCCCCACATTATATATTATTTCAAAAATTGTCTTTATTCGAACCTACTTTACATGAAATATCTTTTTCTGCCCAATCATCAGATACCTACATTTTACATACAATGTATAAATACATTTCTTTTTTAACAATTTCCCTACCCTTAGTATAACCATTTATTTCTTATCTCTTTTCCATTTCATCTTTTTAACTTTTTACCATTCACGACTTTTGACCCAATCCACAGCTAGTCTCCATTCTCACTCAAACCGTTGAGTCGCGTTCTCTTTTATCAAACTAGAGAGCTTCTCCACTTCTATCGTGCCCATAGTTTTGACCTTCCAATCATCCACTGATGGTTTTGCTTTCTTTTTCCAATATTGCACACAACATATTCTAGCTGCTCTTATTAAATACAGAATTACCTTCTTGTTTTCTCTTAACTCTTTTTGATTCTCAGTTATATTTAACAAATACATTGCTGGGTTCATTTCAAATTTTAGGTGCAATATCACTGAAAGTGCATCGTGAATCTTCTTCCAGTAGTTCTTGGCTCTTTGGCACGACCACCACATATGGAGATGGGTACTGATAGCATTTCCATACTTCCAGCAAAGTCTATTACCCTTTTGTGTAATCTTTGCAAGCTTCTATGAGATCATATATTACTGATGCAGCATCTTATAAATGTTCTCTCTTGAGTTCAAACTCAAAGTGAATTTAGTATCTATTTATCAAAGCGAATTTGATAGCTTGCTTTCAGTCTTTCCCCAGGTACAGGACTCAAGGCAATTCACATCAAATTAGCTGTGGATTCCTGCACGGCAATAGGGTTGGACTAGATGGCCTTTGCCAACCGGATTCAGACCATAATTGCATTTACTCATGTGTGTTCCCTTCACCTCCCTTGTTTGAAGCAACAGTGGCCCTGCAGCAGAGACATCACTCTTCTCCCCTCTTTTTCTTCTGGCTTATGCTATGATGCAAAGTGCTCTGTCTGCTGATGTCACTGTATCACTGAAGAAATTGACAAAATGTCCTAGCCCGTGAATTTAACGCACACAATAATGTGCTGGCCCCTCACTTACCGGAGTGCTAGCTAAGAGGACTCCTGAAGCAGTATAAATTTCGAGAGGTGGACGGGTACTGGGAGATTTCTCTTTCTTGGTTTTCAGCACCGCTAAGAGGGAAAAAACAGAGACACCAACATTTGCTGAGGAGCTGAATCGTTAACTAATTTTTATGTGGGTTTCCTTACTTACAAACATTTGTGTATGTTAATGGACCAGCAACACACAACAGTATACCAATAAAGGACAGCAAAATAGAGTAATAGGTTAAAATCTAGCCTGATCCTATTTTCCCTGAAACACTATCTCCCCAACCCCACCCTTCAAATACAAACAAAATGCATACCCCACAACTGAAGCTTAGAGCAATATGGTCCTGGAAAGCTTTCCTGTTTGATTCTTCTTACTAAACGTAACTGCTGCAGGATTCTGGGAGTTACAGTCTCCAAAATGGAACTTTTTGAAACTCTGAGAGTGTCTGTGGGGCTTTTTGCCTTCTCCCATCTCAGCCCCATCCTCTGACTTTTGTCACAGAAAACTGAGCATAATTCTTCCGTCCTCTCAGTGGTGCTGGTGAGGTTCAAAGGGTCCTCTTTGGCCTCCACAGCCCCCTCCTTGGTGTCCCTCTCAATAGAAAATGGGTGGCTGTTGTCCTCTAGAAGGCCAGCCCGAGCCATTTTGCTGCCTGACGCAAAGAACAAAATGCCACCCGGCTCCATTTCACGTACAACAACCAACGAAAATGGTCATTGGCAAACCAGGGCAGGCCCTGTCAGTGGGGAGAGTGAGCTGATAACCGAAGCTGATGGAAAACAACCATGGATTTGAGAGCAAAGTAGTTTGTACTTGGGAAAGTTACTGTTGGGGAATAGAGAATTCTCCCAGGGACCCTGGCTATTGGGTAAGTTGGCTTGGAGATGTGAGAAACTGCAGTACCCCAAAGTAACTTTTCCCAGCTGTGGGATGTGCTGCACAATTGGCCTTATGCCTCTTGTGACAGGATCTGGGCTCTCCCCCAGATCTAGCAGCAGGCGGACAGGTGGGAAAAGTTAATTTGAGGGACTATAATTCCTTAAATTGCCAAGCCTGGCTGTCTGAGA
This sequence comes from Iguana delicatissima, assembly GCA_948472985.1. Taxonomy (NCBI): domain Eukaryota; kingdom Metazoa; phylum Chordata; class Lepidosauria; order Squamata; family Iguanidae; genus Iguana; species Iguana delicatissima. The sequence goes on from CAOKZL010000519.1 coordinate 62,095, forward strand.
TATTCTGGGCATTGTACTCCCGAAAAGTAACTTTTCCAACCAGAGGCACACTCCGCTTTGCTCTCAACCCCACTGCTCTTCTTCCCTGCCAGCATCTGCTAAGAGGGGCTGTGACGTAGTCCCTTGCCAGGCTGACCCCACAGTTCCAACCCTGGGCTCCGGTCACTCACCTGACCCTTCTCCCCCTCTTAATCCCAGTCCCTTCCTGGATTGAAGATTTGGGCTTCAAGATGACCTGCTGTTGGGAACCAATGGCTGCATTGTTTTGGTGGGTTCACTCTGGCAAGTGTGACCAAACTCAGTATGAACTGAGAGAACCAGTGGTAAAAAACAAACAAGTGGAAGTTTATAAGGACACAAGAAAATAATACACTAATCCGTGAATTACTAAATCATCTATAGCTTCCCAAAACCACAGCTAGTTCTTTCCTGTGTCTGACTCTCCTTTGTACACTCCATCTTTTCTTCTCTCTCTGAAATCTGCTCCCTATCACTGTGCCAGCCTTTCCCTAGCTGCTCTCTGACTGAGACAAGCCTCAGTTTTGTAACATTTCCTTTCAGCAGGCAGCCCTTTGCAGCATTCCCTGAGCTGTGACTGGCTGCCTTCAGCCAGGCTTGCTGAGCTATTCTTTTCACAGAGCCCAATACCTAACAACAGGGCTGGCCCCAGTTCTTCTTATTTCCACAAGGTCTTCCTTCAGATCTGCGCTTCCAAGTCAGAAAAAGGAGGGTCTCCTAAGCACCTCCATCTCTCTCCCCTTCCCAGGAACTAATGGCAGCATCCAAGATTCTTCACCTCCCCACCCTGATTATTGTTTTGCAAAAACAACCCGACAGAGGAGTCGACTGGATTGAGCTAGAAAGCAAGACTGGCCACAGAGGGAATGCAGCCTATACTATACCAATGGGTCCCCCGTAGGGTGCGGCCGCAACCAAGCAGTCCTGCAAGTCCTCCTTCAGGTTCCAGCCCATGCTGTAGAGATCAAGTTTCCTGGAAAGGAGTGGGGGAACAGGCAAAAGAAAATGTTAGAGAAAAGTCTTGAGAGGGCAAAAATCAGGTTTTCTGGACTTCCAAGTCTGGAGTGTCCAACTGAGGCACTCCCATCACCCTACGGCCATTTCTGCACTGGACTGTTATAGTGCTATTATTCCACTTTCAGCACCCTACGGAATCCTGGGGTTTGCAGTTTCCTGAGGCCAAAGAGCTCCTGGCCGAGAATTCTAAATGCCCCTCCTTAAACTGCAAACCCCAGGATTCCACAGGAGGTTGAAAGTGGAATAATAGCGCTATAACAGTGTAGTGCGGAAAGGCCCCTCGTCTCTCGAGCAGCAGAAAACAAGCCTGCTCCATCTTTTACAGGACATCCTTTCAAACAAGAGCTTCACAAAAATTCCTTTTGGTGAACTACAGCCCTCCAAAAACCCCAGGTAGCACGATCATTGGCTGGGGAATTTTGGGAGTTGTCTTGTAAAACAATGCTTTCAAACTCTGGGTAAGCTTTTACGTCACAGAACAGAGCCCGCGAATTATGGCTGTCACGTGCCTTCATATTGTTTCCAACTTATGGTGACTTCAAGGCAAACCTATCCCTGGACTTTCTGGGGCTGAGAGTGTGTGACCTGCTCAAGGTCACCCAGTGGGTGAAAAGTTCAGATCTTGCCTCTGCTACAAACCCACCTGGCAACCTTAGGGAAACCTCCCGCCTTAAACTTCACCCACCACCACTAACAGTAAACAACATGGGGAGTGACAACACCGGCCATTTCCGCACTGCACTCTTATGGCGCACTTATTCCACTTTCAACCTCCTGTGGAATTCTGGGGTTTGTGGTTTCCTGAGGCCAAAGAGCTCTCTGGCTGAGAATTCTAAAGGCCCCTCCCTAAACTGCAAACCCCAGGATTCCATAGCAAGTTGAAAGTGGAATAATCGCGCTATAAGAGTGTAGTGCAGATGTGGCAAGTTGTGATTACACAAAACCACTGCAAACGGTAATTAGGGTTATTGGAAAGACATGAGAGCTATGCCTCAAAAAAAAATGTAGCAATGGCACCGTACACACTGAGTCATTTGCAAAAAAAGTGGGGGAAGGGAATAATAATAAAAGTATCATTTATGAGGACGGGGGAATGAAATATATTTAGAGGACAAAGAAAAGGCATTCCAGATGGCAAGAGGGAGGGATGTGGAATTTGGGAGGAGGGTGCACGCCAGGGTGGACCTCAATTGCATTTTAAAATGCAACCTTTAATTGCAATTTAATTTTTTGCAATGCAATTCAGGAGGGATGGGGGCGAATGAGGGCACTGACCTGTAATAAGCCGCTTCCCCCAGAGGGTCCCAGTTCGCCGTGTAACAATCCATGTTGCTTTGCTACGGGAGGAGGCAACCCCCTCCTTCCTTGCCCCCTTCCAGCCCCAGCTGATCTTCTCCTTTTCCAGGGAACTTCCGCCCTCACCGCCCATCCAAGGGAAAGGAAAGAGAGGAAGCAACGTCCGCCATCTTGTGAAAGGGCAAAAAGTAGCAGCAGCTCGGCTCTCTGCTGCCCCCTGGAGGGGAGGAGGAGGGAATGGCCCAGTCGGGTCCATGCAAAACCATCAGCGATCTGACTGCTGCAACCTTTACACCCCTTTGCCTGGGATGCAAGACCTGTTGACCTCATTGGGACCTTCTGATAGGCCAGACCTCGGAAAAGTTCCTTTTTTTGGACCTTGATTGATGGATTGGTTCATTAGATTTATCTCCTGCCTTTCTTCTTATGCAGCATCCAAGTCAGCTTTCTTGTGTTGTTGTGTGCCTTCAGATCCTTTCTGGGGTTCTCTTGGCCAGATTTGTTCAGAGGGGTTGCAACAGAAAATCCTGACTCCTCACCAAGCTCTGAATCTCAATATTCCATAGGATGGAATTATGGAAATTATAGCGGTATTAAACTGCTACAACTCTGCAGTGTAGACACAAGGCTGTTTCTGCTCTACATTGTTATAGTGCTATTATTCCACGTTTAACCTCCTGTGGAATTCTGGGGTTTGTAGTTTACTGAGGCCCAAGAGCTCTGTGGCTGAAAATTCTAAATGCCCCTCCCTAAACTACAACCCCAGGATTCCATGAGATGTTGAAAATGAAATAGTAGGGCTCTTACGGTGTAGGGCAGAAACGGCCACAGTTGGAGCATTCCCCGTCCAAAGGGTTGTGAACTGAGGCCAGCAAGCTGAATATGCCCCTTCCAGTATTTTTGCCCCCAGCTCCCTGGCTAAAGCAAGTCCGAAAAAGTATCCCCCCCCCCCGTTTGTGGGTATTCATGCAGGTCAAAGTCACCTCCCTATGTCCTTCCACCCCAATGGTCATAATCATAACCTCTGGGGACTTCTGGTTTTGATTTTTTGCTTCTTTGGGAACCTCATGGGATTCATGGACTGTGTGACTGTAAAGCACCGTCTTATAGAATCACAGAATCATAGAAATGTAGGGTCGGAAGAGACCCCAGGGGCCATCCAGTCCAACCCCCTGCCATGCAGGAACACCCTCAAAGCACTCCCGACAGATGGCCATCCAGCCTCTGCTTAAAAACCTCCAAGGAAGGAGACTCCACCACACTCCATTCAGGCAGCATATTCCACTGCCAGACAGCCCTGGCCATTAGGAAGTTCTTCCTGAGGTTCAAGTGGAATCTCCTTTCCTGCAGCTTGAATCCATTGCTCCTTGCCCTGGTCTCTGGAGAAGCAGAAAATAAGCCCTCTCCTTCCTCTACATGGCATCCTTTCAGATATTTAAACATGGCTCTCATGTCCCCTCTTAACCTCCTCTTCTGCAGACTAAACATACCCAGCTATCTAAGTCTATCCTCATAGGGCTTCATGGCTTCCAGGCCCCTCACCATTTTGGTCGCCGTCCTCTGGACTTGCTCCAGCTTGACCATGTCCTTCTTGAATTGGGGTGCCCAGAACTGGACACAGTATTCAAGATGAGATCTAACCAAAGCAGAGTAGAGTGGTACCAGTACCTCCCTCGATCTAGACACCATACTCCTGTTGATGCAGCCGAGAATTGCATTGGCTTTCTCAGCTGCTGCATCACACTGGCGACTCATGTTCAGCTTGTGGTCTATGAAGACTCCTAGATCCCTTTCACACGTGCTGCTATCCAGCCCCATCCTATATTTCTGTATTCTATTTTTTCTACCTAAGTGTAGGACCTTACACTTCTCTCTGTTGAATTTCATTTTGTTAGCCTTGGCCCAGCTCTTCAAGCTGTCCAGGTCATTTTGAATTTTGATTGTACAGTTAACTGTTTTCACTGCTTTTGTGCTTTGAGTGTTGGACTGTGACTTTGGAAACCAGGGCAAAATTCCCACTTGGCCATGGAAACCCACTGGGTGACCTTAAGCAACTCACATTTTCTGTCTCAGTGGAAGGCAAAAGCAAACTTCTGCCAAGAACCCCGTGATGAGTTTGTCTTCGGGTTGCCACGGGTCCGAAAAGACTCAAAGGCACACAACACAACAAAGGAGTAATATGATTATAACTGTACATCATTTTTTTCTGCTTTACATTTTAAAGTGTCTTAATTGATTTTATTGTATATGGCCTGAGATATTTGGATATCAAGTGGGGGTAGCCCCATCCACACTCACCCCAGAGGTGGGACATCCCTTGATGGTTGCTTATGCTCCAAGAGTCAAAGATACAGATTTTAGGTGGGAGTGTAATAGCATTAAACCTTTCTTCCTGCCCTTTGGGAGTCAGAGGGAGAGCAACAGAAAATAAAACAAGGCTTAGGGAGCTGGGTATATTTAGCCTGCAGAAGAGAAGGTTGAGGGGACATAAGTCATCTTTAAATATTTGAAGGGATGTCATATGAGGGATGGAGCTAGGTTGTTTTCTGCTGCTCCAGAGACTAGGATACAGGACAATGGCTTCAAACTTCAGGAAAAGAGATTCCATCTAAATATTAGGAAGAACATCTTGGTGGTAAGAGCAGTTTGACAGTGGAAGTTTCTTTGGAGGCTTTTAAACGAAGGCTGGATGTCCATCTGTCAGAAGTGCTTTGATGGTGTCTTCCTGCCTGGCAGAAGGGGGCTGGACTGGGTGGCCCTTGGGGTCTTCCAGCTCTAGGATTCTATGACCCATGATCTTTTCTTTACAAACAAAATATGCCCCAGGCTAAAAGTACTAAAACCTGCGCCTTTTCCCTCCTTGCCAAAGACAATCTTAATCCTTGGCTGCAAGACAGGCCTATCATAGCTGCAAACTGTTTGACTTTTTCTTTCTGTCCTCCTCAGCCACCTTTGCATTCCTCCATGGATCGCTTGTTCTGCAATACCCTCTGCGAGACATCCAGCGCTTCCTTCACCCCAGTCTTTTTAACCTTTCTTCTAACCTCCAAGCCCCTCTCAGCCTCTTGGACCCTGTCACTTCCTTCTCTTTCCCTCTTCCCGGGGCACCCAGCCCTGTCTCCACCCTGAGACACTACCTAATCCTGTTCCTGAGTCTGCCTGTTGCTCAATACCCTGTACGTGTTTATGTGGCTTCAAGTCACGTGTTGACTGATGATGGCCCCATAAATCTCATAGGGTTTTGTTAAGCAGGGAATATTCAGAGGTGGTTTTGCCCCGTCCTTCCTCTGAAATATAAGCTGACTGCACTTGGGATTTGTTGGCGGTCTCCCATCCAAGTACTAACCAGGGCTGACACAGCTTAGCTTCCAAGATCAGATTGGCTCTGGTGGCTTTGGAGTATTTAGGCCCATTAACTGCTTTTAGCAGCGCTGGCATAATGCACCTTTAAATTATAATTTTTTTTAACCACAATGGAACTACAGCTTTAGGGAATTATGTATCACACACACACAAAGACACACAAACACACACTATAGGTTGTTGTGGGTTTTCCGGGCTTTGAGGCCGTGTTCTATTAGTATTTTCTCCTGACGTTTCCCCTGCCTCTGTGGCTGGCATCTTCAGAGGATCTGGTGGCATGGAAGCGCGACGGAGTCTATAGATACTTGTGTAGTCCCCGGGTGGGTGGGAGCAATTTGCATGTGTTACAGTTGGCCTGTGTGATGGCCTGTTGTTAAATGGGATATCCCCCAGGGTTGAGTTGTTAGTCAGGGGATATGCGTAGCCGTGCGTTAAGTACATTAGCAGCCCATTGTATTGTTCCCTGTGGAGGGACCTCCAGAGTCTGGGTGGTGTCCATTGGCGTATTTTTGAGTCTTGATTTTAGTGTTCCTCCGTACTGGTAGCCAAATCTTGTTTATTTTCCAAGTTTCTTCTTCCCTGTTGAAATCGTCCAGGTGTTTATGGATTTCCGAGGCCTCTCTGTGTAGTCTGACATAGCATTGTCAGAACAGTCCAGAATTTCTGTGCGTTCAAAAAGCCTTCTGTGTCCAGGTTGGCTTATAACATGTTCTGCTACTGCTGATTTTTTCTGGCTGGATCAGTCTGCAGTGTCTTTCGAGTTCTTTGATTCGTGTTTGGACGCTGCGCTTTGTAGTCCCTATGTAGACCTGCCCGCAGCTGCAAGGTATGCAGTAAACTCCAGAAGAAGTGAGAGGATCCCTCGTGTCCTTTGCTGAACGTAGCATTTGTTGAATTTTCTTGGTCTGCCTGTAGATTGTTTGGAGGCCATGTTCCCTCATCAGTTTCCCAATACGGTCAGTGACCCCTTTGATGTATGGTAAAAACACATTCCCTTGGGCTGGCTGCTTATCTTCACTGCTGTGGTTTTTTCCGAGTCTTGAGGCTCTTCTGATGTCTGAACTGCAGTAACCGTTGGCCTGTAGAGCCCAGTTTGGATGGTTCAGTTCGTTTTTCAGGAGGTGGGGTTCACAGATTTTTTTTTGCGCAGCCTTCCAGAGTTTTTATTGTGCTCCTTTTTTTGTCCTGGGTGATGGTTGGAGTTTTTGTGTAGGTATCTGTCAGTGTGTGTAGGTTTTCTGTAAATTGTGTGGCCCAATTGTTGGTTAGATTTGCACATGACCAAGACATCCAGAAATGGTAGTCTTCCTTCATTTTCTTTTTCCATGCTAAATTGGATGTTCGGGTGGATTTTGTTCAGATAGTCCAGAAACACAGTCAGTTCTTCTTCTCCATGGCTCCAAACGGTGAAAGTGTTGTCCACATAATGGAACCGTATAGCGGGCTTTTTTGGTGCGGTTTCCAAGGCTTGCTTTTCAAAGCGTTCCATGTAAAAAGTTGCTATCATGGGGCGAAGCGGGCTTCCCATGGCGACCCCATCTCTCCGCTCGTAGAACTCGTCGTCCCACTGGAAGTAGCTTGTGGGAGGCAATGTTGAAACAGGGCAGTGATGTCTTTGGGACAAGAGGGATCCTCTCACTTCTGCTGGAGTTTACCGCATACCTTGCAGTTGTGGGCAGGTCTACGTAGGGACTACAAAACGCAGCGTCCCAATGTTGCAGGAATTCAGAGACAGGGAGACTACGGAGTAAAGGAAAAAGAGTCCCTCAATGGCTGCTTCACCAACACAAATCAAAGAACCTGAAAGACGCTGCAGACTGATCCAGCCAGAAAAATCAGCAGAACATGTTATAAACCAATCTGGATACAAAAGGCTTTTTGAAAGCACAGAAATTCTAACCGTTCTGACAACTGCTGTGTCAGACTACAAGAGAGGCCACGGAAATCCATAAACGCATGGACGATTTCAACAGGAAAAAAGAAACTGGAAAGTAAACAAAATTTGGCTACCAGTACGAAGAATAAAATCAAAGACTCAAAAACATGCCAGTGAACACCACCCAGACTCTGGCGGTCCCTCGACAATAAACAACACAATGGGTTGCTAATGTACTTAACGCACTGTTGTGTATATCCCCTGGCTAACAACTCAACCCTGGGGGATATCCCATTTAACAACAGGCCATCACCAGGCCAACTGTAACACATGCAAATTGCTCCCTCGCACCCGAGACTACCAAGTATCTATAGACTCCGTCTCGCTTCCATCCCACCAGATCCTCCGAAGATGCCAGCCACAGAGGCAGGGGAAACGTTTAGAAAATCTAAGAACGGCCTCAAAGCCCAGAAAACCCACAACAACCTACGGATTCCGGCCGGGAAAGCCTTCAACTTTACAGGTAACACACTGTTTTATACTCAGTTGGCACTAACATTGTGTGTGTGTGCATACGTACCTTCAAGTTGCCTCTTGATTAATGGTGAACCCATGAATTTCGTAAGATTTTTCTTTGGCAAAGAATACCTGGAAGGTGATTTTGCCAGTTCTTTCCTCCGAAATCTAGCCTCCAATACCCGGTATGTGTTGGCAGTCTCCCATCCAAGTATGAACCGAGGGCAACCCACTTACTTCCAAGATCAAACCAGAATCTGGTGCCTTTGGACATTTCAGGTTGCCCAATACCCTGTAAATCTCTCCTCCTGCTCCTCCACTCTTACTGTCCCAGTACATTCCTTATTCCTTCCTGGCTCCTTCCAGATGACAGTGATTCCTTCTTCCGCCTCTTCCACCAAATGTTTCTTCTTCTTCTCTCATTCCTCCAGCTTCTTTGTCCAGCTCGTCTCCCTCGCTCCATCCCAACTATGCTTGGTGCAGGTAGTGCTCGTTTTATGCCTTCAAGCCATTTCTGACTTTTGGCAACCACGGGGTTTTCTCGGCAAGGTTTAGTTCAGAGGGGGTTTGCCTCTGCCCTTTCCCCTGAGGCTGAGAAATGTGACTTGGCCAAGGGCATCCAGTGGGTTTCCATGATCCAAACCCTGGTCTCTGATCATAGCACTCCTACGCTCCAACCACTACTCCTCGCTGCCTCTTCTCAAGACCTATTTAGCACTTCTGGGTTCCCCCCTCTACTACTGCCTTCCTCCAAGTATGACTTGCCCAAGGTCACCCAATGGGTTTCCAAGGCTGAGCAGAGATTTGAACCCTGCCCTTCCACAATCCTCAGTCCAGCCGACACTATTCCAGCTCCATTACGACAACTCTATCCGAGGGGAGATTGGCCTTTCTCTTCCTCTGAGGCTGAGACAGTGTGCCTTCCTCAAGGTCACCCAGTGGGTTTTCAAGGCCCAGCATAGATTTGAACTCTGGTCTTCCAGAGTCCTAATCCAGCTGTGAAATCACTACACCGCCCTGGCTCACTATGTTTTTATTTTCTTCCAGGACACCTCACCCTATCCTTTGGACACTCGCAGAGGGATCTAAGGTCATTTCCGCACAAGTCTTTTATAGCGCAATGATTCCACTTTCAACCTCCTATGGAATCCTGGGGTTTGCAGTTTCGGGAGGGGCCATACGGTTGCCCAATACCCTGTAAATCTCTCCTCCTGCTCCTCCACTCTTACTGTCCCAGTACATTCCTTATTCCTTCCTGGCTCCTTCCAGATGACAGTGATTCCTTCTTCCGCCTCTTCCACCAAATGTTTCTTCTTCTTCTCTCATTCCTCCAGCTTCTTTTGTCCAGCTCGTCTCCCTCGCTCCATCCCAACTATGCTTGGTGCAGGTAGTGCTCGTTTTATGCCTTCAAGCCATTTCTGACTTTTGGCAACCACGGGGTTTTCTCGGCAAGGTTTAGTTCAGAGGGGGTTTGCCTCTGCCTTCCTCTGAGGCTGAGAGAGTGTGACTTGGCCAAGGGCATCCAGTGGGTTTCCATGATCCAAACCCTGGTCTCTGATCATAGCACTCCTACGCTCCAACCACTACTCCTCGCTGCCTCTTCTCAAGACCTATTTAGCACTTCTGGGTTACGAGCTCTACTACTGCCTTCCTCCAAGTATGACTTGCCCAAGGTCACCCAATGGGTTTCCAAGGCTGAGCAGAGATTTGAACCCTGCCCTTCCACAATCCTCAGTCCAGCCGACACTATTCCAGCTCCATTACGACAACTCTATCCGAGGGGAGATTGGCCTTTCTCTTCCTCTGAGGCTGAGACAGTGTGCCTTCCTCAAGGTCACCCAGTGGGTTTTCAAGGCCCAGCATAGATTTGAACTCTGGTCTTCCAGAGTCCTAATCCAGCTGTGAAATCACTACACCGCCCTGGCTCACTATGTTTTTATTTTCTTCCAGGACACCTCACCCTATCCTTTGGACACTCGCAGAGGGATCTAAGGTCATTTCCGCACAAGTCTTTTATAGCGCAATGATTCCACTTTCAACCTCCTATGGAATCCTGGGGTTTGCAGTTTCGGGAGGGGCCATACGGCCCCTCCCGAAACTACAAACCCCAGGATTCCATAGGAGGTTGAAAGTGGAATCATCGTGCTATGACAGACCCGTGCAGAAATGACCTAGTCTTTAATAAAAGTACACTGAAACCTGAGTCTTGCATATGCAGGTTGGGGTTCCCAGGTGTGTGCTCACTGTCTGGAGACTGGGTTTCTGAATTTGGGAGAGCTTGGCTTTCTAGTCCCCCTTCTGACACGCATGCTTTCTTAAGGGCATGGAAAAGCAGAACATCTCTCATTATCTCAGCCTCAGTGCTTTCCCTGTGAAATGGGCACAGATTTGTTCCAGGGATGAGCAGATTACAGAACAAAACGCTCAGAAAAGATTTCTAAAAACACACCTTTATTCTTTACATTCAACAAAAGAAATGCTGCTATGGAAAGCAGAAAAACTTTCTTTCAAGTATTTTCAAAAGGAAGAGGACAAAAGAAGTAAACTTCATTGCTTCCACAAAGACCCAGTTCTAAACCAGTAGGGTGACAAGATGGTCTACCAGGAGTGGAGATACTTGGAGGGGGTGGCAAAATAAGGCCATCCCCCCGAAAGGAAAGTGTCTTTGCCCCCAAATCCCTAGCATTGCAGCCACTAAAAACGTGGGCTGAGCGTTCCAAAATCGTTTAGGCACCCGAAGAACAAGGGGTAGGAAAGCTTCGAAAGGGAATGTGGACACAGCAAACAGAAGGCAGAGAGATATGGCAGCACCTCTGACACTGAGAAAAGGGAGGTGGTAGGTTAAGCTTTTGTACACTGAGTCTACCATATTATACTCATCCGTAAGTTGCTCTCATGTATAAGTTGAGGGACCAAAATTATGGATTTTGATATGTCCTGTGGGTCATTCCATGCAGAGGAAAAAGCATCTCTGCCATTTTCCCTCTCATGCATTCAGAAAGGCCTTTCACCACTCAGAGAAGGGGATGGTTCCTTTTTTGATAAAAGTTACAGCACAGCATTAACTCTTTTATATATATTTACACACACACACACACGCTGCATTTTCTGGTGTATAACACTCACTCTTCTCCCCAGAAAATACTATTTGAAAATGGGTGTGTTTTATATGCTGGTATGTCTTATACACCAGCAAATAGTATTTGCCGGTGTCTAAATGGGGTGCGTCTTATACATGGGCGTGTCTTGTACGCTGGCAAATACTGTGTGTGTGTGGACGGACAGACAGATAGATGAACCATTCCCTTCTCTGAGTAGAGTTGCAAAGAGGTGAAAGCTTAGCCCATCCTGGAGAACCTAAAGGTAGTACCAACTACTTTTACTTTCTCAGTTTCCTTCGAACGGAAGCACCATGTTCCCACTCAGGTATGCAAAAAGGCCAGAGCGGTGCTGCGGCAGAGAGAGAAAAAGGAGCTGGTGCTTCTTTTAGCTTCTCCCAGAACAGACTAAGCCAGTGGTTCTCAACCTGTGGGTCCCCAGATGTTTGTGGACTTCAGCTCCCAGAAGCCCCAGCCACTATGGTCAATGCTCAGGGCTTCTGGGAACTGAAGTCCAAAAACATCTGGGGACCCACAGGTTGAGAACCACTGGACTAAGCTCTCATCTTTCGCCACTCTATTCAGAGAAAGGGATGGTTCCTTTTTTGATAAGTTAAGGTACAGTACTTACAGTGACCTGTGGGTAAGTTTACCTGGGGTTTTTTTTGCATCAACTTTATGACTAACATTTTAGATTTACAAGTAAGCATACACAGTACTTTATCAGATGCAAGAAACTGAATCAGTCTCCAAAAGCTTGTGCTACAGTCTTCTTTTTCTCAGTTAGTCTCAAGGGTGCAACAAGATCCCTTTGCACACTGATCCACACTAGCAGAGCTATGCCTTTCAATTCTACAGCAAGCAGAAAACCCCCAGGAGTGAACCGTTTCAGTGTCTCACCCTGCAATGCTAGAAACTGGGTGGCTGAAGGGAAGTTTCCACTGGAGGAGGCAGTAATTCTTATCTGGTGAGGTAACACTGCCATTTTTTGCCTCCTCGGTAGCTACGCCCTCGCAGTGCCAGGGAAGAAGGCGAGCTTTGCATCTGGAGAGTCTGAAAATACACTCAGAGCCAAGCCTTTGTGCCTAATAGCCATTTCAGGCAGTGGCCAGGGAGGAAGGTCACCCACACCCGGATTGGGTTCAGAATCTTTTTCCCTGAACGTGCCAGGTGGGGAAACTCTAGTGCAAAACTTCATTTGTGTGAACATTCATGTTTCTCTGCAGAGTAAAAGATTAAGGCACACAATTCAAAAGGCACCAATATGTCATTTTTACCTGCAGAACTGCTTCCCTCTCTATTTCGCCCAGGGCTGCAAACCACCTCAACACATCCCACACAACTTTTAGCCCTGTGTCATGGCCTGGATTTACACCTGGGACAGGTCAGAAGAACCTTGAAGGTACAGCACAAATACAGCAGGATTAGACCTGAAAAAATACATATAATTTCTTGGGGCTCAACTTCTTGCTCTTTCCCAAAACATTTCATTCATATGGGGAGTTTTCATCTCAGAAAAGGAACTTGTTTCTACCTTCACAGGTGCCCCTTCTCTTCTGCAACCTTGAAATGAACAGACATTCTGTGTTGGGGCAAAAATGTGTTAACAATTTCCACGGGGGATGCTTTTATGAGTGTAAAGCACCAACAAGATTGTGGCCATAGTGTTCTTCTGATTTCAAGGTGTGGCTGGACCTAATAGATCGACAACACGAATTAAGATTTGGCTGCCAAGCCTGGACATAGCTTGTAGACCACCTGAACATCCGTTATAAGATTCCAGCAGATAAAGGCGGTTTGCACCCATACTGACAGAGCAAACAAGAAGCTTCATCCCACAATTAAGACTGCATTTTTTTTCACACCCTTCTTGTACAAGGGTGTGTACAAGAAGGATGGTCAAATGCTACGAATGATTTTTTTTTGCCCCCTGTCCCTCTAGGCAGTCTGCACTGCCAAAAATCAGAATGTCACTTCCAGTTTTCATTTCCTGTATGTTTCAGCTGATTTTTTTGGCTGCTTAAAAAGATGATTTAGTGGGACTGGGGGCTGTGAGGATATGGAATAGTGGAAGCAGTGGCTCCCACATCAGTGGAGTAGGGACTCCACTACAGGTTTTAGCCCACATGGTAAAGAGCTTCCCAAAGCGCTGAATTATATCTGAAATATATTCGGTACCAGGGATAGTTCCTTGCAGCTGTCCCAAACCTAGAGTATTGCTTCGGACATAGGAGCTGCTAACCATGGTATATGAGGAACGGCCAATCACCGTGTCGGGGAGCATTCTCCTAATATTTTGGGTTATTCTACTTAGAGGCATTTTTTGCCCCAAATATTTTTTTAAAGGTGGGGGGAAATGTTCAGGAACTTTGGAGAGGCAAGATGGGGCTTGATGGACTACAAAAAGGCATCTGGGGTTCATGCCACCTGCTCGCCATGGTTTCCGCAGCCCTGTTCCAACAACTGAGTACATGAGGAGAATGAGGCAGGTGTCTTACTGCACGAGGATGACCAACTCTTGGGTCTTAACCCAGATTCAAAGACGAAGCCTAGCCCTGTCTCTGAAGGCACACCCTGCAATTCCAGCTGCAGGCCTAGGTTCTAAGTCATCCAGTTGGTGGGCTGAAGACCTTCTATGCCCACGGGCAATACTGGGTCACAGAGTAAGAAGAGACCACAGGGGCCATCTAGTCCAACTCCATTCTGCCAAGCAAGAAGATACAGTCCAAGTACTCCCAACAGATGGCCATCTTGCCTCTGTTTAAGAACCTCCAAAGAAGGAGACTTCAATACATTCCCAGGCAGTATATTGCACTGTCAAACTGCTCTGGTTCCATCCGGTCTTCCCAGAACGCAAGATGGTAAGCATTTTTGGCCAAAAGAGTACAGCTATGAGTAGTAGGGAGGTCTCCGAGTTGCTGCCCGCCAGGCATTTCTGGAGCCATTCCGAGGTCTGCCATAGGGAACGTTGTTGCGGGAGTTTTGGCGGTAGGTGATGAATCTGTTCTGGCGCCTGCCCCGGGCTTCCTGAGGAGACCCACGTGGAGAATAAACGGAGGCCCGAGCCATATGATGGTCAATGGGTTCTGGAGGAGGAGGAGGAGGAGGAGGAGGAAGAGAGGGAGGGGAGAAACCGTTTGGATGGATTTCTGTGGGAAAGCAAAAGAAAGTGAGTGAGAAGTGCAGGAAAAGTTAACTATGCCTTTGCACAGTTAAGGCTTGTACGCCAGCTACACCTGTTCCTGGAGACAGTGGATCTGGCCATGACAATACACATCTTAGCTATTACAGTCCTCCCTCCACGTTCGCAGGTTTGACCTTTGCGAATTTGATTATTTGAGAGGCATGAGCGTTCCTCCCCTCCCTTCTTCTCCTCCCATTCCCTTGCCTTTTTTTTTTTTTTTTTGCTCAGGGTGCATGCCAGGGCAAAAGATAAAGGAATAAGAGGGGGAGCATGGGGGGGCAGTTATTTATAGTTTTTCCATTTTCACAAAGGTTCTGCACCCTGAACTCTTGCAGAAGTGGAGGGGCCACTGCACATTCCATTTGGATTGCTGTAACTTTTTGAGCACCGACATGACGCCACAAGCGGAAAATTCTGCAGCTAAGGCAGTATTTGCTGGCGTATAAGACACACTCCATTTATACACCGGCAAATACTATAGTTGAGATAGTGACACCTTTGCTTTCTGATGATTCAATGCACACGAACCTTATTTCATGCACCAAATTATTAAAAGTACTGCGTAAGATTACCTTCAGGCTATGTGTATAAGATGCATATGAAACATAAATTAATTTTGTGTTTATACTTAGGTCCCAACGTGTACATATATGCCAATAAAGGTATTCCAAAAATTCAATACTCAAAACACTTCTGGTTCCAAGTATTTTGGCTAAGGGATCCTCAACCTATATTGCCATTTGCTTCTCACATTTCCTGCTAATCTAATCTACCCACCCCAGACCCTTCTGTGAGGGAGCTGCCCAGCAAAAGGTTGCTAGGCAACCAGAATAACCACTCCAAAGAAAAACCCAGCTCCTTAGTGAGAAGGAGGGGTTGGAAGCTTGAGAAAGAAACGCATATATAGTAGGCACCCTGATTTGGTTTGGAAATCAGACTTCAAGGAGAAAAGGCTATGAGTGAGTCCTTTAGCCTGAGGCCATTTCTGCACTAGACTGCTATAGTGCTATTATTCCACTTTCAACATCCTATGGAATCCCTCCCCCCTAAACTGCAAACCCCAGGATTCCATAGGATGTTGAAAGTGGAAGGATAGCACGATAGCAATCTAGTGCATTAATGGCCAAAGAGTCAACCAAGGGGGGTTTGAGCGAGTAAGGTGTGTTTTCTCAGAGAAAGCCCAGAGAGGTAGAAGAGAAATCAACCCACTTTTGAATCTAGTCACAGAGAGAGACCTAGATTTGGGATCTGGGCCTTGGCAAAAGGGTAGCCAGAGGGTTGTGTGTGAGAGACCTGTGCCTTTATTCTACTGTAAAAGATATAAGAAACGGTCTGAACACATTCTGAAGTTTCAGCTTGGACATACATATGAAAACCAATACTTTATTCTGGTTGTTATGTTAATAAAGATTACTGTATTTGCTGGCGTATAAGACTCATTTTTCTTCTCGAAAAATACTGTTTGAAAATGGGGCACATCTTATATGCCGGTGTGTCTTATATGTCGGCAAACAGTATTTGCCAGTGGATAAATGGGGTGTGTCTTATACGCCAGCAAATACAGTATAGTATATTTTTATAAGTTTTGACTCGGCTGAATGATTTACAGTAGTTATAACTAAACTGAACCATGTGACCTTAAATCATTGAAGAGGGTTCTAAATAACAACTGAAAGGCTTTTCCCTTTTTACACAAAGGTGTTGTTTTACAGGTAAAGGCAGGGTTGCGTGAAGTGGCAAGGTGCTTTAGCAAACTGGGGGAGCTGCCCTACCAGTTTGTGAGAAGAAAAGCAAGCCTTGCCACACATCTCCAAGAACCACGGCCACACTCATCCTCTGCATCCCATTTCTTGTCCCTCTTACCTCCCTCAAAGCAGAGCAAGAACTCACCTTCCGTTTCAGGCCAAGTTCTCTGTTGGCTTCTGTACCCATCCGGAGGCCAACTGTTCCGCTGGACATAGGCGTAATTCTCTCGGTAAGGGAGTGGGCGATGCTGGGGTTGGGGGAAGTGGGCAGCATTTATAGATCCAACCACGTCCTGTTCACGAAAGCTAACGTCCTCCTGGAAGCTAAGATCGTTGCTGGGTAACAATTGGCCAGGCTGCAGTGGGAGCCCCTGCTCGTCTGCAGGTTCCTCCAAGAACCCATGACTGTAGCTGCCGTTGTTCTGGAAATTGGGATCATTTATAGGACTGGGCCAGCCAGGACAGGACTGGGGACCCTGTTCATGTACATACTGCTCCATAAACCCAGAATCATAGCTATCGTTCTGATGGAAATGGGGATTGTTGTCAGGACCGGGCCAGAACGGGTGGGACCAGGGACCCCACTCACATGCCTGCTCCTCCATGAACCTGTGCTCGTAGCCACCATTCTGGTGGAAAATGGGATCATTGCAAGGAGTGGGCCCACCATGATGAGGTTGGGGGCCCTGCTCATATCCAAACCCGTCTCCACACATGCCAGCATTTGAGTAGTGGGCGTTGGGGCCGGGGCCCTGCTCTTCATAGTCATCCGCAGGCCCACAATCGTAGTTCACAGAATTGTGGTGGAAATAAACATGGTTCCTGGGACTGACCAGTGAGCCATTGGCATGCGGCAAGAACCTGCGCGGTGTGTGGCGTGGAGGCTGGAGTGGCGAAGAAAAGTCCATATTTCTCTTGGGTCCTGTAAGGAGAAGAAGAGAGGGGAAGAGGATATTGTTTCAGAGCTGAGTTGGTTCTTCGGTCCTACAGGAGCCAACGGAGGCTGCTGTGTCAACCAAGAACAGTAAATCCACTCCTGGCTTTAGTCCAAAATTAGCCAAGCTACCAAACCTAGCCCCTGAAGCTGATGATGGGCCCTCTCTCCATCCCAACTGCCACTGGCCTTGGAGGGAGAGAAGAAAAGGCAGTATCTGTTGGATTTAATCCTTTCCCACTCTGCCATTCCCTTTTTCCTTTTGTTTCACGTCCCAATTAGACTGTAAGCCCGAGGGCAGGGAACTTGTTTTGTTGTTTTTTTCACTTGTAAAGCATCTTCTACAGTGATGATGCTATGGAAATTAATACTAATAACAACAATTACTCCTACTATTACAATAACAAACTTATGGGAATAGAGAGTTGTGCAACTTCCTGTTGCCATTTTGAAGACTGCAGCGGAAAATGAAAGTATTAGGGCTGGCTCTCATCACGCGGTCGGGGGGAACCCTGGCCACCCCCTGCCCACGGTTGCCGATCCCATTCTGCTATATGTTACTGGGATGTAGCACAGTTGACTAACTGTCCAATTCTGTGTGTGTGCACTCAAGAGCAAATCCAGTTCAAGAAAGAAGGAAGGAAGGAAGGAAGGAAGGAAGGAAGGAAGGAAGGAAGGAAGGAAGGAAGGAAGGAAGGAAGGCAGGCAGGCAGGCAGGCAGGCAGGCAGGCAGGCAGGCAGGCAGAATTTTTTCCATGCCCAGGTCTGGATCCTTTGAAGATGAGAGGTTAACATTTTATGATCTAGGTCTTTTGTGAGTGGTGGAAAGCAGAAATATACCTCTGAATTAATAGAACTAATAAGCATCCTTCTTGGGGAAAAAAGCCATAAAATAGTGTGTATAACTGTCTCTTTGGCAGGACTGCAGGCAGATGCTTTTCACAGCAGCTCTACAGTGAGGAATCATAGAAATGTAGAGTTGGAAGAGACCCCAGGGGCCATCCAGTCCAACCCCCTGCCATGCAGGAACACCCTCAAAGCACTCCCGACAGAGGCCATCCAGGCTCTGCTTAAAAACCTCCAAAGAAGGAGACTCCACTACACTCCGAGGCAGCAGATTCCACTGCCGGACAGCCCCGACCGTCAGGAATCTCCTTTCCTGCAGCTTGAATCCATTGCTCCTTGTCCTGGCCTCTGGAGCAGCAGAAAACAAGCCCTCTCCCTCCTCTACATGGCATCCCTTCAAATATTTAAACATGGCTATCATGTCCCCTCTTAACCTTCTCAGGAGAACTTTCACAGTAAAAAAAGGAGAACTTTCACAGTAAAAAAAAAAAAGCCAGATAGAAGGATCTCTGGCTGCAGAAACTCCCTGGAATTCCCATTCCTTCGTTTATTCATGAGGAAACACATAACAAATGGGAAGGACTGGGGGAATTACACTTTTTGCCCTTGCTGTGAAATGCAAGTTGTTTTGCTCTGAGGACTGGATGGCTTCAGGATAGCAGTTATTAAAAAACAAAACAAAAACAACCTCTTTGAAAAACTTCGGAGTTACAAAAGTGAAGAATTTTTCTGATTAAAATGGAACAACAGAAGCCTTACCAGTCACCTTCTTTCTGCGCCTAGAAGTGAGTAAATGAGTTTACCACAAAAGGCTGGAAATAATAAGAAGACTGAAGGTTGGCTGGTTTAATAGACAATAATTAAGGATTTTTAACTGCATATATTTTCACGGATAGAATGAATTTTATCTTATTTACAAGGCTGAATTAGAGTTTAGCAAGGAGAAACTACAGCCTGAGAAAGGGCAGGTGTTATCTCTTTGCTGCCAGTAAGACTGGCTTGCTGGCTGTATTTGGCCAGGGAGAGAAGAACTGACCGGCTAACTCTGTAACTGCTGGAGGGCACAAAAGGGAATCTTCCCAGGAACTTTCTTCGGTGCTCAACGAGCCACGTTTTCAAAAGAAGAAGGGCTCCCAAACCTGAAGAGTGATTTTACAGAGAACCTGGGGAATGAGATCAGTGAGATGAAAGCACAACGGGAGGAAGATATAATACAGAGCAGTGGAGAAATGCAGAGCTAGCATGGAAGTCAAGAAGGCTGAAAATCAGACGGAGAGACAAATCCAAGTTTAGCTAATGGGGGGATTAGTCAATGAAATCGGGAAAGACGAAGGGCCAAGAAGTAGTGGTTTGTGAAATGGGGATTACAGCCCATGGGGGAGAGAGGGGGAAGCTGGTCTGAAATTGATCTGTAATGAATCTATACTGCTGATTGAACAAGACCAAGTTAATTTAATGACAAGATTAGCCCGCGTGATTGAAGGAGGTGAGATGAAAATGAAGAAAAAAAAAAGAGTGCTCTGTCTCAGGACAAATACTTTAAGACTGCAAATGGATGAATGGTTAACGAATTGAAAATTTGCGACCAACTTATGAAAATACAGAAAGATGCAACGAACATTCATGACCCAGAATGGAAACTCGTAACAAATCTTCTACAAAAAAGATACGACCTGACAGTGATTTTATAATAATTTGTAAAATAATAGATGTAAGATTTTTGAGTATAAATTAATGGGACAGTGGATTAATGGAAAATTACTTACCCTAAAATGGAACTGAATTGGGGTAACAGTGATAGGAGATATGTAGTATTTGGGTGGTCTGGCTATGTTAAGGAAATACTTACGATTTATGTTTTATGTTCAATTTAAAATATCATAATTTGTAATTGTAAAACAGAGGTGACAAACATAAATTCACAAAATAAACCAGAAAGGGGTAAGTGGGAAGCGATAAAAATTGATACAGTGGGATATATATTAATAGAGAAGCTATTTATAGGTTTTATTTTACTGGGATAGTAGTAAAAGGCTTTCGCTGAACTCTTTGTCATTGATTTATATTTTTATTGTTTTATATCCTACTGGTTCTTTTTTATTTGTAATTAATTTTATAAAAATTAAAGTAAAAAAGAAAAAAAGGAAAAAAAAAGATTGCAAATGGGAAGGACTTGGAGATATTGGCTAAGGAAGGGAACGAGAGCCAGCATGCAGTGGTTTGAGCATTGGACTATGGCCCTGGAGATCAGAGTTCTAGTCCCTGCTCAGCCACGGAAACCCACTGGGGGATCCAAGGATGTCACACTCTCTCAGCCCCCAGAAAACCATGTGATACATTCACCTTGGGGTCACCATAAGTCAGAAATGACTTGAAGGCACACGACAACCAAGCAAGGGCATCTGAGAAGATTGGGAGGGGGCAGTTCAGGGATAGGATGGATGAAAGGGAAGAGGACAGCCAAGTTTAAAATGAAATGGGGAAAACTAGATTATGAAATGGTTACAGATATAAGACAATTAAATCTGGATTTGGCAGCAACTGTGCAAAGAGTTTTGCAATACGAAATCGCATAGAAATAGTTGGATTTAGCGATTATGTATAACAGGGAAGAGACACACAGTCTTAAGTAGCGAGGTTAATACCATTTAATCAACTCAGCAAGTAGCTTTTAGGATTAAGATTAGAAAATGTAGTATTATTTATCACACAGATGTAACAAGCTAATAGGATGCAATATTGATATATGATGTTGGGTATGTTAACCTTTGGAAGAAGAAAGTTCATTTTTCTTTTTTTTAATTGTCGGAAAAAATGAAACAGGGAAGAAGAGCAATTGCAGGACATTATGATCTCTGAGAGGTTTGAAACAATTTAAGGGTTGCACACTGTTTAAAGGAAGACGGAAAGTTACTTCTTTTTCTTTTCTTTTTTAAATATTCTTTAATTTCTTAATCCTGCGCTTTATGCCTTCTTCATGCTCTTTTTCTTCTTTTCATGTACTTGTAGAATTTTAGTGTTTTTGAAAATTATCAATGATGGTATTAAGCAATATGGAACGCTGTATATTGATTGGGCCCCAGGAAAAGAGGTGTAGAGATATTATAGAGACAGAAAAGGCATAGAAAAGATCAAGGAAATAGAGTAGCTTCCCATACTACCTGTTTTCCTCTGCAGTCCTTATCGAAATGGCAACCAGAAGTCACAGGATATCACCATTTTGGTGACCAATGCAGTCACTCTTTTGAGAGAGCTCCAGGGTTTTCCACGGTGATAGTGGTGGTATTTTTGTCTCTTTTTCCCAAGTGTACGTGAGGAGCTTTCTGCATGGTCTGGGGGCACAAACTGCCTGAAAATGATGCTGGGTTTTTGAAAAAGTATTTTGAGGGTTGGGGGGGATTTAGGGGGTCAGAAGAGTGGCGTCCAGGGGCCGCCTGTGGCTCATGGGACATCCCCCCTCACCTTTCTATCAATGACAACGCTCAAGGCAGATAACAACATACTCAAAAATAATACTGATTAAAAACTATACATAATCTTTAATAAAAGTAGAACTATAAAAGCTACAGTCAGCCGTCCACATTTGCGGGTTTCACTTTTGCAGATTTGATTATTCATGGATTATCTGCTGCCCCCTCTGCTGCCTCCCTGTGCCATTTTTAATAGGGACTCCAAGCCTCGTGAGACTGAGAAACCATGAAGGAGGCTTGTAAGCCCCTCTTTAAAATGGTGTGGGGCAGCAGTGGGGGTGGCAGGAAGCCCCACCAGCAACCCACTTCTGCCTTGGGAAGGAACCCCAATGCCTCAAAGGAATCGACAGTGGGTGGAACATGGTGATCATACTTTTTGCGTGTATTAAATACGGTTTGGAGGCCTAGAGTTATTCACAGGTTTTTTATTCTCATGGGGGTGCTGTGTCCCACCCCTAGCAAATGCGGAGGAAAAACTGTATTTTAAAAAGAAACAGTTTATGAAGTTAAAAACATTAGCGTTCATTAAGGGACAGTGCACAAACTTTAAATATGGCACCACAAAGAAATAAAAGCCAATTCCTGCCAGCTTCTAAATGACATAAAAATGTTTTAACTTGCTGGAGGAAGGACAGAAAGGATACGACCACCCCAGCCTCCCTAGAGAGGGAGTTCCAGAGCCTGGGAGCAGCCACTGAGAAGACCCTGTCTCCCCTGTCCCCACCCAATGACCCTGAAAAGGTGGTGGGACAGGGAGAGGGACCTCTTCAGATGATTGCAGGCTCTACGGGTCTCATAAAAGGTCCTTCGGTAGCCTGGCCCCAAGCCATACAGGCTGGGGTCAGCTAACACTTTTTTGCAATTTCTAGCCCTCATAGGTATGGAGGTACCACCCTGACTGAAGCCTCCCTTTCTCACAGCTTCAGAACTTCCTTTACCTCCTGCTCCACTGCTTTCCATCCAGCACTCCACCCGCTATCCCCCCACTCACCAGGCGGAGGCCTCCTCTTGTCCAGTTTGACCCCCCAGGCTTCAGCCACGTGTGTCAGCAGCAGTTTGGAAATGCAGCGGTGGACCCAGCTGCTCCAATGGACCCCATCCTTGGCATGGTGGGCCTCCAGGAACTGGACAGAATAGTGCAGGTCCAGGACGTCAAACCTGTAGCAGCAGGCCATGCTGGCACTGTAGAAGTTGGCCTCAATCACATCCTTGGGCGTCGACGTGTTCTCCTCCGGTTCCTGTGGGAGAAAACAGAGGCTGACAGAAGCGGCCCAAAAATCTTTGGGGTGCTATAAAGCCCAGAAATGGAGTTCACCTTCGGGTATTACTTGCAGCAATGTTCAGGGTTGCACCATTAGCCCAACCCACTCCATGTCATATCACTTCTCTTCTGAGATCACAGGATCACTTCTCTTCTG
The DNA here is from genome assembly GCA_948472985.1 of Iguana delicatissima. Classification (NCBI taxonomy): domain Eukaryota; kingdom Metazoa; phylum Chordata; class Lepidosauria; order Squamata; family Iguanidae; genus Iguana; species Iguana delicatissima. The sequence continues at coordinate 84,876 of CAOKZL010000519.1, forward strand.
AGAGGACAGGATCAAAATTCAAAATGACCTTAACAGATTGGAGAGTTCAGCCAAGGCTAACAAAATGACTTTCAAAAGAGAGAAGTGTAAGGTCCTACACCTGGGCAGAAAAAATGAAATGCACAAATATAGGATGAGGGACATCTGGAGGGACAACAGTACTTGTGAAAGGGATCTAGGAGTCTTGGTGGACCAGAAGCTGAACATGAGTCTGCAGTGTGATGCGGCAGCCAAGAAAGCCAACGCAATTTTTGGTTGCATCAGTAGAAGTATGGTGTCTAGATCGAGGGAGGTAATGGTACCGCTCTATTCTGCTTTGGTCCGATCTCATCTGGAATACTGTGTCCAGTTCTGGACACCTCATTTCAAGAAAGAAATCGACAAGCTGGAACGTGTCCAGAGGAAGGCGACCAAAATGTTGAAGGGTCTGGAAGCCATGAAGCCTAATGAGGGGCGGCTTAGGCAGCTGGGTATGTTTAGTCTGCAGAAGAGAAGGTCAAAAGGGGACATGATAGCCATGTTTAAATATCTGAAGAGATGTCATGTCGAGGAGGGAGCAAGCTTGTTTTCTGCTGCTCCAGAGACTAGGACTAGGAGCAATGGATTCAAGCTGCAAGAAAGGAGATTCCACTTCAACCTCAGGAAGAACTTCCTGACGGTCAAAGCTGTCCGGCAGTGGAAGACGCTGCCTGGGAGTGTGGTGGAGTCTCCTTCTTTGGAGGTTTTTAAGGAGAGGCTGGATGGCCATCTGTCGGGAGTGCTTTGATGTGTGTTCCTGCATGGCTGAATGGGGTTGGACTGGATAGGCCCTGGGGTCTCTTCCAACTCTAGGATTCTACGAAATCATGGCCCCCCATCAGCTGGAATCCTGTTGGTGTCTTACGGAGTTATAAAAGCAGTTTTAGAGTAGATTACAACAGTGGCAGCTGATGGCCAGTGGCTTCCACATCAGGGGTGCAGCGAAATCGCACCTGATGTTACTACACAGTTTAAAATAGCTATCTAAGGTACTGAGCCTATTTGGGGAATACAGGCTTCCTCCACTTGCCTGATAGGCTAGGGACTGAAGCACCGTTGGAAAACTGAATAACTGGAAAGGTGTAACCCATGCACTATACCGGAGGGAGCATTTAAGGACTTACGGAGGCTTACTTGACACCGTCCAACTGCAGATGCGCTGCTTGCAAAGTCTCTCTGTTGGCCTAGTGCCTTTTTCCTCCTCTCAGCTTGCTCTGTGAGCAGTCCCAAGAAAGCCTCTGTAGGCAAAAAGAACTGATGAAAGAGTGGGACCTCCATCAAATTAATGGAGTTTGTTTTTAATATGGAAGTGTCAAAAGAGAACGTGAAAAGATGGGGGCTTCCTGTATCCTAACGGAGCTACGCAAGGTCCTGAACTTACAGATTGGGCTAAAAAACAAGCGGCCCAAACTGCTGAACTCAGCCTCCAGGTAGAGAATTTCTTAGAGCTCCCTTAAAGTCTGGAGTGAAACCCAGAGAGGATTCACCACACACCTGAAGTGTAAACTAGCTGCTAAGGCAGGGATTTCCAAACGGTGTGCTTCGAACAATCTTGGAAATGTATGCTATTATTTATAAATCACATATTTTTAAAAACATATGAAAGGTTTTCATGAGATATGTTGCGTCCCCATACATTTTATTACAATTTATGTATGTGTCTGTATCCCTTATAAGGGGTTAGTTTAACCTTCGGTTTGTTAGTAAAACTGAAACTACTGTGTCGCAAAATGCTGCATGTCTAAAAAGTGTGTCGCCAACAAGAAAAGTTGGAAAGCTCTGCGCTAAAGGATAGTGGCACCAACAGCAGACAAAACTGCCTCCACTGTTGAAGAAATCTATCCTTCCAGGCATTTGCTACCATCTTCTGCTGCTCTGCTCTTCACCATGCCACCGCCTGCAGAGATGACAGGGTCGCAGGACGCCCAGGTGGCCTTGTGAAGAGGGTGTGATGGTGAAAAGGGCCATAGCACGCTCCAAGGGAGCAGCAGGAGCTGTCCTCCTCGCAATGGCAAGGCAAGCTCAGCCAGGATGCTGGTATCTGGTGTATATACTTGCGGGCGATCCCAGCTGTGTGAGAACATCCAGAAAGTGTTACATCCAGAGGACCATTTTTACCATCCAACCGTGGAAGCACAGCGGGAGAGAACAGCTTCCAGGCTGGTAAAACGAACAAAGCTGCAGAGGCCCTGCTACGAACTGCTTATTTAACCTGACAGTTCAAGGATACAGAGATGGCTGGGAATGGACTGGCTCCTCCTTAGCAACTTATATGTATCATCCTTATAGCCGTTAGAACAGGAGATGAGTTATACCTACACACCTCAACTGCCTTTGGTTCTGCCCTGTATAACCTCAGGGATCCAGCGTCCAGCTTCCTTAACCTGAGAAGAGGGTGCACCCAGTCCATGGGGCTCGTTTTCCAACCACAGTGACCTGAGATAATCTGATAAAATTCATTGTTTAGGGGCCTATTTCTACTATCTGCTACAAAGGGATACTGAGGTCTACGAGACGAATGGATGAGATGCTTTCCTTTGCTATAGACTCACCTGCTGCATCCGTTTATCACTAGTAAAGCTTAGCAGTGATACGTGACCATCTTTGGTATCAAATATTATCTTAGGAAGGCCTGGCATTAAAGCTGTTCCAGATTAGACCAAGTTCTTTCTCTGCTGATCCTTGTTACCATAATTTATGTCATTTTGTCCCCAGCCTAAGCAGCAAGAAGAACACAGTCTAAACCAGAAGAAATGCCAACTTCAGGCACGATTTTCTCACAGAGCTCTCTAAACTCCGGAATTCAGAGAGTCCTCCACCTCAGCGGAGCTCCCCTGTGAGACCATCTTGAGCACAGGGACTCTGGCATCCCCGTAGCAAAGCTCCGTCCCTTTCTTACCTGGAAGAGGCTTCCACGGGGATTCTTAATGGGCATCGCTGTGTTCCAGATGACAAGGCAGCTGGGAGGCAGGATGTCACTCAGCCGCTCAAAGAGCTTTTCCAGGTTCTGTCGGTATTCTCTGAGGGCATTCCGAAGAGGGGGTTCCTCGGAAGGGGTTCCATGGTATCTGTGGAGAAGGCAGAAGGCAGTGAAGGTTCTCCTTGGGATAAATCTTGCCAAGGAAAGCAGAGGAGAGGACTGCATAAGCGAAAGTCAACTTGATAAGGTGCTTGATATAGCATTAGAGCTTTTAAAGGCTGACGGCAGTGAAAGAGCTTTGCATTTACAGTCAGCCCTCCACATTTGCAGGTTTTGCTTTCGTGGATTTGATTATTCACGGATTATTTGCTGTCCCCTCTGCTGCCTCCTTAGGCCATTTTTAATAGGGACTGTGAGCCACGTGAGACTGAGAAACTACGAATGAGGCTTGCAAGTCCCTATTAAAAATGGTGCGGGGCAGCCGTGGAGGTGGCCATAAGCCCCCCCCGCCCCCCCCACTTCTGCCTTGTGAAGGGACCCCGGTGCCTCAAAGGAATGTGTAGTGGGTTGAATATGTTGATCACACTTTTTTGTGTGTTAAGTATAGTTTGGGAGAGCCTAGAGTTATTCACGGTTTTTCCACTAACCCTGGCGAATGTGACTGTATTTGTTAGCAGACTATTTTGGCTAAGAAGTCTTGAAGTATACCACCCCCTCCCCACCAAGGACTGAACACACCTCTTCTCCCCCACCCAAAGAAAAAAAAGGAATACTCTTTTATCTGGACTTTGACTTGGCTGTCCCACATCTATTTACAAGATGGGGAGAAGGGTGGGAGGGATGGATGGAAGGAAGGAAGGGGTGTGTTTCAGAGCCCCTTTTCTCTCTTGGGGGGTGGATTCTCCAGCCTTTAAGGGGGCTAAGGATTTGGGTCTGCCCCTTTGTCTTCCTCTTAGCATCGGGGAGGAAAGCGGAATAAAGGAATAAAGAGCTTTTGGGGGTGTCACCATCAGTCCATGTTTTCTCCTTGTGGCAGGGTCCCACACCCATCTTTTCACCCACCCCAAGACTCTGGACACTGCTTTGACCTCATGGGGAAAGGGCGTGCAGCATCAGACACTCCCTCCCCAGTTTTCCAGGTTTTCAAGGGAAAGAGAAAGAGATGGAAGAGGGTGGTAGTGGATGGGTTGGGGTGGACTTCTGTGCATGCCACTCTCTTTCTATACCACCCTCTCCCCAGACTCCCTTTTGCTTCAGCATACTTACATTTATTCACTGTTTCTCTCCCCTTGGAGAAAAAAAATATTTCACTTCTATTAATCTCTCTTCTCCATCACCACCTCCCACTTTCTCCTGGATCAACTGCTTTTTTGGGGAAAATGTTGATTTAATAAAAAGCTGCTCTTTCCAGGGGCGGGGGGGCAGGGGTGTGTGTGAGAATAGTGGTATTGTGGGACCACAAATCGGACATGGAGGAAGGTACCTCGCTCTCTGCATCCCTTCCAGTATCCTTACTTGTTGAGGTCCCAAAGGCAGGAATGAATGATGAGAACATCTGGGATCAACCCTGTCTCCAGCCCTGTCTTGAAGTCATTCAGGATGCTCTCCATGTAGGCCGAAAACACCCGGGTGATGAAGTAGAAGCGCACCAGGTGTCGGTTCGTTTTATACTGGCGTACCTCGCGGTAATTGATTCCACTATGTGGCCCATCATATTCCACCCGTTCATCGTTTGCAAAGGTCTCCTCGCCCTGCAAAGAAAGTCTGTGTCATTCACAAAGCCGATCTTTGCTGGCTTACACCTTGATCGTTACATCAGTTTTATGGTTGAACGGTGTCTGTGGACCAGCCTGGAAGATACCTTGTCTGTTGACCCTGCACGGGCAGACCAAGTTGCCTCCCTTCCCCAGTGACCTTGGACAAGTTCCTATGTCATACCTCTCCAATGTAAATCTAGACTTCTGCGGTTACACAGAATCACAGAATTGGAAGGGGCCCTATAGGCCATCAAATCCAACCCTCAATGAATCATAGAATCTTAGAGTTGGAAGAGATCCCAGGGGCTATCCAGTCCAACCCCCTTCTGCCATGCAGGAACACCCACCAAAGTAGTCCCTGTGACAGATGGCCGTCCAGCCTCTGCTTAAAAACCTCCAAAGGAGGAGGAGTCTCCACCATACTCCATGGAGGCAACAGATTCCACTGCTGGACAGCCCTGACCGTCAGGAAGTTCTTCCTGGGGTTCAGGTGGAATCTCCTTTCCTGCAGCTGGAATCCATTGCTCCTTGTCCTAGTCTCTGGAGCAGCAGAAAACAAGCCCACTCCCTCCTCAACATGACTTCCCTTCAAACATTTAAACACGGCTTTCATATCTCCTCTTAGCCTTCTCTTCTGCAGACTAAGCATACCCACTTCCCTAAGGCGTCCTTCATAGGGCTTCATGGCTTCCAGACCCTTCACCATTTTGGTTGCCCTCCTCTGGACATGTTCCAGCTTGTCGATATCCTTCTTGAATTGAGGTGCCCAGAACTGGACACAGGATTCCAGATGAGGCCTAACCAATGCAGAATGGAGTAGTACCATTACCTTCCTCTATCTAGACACTATACTCCTATTGATGCAACCAAGAACTGCGTTGGCTTTCTTGGCTGCCGCATCACACTGCTGACTCATGTTCAGCTTGTGAGTTACCAAGACTCCTACATCCCTTTTACACGTACTGTTATCCAGCCACGTGTCCCCATCCTATATTTGTGCATTCCAATTTTTCTGCCTAAAAGTGAAGGACCTTACATTTCTCTCTGTTGGAATTCATTTTGTTAGCTTTGGCCCAGCTCTCTAATTTCTCAGGGTCATTTTGAATTTTCATCCTGTCCTCTGGCATGTTAGCAACCCCTCCCAATCTGGTGTCATCTGCAAATTTGATCAGTCCAACCCCCTTCTACTCCTTCATCCAAGTCACTGATGAAGATGTGGAATAGCCCTGGGCCCAGGACAGAACCCTGTGGAACCCCACCAGCACTGAACGCAAGCCCCCACTCAAATCAGGAAAACCCACTAAAGCATCCCCAGCAGGTAGCCGTCCATCCTCTTTTTGAAGACATTCAATGACATCACATCTCTAGGCAATTGGTTCTACTCGTACTGTTAAGAAGTTCCTCCCAATGTTCAGTTGTAATCTTCCTTCCTGTAACTTAAAACCATGAGACTTGGTCCTTCCTTCTAGAGCAGAAGAGGACAAATCTGCACTTTCTTCTCTGTGAGAACCCTTTGGATACTTAAAGAACGCCATCGCGTCACCCTCTCAGTTCTGATCCTTCAATCTTTCCTGATATGTTTTGTTCTCCATACCTCTTACCATCCTTGTTACCCTTCTCTGAACCCGCACTAGCTTGTCTGTATCTTTCCTAAAATGAGATGCTCAGAACTGAATGCAGGGCTCCAGATGAGACCTCACTAGTGCTGAAGATAGAGGGGAATCTCTTGTGTCACTTGTCTTTGACCGGATGGTTCTATTAATGCAGGCTAAAATAGTACTGACTGCCGGGGGAAAGAGAAAAATGACTGAACAATTTAAATTTAAATTTTTTTTGAATAAAAAAATAGTAGAAATGAAAGCATTGGGAGGATTCTTGATTGAATTTTAAAATTATTAGAAAATATTTTTTTAAAAAGAAGAGAATGATGCTGACTGATGTATATATTGTATTTAAAACATAATTAGGGAAATAGAGAGAAGGAGGTAAAAGGTGATCACACACACACACACACACACACACAGAGTCTTAAAAAGAGAGTACTGAGACTAAGAGTACTGGAAGTTATAAATTTGGTATAATATCAGAAGAGTTTAAAGGAAGAATTAATTAAGAAAGGAATAACAGGTTTTGGGTAGCTCAATTTAAAATAGGAATGACACAAATATAAAATGTAAAGATTTTTCTTTTTCTTTCATTTTATTGATTTTTTTTAGGTTAATATATGGATAAGGGATATGTAAAGATTATTTGGATATATGTGTTATTAATCATATGAAACAGAATACTGTATTTGCTGGCATATAAGACTCACTCTCCCCCCTAAAAATACTGTTTGAAAATGGGGTACATCTTATACGCCCGTGTGTCTTATATGCCAGCAAATAGTATTTGCCAGTGTATAAATGGGGTGAGAAGGGGACTGTTGGGAAAATTCCAGCATTCTCTCTCCTCCCCATCTTGTTCTTAGAGCCAGTGGGCATAGCCAGCATAGGGCTTCCTTTCTCTTTTGCATGCCAAAGCCCCACCATTTGCCTTTCTGTCATTTAATTGCATGATCATAAATACCTCTGCTGTCCAGGTGATCAGATCGTGTGACCCAGACAGTTGCTTGGGTCATCAGTCTTATAAAAGAAAGAAAACCCTCTCAGCTCTCCCTCTTCCATTTTTTTTGCTTCCTCTTCCTCGTCTCATGCTTCGCATCTCCATCAGAAGATGCTGAGTTAAGAACGAAGCTACTACTATTCATTAGCCAGTCAGGATGCAGGCTCTCCAGTACATATGTAAATGTAGAAGCCATTAGTAAACTTTTCTAAGTTTGCAACCTGAAGTTGCTTGCGTTTGTTTTGTTTCTTCAGTCAGTTCGAGATCAGAAAAGCCATACACAAATTTAGACGTGCTCCTTCTGCTACTCTGCTAAAAAGGAGGCTGAAGCCTTACAGTTTTAGCTTCCATAGAATTTCCCAATAGGGCTAACACCCTGGGAAACTCTTATTCCCAACAGTACACAGGTGCGTCTTATACGCCAGCAAATACAGCAATATCTAAAATCAACAAAAATGATGATCAAAACATGCTATTAGCCTTCTTTGCTGCTGCCTCACAACATGACGTGGTGGTTGTCCTTCTCCACCCTTCTGTTGAACACCAACCTCGAGCAACCAACAGTGTCTCTGTCCACACGCCTGCTTCTTATCTCTTTGTGGAATGGGGAATGCACATAGGGCTGTTTCTGAATGTTCAATCATGTGGCACAATGAAGGGACCAGCAAAGAGCTACACAACATCCAAGAAAGCGCAACCACATGGGTGGAATCTTGCTGGTGAGATCCAACAAGGCTAGACCTACTGAATCCTTTACAAAGTGGCGAATTAACACATAGGAAAACCCTGTTGATTCAATAGTTTTACCCTAGCTGGAACTGACACAGCATTTAGACCCATGTTAAATGGTTGCATTTGTGATACTTTGCTTACACACCTGCAAACTGAGTATGTTCACTGCAGAATGGCAAGTATAACCACAGAGGTAAGGTAACTTACAAAGGCATAGGTCACCAACGAAATCCTGACTCTTCACACTTTGCTTAGGAGACTCAAGACCCGGATGCTTGAATTAAACCAGTGGGTAGGCCCCCAGAAAAAGGCAAACAGCAGAGCCCTCTAACAGATCTTGCCAAGAAAGCCCCATGATAGGGCTGCCTTAGGGTCTACATAAGTCAGAAATGGCGTGGAAAGCACGCAATAACAACAGATGCTCTAGGTATCATTGCACCCCCTGGCAGCATAGTCAATGGTGAGGAATGCTGGGAGTTCCTATCCAACATCATCTAGAGCCACACCTGAATTAAGACAACCACCCTGTGTCCAGCTTCCAAGCATGGGTAGCTTGAGTGGTCTAGAAGATCACATGGGAACCCTAGAAGTCAGCAGCTGCTCTTGTTTTCTTTGTCTCCAACATCTAGTTCCAGACGGAACTTCCAGCTCTGAGAACACAGGAAGCCTCAAACCAAAAGTGGGGAAATTGTGGTCCGTGGGCATTATGAGGGCTGTTTTATGGCCTCCAGGCCTCTGTACTTCCCCAGTTTAGCAGAGCAGACTGCAATCCTGAAGGCCAGGGTTCAGTTCCCCACTCAGCCATGGAAACCCACCGGTGACCTTGGGTGCATCACACAGTCTTAGCTCTAGAAAATCTCATGCTAAGTTCACTTTAGCATGGAGAAGAGAAGGTGAAGAGGCGACATGATAGCCATGTTTCGATATTTGAAGGGATGTCACATGGAAGATGGAGCAAGCTTGTTTTCTGCTGCCCCAGAGACCAAGACATGGAGAAATGGCTTGCAACTACAGGAGAAGAAATTCCACCTAAATATTAAGAACTTTCTGATGGCAAGAGCAGTTGGACAGTGGGATATGCTGGTGCCTCAATGGGATGTGGTGGAATCTCCATCTTTGGAGGTTGTTCAAGAAAGGCTGGATGGCCACCGGTCAAAGGAAGTACTTCAATTATGTATTCCTGCATGGTAGAAAGGGGTGGGACTGGAAAGTCTTTGTGGTCCTTTCCGCTCTGGGAATCTATGATTCTATAACAAGAAAACTTTTCTGAATTCCTATGAAAGTAAATATGCAAACAAAAAGCAGGCGTTTAATATTTAATTTCAAGTCAGAGACAGTACATTTCTACCACCCCCAACTCCACCCCAAATTGTTTGTGACTCCACGATTGTGACTCCCAAGATACACCCAAGATATAGCAGGAATCTCTAGGCAGGTCTTGAGAAAGAATTGTCCTGGGGTTTCTCAGTACTGACAATACTGGGCTAGAAAGGCAACCGGTCTGACACACTGCAGGGCCTAAGGTTTAATCTCCAAACAGGGCTAGGAAACGCTCCTGCCTTAAACCCTGCAGGGCGATAACTGCCAGCCGGAATTGACAATGCTGCTATCAATGGACCGCGGGTCTGACACACAGTAAGGCAGTCTGAAGCTTCTGGCAATCGAACAGTGGGTTGCCTAAGCCATTCCGTCAGCTGTGGACAAGAGTACCGGAGCAAGATGTTTGTCATTGTCAAAAATGGGACTGCAAACATGCCGGGGGCGGGGGGCGGGCGCTTCAATCTGGTTGCTTCAGATTGAAGAAAAAGAAAAAGGCCAACCTTTCCCTGCAGCTGCTGAAGGCTGAGCTTCTCATTTGTCTGCAAGATGTAGACCAGATCCTTATACACCGATCGGAAATCTAGAACGGGAAAGAAAGAAAAGGATGACTAAGGATGAAGAGGCATCTGTAAGAGACAATTCGCTGCTAAGGAAGAACCTGTTTCTTTCCTGGCCTCCCTCAATTACTTTAATTCTAGAAGGCAACGGTATCAGAGGCTGTTTGGGGCAGACCAGGAGAGGGTATCCACACTGCATAATTATCCGTGCAGTGATACCGCTGTAACTGCCATTGTCCCATCCTAGGGAATCCTGGGATTTGTAGTTCGGAGAGGCCCTTAGAATTCACTGCCAGAGAGCGCTAATATCCCTAAAAGCTGCTGGGGTTCAGGAAAGTGCACTGGCACTCTCTGCGATGGGAATTCTAAGGACCTCCCCAAACTACAAATCCCAAGGTTCCTTAGGACAGAGCCACAACAATTAATGTGGTATCAAACTGCTATAACTGCGCATTAACACCCAGAGTCTCAGACGAACGTACTCACCATCCAGCCATAAAGCAGAGGAGAAACCAGCAAAGTGGTCTTAACTCACTACCTATAAGTCTCAGGACCAGGTCGCTGACGGGACCATATCTTTGCATAAGTATCTGCCCATGTTTCAGGAGAGGCCCGTCTCTCTGGCCCAGCACCCTCACGGGGATATCTAGTGCGAGCAAGGGAGAGGGCTCCCACATTCTCAAACCCCCTCCCTAGAAAAGGTTAGACCGGGGCTCACTCGCTTTCCTTCTGCAGACTTTGCTCTTCCTGGAACGCCGTTGAAGACTGCTTACGACGTATTAACTATCCCGTCAACCCTCCTCGTTTGCTAGGGGTAGGGGCACAGGACCCCTGCAAAAGGGGAAAAACTGCAAACATCAAAATCTGTGTTTGTCCGTGGGAAGGGAGAGGGAAAGAGGGTGTTTGGCGCCATGGCCCTAAGCTTGTTCTCTCTTGCCCATCGTCTTCCTTGGGTGTTGGGGGGCATTAGGACAGAGCTTGCGGTGCTGAGAAATTGGGCTGTGAGCCGTCCTTAGTTGCCCAGGCAGTGCCCAGCGGCAGGTTTTTTAAGGGCTGCACGGCTCGACTGACGCTGCCGAGAGGGAAAGCTCCCCAGGAAATAAATGGGTCAGCAGCGGCTGGAGAAAATAATCAAACCTATGAACATTAAAGCTGCAAATGTGGAGAACCGACTGTACTTGTTTTTCTATTTTAATGGGCGGGCTTTCAATTGCTTTTAACTCTACGGAGTTTCATTTAAACTTCTGTGTCCGCTTCCGCACGAGACTGTTATAGCGCGATGATTCCACTTTCAACATCCTATGGAATCCTGGGGTTTGCAGTTTCGGGAGGGGCCGGCCGGCCCCTCCCGAAACTGCAAACCCCAGGATTCCATAGGATGTTGAAAGTGGAATCATCGCGCTATAACAGTCTCGTGCGGAAGCGACCTGTGTGATGTATAATTTCTTCTGTATCTCTTTTAACTTTTATAAGCTGCCTGGAGTCCCAAGCTAGGGAAAACGTGGGATATAAATGTATAAATTAAAAAAAAGAAAAAAGAACATGAAGTACAGTTGATCAGTAGGAAAAACTGCAAATATCAAAATGTGCCTGTCTATCTGTGGGAAGAGGGCCAAGAAACGATGGGGAGAGCGGGCACTGACGAAGAAGCCAGCGAAGCTTCAAAAGCTGGCGTGATCTGTTTTGAATATATTAGTTGGTCCAATAAAGGCATCACTGTTTTGTGGAGTTTGTTGTATTTTCCTGCATGACCAACACAGCTACCCCTGCATAAGTTTCCTGTTAGTTGTAGCTGTTCTTATCCTTATATTTATTTATATTCCAATTTTTCTCCAATTCAGGATTCAAGGCTACTTACAACAGCTATAGTAAACTTAGCGTACAAAAGTCTTTTAAAAAAAATAAACTATGAACAAAAATTAAATCCAGTTAAAAATGTAAAACAATAAAAAAAAATCCAGTATGTTATACAAGGCTTATTTTCTTCCTCCAAAAAACATCACTGTTACAGAGGGCCCTTGGTAGGTTTGGTTCTAAGACCTCCTATGGATGCTAAAATGTGTGGCTGCCAAGTCCCATTATATAAAATAGTGTTGTAAAACGGCATCCCCTTTTTTTTGTTTCGTTTTAATAATTTTTGCTGGATCAATATATAAGAGGTAATTGATGAAAAAATCGAGGGTTAATGTTATAAAACGAATAATAATATTTATTAACTCTTACAAAACAAAAAGAAAAAAAAAGCTAGGAAGAAATATTGTAAATATGTGAAATTGTTGTAAGAAGATATTACCACTATATGTTGTATTACTAAAAGATGTACATATTTGTTTTCTTTATTTATTTAAACAGCATCCCTTTTTTTAAAAAAAAAATGGCAAAAATCAAGGTTGCCTTTTCAGAATCCATTTTTTAAAAAATATTTCAAGCCATGGATGGTTGAATCCGCAGGTACAGAATCTGTGGATAACATCAAAGGCAAGTATGAAATAAAAAAGTGAATTTAAATGAGCAATCTGTTTTCTTCCTCAAGGAAGAAAATATATTTAGGTTTCAGAAGAGAAGGCTGCAGTAGAGAGAAAAATGATCACACTAGGAAATTTTAGGGAGTGAAATTACATATCTGTCCATCTAGAGAAAAGGTCCTAAGAAAACAGACAAAAAAATCAAAGACAGATAACCAACGTTTAGCCTGTCCTTTCTTTTGTTTCAAGCACAGATATATAAAAACTTTCTTTCTGGTTACATTCCCCAAATACCTATGTTGCATCACTCTAATTAAAACCACCCCTACTTTGATTAATTACTATTCCAAAAATTTTAACAACTTTCTTTATGTCTCCGCTTTAATTGTGAACTTTATGAAGTATTCTTCAGACGTTATTATCCAAACTTAAAAAGACATAAATCACTGCATTCAAAAGATTCTTCTGGGTACCCAGCCATGCTACCATAAATCTTGTCATCCCAACTTTAAGCAAAGCAAAGATCCATCAATTCTCAGCTTTTGAAAGGAGGGTTAAATGAAGTGTTAACAACTTAGCGGAAAAACACAAAACTGACTGGTAGTATGTACTGAAAAATAACAACTGAAGTTGATTGAAAATAAATATTCTCATTCTGGGGTGGAATTGTAAAATTGCAATGATAAAATTGCAACACGTAAAAAGAGATGTAGAACAATGAATAAAAGAGGAAGATGAAAAGTTTCATTGTCTTTCTACACAAAACTGTGTGCATAGTCAGAGGCCATTTCCGCACTACGCTGTTACAGCGCTATTATTCCACTTTCAACATCCTATGGAATCCTGAAGTTTGCTGTGTAGGGAGGGGCTTTTTGAGGCCGTTCTTTTATTAATATTTGTTTTAGCTCTATATAAACGTCTGTAATTGAAGGGATGCGTTTCTTGCTGTTTTGTATGTTTGGACTGTATTGGACTTCCTTAATTTAACAAATTTAAAAAAAAAATATTAAAAAGCGTCCAAACAGGTAGCTTTTTCTAAGCTCTGAATCACGTCATTTAATAATGTCATGATATGGCCCAACTACCCCAATACAACTGGTTGCTCTTACAAACGCACACACTTCTCTCGAGTGCGCAGTTTGAAAAATGATTTTGTTAAGGATTAAAAATCCCGGAACAGTGGCCCAGTCAGCGCAGCCACCGGTAACACTGATGCTGGGGGGTACTGGGAGTTGTAGTCCCCAACCTTGGGTTAAATCAGGGGCTATTTCCTCACTAGCCTGTTATAGCGCGATGATTCCACTTTCGACATCCTCTGGAATCCTGGGGTTTGCAGTTTGGCCCCTCCCGAAACTGCAAACCCCAGGATTCCAGAGGATGTCGAAAGTGGAATCATCGCGCTATAACAGGCTAGTGCGGAAATGGCCAGGGACAGGAACTCCATGGCCCTCCAGAGGTTGCTGGAATGCAACTCCCAGCAGCCTGAGATAGCCCAGCCGATAGCGAGGAATGCCGGGATCTGCAATTTCAACAACATCCGGAGGGTTATACGATTTTTGCCCCAGGTTCAACCCACAACCAAATCTGTGCGAAGTAGCTCCGTTTGCAACCTAAAGAATCTCAGTACTGTTTCAGCAGATCACACGTCTAGATTCAGATCTAGAAAAACAGCAGCAGGACACTGGAAAGGGGAAGGAGAGCAACAAGGCTACGCTCTGTTGTTTGGGAGGAAGGAAGCTGATCCTGGTTTTTGCTTACTCCCACCCGGATGGTAACTTTGGTCACTGGTCTGGAGATGCGTGCCTAGAAGAGCGTGACCAAAAGCATTTCCTGCAGAGTTTTTTGTTTTTTTGCTGAGATACTCACTGGAGTCCCCCACAATCACAACAAACTTGTTGGAAAGCAGCTGCTGGGCCTCCTCCGAAGAAAAATCGTGGATGTCTCCCAGGGGGAGGCAGTTTTCTGAAGCATCTATGCTCATGGTGCAGCACGCCAACTCCAGCCGGAGAGGGACCTCCTCCTCCTCTTGAAAAAAAAAAAAAGGCAGACAAGTAAGAGGAAGAAAAGAAAGGCAACTCAGCCCTTCTTTTGGTGCTCAAAAAAGGACAGTGCAGCCAGCTGGCAGAAGTTGTCCCAGGCTCTGAGATCCTTAGGAGAGACCCTTCTCTCCATCCCACCACCATTGCGAGCAGGGGGGTATCAAAGAGAGCCTTCCCGCCGGCTGCCCCTCGACTCTGGAACCCCCTTCCCAAGCAGGCCTGAAGGCATTCCTCCTTGTTTTCCTTCCAAGACAGGCTAAAGCCTTTCTTTCAAGATAGGCTTTTAATAAAAAAATAAATTCAAAACCAAGCTAGAGGGTGCTATCTCCTTTTCAACGTTATTTTTAACAGCTTTCTTCTCTTTTTTTGCATTTTTTGCATTGCATTTTTATTTCGTAACGCAGTATAGTTGTTTCAATAACAAAACAACAAAATTAAAAAAAAAAGAAAAGAACTAGGATATCCAGAACACCTCTGGTCCCAAGCGTTTCGGATAAGAGATACTCAACCTGTATCACAAATGTTAAAAAAATACAATAAAAATAAAACGTTAATTCTATTAAAATACATGGTTATAGTGTTTTTCTCCAGTGTAACAGTGTCCCTTTTCAGTTACGGGGAATGGCAGTGCTCGACCTGAAAGTGGTCCTGTAGTCTCCTCTGTGCATCTCCGCCTTGGATTTACAGACAGCGTGGTTCTGTAACTTGCAACATGTTACAGATGAAAACTGGGGCCATTTCCGCACTAGACTGTCATAGCGCTATCATTCCACTTTCAACCTCCTATGGAATCCTGGGGTTTGCAGTTCAGGGAGGGGCCGGCCGGCCCCTTCCTGAACTGCAAACCCCAGGATTCCATAGGACGTTGAAAGTGAAATGATAGTGCTATAACAGTCTAGTGCGGAAGTGGCCTGGGACACGTGTGGCCAGGCAGCATCAAAAGAATGGTGAATAGAGCACGATGTAGTCAGAAAGCAAGAGGACAAAAGGTAGCCACCCACACAAGCTATTTTAATCAGAGAAACCCTGGAATTTATGTATTTTAAAAAAAGGAAAACAATGAGCATAGTAGGTAGGGCAAAACTATGTTTGCACATTGAATGCAAATTTACAGCAACCAAAGGAAGCTGGGGACAATGGAGAAAAGCAGGAGAAGAAAGGAAAAAACAGGACACTTTAAAAGCAGCTGAGACAGGGAGATGATAGAGGACTAACTGGGACCATTCCTACCAAACTGGGACAGCTGGGATAACATAAAGGTTTTCCTCTGCTTTACTGGAACCAAAGGGAAATCTCAGCTTGGGAAAGCTGGGATTTTTGGGGGGCTAGAACTTCCACATCCTCAGGCCTTCCACCACGCTCACTGGCCAACCCCTCCCTCCACATCTCAATTTATTTCTTGCCTATTGCCTCTACTGGTACGGCATGGAAAATGCTATTTTTACTGAAAAATAAAATACTAACATTCTGGGGTCCTCCAGAATTAAGTGGCAGGGATGAAGCGGGACTCTGGGAGACGTGAATCAAAAGAGTAACTTACCCAAAATCTGGGCTAAGAAAAGCTGAATACACATCTTTAAAGACAGTACTTGGCAAACTTTACAAAGCAGGTCCCGCTACCACAAAATGTGGAAGTGTAGAATGTATTAACATGGATACTGCCAGACAATGCACTAATAAGTTGACAGGGAGAGCTTATCTCTGAGCCATGTTCAGCTGGCTATGCAAAATAAAAGGGGATTTCTTAGAAGGCTGCCTTGCAAAGGAGTCAGGAGGCTAGAAAAAGAGCATCTTTTAAAACTTTTTGAGTTAAAAACCCACTGTACCTTTGCATCCGGCTGCTTTCCTTTAGTGTTTTACGGCCCTTCCCACCATTGTGTGACCGTTCCAGCTAAAGCCTGGACGACAAATTTATTGGTGGTTGAGAGGATGTTTTTCTCCACTTGGCACCACAGAAGAGGAACTTGGGTTACAGAAATCTCCGACTCGCGAGTTTTGATAAGAAAAAGTTCAGAACGCAGGCTGCAATTTTAAAAAAAAAAAACAAGAAAGAGAGAGAGAGAGGAAGACAAGGAGAGAGGAAATAAGAGGCAGTACGAGAGAAAAAGAAATCTTAAGGTTTTGGCCAAGCTGTCAATTCATACAGAGCCAGTTTTAATTGGAGCGAGAACTCTAGGTAACAATTAGCAACAACTAATCAAGGTGAGATTCCCTTCTTCCTCTTCTCTGTATCTGTTTTAATTTTTGGAAGGCACCTCCAATCCCGGAGCAGGAAAAGAGTGGGACACAAATAGAAAGAAGGGGGAGAAGACAGAAAAGTTAGTGGGCGTAACAAAAATAGGTCGGCCATTATGGGCTGGCTATCTCTCTGTTTCGTTTCTGTGTATCTGTCCCAAAACAGAAAAGAGGGTCCATTTCAGATGGAGCACAGAGCAATACTAACGCCTCGGGCATCGGAAGAAATGAATTTAGATCCACGAAAGCTCACGCTAAAACAAAAGCTAGTCTGGCCTCAAATGTGCTGCCACTTTTCTTTTCTTCTCCTCCTCCTTTCCCGCTTGGCACGCCGCAAGAGAAAAAGTTGGCTATTTCTTCCTCGGTCGTCATTCCACAAGCCACGACTCACTGACGACACTTAGCCATTTCCGCACTAGCCTGTTATACTGCGATGACTCCACTTTCAACCTCCTATGGAATCCTGGGGTTTGCAGTTCCGGGAGGGGCCGGCTGGCCCCTCCCGAAACTGCAAACCCCAGGTTCCATAGGAGGTTGAAAGTGGAATCATCGTGCTATAACAGGCTAGTGCGGAAATGGCCTTCGTAAAGGGGAAAGCAACAGGGAAAGAGAAAGGGTGCATTACAAGTAGATTGACCCCTGAGTTTGCAAGACGTGAGCAGGGCTCTTGATGACAGGATGACCTGGAGGTTGTCGAAGTCAACTTGATGTCAAACATCATCATCAACACCAACACTATACTCTCTACCCAAGGATCTCTGGCGAGCGTACAGCAAAAACAATTCAGACAGTTTAAAACAACTTAAAACAGTACGGAGAGCTCGAACAGACCAAAGGGATATTCACTAACCTGACAGGGTAAAACAAGGCAGATGAAAACCAGTTAAGACAGCTTAGAATCCTGGAGTTGGAAAGAGACCTGAAGGTCCAAACCCATTCTGCCACTCGGGAAGACACAGGCCACTTCCGCCCTACACTGTTATAGCGCTATTATCCCACTTTCAACACCCTGTGGGATTCTGGAGTTTGTAGTTTGCTGAGGCCAAAGAGCTCTCTGGCTGAGGTTTCTAAATGCCCCCCACCCTAAACTGCAAACTCCAGGATTCCATAGGAGGTTGAAAGTGGAATAACAGCACTGTAACAGTGCAGTGTGGAAATGGCCACAATCAAAGCACTGCCTTTGCCAGATGGCCCTCCAGACTCTGTTCAAAAAACTCCAAAGAAGGAAGCTCCACCATACTCCCAGGCAGCAGCGTATCCCACTGTCAAACTGCTCTTACCCTCGGGGAAATTCTTCCTAATCTTTGAGTGGAATCTCTTTTCCTATAGTTTGGAGCCATTGTTCCGTGTCCTAGTTTCTGAAGCAGCAAGAAACAGGCTTGCTCCATCTTCCATATGACATCCATTCAAATATTTAAACATGGCTATCACGCCACCTCTTAACTTTCTCTTCCCCAGTCTAAAGGTACCCAGCTTCCTAAAGCACTCATCACAGGGCAGCTTAGGACAATCCAAAACCATACACGTGAGCAGGTTCAGACAAAATCTGTTAGGCTCCAAAGACTGAAACAGGCAGGTTTTAAGTGAATGACACCAGTGTTGGCACTAACTGGGCCTCTAAGGAGAAGGTATTCCAAAAAAATTCCACCACAGCACCAAAGGTCCTGCCCTCACATCACCCCACAGTATAATGCTCTCATAATCAATACCTTTCCCAATGCACTCAATATATCGCAAAGGGCATCCACTAGGTAAGTTGGCTGACACCCCATCTATCTGTTTCTAGAACTTCTCAGAAATTTAAGGCTGTCATAAATGCAAGAGAGATCCAGCTAACTTGCACAGTATTTATATTAGCAAAAATTAGCAGGGAGAGGGAGAATTTTCTATGTTCTTATCTTGTCCAAGGAGAAAGAAAGCGGATGTGTTGCAAAATCTCGGCTGCTCTGTGGTTCCCTGACCTCCAGCATTAATCTTAAACTCGAGCAAAACTGGGATGTCTTGCTAGACGTCCAGTTAGAAACGAAATTAAAAGAAAAATCTGACTAAATCTTGCAGAAGCATCCATGTGAACTTCCTGCAACAGAATACATTAAAGCAATACAAAATAAAGATTTTTTTTTTCTCCAGAAATACATCCCAGAGGCTTTAGTGGGAGTGTCTCCCAAGGAAGCATGTACAGGACTGCAGCTTAATCTAAAAAGGAGGATTTAGGCCAACAGAATGACTAATTATTATTATCCCTGAAGCTTTGAGATCCTAGGGACCACTGCAAACAAACGGAAGGTTAGCTCTAGCTGGCAGACACACAGAGAACCTGTGTGTGGGAGGATGGCTGAGATGGTGTAAACAGTAGTGCCAGAAGGTCACGGAAAAATAAGGATCACAGACTTGGAAGGAACCCAAAGGCCATCTAGTCCAACCCCTGGGAATGGAGGAAATCCACAGCAAAAGTACTCCTGAAAGGTAGTCATGCAACCTCTGTTTTAAAACTTCCAATGAAAGCATCTACTGTGTTCCAAGTGCAACTATTCAACTTTCAAAGCAGTAAGTTCAGAGCCTGGGAAAGTTACTTTTGGGGACTCTAAGGCTACCCCAACCAAGGAATTCTTAGAGCAGGTTTGGAAATCCTCAGAGCTGTAGCCATGGTGGAGAAAACTCAATGATTTTTTAATTAGATATTTTAATTTAATTTATATATACATCAGATTTTTTTGATTGAAATCAGATCTTTTAAATTAACTGCTTTTTGATGAAAAATCTATCTAAAGATAGTTTTCTTTTGAAGACATGTTATGGTGCAAAGGTTAGTCGTCATGAAATTAGGATTAGTTTTTAATTAAGTAGCATAAGAACGTATATTCATGCAATGTTTAATTTTTTTGGTAAATGAATTCCATTAACCCATTCACAGCTCTTCCAGAGGTTTCTGTAAGATTATTGGACAGTTTTTCTATCTAGAGCAGTGGTTCTCAACCTGTGGGTCCCCAGATGTTTTTGGACTTCAGCTCCCAGAAGCCCCAGCCACTATGGTCAATGCTCAGGGCTTCTGGGAGCTGAAGTCCAAAAAAACATCTGGGGACCCACAGGTTGAGAACCACTGATCTAGAGGACATTATAACAGATACTTGGTTTTACAGCTCTCAGTAGCCCAAAAACGTTACAGTTTAGGCAGGTAACTATGCCAAAGAGGAAGATTAACACTGAACAATCCATAAGGCAGGTAAGACTGAACAGCTTTTCCGAGCTTTGCTACGCTAATGTGAATGCTGGTGGTGGAAGGGAACACCCAGATTTTGCTTGAGTCCTGAACAAACTGAATTAAGCTTGCTGATAAACTGATATCACGCAGGCGAGTCCCTTTTATCTTCTCTGATTGCAGGAGGATGACGTTTTAAAGTGTCCTTGGTGTGCAACTGAAATTATTTGTGAATTAAGTGTTTCACATGGGAGGAAGGTGGGGGTGGGAGAGGCACCAATCTGAACATTTATACTGACCGCAAGAGCACAGCAAAATGTAGCTTCCCAAAAGCTAGGTTGTACAATTCCATTTAGAATCGACTGGTTCTATTGTGTTCATTCAAAAGCCATCATCTACCCTATTGTCTTCATATACTGTATTTATAAAATACTAGCATATATACCCCATGTTGCCTGTGAGTTTATTTTCTCACAGGTAATACTTGTTAGAAAGATCTGAGATCCCGTATCTCTAATTCCCCCCAAACTGTCTTGTCCAGTGCCTGTAACTTTTTCCCATATTCCCCAATCCAATCTGTATTCAGAGTTATTAGCATATGGAGGTTGGGTTCCTGAGTGAAATATGCTGCCCTCCTCCTTGCTGCTAGGCTTTGTTGAAACCAGCCAAGCCCAAGAGCTCTCTCTGACTGAGCGTTCTAAAGGTCCTCCCCTAAACTGCAAACCCCAGGATTCCATAGAATCTTCTTAGGCAGCCAATCATATGAGGTCTTTGCCTGACACAGCCAATCATATGAAGCTGGGTCTTCACTTGACACAGGCAAACTCACAAACTTTGACTTTATATATTAGATGTTGATAATCCACCATACACCACAGGTTTCTTTGCTACAGGCAAACTCTGTTTAACACTATTTATATTTAAAAGAGTCAAGAATATTTTAAACAGATCTAAAAACAGATCAAAATATTAAAATGAATTAAAGAGTTTGCTGCCAGATATACAACTTACTAGTTCAGCAGCAAACATAAAATAGAGAAGCTTGGAAGAGAAAGTACAGCAAAGAACTCTCGGCAACAATTTTGTGCCGTTCACATCATTAATACTTCAAATCACTTTCAAAATCTACAGTTTAAATGGTGTAGCTAGCCCCTTACCTGCAAGGAATCTAGATTGCAACTATTCCACCCTATAATTTTTGTAGACGATGTGGCCAAATTCCGCGCAGCCCCTTTCACATTCGCTGTGGTCAGCCAACTGGTTGCAAATAACTCCACAAGCACCTGGATTACCAGATGGCAGAAACAAAGTCTGCCATACGAAGCTGGATTTAAAACTTGGTAAAAGGCAAAAGATTGGAAAAAATTCAGAATAAAACATTTTCCCACTTTTATCCCCAAAACCTTTTTTCCCCCTGGAATTGTTTTTAAATGATGACTATTTTTAAACGATACCTAAAATGCTCAGGACAAAGACATTCATACACCGTGTGCATGCCTTTAAGCCTCCTGTCGATTTCTGGTAAGCCCTTGAATTTCATACTGACTCCTCCAAAATTATTTCTAAAACTGTGTAATAAGAAGACTAAGGCCATTTCCGCACCAGAGACTTGTAGCGTGATTCCACTTTCAGCATCCTATGGAATCCTGGGGTTTGCAGTTTGGCCCTCCCCAAACTACAAACCCCAGGATTCCATAGGATGCTGCAAGTGGAATCATTGCGCTATAAGTCCCTGGTGCGGAAATAGTCCACATATGGTCTTTATGTACAGCCAATGTGATGTAGTGGGTATTGGAGTACAAGGCTGGAGTCCAGGGTTCACTTCCCCACTTGGCCGCAGAAACCCATCGGGTAACCTGGGGCAAGTCACACTCTCTCAGCCTCAGAGGAAGGCAAAAGCAAATCCCCTCTGAGAAAAATCTCGCCAAGAAAACCCTGTGATAGGTTCACCTTAGAGTTGCCACTAAATTGGAAACAACTAGAAGTAACAACAAAAGCAACAGTTGCCCAGTGGGTTTCCATGATCAAGGAGGGATTCACAGTCCTCCCAACACTCAACCACTATATACAGAACTTGCTGGTGGAGCCCCACATTGTCAACCGTGGATTCGATCAACGGAGGGGTCTGCAACGCCAAGACAACCAGACTTGGCACTTTGAGAAAGAAAACACACCCGATTCAGCCCTTCTCTCTTTCTCTATGCCAAGAAAGAGAGCCCTGGGCAAGTCCAGGTTTGTCCATTAACTACAATAAACCCACACATACTAAAACAAACGAAGCCTTTAGCATTTCTGGGAAGTGATGCAGAAAGAACTCAGTCACCAGTTCACACTGAGCACCAAGTCAAGAAGGAATTTTGCCCATGGATGAGCACGCACCAAAGAGCTGCGCTGGAGCAGAATTTTATGAAATCGTGGCTTTTCTGGACTCCAGCTCCCAGTATCCCCCTGCCAGCATGGAGATTCTGAGAATCACAGTGCCAAAAAAGTAATGTTTCCCAAGAAGAAGAAGGCCTCTGAACCAGATGAAGGAACTGGTGGAGGTCACACTGCCGTCTCGCGCCGTCAGTCTGCAGGAAAGCAAAGCCACCCACATCCTGCCATCGATGCGGCAGGGTGAAAATGGTGTTTTAAAAAAATCTAGGCACAGCAGCATGGCACGGGCAGGCAAGTTGGAGGCTGAGGGGAAGGAGAAGAAGAAGATCTAATTCGTTTACCTGTGGAGCGATTCAAAACTTTCATGCAAGGTTTTGGAGTCCAAGAGCTTTTCTCGCCATATCCAAGCTTGCCTAGCAACTGGATGTTGTCCTTGCAAGAGAATAAGGCCAGATCTGCCCCCGTCAGCAGAAAGCCTCTTTTGCAATGAGGAGACCTCACAGCTGATGAACATCAACAGTTCCGGTGTGGGTGTCGACGTGACAGGAAGAAAGACAGAAGGACAGGGGAGATAAAAGAGGCTGAAGTTTTTGGTTTCCATTTCCTGAAATGCAGGCAGGAACCCAACAGTGGTACCTTGGCAGGGCCTGGAGGCGGAGCTAGGCAAATTGGGAGGCGGGGCCTCTGGGGGTCTGGGGGGGGAACACCTACAGCTTTTGGTGGGTCTGCAGTCCAAACCCAGAACAGAAAGTGATCTCACTGCAGATCTTGCACATGTGCCTTTTTGGGACAACACCTCCGAGAATCCCCCAGCCAGCATGGGAGGTGTTGTCCCAAAAGGTAACCTGTCCAAGTACTTCCACCAACCCTGTCCCAAGAAGATAGATTTAAAAATTCTTAAAAGGAAAAGCACAACATAACACCTGGACCCACAGTTTCACATGGTCCATGGTTCCTATGCCAAGAGCACAAAGGAAAATAAAATAAAAGGAAGTATACTCCACCACTGAGGCAGTCTGATTCCACTGGCCAAACAGTTCTTAAAGTCAAGATGTTCCTCCCAATATTTCTTGGAACTACAACCCTCTGCAGTCCTTGCTCCTGGCTGCACTGCCAAAGGCTGATGGGAGTTGCAGTCCAAAGACATCTGGAAGGTTGCATGACTCTCCCTCTCCATCATGGTCAGATTTCACCTGGAATCTTCATCATGGTCAGATTTCATCTGGAAATTTCACACTCATCAGGTCAGACCCCACCTGGAATCCTGTGTCTACTTCTAGGCCCCACAACTCGACAACATTTCCAGAGGACACCAACAAAAATGGCAAAAGGCCCAGAAACCTGGAAGCCCTATGAGGAGCAGCTTAGAGAGCTGGGTGTGTGTTTAGCCTGCAGAAGAGAAGTTAAGAGGAGATATAGCAGCCATGTTTAAATATTTGAAAGGATGTCATATGGAGGATGGAGCAAGCCTCTTTTCTCCTGCTCCAGAGACTAGGACACAGAGCAATGGCTTCAAACTTCGGGAAAAGAGATTCCGTTTGAGCATTAGGAAGAACTTCCTGACAGTAAGAGCAGTTGGGTCAGTGGAATGTGCTTCTGCCGGGGAGTGGAGTGGAGTCTCCTTCTTTGGAAGTTTTTAAACGGACGCTGGGTGGCCATCTGTTGGGACTGCTTTCACTGTATGTTTTTGCATGGGACAATGGGGTTGGTCTGGATGGCCCTGGGGTCTCTTCCAAATCTATGATTCTATTCCAGGAGCACACAACATACAAAGAGGTTGGTGGCTATACTGGACCTCCATGAAACCTTGGAGGGTCACAACCTCCTGCTGTGAGTCCAATTCTGGGGAAACAAGACTTGTTTTCCCCAAAAAATATTTGGCCTAAGGAGGCAACTCTGCCACTTTGGGACTTTTTGAGAAAAAGGAAATCTACTGGGAATTGCCAGCAAGGGGATGCTAGAGGGCCTCTTTTGCTGGCCAGAAGTGGCCCACAAGGTGAATCCTCCCCACCCCATCTGCATAATTCTTCCTCACATCCGGTTCCCAACAGCCAAAATATTTTCCCACGGGAGGGCTTGAAGTGACCTTGGCAAGGCCCCCGCTCAGGTCCAGGTGGAGATAAGACAGGCGCCGCCGTTCGAAACCAAGCTGCTTTAACTATTTAGATGCTTCATGAGAGTTGTGAAAAGTCTGGCTTTTGCAACCCTGGCCCTGTCGCAGATTTCTGAAGCTGTCACAGGTGGGAAGACCAGCAAGAGACGTTGGCTGCCCTCTTCCCAACCCATTTTGTATGAAAAGTCAGCCGGAAATGTCTGGTGATTTACAAGCGAGAAGCTAGAAAGGTACTACAGATTTCAAAATCTCTTTTAAAACATTAATGAGATGCTCCAAATAGTTTGGAAGTAAAAACTGTGTAGATGAAACTTACTATACCAACACTTCAAATAAGAGTTGGGCCAAGAGTTAGAGCTCAAGACACCCTAAGATCAGAACCTGGCAAATGGTACCAAGGCAAAATGGCGTGTAGCTAAACATATTGGGCATACCTCAACTCAAAAGAGGCAATGCAAGCTGAAAATGTAAGGTAGCTCATTTAAACTGGCTGATATTATTATTATTATCAGTTTTGCTGATATGGTTCATAGGAGCTTCGGTGAAATAGTCAATACCAAAACTGCAAAGATGGGTTCGTAGGAAGGACAAGTAGAAAGGAAAGAAGCCAAGAGCTAATGAGCTGCAACTGCCAACAGCCACCTGGAAAAGTTAAGGAGCCAAGGAAGTGGACAAAGACTTGGCTACCTAAAGAACAGATAATACTTTAATGAGGAACATCAAAGAGTTTTTAGTAAAAGGAGCCAAACAGAGATGGCTAAAAAAGGAAGGCAAGATGTCGGTATGACCTGGGAACATGTTACAGGTATGAACTAAGAAGGAAAGGTGAACCAAAGCTAATAAGGTAACTTACTAGTGCTTTCACCCATCAGGCTGGGTTTTAAAGGACCAATCTAGTAGTGGATCCTAAACTTGCAACCAATCAAATAATGCTAGCAAAAATCTCTTGTAAAGGACTGCAAACTCTTTGGCCATTTCCGCACTACGCTGTTATAGTGCTATTATTCCACTTTCAACACCCTATGGAATCCTGGGGTTTGCAGTTTAGTGACAGACCTTTAGAATTCTCAGCCAGAGAGCTCTTCAGCAAACTACAAATCCCAAAATTCCAAAACCATAGTCAGTCCTTTCCTGTGTCCGACTCTGGTTTTGGGGAGCAGTAAATGATTTGGTAGTTAGGGATTAGTGTATTAAGTGGTTTTTACCACTATTTCTATCTGATCATATCGAGTTTGGTGGAGTACCTAGTCATACTTATTACAACGAACCTACCAAAACAACACAGCCACTGGTTCTCAATAGGGTCAACTTGAGCCCCAAGTACTCAATTCAGGAAGGGATTAAGAGAGGGGAAAAAGGGCTAAGTGAGTAACTCAGGGTTGAAACTGCAGGACCAACCTGGCAATGGGATCCACCACAGTGATGCTGACACACAACATAAACATACAGAGGGAAGTTACAGAAGAGGCTCACAACCCACAGGCACCACAAAGAGGTAAGAAGAGGGGGTGAGCCAAGCCGTCCGCCGGCCAAATCACTGCATCGTGTGAGTTTTGCAGACACCAGACACAAAGCTATGATTCTACTGATTGAGCACAGAAAAAACATCTCCTTTGCAAACGTATCCAAACCATGCCTTGCAGGGTACCACGTAACACCATTAATTGTAGGCCATTTCCGCACGACACTCTTATAGCGCGATGATTCCACTTTCAACCTCCTATGGAATCCTGGGGTTTGCAGTTCCGGGAGGGGCCGGCCAGCCCCTCCCGGAACTACAAACCCCAGGATTCCATAGGAGGTTGAAAGTGGAATCATCGTGCTATAAGAGTGTCGTGCGGAAATGTTCGCAGTCAGGGCTGTGGCTTCAGTATGCCGAAGTTCAGTTCCAATGCCTCTATTTTTCTACTGCTCAGTTCCCATTCCAATGGATTTTAATATTTAATAGCAAATGTACTGTCATAAAACGGTCAAACAAGGCATTCATCACTACCCTGTGAATCATCAAGCTACTTCGACGGACGGAACATAAAATACAGGCACAAGAAAACTTTTCTAAATTTCTATGAATGTAAACAGGCAACGAACTAGGCATTTAACATATTTTTTTAAAAAAAAGCAAAATACGTCCATTTTACCCTGCCTTTCATACCCCTGCCAATATTTAACCAAGGGATCGTTACGTTTTGACTGACCAAAGTAACTTTTCGAAGGCAAGCTTGTTCTGGTTTTGCGCCTTCGAGTCATTTCTGACTTCTGGCTATCCTAAGGCAAACTTATCATAAGTTTTTTTTTTTCTCGGCAAGATTTGTTTAGAGGGAGTTTGCCTTTGCTTTCCTTTGAGGCTGAGAGAATGTGACTTGCCCAAGGTCACCCAGTGGGTTTCCATGGCTGACCAGGGATTTGAACCCTGGTCTCTCCTGAGCTGTAGCCAAATGCACTAAACCACACTGGCTCTCCAAAAAGCAAAGAGGGGTTGAAAATCTTTTATGACAGCAAGAATCCTGCAAGATATTAATGAGCTGATTTTCTAGCGTACCAACTTGCAAGAGCACATACCATAACTCTTCCTTGTACTTGCGGCCACAAAAATGTCTACCACCATATCTCTTTTTTAAAAAATCACAATCTACGTTCACAAATGTCAACAACACCTTCCTGCCATTTAGCCTGGAAAAATGAGGGCTGGAGTTGTTTAAGCAGGAATATACAAAAAATAGCTACAAGCAG
This sequence comes from Iguana delicatissima, assembly GCA_948472985.1. NCBI lineage: Eukaryota > Metazoa > Chordata > Lepidosauria > Squamata > Iguanidae > Iguana > Iguana delicatissima. The sequence continues at coordinate 111,941 of CAOKZL010000519.1, forward strand.
AAACCAGCAGTTGCATGTTTTCCATCTCTCACAATATTTTTCTAACCTCAGCTCTAGGTTTCAGGTATTAACTCTGGCTCAAGTCAATCATTTTGTGAAAGAAAGAAAAAAATCACAAAAAAGGAATCAGTAATTGGCCAACATGTATAGGACTATTTTAACTTCAGTGAACAAATGTTTGGGTGACTTTGTTGTTTCTACACACCAGGAACTGAGGGCATGAAAGACTAACAAGGATATGTACAAGCCAGTTTTATTTGTTTGAGAGGACAGACAAAGACCAAAACCAAAAGTAACTGTTTGCCTAGGAAGGGGGCGACCCACTCACAAAATTATTTTAAACAAGAGCTAAAATTCCAGAGAGTTGTGTAAGCCTTTACATTCTCTAGAGCGTTTTCATCAAGCTGATACAAAAATTGGGTGGTGAGGCACGAAGCTGGGAAGTCCAAAATTCTGACCAGATCTTGCATCCCTCAAGACCTGCAGTTAGATCAAGTAAGAAGACAGACAGTAGAAGAGCAGTGGAAACTGTGCAATCTTCCAGATGCTACTGAACTCCCAGCAACCCTAGTCTACACAGCCAATGAGGAATACTTGGAACTACAGTATGACAAAAACTGAAGAGCCACCCCTGAACTAACCAACATCCTGTGTTAGTCTGTTGCAGGATAATAAAGAATCTGTTGGCACTTTCAGGACTACATCTTACCTGGAATATTTTTCTGTGGGCTGCATCCTGCTCCACCAGGTGAATGGAACATAGTCTTAGTTTCCAGATATTTTATACCCATTGTAGATGGGTGAGGTGAAGGTAGTAAAATGCCAGAACTATAAACACAGTCATCAACAAACAGTAGTTGGGTGGTAATGCAGACATCCTAGGACAAATAAGCTGATTAACATATGTATTAAAATGTAAAGCCTGCCTGTGTCAGCATGTGCACAGAGATCTTTGCTCACTACTATCTAAGTGTTGTCAAACAATCCCTCATGTCTGAAATGCAAGTCCTCCTGCTGGACCTCCCACACACAGCTTTGCTTGCATAAGAGCTCTTAGGCCGCAGTAACTTTCTGCAAATGTTCTCCCCTTGTTGCCCTGGTTGTTCTTTGCTTCCAAGTCAGTTTCAACTTATGGCAACTCCATGAATGAGACCTTCAGCAGTCCTGCCTATCAACAGTCCTACTCAGGTCTTGTAAACTCAAGGCATCCGCGGCTTCTTTAATTCAGTCTGTCCATACCTCGTGTGTACGTGTGTCTTTCAGTTACCTGTCAAACTACGGTGACCTCATGAATTTCATAGGGTTTTCATAGGCAACAAATACTCAGAGGTGGTTTTGCTAATTGTTTCCTCTGAAGCTGAGTCTACAGCATCTGGTATTTGTTGGCGGTCTCCCATCGGAGAATTAACCAGTGCTGACCCTGCTTTGCTTCCAAGATCAGATGGGATCTGGTGGCTTCAGGGTTATTAGAACTCTAATCTCCTCTTACCAATGCCTAGTCCACCAGATGTCAACCACTGCTGACCCTGGCAGCATCCACCACTGTTTTCAGATGAACCACTTCTAAACATGGAGATTCCACTCAGCTGTTGCATACAGGCAATACTTTTATTACCAACAACAGAGCTTTCATTCAGGGCCTTCTGAGTGGCTACCCCACACTCTGGATCTGGAACCTCCTCCCCAGGGAGACCAGGAGGGCCCCCTCCTCGCTGTTCTTCCATTACCAGGCAAAAACTTTTTAATTGTGTCAGGCTTTTTAAAAAGAAAGTTTGTAAAGAACTGCTGTGGGCAATATACTGGTTTAAATCAAACTGCATTTAATTGCATTGTAGCTTTATAATTCCATTTTATCTCTTAAACCATTTTAAGATTGTGAATCATTTAATTCCATTTTAATGTTAACTTCTGGTCTGTTTTTGGCTGCATTGTTCTTTTTCTAAACTGTTAACTCCTTGAGTCCCAACCATAACAACAATGGTCTAATCACCTTGCATCTAACTGCCTTGTGAGCCCATCTCAGCCGGCAGCCTCTGGGGGCTTGTGCGTGCGCATCAAACCGCCTGCTGACTTCTGGTGACCCCTGAATTTAATAGGGCTTTCTTAGGCAAGCAATACTCAGAGGTGGTCTTGCAGTTCTGGTCTTTATCCCAAAATTTGTAAGGGTCGAAGGGGAAAAGATCGGCAGCCCTGTTTCTTGTTATTTTTCTCCCACCTAAACAAACAAACAGGCTATTGACACCTTTTTAGCAGTCCAGAACAGCTGGCTGGGAAAAACCTTTTGCATTTGAATACTGCTTTGATTGAATTAACTCCTCTTCCCAACCATATTACCCCACCTTTCAAATTATAGTAAAATCAAACAGCCGACGTTGGCCATGAGAGTTTCCAACTGGTTACTGTGAAATCTACAAACATCTACAAACAAAGCAGTCCATGAAGCAGTTGAACTAAGGGTTGGAATCATGTAGACCTCTAGATGCTGTTGGGACTACAACTCCCAGCATTCTTCACCACCGGCTCCACTGGCAAGGGCTGCCTGGAGTTGCACCCCAACAATTCTGGAGAGCAACACAAATCCCAACATTAAGCTAAGCCAGACGTAGGCCACTTGGTGTCCTCTGGGTATTGTTGGAACTGCAAGTCCCATCAGCCCTAACCATGCTGGAGCACGCTGGGAACTGCACTCTCGTGCCTTCTGGAGGGCCACAGGCTTCTCACCTCTGAACCAGACTGTGAGATTGAGGCCGGGCACCCCGATCCTACGGAGAGTTTATCAAAGCCAAGTCCACTAAAATCAGAACTACGGCCATTTCCACACTAGACAGTTATAGCGCTATTATTCCACTTTCCACATCCAATGGAATCCTGGGGTTTGCAGTTTAGGGAGGGGCCTTTAAGGAATAATAGCGCTATAACCATCTAGTGCGGAAATGGTTTATGCCATGTGCTAATCCTCAGCCAAAGATGCTATTAACCTGGCGTAATTGCAATTGACCTGCCTTGTGTGATAAGCTCCCAAGTCAACTGGCGTTAACAACTGGCAGGTAACAAACCTTTTTGCTGTGAATTAAGAGGATGGCCTGTCAGGGCTGGGCATGCCCAGGCCTCATCGTTTTGGCCTAAGGACACAAGAATGTGCCAGACATTCGCTCCGACTAGCCCAGTACTCCCAACTCTGACTTGCAGAAGCAACTCTCCGCTGGGTTCCGGGGGAGTTCTTTCCTAGCCCCACCTGGAAACACAAGGCTTACTCTGGGACCAAAATTATAAGAAGCTACCCTTCCACTGAGGCAGGCCACCTAGCCCAATGCTGCCAACTCTGACTGGCAGCAATAGTGTCCAGTGTGTCAGGCAGGACTCCTCAGATCCTAGGGCCCGTTCACACTACACAATTATAGCACTATGATTCCACTTTAACAGGCACGGTTGTTTCATCAGGAATCTTAGGGTTCTGGTGAGGCACTAGAGTTCTCGCACCAAGAATTCTTAAAAGCACCATAAAACTACAAATCCCAGGACTCCACAGGATGGAACCATGGCAGTATCATAGTGCTATAACTGAGCAGCGTGAAAAGGCCTTTAGAGTTGGAAGGGGCTGCAAGGTCATCTAGTCCAACCCTGCCCCCCCCCGCATGCACGAAAACACAACTAAAGCACTCTTGAGAGATACTCATCCAAGCTCTGTTTAAAGATCCTAAAAGCACCAGATCCTGTCTGGTCTTGGAAGCTAAGCAGGATCAGCTGCGGTTCATACTGGGATGGGAGACCACTAACAAATACCAGGTGCCATAGGCTACATTTCAAAGGAAAGAAAGAAAGGCGAAAGTGGCATTCTCAGAGAGCATACCAAAATTAGAGAGAACCTGCCTGCAAAAACAGCTGGCTCAAATAAGTAAGCCATGCCACATTCTTCTTGGAGAAACAAAAGAAAAAAGAAAAGCATGATTCATAAAAAGATAGCAGGAGGCAGAATGCGGGCACAGATCGGGTTATAAGCCTGGATGCATCCAACACACTCCCAGACTGTCTGGAAAACTGTCTCTCCATACGAACCTGCCCAAGTTTTAAGATCTTCAGGGAAGGGCTTTCTCACAGGCACATTTGGTGAAGACAAGGGAGAAATCCTTCCCAGTGGCTGCCCTGAGCCTATGGAACTCTCTGCCACAGGAGACCAGGTTGCTCTCCCTCTACCAGCAAGTAAAAACTTCTTCATCTAAACCAGTGGTTCTCAACCTGTGGGTCCCCAGATGTGTGTGGACTTCAGCTCCCAGAAGCCCCAGCCACTATGGTCAATGCTCAGGGCTTCTAGGAGCTGAAGTCCACAAACATCTGGGGACCCACAGGTTGAGAACCACTGATCTAAACAAACCTTTGGTGGCTAAGTGGGTATGTTGAAAGGGGGTGCATGTCCTGCATTGCATTAGTTTTTCCTTTTAAAGGATTTTGTATTCTTCCAAAGTATTCACGTTTCAATAGGGCATTTAATGTACAGTATTTTCATTTTTTTAAGGCTAGTTTTTAGTTCATGCACCTTGTTTTGGCTCATGTGTGGGCTGGCTTGAGTTTCATTCCAGAGAAAGGCAGGAGGCATAAAAAAATAAGCAATACAGTAAGTGAAGAATGGCTAGACGCATTCCAGGGACTTTCCCACCCGTGATCCTTCACAGAGCCCTATTAGTCTCTGCTTGAGGACCAAAGCATCAAGCCATGACTTGTGTGTGAAAATGCACATATAGGTGCAGACAGGCGTGGGAAAAACACCCACAAATGTGGTGTCACCCAGCAAAGCAAATTCACACGAGCAACCAGAACCAGTTTCTCTCAGCCTGACCTACCTCACAAGGTGGTCGTTGGGAGGATATGGAAAGCCACATATGCCCCCTTGAGCTCACTGGAGAAACTGGAGGTGCATATGAACGATGCACAACATTTATAATAATAATTACAAATAAAATTATTAATCAGTAATCATCACATAGGTAAATCAGTATCTTGTTGCAGAGAGGGTTCACGGCATACCTATTAGTCTATCAGTGTTAATAATCCAACTGTTTTCCTCAAAACCAGAACTCTGTGAAGCTCATATCATCCAAACACAGCCTGGCCTACCTCACAGGGTTGATTTTTGTGAGGAGGAAGGGAGAAGGAAGAGACCCATGTAAACCGCCCTAAACTTAGAAGAGGAAAGGGAAATGCAAATGTAACAAACAATATTTATAATAATAACAATCATTATTTACATATACAGTAATCCTGCATTGTATACAGTAATCTGCATTGGTTAGACCTCATTTGGAATCCTGTGTCCAGTTCTGGGCACCTCAATTCAAGAAGGATCTGGACAAGCTGGAGCAAGTCCAGAGGAGGGTGACCAAAATGGAAGCCATGAAGCCCTATGAGGGGCGGCTTAGGGAGCTGGGTATGTTTAGTCTACAAAAGAGAAGGTTAAGAGGGGACATGATAGCCATGTTTGCATATTTGAAGAGATGTCACATTGAAGATGGGGCTAGCTTGTTTCTCCCTGCTGCAGAGACTAGGACAAGGAGCAATGGACTCCAGCTGCAGGAAAGGAGATTCCACTTCAACCTCGGGAAGGACTTCCTGGCGGTCAGAGCTGTTGGGCAGTGGAATATGGAGTGTGGTGGAGTCTCCTTCTTTGGAAGTTTTTAAGCAGAGGCTGGATGGCCATCTGTTGGGAATGCTTTGATGGGTGTTCCTGCATAGCAGAGGATTGGAGTGGATGGCCCTTGGGGTCTCTTCCAACTCCATGATTCTATGATCCTGCCCTATAATGTACAGCTGGAACAATACACCGTTTTGGAAACTGTGCAACAGCACACATAGTTTGATGGTTGCAACACCATCATCATCACCATCCCCCCCCACCGTTATTCGATTTATTTGTATCTCACTTTCTTCCTCAAAACTAGGGCACAAGCTGCCGTAAAACATTAAAAGAAATACAGCTGACATATAAATTGTAAAAAAAAAATCTCGCTGATCTGTAATTAAATTACATCTCCTCTTAAACACAATAAAGAAGAAAAAACACAAGAGTCAAAAAGCAATTCGCGTTACTTATGCCATGCTTCCTTCTTCAGAGCTGGCACTCCACGTGGGTTGCGGCATTCAAACAATTATAGTAGAGGAAATGGAACTGTGAGAATTACTTATATATAAAGGTGAGATCTGGTGAATCTCATAATGGAAAGTGTAATATAATGGAAACCTGATAAGAAATTAGCTTAGGTTATGGAATACATAATGTTGATGTACTGAATGGATGTATAAATGAGGTACGAGTGTCTATTTGTCTAACTTCTGTGTTTTAATGCACTAAAGTAAAAAAAACAAACCCACACAATTAAAGATTTCCAAAAGTACCAAAAGCTACTATTAAAATGCAAATTTATTTTATTTTCTATCTCGCCTTTGCCTCAAGGCGGGACCCAAGGTGGCAATTCAGATTTGCACAGCGTTTAAAGACAGCTGTAAACATCAATGGAGATTAAAAAAAAAACATTAAGAAGTATTACCCTTTCTGGAACATTCACGACAACCCTGCAAGGTAGACCCTGCCACCCAAAGCAGTCATTTTCACGGGACAAAGCCCCCAAGACACATGCAGAGAAAACAGATTGGAGAGCTGGGCCAAGGTTAACAAAATGAAATTCAACAGAGGGAAGTGTAAGGTCCTACACTTAGGTAGAAAAAATGGAATACAGAAATATAGGATGGGAGACAAGTGGCTGGATAGCAGTACATGTGAAAGGGATCTAGGGGTCTTCATAGACCACAAGCTGAACATGAGTCGGCAGTGTGATGCGGCAGACAAGAAAGCCAATGCAATTCTCGGCTGCATCAATAGGAGTATGGTGTCTAGATCGAGGGAGGTACTGGTACCACTCTACTCTGCTTTGGTTAGACCTCATCTTGAATCCTGTGTCCAGTTCTGGGCACCCCAATTCAAGAAGGGCATGGTCAAGCTGGCGCAAGTCCAGAGGAGGGCGACCAAAGGGTGAGGGGCCTGGAAGCCATGCCCTATGAGGATAGACTTGGAGAGCTGGGGATGTTTAGTCTGCAGAAGAGAAGGTGAAGAGGGGACATGACAGCCATGTTTAAATATTTGAAGGGATGCCATGTAGAGGAAGGAGAGGGCTTGTTTTCTGCTGCTCCAGAGACCAGGACAAGGAGCAATGGATTCAAGATGCAGGAAAGGTGATTCCACCTGAACCTCAGGAAGAACTTCCTGACAGTCAGGGCTGTCCGGCAGTGGAATCTGCTGCTGCCTCCATGGAGCGTGGTGGAGTCTCCTTCCTTGGAGGTTTTTAAGCAGAGGCTGGATGGCCATCTGTCAAAGGGAGTGCTTTGAGGGTGTCCCTGCATGGCAGGGGGTTGGACTGGATGGCCCCTGGGGTCTCTTCCAACTCTACTTTTCTATGATTCTATGATTCTAAGACATGCTTACCTTTGAGTCAGGATAACCCAGCGGATGGCACGCGGCTGCTGCGCGCTTTTCCTAGGAGCTCACCGCCAGGAGGCAGGATTCGAACTCAGGGCTTTTCCCTTCTCTTCCTCTAGCTGGTCTCCCCCCACCCCAGGGGTCCCTGAAGAGGGTCACCAGCCCAAGAGCTGCCCCTCAAGAATGGGCAACTCCAGCCTCCACTCCGGCGTCGGCCGCCCCGGACTGAGAAATGCGGAGCCCCCGCAGGAGAGGGAGAAGAATCATCCCTGGGGGCGGTAGGGAGAAGAGCCCCCTCCTCTCCTTGGCTCCCGGAGCTGTCACTCCAGGCCAGCCCAGGCTTTCTCCAGTGGGATTGGCTGGGGGAGGCTGGGGGGCGTGGAGAGGGCGGGTCCCTTTGGAAATGGGGGACTCTGATTTCCCGGGAAAAGAAACTTCGTTAAAAAAAAGTGGAAGGGGAATTGATCTCCGATACAGTGTTATTCTAGCTTTTTTTTTTGCAGGCGTGGGAACGAGACGGAAAGCGTGCGCCCAGAAGGCACGCTTTATTTTGCAAATTCCATGATGATGATTTTAAATAATGTTTTACGATCAACAGATCAGATAAAAGCAAACACAAGCAAACAAAATAGCATCAAAAACTGCATTCAAGTAAACGTCAATGATGATGGTGGTGATGCTTCGGAAAGAAAAGCCACGCTTTAAATGTTTGTTTTTTTTTCATTTATTTTGGAGCGCGCTTTGTCCTACAGATTGAACGTCTAATGTTTTAAAATTTTCTTTCTTTCCTTTGCAAAGACTTTTGGCACAGGGAGTTTTATTTGTTCATGCTTCGGGAAGAATCTCTGGAACGCGGAAATCCAAAAATCCTTCCTCCCCAAAGAAAAACAGCCAAGAAGGAATGTCGGTGGCATCCTCTCCGGATTCTCTTTTGGAGAAGATGCGCGCTTTAAAGGACGCAGAAAGTGTGCTTTGCGAAAAAAAAAGAAAGAATCGTTTAGCCATTTTAAAAGGAACTGAATCGCTGTAATTGCATGATAATGGGATTGTGAACGATAGCCAACAGTCCTCGCCTGGAGGCGAGGAAACGAAACCGAAAGCAAAGGGGAGGGAGGAAGCGGCCAGAAGGGAGGCGCGCCTGGGCGTGAAAAGACGCATCTCTGCAAACTTTGAATGTCCCGGCCCAAACAAGGGACGCACCCGCGCCTGGAAGCCCTGCCAGGGAGAGGCAGGCCATTGCTTTTGGTCCTTTGGAGAAACTCCAGCCGACTCGACCACCACTGGTGGAATAAACCTCGCCATCCCGGGGGGTTATCCTCAGCCCCTACTCCTGGCGCATTAAAAACTTCCCATGGCTGTTCTTCCATGACTGGGAGTGTCCAATGCAAGCCGGCGCATAATAAATTACTCTTTTTCTTGCTCTGTGGTCTGTGTATTCGCTGCTCCTGCAACAGCCGCACCCAACAAGGGGAGCGGTTCCTAATAGGCCAGGGGGCAGAGTCAGATTTCAAAAGGACCTGGACAGGTTGGAGAGCTGGGCCAAGGCTAGCAAAATGAATTTCAACAGAGAGGAATGGATGGTCCTGCGCTCAGGCAGAAAAAATGGAAGGCACAAATATCGGATGGGGGCCACGTGGCTGGATAGCAGTACGTGTGAAAGGGATCTAGGAGTCTTCCTAGACCACAAGCTGAACATGAGTCAGCAGTGTGATGCGGCAGCCAAGAAAGCCAATACAATTCTCAGCTGCATCAACAGGAGTATGGTGTCTAGATGGAGGGAGGTAAAGGTACCACTCTGCTCTGCTTTGGTTAGACCTCATCTTGAATCCTGTGTCCAGTTCTGGGCACCCGAATTCAAGAAGGACATGGTCAAGCTGGAGCGTGTCCAGAGGAGGGCGACCAAAGGGTGAAGGGTCTGGAAGCCATGAAGCCCTGTGAGGAGCGGCAGAGGGAGTTGGGGATTTTTTGGCTGCAGAGGAGAAGGTTAAGGGGAAGTGATGGCCATGTTTAAATATTTGAAGGGATATCATGTCGAGGAGCGAGCAGGCTTGTTTTCCGCTGCTCCGGAGACTCGGACAAGGAGCAATGGATTCAAGCTGCAGGAAAAGAGATTCCACTTAAACCTCAGGAAGAACTTCCTGACAGTCTGAGCTGTCCAGCAGTAGATGCTGCTGCTGCCTCAATGGAGTGTGGTGGAGTTTCCTTCTTTGGAGGCTTTTAAGCAGAGGCTGGATGGGAATGCTTTGATGGGGGTTCCTGCATAGCAGAGGGTTGGACTCAGTGGCCTCTGGGGTCTCTTCCAACTCTATGATTCTCTGATTCTATGACTGTTATAGCACTATTATTCCACTTTGAACATCCCATAGATCCTGGGGTTTGCAGGGAACTGCAAACCCCAGGATTCCCTAGGATGTTGAAAGTAGAATAATAGTGCTATAGCAGTCTAGTGCAGAAATGGCACCAGTTTTCTTCTGCTATAGAGACACACCCACCTTTTCTTAATATGCTGTGATTCCCCTAAACTCCAGCTATCCTCATTTGACTGTGACATTCCAGATTTATCCTCTGCCACCCCATATTTTCAGCTGCTTTTAAAAGGTCCCAGTTTCTCTCTCCTCCCACTTTCCCCCTTTCTCCTCAGTTTATTTCCCTGGCTGCAAACTGACTCCAAAAGTAGTTTGCACTCCATTAACTCAGTGGAGAGGAGAGCAAAAGAAGGAGTGGAATCTTTACCTCCCCAGTAGGCTCAGGCAAAAGCAAACTGCTGCAGCCTTTCCTAGCTTGTGTGTTTCTCCTCATTAATAAACTTTGCCATTTTGGCCATGCTCTGATAACTGTTAAAAAAAAAAAAAAGAACTCAGGGGTGGAGCTTGGAGTGTGTGGAGGGGGTGGGTGGGAGGGAGAGGTGGGACTACAGTGGGAGGGCATGGCTACAGCGGGAGGGGGCGTGGCTGTGATGCATGGGGGCCGGGACGCCCCGGAAACATTGCCGCCCAGGGCAAATTGCCTTCTCCCTGCCCCCACATCCCTACGTGACTGCCAGAACTCTGGATAAACAGAGCAGAGCTTCCAAACGTTTCATGTTGGTGACGCACATTTTAGACGCGCATCATTTTGTGACACAGTAATTCTGTAAGGGGAGGCAGCCCCTCCACTTGAGCCTGGCCTGTTGCTGCCACCCTCGATGGGGTCTTTCTCAGGCCAGGGTGGAGGTAGGAGAGGTGGCCCCTTCACCCGGGCCTGGCTCACTGCAGTGATGGGAGAGGCAGCCCTCTGCACCCGTTACATTCGCACAGCACACCTACGCACTGCAGCTGACACACTTAACATGTTACGACACACAGTTTGGAAAGCTCTAGGATAGGGTTTATTTCAGAAGTGCCACTGGGCTCCTGCTGGGTGCTTTGAATGCGCAAATCGAGCCATGAGCATTGTAACAGAATTCTAGCATGCTTTTTGTAGATCAGGGCTTTCCAAACAATGTGCCACGACACATTGGTGTGTCGCCTGCAGCGCGTAGGTGTGTCGCCTACAATCTTGAAAATGTACGTTTATTATTTATAAATCATACATTTATAAATCATAAAATATATGAAAGGTGTTCGTGAGATATGTTGTGTCCCCATAGATTTTGTTATTACGATTGGTGTATATACAGTCAGCCCTCCACATTTGCGGGTTTCACTTTTGCAGATTTGATTATTCACCAGTTCTTTGCTGTCCCCTGCGCTGCTTCTCTATGTCATTTTTAACAGGGACTGCAAGCTTCATGGGACTGAGAAACTGGGAATGAGGCTTGTAAGTCCCTGTAAAAATGGTGTGGGGCAGCCGTGGAGGTGGCAGTCAGCCCCACCGGCCCCCCACTTCTGCCTTGTGAAAGGACCCCGGTGCCTCAAAGGAATCCACGGTGGGTTGAATATGGTGATCATACTTTCTTGTGTCTTAAATATAGTTTAGGAGGGCCTAGAGTTATTCATGGTTTTTCCACATTCACGGGGGTCCTGTGCCCCTAACCCTTGTGAGGTGGTTTGCTAGCAAAACTGAATTACTGTGGCCTTTTCCGCATGATACTCTTATAGCGCGATTATTCCACTTTCAACCTCCTAGGGAATCCTGGGGTTTGCAGCTTCGAGAGGGGCCAGCCGGCCCCTCTCGAAGCTGCAAACCCCAGGATTCCCTAGGAGGTTGAAAGTGGAATAATCGCGCTATAAGAGTGTCGTGCGGAAAAGGCCTGTGTCACAAAATGATGTCTAAAAAAGTGTGTCACCAACATGAAAAGTTTGGAAAGCTGTTACAGACAGAGAAAAACAAGGCAGTTTTGAAACACACGCGTCCCAAATATCAGAGCCACTTGAGTAAATGCTCCCCTAAGAGGAGAGTGTCAGAACCAAGGGAAATGTCTTAAGACACCTAGCCTTCAGTTACCCTTATCTTGCATTCCTCAGCGTCGCTATAGGTACTTGCAAGTGTCCGATCTCTTCCTTGTAACTTTTCTTAGACCTCTACGCTTTCCATCTGCTGGTTCTCACATGCCTTGCCCAAGTGTTCCTTCACCCGCTTAAAATAACTTCGTGAACTAACTTTTCCCCTTTAGCTTCTTTTCCGTATGCTAAGCCACCAAAAAGAATTAAAACAATGGCTGTTTCCGCACTAGACTGTTATAGTGTTATCATTCCACTTTCAACATCCTATGGAAACTTGGGGTGTGCAGTTTTGGGAGAGGCCTCAAAGGCTATCCTCAAAGGCCCCTCCCTAAACTGCAAATCCCAGGATTCCATAGGAGGTTGAAAATGGAATAATAGCACTATAACAGTCTAGTGAGGAAAGGGCCAATGTTAAAATACATAATTAAAAAAAATATATCTTGAGGACCTTAGTTTTGTACTATACCATATAAGCCAGATGATTCCTTCAGGATTATGCCACCAACAAAGGATTGACTTCTCCAGCCGTGTCACCCTGTGATGTAAGAACTCCCCTGAGCATGTGCTAAATTGCAATACTGCCCATTTCCACACTGGACTGTTATAGCGCTTTGATTCCACATTCCACGTCCTATGGATCCTGGGGTTTGCAGTTCCGGGAGGGGCCGGCTGGCCCCTCCCGGAACTGCAAACCCCAGGATTCCATAGGACGTGGAATGTGGAATCAAAGCGCTATAACAGTCCAGTGCGGAATGCATAGTAAGGTGAGAAAAGCATCCACTGCTCAGCACGATCAAAGCACAGCCCTGGGGCTGCGTAGTTCCTGTGGGGTTGCTTTTACGGTTCTTGGCCCCTTTAAACCCCACAGGCTTTTTCTGGCTAAAAAAAGAACCCATTGGAAGCCCTCCTAAGTAGCTATTCAAGACTGCAGCTGTTCCCTGCAATATTAAGATTTAAAAATCTCTCCTCTTCTCCTCTTTCCCATATTGTACATGTATTAAATTTTATTTCCACTAAACTGGAATCCTGGGAATTGTAGTTTGGTGAGGCACTAGAGCTCTCTGGCACAGAATTCTAACTCTTCCTCCCTAAACGGCAAATCTCAGGATTCCAAAGGATGTTGCCATGGCAGTTAAAGTGGCATGAAAGTGCTATAATGTCGTAGTGTGAACGAAACAGAAGTGGACATGTGATGAATGAATGAGTTCCAGAGGGAAAAAGTACGGTCCTGAACCAGACTGAAATGGCTGCGCGCAGTGCATTGTTGTAAGGAGGGGTTTGGATTGTGAAGCGAGGATTCCTTGAACTGTGAAACTGAGAACACACGGAATGCCGATTTGGCTTGAGAAGAAAGTTTGCAAAACAATAAGGACTTGGCACCAACAGAATGTACTCTTGAGATGCACAGATCCAGAAGTGTGGCTTCCTGAATTGCCATGTGATGTTGCCTACAATGCATATCTTCTTTGATTGTCTTTATGTTTCACCCACCTTCACGAATTCACGATATTCAACAGTGATCAATACCTTTATTAAGAAAACAGTTAAGTTCTTATGTGTAAAGGCAGAAGAAACAAGGAGCCGTGAAAAGCCTGGCTTGGCGAACGGGCAAGCGCTGATGTTTTGCTGACCTTACTTTGCCTGGTTGAAGACTACTGAGGCGTTTGATATCTGGTGTAATGTATGGTACATTTCCTGACAACATGATATACGACCTATTCTTCTGCAAGCAACCTTCTATTAGGACGGCACAAAATGATATGAACTATTCTTTTAATTGCTTGATTGCCTTTATACAATGAAAGTCCTGGAACCCTGGCAACCGGCAAAACACGTCCTTTTCTCAAGAAGCGAGAGACATGACTATAAAGAGGGGAAGATTTTCAACTCACTTTCATGACCCTTGGCTGCAGCAGAAGGCATCCATACCTTCGAGGACATCTGGCCAATGTTTGGCGAAGGACCGTCTTGTGAGTATGTAGAATGAATGTGAAATGTGAATGTGTGAGTGAAAGAAAGCTCTTGGTACGGAAATGTGATTTTTGTATTTCATGTCTTAATAAATGTTACATGCATAGTGGTTAAACCCAGATCTGGTTTCCTATGTGTCTTCTGTTGGGATCCTATAGTCTAAGGTGGCTGAATTTCTCTCTGGGTCAAACGTACCAACAATCTCGGTCCATGACAGACATTCAGAGGCTTCCTGGATTTGGAGGGTGGGGCATATTTGGAAACCCTTGGCTGTGTGGCCTCTGAAGCGTCCCAGGGTGGAAAATTGCCAAAAGACAATGGGTTGCTCACCCCTGCTTTCAAAATTAGCCATGAATTTTGTGACGGTAGGTTTGAATCAAGGAGGAGAGAAATGGGAAGTAAACAGAATTATAAATTAAACTTTGGGAAGTATGGGTTGCAGAAATATTTCCCTTCGTACCCAGGATTATTAGTTAAAGTAATAGAATCCTAGAGTTAGAAGAGACCCTCCTCCCCGCCGGTCATCCAATCCATCCACCTTCTGCCAGGCAGGAAAACACAATCAAGGCACTTCTGACAGATGGCCATCCAGCATCTGTTTAAAAGCCTCCAAAAAAGGAGACTCCACCACACTCCCAGGCAGCGGCATATTCCACTGTCAGACCGTTCTTCCCAGTGTTGAGATGCAGTCTCTTTTCCAGTTGTTTGAGGCCATTGCTCCGTGTTCTGCTTTCTGGAGCAGCAGAAAAAAAGCTTGCCCCGTCTTCTTCCGTATGACCTTTCAAATATTTAAACATGGCTATTATGTCACCTCTTAACCATCTCTTTTCCAGACTAAACACGCCCAGCTTCCCTAAGCCACTCCTCGTAGGGCTTCATGGTTTCCAGGCCTTTAACCGTCTTGGTCATCCTTCCTTGACAATGTTCCAGCTTGTCAATATCCTTCTTGAACTGTGGTGCCCAGAACTGGACACAATATCTAGGTGAGGTCTGAGCAAAGCAGAACAGAGTGGTACCATCACTTTCCTTGACCTAGATATTAGACCCCTATTGATGCAGCCTAGAATCACATTGGCCTTTTTAGCCGCTGCATCATACTGTTAACAAATTGGATAACTGGAATTGTGAGGGCAGGACAGAGGCTTATAGACTTCAGCATGGAGGTGAAGAGGGACAATAAAGCTCTTGTACCCCTCAAAGAATTCTAGCACTCTAGTTTCTCACACACTACAGAGTTAACACCAATTTGATATCACTTTAATTGACATGGCTCCATTGGGATCTGTAGTTTGATGAGGTATTCTCTGCCAGAGAACTCTACTTGTCTCCTTGGACTACAAATCCCATGGTTCCATAGAATGCAGTTGCAGCAATTAAAGTGGTTTGATGTTAAGTGTTTTCAAGTTGATTCTGAATTATGGCAGCTCTCTCTTCTTGGCCAGATTTCTTCAGATGGGGTTTGCCATTGTGTTCCTCTGAGGCTGAGAGAGTGTAACTCCCCCAAGGTCACCCAGTGGGTTTCTATGGGAAGTGGACGTTGGAACCCCCAGTGTCCTTAACTATGAAATGTGAATGCAGCCATTCCCTTACACGGGGGAAACTGAGTGGAAGGAGTCTCGGAGCTGGGAAAGTTCCTAGTTCAGCTACAACTCACAGAACGCGGCAGTGCCGGCTGGCTGGGGATTTTGGGAGGTGTAGTCTCAGTGAGCTGTGCTCAGAACAAGCACACCCCTTCACTTGGCAGCTAATTTAATCCAGGAAACTTCTCTTGCAAAATGTCAGAAAGACTTTTGCCTTAAAGCACCTTCCAAAAGAGATTAGGCAATTTATTTATTTTTATCATATAAGAGCAAAAGAGGGGCAGCTATCAGCCACTAAGGCACGGGGTGAAACCTCCAGGTCTACTGTGTTGTTACATCCCTTCAAGTCGCCAATTTAGGATGATTCTAAGGCAAACCCATCACATTTTTTTTTTTGGCAAGGTTTGTTCAGAGGGACTTTGCTTTCCTCTGAGGCTGAGAGAGTGTGACTTGCCCAAGGTCACCCAATGGGTTTCCACGGCTGAGCCGGAATTCGAACCCTGGTCTCATCTCAGTCCAAATCTCAAACCACTCCACCGTGTTGGCTACTGCTTGTTGAGGCCAAAGATTGTGTGTTGGGGGTGGCATTTTGCCTTCTTTCTACCCAGACGGCGTTGGAAACAAGAAGCTGGGTTAGGTTAAGCAGGGCCATTTCCGCACTAGACTGTGATAGCACTATTATTCCACTTTCGACGTCCTATGGAATCCTGGGGTTTGCAGTTTAGGGGGGACCTTTGAAGATGGCCTTTGAGGCCCCTCCCTAAACTGCAAACCCCAGAATTCCATAGGATGTTGAAAGTGGAATCATAGCGCGATAACAGTCTAATACGGAAACGGCCTCATACACTACTCGGCCTTTCCTCGTTGCTATGCCCCATGTGGCCAGCAGGGGGAGCGGAAGTCCTCATAGGGCGCTCTGGCGCCCGGGGGCGGTTGCCTCCTTTTTGCACGTGTTGGGTCGTTGGGTGCATGACCTGCGAGTAACGGTAGGTTTCCTGTAAATGGAGGGCCCTTCTTTGCAAAGTCAAGAAAACAAAGGTGGGGAGATTTTGCATGACTTTCTTTAAAACGCCGGTCCTGTGTTTTGGGCAGAGGAGCCCCAAAGCCCACCATGTAAGTCTCAGAGAAGACAACTCAAGATAAAGTAACTTCTTGTATTCCTGAAACAAAAGGAAGATGAAGTCAAAAATCCCACGAGGCGAGCTTTGGAAAAATGACTTTTTTTGGCCTACAGCTCTCATAGGGGTGTGAGGTTCCTAGGAATGTGGAGCCCAAAAAGCGACTTTCCCAAAGGTTTGCTTGCAATCTGTGGTGTATTCTTCGTAATACCCACGCAGCTCCCAAGGCTGATGGGCTTTCCAACTACCCGCTTCCCAGGAGAAGGGTCCCCATCCAATCCTATTTAACCATAATAGAGAAGTAGTTCAGGTGGGATGGAATACTTTCATTTCACTTTGCAGCTGCTAATGGAATTATCAGTGCTTGCTTATGTTTGCTCTGCAGTTGTCCCTGAAAGATAACTATCAGTGATAAATATCATACCAGAATGACTGTGATGATATACCTATGAAAGGTTGAGAACCTCTGCTTTGGGTCTTTTTCGTCCTGTTTGCTTATGGCGCTTGGAACTGTCCTGGCGGCATCCTATGGAATTTTGGGATTTATAGTTTCAGGATGGACTTGGGCCATTTCCGCACTACACTGTGATAGTGCTATTATTCCACTTTCAACATCCTATGGAATCCTGGGGTTTGCAGTTTAGGGAGGAGCATTTCAATTTTTCAGCCAGAGAGCTCTTTGGCCTCAGCGAACTATAAACCCCAGAATTCCACAGAAGGTTGAAAGTGGAATAATAGTGCTATAACAATGTAGTGTGGAATCGGCCTTGGTGTTCTCTAGTCCACTCCACCAGATGACAGCATTAGACTTTCTGATAAAGCGGTGGTTCTTAACCTGGGGTCCGGGGCAAACCTATCACGGGGGTTTCTGGGGCTGAGAGTGCGTGACCCACCCAAGGTCAGCCAGTGGGAAATTGAAGCCTAGTCTCCAGGTCCATAGTCCAACATCCAAACCACTACAGGATGCTGGTGCATAGCATTTTTACAAGAATGGCTCAGAATTCCAGCTCAGAATTTACGCAGCAATGCTAAAGTGTGTGTGTGTGGGAGAGAGAATATTATTTTTGCTGCTTATTTACCAGGTTTAGCAAGACAAGCCTAGATTCATTCAAAGTTTAAGTTAATAATTGGATGGCAGCAAGCAGTTCCAAGCTGGGAGTTACTTTTCTGAGAGTAGGAGGCACTCTGCCTGCCTCCCTGGCCTCCCAAGTCTTTACGGACAAGATAAGAATGAACCTCAAGGGCAGCTCTGACCATTAATATTGGAAAGGAATTCGTCTGGCATTCCGTTCTCGATAAATTCCATGGAAACAGAGAGACGGGAAAGAGGTGTCAAGCAGCTCAAAGTCTCCAGTGAGGCCCCCTTTTTCCCAACTGCCAGCAGTCCTGTGTATGAAAATAATTTTATTTATGTGTCATTTACATGTCAGTTTTCCATAAAGGGTAGTTAGGATGGCTAACAGCAATGCAATCCCCAGCTGAAAAATGGATGTAACAAATCATGCAAAAACATCTGAAACGATGCAAATGTAGCTCTGTTAATGAAGGAGACGTGTTCCTGAGTTTTACATTTGACAGAAAATTTAGTGTCAGAGGGAGAAATAACATGGAAAGGGTAGGGATAGGTTTCCACGCCACAAAAAAATACAAAAAGAAGAAGCAAAGCTCAATATGTTCCAGGTGATCTTTTTATTCACAATGAACACTATGCATATATGAAAGAAACAGGTTGGGTAACCACTGCAGAAGAAAACAAAAGATTTTGAAGCTTCTAGAGGCTACCTGAAGGCTTCTTTCAAAATGCATCCATGAACTTTTTTTCCTTTGCCTACCTCCACTTTTTGATGTGGGTCAGGTCTCCTTTAAGTCTTTGTTTGCTCCAAGCATTGCAAAAAAACAATTGGAAAACTTTGGCACAGGCTTGGAGGCAATTCCAAATTTCAGGGTGTGGAGTAACATTTACACTCGGCCCTCCGCATTTGCTGGGATTAGAGGTGCAGGACCCCTGGAAAAACCACAAGTATCAAAATGTATGTGTGTGTCTGTGGGGAGAGCAGACATCCAGAGTCCAAACCGGGTCGGAAGAAAGGAGTGGGTCGGCATGATTGGCCTGTACTGCTTTCCTCTGACCCATCTCTTTCCTTGGGTATGTGGAGGGCATTTGGAGAGGATTTGTGGGGCTGAGAAATTGGGCTGCAAGCTGTCCTTAGTTGGCCACCAGAGGTGGTTTTTTAAAGGGCTGTGTGGCCTGATCGGAGCTGCGAAGAGGAAGGGCTCCCCTGGAAAGGAAATTGCAAATAATCAAATCCATGAAAGTCAAACCCACAAATGCGGAGGACTGACCGTACATGCAACCCTGGAGTTGAGGTACCTGTTTCTCAGACCGTTTCTGCACTACGCTCTTGTAGCGCGATGATTCCACTTGCAACATCCTATGGAATCCTGGGGTTTGCAGTTTCGGGAGGGGCCGGTCGGCCCCTCCCGAAACTGCAAACCCCAGGATTCCATGGGATGTTGCAAGTGGAATCATCGCGCTATAAGAGCGTAGTGCGGAAATGGCCCTAGTTTTGATGTTGTTGGAAGACATGGGTGTTTTGTTGCAAAGCAATTGCAAACCTTTGGCACAGGTTTGGAGGTGATTCCAAAGTTTGCGGTTCATAATAAGCAAAGTTCTCTCCTTTAACAGGCTGGGAGGTAAATGGTGAGGCAGACTTCCCTTTTCTCTCTCCTGTGGTGTTCACACTTTCTCAGTTAGGGAATCTGGAGGAAGCTGCTGTTCACCTCGCCTGTTGTAGGCAGGCACAGACAGCTGCAGTAGGAGCAGCTAGAATAGAAACCTGTTCTTTCCCATCTTAGCTTTTTTTTGCACTGTTTATTGCAGACACCCTGCTGCTGCAAGCTAACACAGAGAGTCTGTTTCTCCAGTCTACCACCATTCTCCTGATGTCAATGCTGCTTTAAAAGTTTCCACATAGACAGAGGATGAGGAGGAAGTGGGGGCTGAGTGATCATAAAACATCTTTATAAAGAGGAGTGTGTGGAGGTTTTGTTAATGAGGAATGGCTGCTTACAAATGGCAGCCATATGAAGCAAGGTTGGAAGGACTATTATGTTGAATCAAAAGCAGTCAGCGGTGGGTGTGCCAATGTGGGGCTTTCCGAGAGTTTGGAAAATGTCAGTTTTGGAAGCCTTGTTCCTGGGTGGATAAGTGTTGATAGCCAGAGCTTGAAAAAGTTGATTTTTGTGATATAGGTATGAATTAGAAATAATAAAGTAGAAATAAAGTAGAAGCTGGGGGCTTAGGTCAGAGGAACGGAGAAAGATTTAAGAAGGGTAAAAAGGTCACGAGAGCCAATGTATCACGTAGCTAGGATGTTGATCACGTAGCCAGGGTGTCGTTTATTGGCTGGCTGCGGTAATTGCAGATTGTAGATAAGCACTTTCCGGGGTCTGAGTGCGGGGGTAATTAGCTAGTAACAGCATGTGGTATTTGTGACCCCGGAGGGGCGGACCGAGACAGGCCTGCGATCTTTGCCTGTGATCTTGTGTATGCTGTGAACTTTGTCTATAAAAGAGCTGTGCAACTTGATTTCGGGTCTTTTGGTCTTTTGGAGACATCCAGCCAAAAGCCCGCGCGTAATAAATTACTCTTTTTCTTGCTCTGTGGTCTCTGTGTTCTCTGGGCTCCTGCAACATAAATGGTGCCGTG
Organism: Iguana delicatissima; assembly: GCA_948472985.1. Taxonomy (NCBI): domain Eukaryota; kingdom Metazoa; phylum Chordata; class Lepidosauria; order Squamata; family Iguanidae; genus Iguana; species Iguana delicatissima. Next base: position 132,208 of record CAOKZL010000519.1, read on the forward strand.
ACTCGGATTGCTGCAGGCGCGGAGACACCGAGGTGGCATTTTGCTTGCTCTTGAGTCGCCTTGCTGGGTGGGTGGGGGGCTTGGCGCACGAGCCCCATGTTGGGCCCACCGGCTACCTCCTTTTGCCGGAACGGGGGAGCCTGCGCTGGGGCGCCCAAACGGCAAGCGCTGAACCGAGGGAACCTTCCTCCTGGAAGCAGAGTATAGAAACTCAGCCCTGCCTCCACTGAAAATTTCCTCTGTGCTCGATTTGGCAATCATCGTCTTCGGAGAAGTGGTTCGTGGTCCGCTGCGCCGCCAAAAGACCTAGGCAAGTAGAATCTGGTTAGAGGCCAGACGCCCCACGTGCTTCAGGGTGGAAGGGGAGCCTGATCACCTCCCAAGCGGACATGAGTACTTAGCCGTGAAAGCGCTAAGGAAACTGTTCCGCTTTGTGGTACGGGACGGCGGGAGGCAGGGACTGTGTGTGCGAGTGTGTGACTGTTGTGCGGTGATTGGTTGCTGCGGTTCTGGCTATTGACCGTGCTCGTCCGGCGATACCAGCCAGTGACACGTGCGTGTGCTGTTTTATTCCTCGTGCGTCGGTCGGTGAGACCCCTTTACTCACCGACCATTCCTCCTGCAACATTTGGACTACAGTTCCAGAATCCCCCAGCTAGTCTGGCTGCTGCTTGGCTGCTTTTTGACTTTCAACTGGTTTTTATTTTTATTTAACTTCAGGTATGATGGTGTGTCTCCTTACTCGGAAGTGAGTCCCGCTGAATTCAGTTCAATAAAGCTGTTCCACTGTGACCACACACTGGTAAAGAAGAGGAAGAGAAGAGACAAGTGTTGGAGGGCATGCAACAGAATCTGGGGTGGACTAAAGGAGAGCTACGTCTCCCAGTGCTCAGTGACTCAAATTTTATTGCTATAATTTTAGAAGAAGCCCAATGTCCTTTGGCCTATGCATAGCTTTCAGTGAGCCTCTTTCAGGAGACTAACTAAAAACACTTGAAAGAGAAATGTCAAAAATCAGAAGGACAACACATAAGTATAGCACAACACCTACACAAAACATGGTCATACATTTCAGTTTTTGAAATGTGTATTGCTTAACGCCAATACATACCAATAGGTTATCTAGTAGTAAAATTTCTGGAGTTGAAAATGAGCTGAAAGTGAGGCTGGATGGCCTTCTGTCAGAAGTGCCTTGCTTGGTTCTTCCTCAATGGCAAAATGGGAATGGACTGGCTAACTCATAGCCCTTAGCAATGCTTAAATATTTGAAAGGATGTCCTTTGGAAGATGGTGCATGCTTGTTTTCTGCTGCTCTAGAGACTAGGACATAGAGCAATGACTTCAGATTGCAGGAATGGAGGTTCTACCTAACCATTATGAAGAACTTCCTGACAGTAAGAGCAGTTCAGAGGTGTAATACACTGCTGCCTGGGAATGTGGTGGAGTCTCCTCTTTTGTTGGTTTTTAATCAGAGGCTGGATGGCCATCTGTTAGGAATGCTTTGATGGTATCTTCTTGCATGGCAGAAGGGGGTTGGACTGGATGGCCCTTGGGGTCTCTCCCAACTCCATGATTCCAAGTCTCCACTCCATTTGCTGGACCAAATAAAATAAGGAAAATACCATCCACTTGGAGACGTAGCTCCCCTTTTTCTCTTGTGCACACTGGTAAAGACATTTAATTGCGTGGGCCGTGAACAATTTCGGGGCCAGCTCTGTTCTTGTTGATTAGATGTGATTCTCAGGTCCTGTTGAATATATGTGGCGTGTGTATCAATTCGTTAATATAAAGCGTCCCTATACACTTGGTTACACTAAACTACATTTGTCATTTTAATGCTTTTTTTCTCCACTTTGGATGGATCATCTCAGCATCCTTCACAATCCATTTTTTGGGTCCCCCCCCCACACGATTCTTACCTCTTCATTGGCCTCGTCAACATTGTGGATCTGTGCGTTTTGTAATCAAATTGAGTCTGTGTCCCCCCCCCCCGTACATCTCCTCTCTGAAATGTCACTGTATGTATGTATTTATTCATTTTTTCTGGACAATCACAGGTCCTCGAGAATGCTCACTTTTAATTCAAAAGAGGTCCGTCAGCTGCTGCACAACAAGTTTGTCGTCGTCCTGGGCGACTCAAGTGAGTGTGACAATCTTTATGGACTTTGGGGATGGAGGGTGTCAGGAACTGAGATCACACACCACAGAGTAACCGTGCGAAAGCAAGTTTCATTAAGGAGCGTGATGCTGGTACAAGACTTCAGTGATTCGAACTGAAGGCAGTTTGCAGAGACAAAACATTATAGCTTTACCATCCGTTCCCAGGGCAAGCATTCAGATACGACCTCGGGAGCCGTCGGAGAGCGTTACTATCTTGTGAGTTCCCAGGTTGTGTTGACATACCTGTCTCTGGTGGAATTGTGAGTTCCCAGGTTGTGTTGACATAACTGTCTCTGGTGGAAATTCTTTGTTACAAGCAAGCAGCGGCATGTTTATAGCACGTATATGTTGCTACTCCATATCTACTACAAAGCCCATGCTAAATACTTTCCCTACTGAATATGGAGGGGCTACCTGACATCGGGGGGCTGGACGTTGAGTGTAGTGCGTGGGGTGACTCTCCTTGAGCATAGCCAGAGTGTCGAGCTACACGATTGTGCAATGCTCAGGCTGATTCTCCCAGACAGAAAGGACCGCTCACGGACAGATCGTGTCTAACTAATCAGCAATATTGCTAGAGCAAAGCAGGATACAACTTACAGACAGCAAGCAAGCAAAATCAAAGCATGAACAAAGTGTGAATAGTCCGAGCAATGTAACCACACAGTGTAACGCTGAATATACAGAGACCAGGGAAAAATACAGGGTTAGACCCTTTCAACCTATTACATTACTCAACACTGGAGTGGGGGGAGGTTTCTTTGATGACGTATTCTTATGTTATCACTCAGTTACCCTGTGAAGACAAAAGACCAGAGGCTCAAGTTACTCCAAGCCTGAATTACCATTTTTCGGTGTAAGATCCTCCATCACTCCATCAGGAGCGGAGGGCACACTGATCAAATTAGCAGATGACACCAAATTGGGAGGGGTTGCTAATACCCCCGAGGACGGGATCAAATTTCAAAACGACCTTGACAGATTGGAGAGCTGGGCCAAAGCTAACAAACTGAATTTCAACAGAGAGAAATGTAGGGTCCTGCACTTGGGCAGAAAAAATGAAAGTCACAAGTACAGGATGGTGGACGTGTGGCTGGATAGCAGTACGTGTGAAAAGGATCTAGGAGTCTTGGTAGATCACAAGCTGAACATGAGCCAGCAGTGTGATGCGGCGGCCAAGAAAGCCAACGCCATTCTTGGTTGCATCAGTAGGAGTATGGTGTCTAGATCGAGGGAGGTAATGGTACCACTCCATTCTGCATTGGTTAGGCCACATTTGGAATCCCGTGTCTAGTTCTGGGCATCTAAGTTGAAGAAGGATGTCGGCAAGCTGGAACGTGTCCAGAGGAGGGTGACCAAAATGGGGAAGGGTCTGGAAGCCATGAAGCCCTGCAAGGAGCGGCTGAGGGAGCTGGGGATGTTTAGTCTGCTGAAGAGAAGGTGAAGAGGGGACATGACAGCCATGTTGAAATATTTGAAGGGATGTCGTGTCAAGGAGGGAATGGGCTTGTTCTCTACTGCTCCAGAGACCAGGACAAGGAGCAATGGATTCAAGCTGCGGGAAAGGAGAGTCCACCTGAACCTTAGGAAGAACTTCCTGGTGGTCAGAGCTGTCCAGCAGTGGAATCTGCTGCTGCCTCAATGGAGTGCATTGGAATCTCCTTCTTTGGAGGTTTTTAAGCAGAGGCTGGATGGCCATCTGTTGGGAATGCTTTGATGGGTGTTCTTGCATTGCAGGGGGTTGGACTCGATGGCTCCTGGGGTCTCTTCCAACTCTAGGATTCTGTGATTCTATCACTTCAGTGTATAATATCTACTGGCGGAGTTACGTTTGGCAGTCTCTATCCTGAACACCATCTTAGCACCATGGGTGTGCTTCGCTGGTCAAGGCACATGGCTGACAACCTGCGGTGCCGTTTCATTGCGCAGCGCACAGAGACAGTGCTTACAGGAAATACGCTGTCATGTTTTGGAGGGACGAAATTCCCCAACCAGAGCCAGAGGAGGCTGGTGGCCCTGTTGTGACAGAAAGCAGAGCCCGGTCCGTTTCAGGCACACTGTCATGTCATGCTGTCTCCATGCCATGGGATTGTATGTAGGATGTGGAGCGTGAGGGAAATGTATGCAAAAAATGACAGGGGAGAATGGGAAAATTCGTAGAGACACAAGGTGTTACCAGATGGTCGAAGGCTTTCATGGCCGGAATCCATAGCTTGTTGTGGGTTTTCCGGGCTTTGAGGCCATGTTCTAGTAGTATTTTCTCCTGACGTTTCGCCTGCCTCTGTGGCCGGCATTTTCAGAGGATCTGAGGGCATGGAAGCGAGACGGAGTCTATAGATACTTGTGTAGTCCCCATCTGGGCAGAAGCAATTTGCATGTGTTACAGTTGGCCTGTGTGATGGCCTGTTGTTAAATGGGATATCCCCCAGGGTTGAGTTGTTAGCCAGGGGATATGCATAGCAGTGCGTTAAGTACATTAGCAGCCCATTGTATTGTTCCCTGTGGAGGGACCTCCAGAGTCTGGGTGGTGTCCATTGGCGTATTTTTGAGTCTTGATTTTAGTGTTCTTCAGCAGTGGTAGCCAAATCTTGTTTACTTTCTGAGTTCCTTCTTTCCTGTTGAAATCGTCCATGCGTTTATGGATTTCCGTGGCCTGTCTGTGTAGTCTGACACAGCAGTTGTCAGAACGGTCCACAATTTCTGTGCTTCCAGTATCTATACTCTGTCTCACTTCCATGCCCCCAGATCCTCTGAAGATGCCGGCCACAGAAGCAGGCGAAACGTCAGGAGAAAATACTAATAGGACACGGCCTCAAAGCCCAGAAAACCCGCAACAACCTATGCTGGCCTTGTTTATTGGATGGGGCAATAAATAGCATGGAGAAATGTTTGTTTGTGTTTGAGGTTAGCAAACAACAGCTGATTTTCTAGGATGAGACTGTAGGGATTGTAGGAAGAATGGTAAAGGCGTGAAATTCGAAGGATCAAAGTAACTAATAGAAAGGAGCTATTTCAGCAAAAGAGGAAACGATCCAGAGGTTAAGGTTGGGGGTGAACCTGAAGAAGCTGTCAATGGACCTTGAGCACGGAGGGTAATGAACTGTTGTGTTTTGGTGTATAACGAGATGAGTGATGGAGATTAGTGATTCCAGCAACAGTCCTTAATTGGCCTCTTGTGTTCCAGTAAACATCATGGAAAGTATAATTGTGTTTTCTTGAGAGACATAGAGCAGCACGATAAGACACGCACCTTGAGATTTGGAGAAGGAGCCAGAAGCTCTGCACTTCCTTGTGCCCGGACAGTTAAAATCAGGGTTGAGACGAATCCAGAATTTTCCAAATCCAAATCCCTGGAAGGTTCTGGGAATCCACGAATCTCAAATCTTTCAAATCCTTTTTTTAAAAAGTGTTAAGAAAGCACCTCTTTTGAAAAGTGTTTTTGAAGCAGAATTTGACATCTTTGTTTAAAGAAAAAGAAAATTAAATAATAGTTTTCATTTTCAGGAAAACTTTCAGGATCCCCGAATTGCCTCGGCGCCAGCAAGAGAAGAGTGGGAAGCGCAGGATTGCGCTCTCTGCAAGCTTCTCATGCCCGCCCCAGGCAGGATCGGGCAGGCGGGAAAAGAACGGGGAGTGCGGGTTCGCAAGCTTTTGCCACCCCCTGGGGCAGGATCCGGCTGGGGGCAGGCGGGAAAAGAGCAGCAAGCGCTACCTTCTCCTGCCCATCACCGGCAGGATTTGAGAGGTTCAATTTGCCTATTTTGGCGGCGGGATTTGGATCTCCAAATCTTGAATCCTTGCCCAGGATTTGAGGATTTGGTTGGCCCATCCCTAGTTAAAATGCAAGGAACAGAAATACCAGAGTCACTCTTAACGAAGCTGGCTGGGCTAATTTATGGCCAGGAATAACGTAGCTCAGCCAAACCCATCTTGGTGCTGCAGACAACAGCTTCAATACCTCCTCGTAACCTTGTTTGGTATCTTTTAGTTTGCAGAAGAGAAGGTTAAGAGGGGACATGATAGCCATGTTTAAATATTTGAAGAGATGCCATGTAGAGGAGGGAGTGGGCTTGTTTTCTGCTGCTCCAGAGACCAGGATAAGGAGCAATGGATTCAAGCTGCAGGAAAGGAGATTCCACCTGAACCTCAGGAAAAATTTCCTGACGGTCAGGGCTGTCCGGCAGTGGAAGATGCTGCCTCGGAGTGTAGTGGAGTCTCCTCCTTTGGAAGTTTTTAAGCAGAGGCGGGATGGCCATCTGTTGGGAGTGCTTTGAGGGTGTTCCTGCATGGCAAGGGGTTGGACTGGATGGCCCCTGTGGTCTCTTCCAACTCTACATTTCTATGATTCTGTGATCTTTGGTTGTTACCTCTTGACCCATACAAGAATCTGGGTTATTTTTCTGGCAACTCTCTTTTTTGGAGTTGGCTCAGGACTGTTTGCTCCTTTTGACTTTGGACCGCTAGATCTATTTCTGTGGACACTGGTGTCACCTTGGGACTGGCCTTTTTGTGGTCAGCCTCTGTGGACTGGAAGTGTGTTCTGCTTTTTCCTTGCCCACTTCGAAACAGGACATGCACATTCACCAACTATTGTGTATGCTCCAATGTGCTACTGCATGCGCAGTATTCCCACAGGTGCCACTCGCCATGAGCTGAATATGACCGTTGTGTATGGACTGCAAAATCACTTCACACATGTGAAATGTTGGGGAGAGTTCCTGTGGTAGAAAAGGAAGTCTTTCGAAGAAGGATATTTCTGTCTCAAGATAACGACTGCTTTGACTATTGATGTACCTGTGGAGGGAAGGTGGATGATGGGACTTAGGCACACCGTGCTAAATCCTCCCTCATGCCGCTGCTCTCTGACCAAATGTGGCTCGGAGGCAAGCAAAACAAAACATCCAGCAGAGTTGAAAAACACAGCAACAAGAAACGTGTGCAGCAGAGTATATCATGCAGCACCAGCTTGACCCCAAAAACTGCCCACTAAGAACACTAGCACACAGTGTTGTCGTCCAAAAATATACCTGGAGGCTTTTTATTCTTCAGTTCCAGTATATACATCTGTACAGGTTAGCAGATCCTTCAACACAGGTTCAGCATTCCATCACCATATCAGGTGGAGATATGCTCTGCCAAAGCCTCCGGCCAGAGTCAGGGAAGGCCGAGAGAAAGGCTTAGCTGAGCCTACCTCATTTATATACACAGAGACTAGCTGATGTAACCCCAGCCCGGATTACATGTCACCGTGGCTGATGAAACCCCTTGCCCAGGTTTCATATCATTGTGACTCAGCCTTATTGTCACATGGGGATTAGCTCGTGCTTGCACAGTCATCTCCCAGGGGCTTTCCACATGCACATCGTAGTATTTTTAATTGGAACAAAGGTCACAGCAATCTTTTTCCAGCAGTATCAACTAAGCAAAGGCAGGGTGAGCTATATAAGTGTGTACGCCAGGGGAAAAAGCCAAAAGCTAAATATAAATTGGAGAATTCATTTGCTAGGGTTGGGGCACAGTGGAAAAGGGGAAAACCCACAAATATCAAAATATCTCTGAGCAGGGGGCCGAGGCATGGTGGGAACAGTGGGCGCCCAGGGCCCACGCCAGGTCAGGGAAAGGCGGTGGGTTGGCTTGGTGGCCCTATCCTTCCTCCCTCTCGCCCATCTCCTTCCTTGGGTGTGCGTGTGCGGTTTGGGCATTGGGAGAGGGTTTATGGTGCTGAGAAATTGGGTTGTGAGCAGCCCTCAGCTGGCCAGGCAGCAGTTGGTGGAAGAAGAGGAGGGCGAGGGGTGGGTTTTTAAAGGGCTGCACAGCCTGATCCGGGCCCCTGGGAGGGAAGGTTCCCTGGAAACAAAGTGCTTGGGGGGCAGGGGTTGGAGAAACTCACAGATAATCAGATCTGTGAAAGTTAAGCCCACAAAGGCGGAGGGCTGACCGTACTATGAAAGAGAAGTGGGGAAAAATGGGAGTTTTTGATTCTCTCCCTTTACCTTTTTTTGGGTGCTTGTGAGGGAACTTTGGAATGGCCGGTGGATTGGAAGAACGGCCTTGGAAAGTGAGATGCAGGTCACCTTACAATGATCATGTCTTACGACGCCCCTGTCAGGTAGACTTGTATTGCCACTGCTCCCCTGTTGGGATAGCACTCAGAGGGGAAAATTGTCTTGCTCCTGATTTGGAGCCAAGCATGGAACAGGGAGTGACGGCTGTTTTGTCTTCTTTCTTCTTGCAGTCCAGAGGTCTGTCTACAAGGACTTGATCCGGCTGCTGCAGACGGACTCCTTGCTCACCGGTTCCCAAATGAAGGCGAAGGTAGCTGCAAAGCAAGTTCTCTGTGGGGGAGGCAGTGTCTGCTCTCTGGGGCCAGCAGTGGTGCAGCTGAGCCCTTTCCCAAAGCCGGCTCCAGCATATAGGGTGCTTTCAACAGGGCCCCCAAACCCTTCATGCTGCCGTACACAGTTATAGCACTATGATCCCGCTTTAATTGCCATGGCTGCATCCTATGGAATCCTGGGAGTTGCAGTTTCAGGAAGGGTGCTTAGCTGGAGAGCGCTAGTGTCTTACCAAACTGCAAACCCCAGGATTCCATAGGATGTTGCCAGGGTAGTTGAAGTGGAATCATAGCATTATAACTCCGTAGCGTGAAAGGGCCCCGTGAGTGACCAGGTGGGCGTGTTGGAAGTTCCTTTGCCTTCCTTTTTCTTAATGGTCCTTCTTGCTTTGTGCAAAATGAAAATGGGGCTGGTCTTGGGGTCTTGTGGGTGGGAGTAGGGAAGCGCTTGCAGATGCCGATCTGGCGCCCCCTCTGCCGGTCGGTTGCGGATATGCATAGAAACGGTTTGTAAAATCAGCCTTCCTTGCTGCAAAGAAATAAACAGCCAAAACATTTCCAAGAGGTGCCTGTTCAACTTCTGTTTAAAGGCACTTCCCATAAAGGGGAGTCTCCTCACCCTTTGAGGCCATCTGTTCTACTGCAGAACAATTCTTACGGCCAAGAAATTCTTCCTGATGTTTAAGTGGAATCTCTTATTTTAAAAACAGTCAACCTAAAGAGTTGAAGCCATTTAAAATTCATTGTAAGGGAATACACACACCAAAAAAAAAAAAAAAAAAAAGTCAACAAAGCAGGACACCATTTGTGTAAAAACCCATCGCAGTCCATTCCTAAAAGCCTTATGGAATAGGAAAATTTTCACTTGCTGGTGGAAGAAGAACAAGGACGGAGCCTGTACTGGGAGAAGGCTGGGCATGCCTCGTTTATTGGTTCCTGGGTGCTCCTGCTTTAACAGAAAATTTGGTACCAGAGGCAGGAATAACATGGAAAGAACAGGGATAGGTTCCTACCCCACAAATAAAGAAGAACAGTTTGACAGGCTACAGCAAACTTTTTGTATTTTTCTCTAACACATACTTTTGAAATGAAAATCCCAGGAGAAGTAAGCCTTGTGCAAGTAAACCAACAATTTTTGGACCTTTGGGGACATCTTGAACGCTTCTTGCATCCAAGGAATCACATTTTCTTTCACCAGGATTTTGTTAGGCTAATTATTAAGTTAATATATATTTTACTCAGCCCTGAAAAGTAAGGGAACTTTTTTTCCCCCTTGAGTATATTTGTGCTGTAATGGCAGTCACCAGAGAGAAATATAAGCAATTAGTCTTAATCCCATTGGAGGGAGACATTGTGTTTACTAAGGAAAAATAAAATCAATGCAAAATTGATTTTTGTGGCTCAAAATTGAAAGACCCTTCAGCTGCGGAGTCTCCAGAAATGTTGTTACCTGAATGCAATGGAAATCTCTTAAACTGGTCCCTGGGTCCCCCGTGTTAAAGGAAACTTAGCAGTGGAAGTTGTATGGGATCTGGTGAGTGGCTGTGGAACTGAAGTAAGCTAATGTTTTTATTACGTTTGCTTTCACTAGTCTTCACTTTTCTCATGACTGCCATTTTGATGATTCAAATTATCATAGGTCTGTGTGTTTTTTTAAAAAACATGCTGGGGGTAATTGGTGGGGCAGGCTTATCTGCCTTCCCCTTTCTCTCTGTTTTGCTATTCATGCATACTCTGTAAGGGATTCTGGAGGCAGCCGCTGTTTACCTGGCCTGTTGTAGGCAGGTGCACACAGCTACAGTAGGACTGACTGGAGGAGCATCCAATTATTTCACAGATCAAGCTTTCTGCGTTTTATTGTTTACTGCAACTCATTACCACTCCTCCTTTACCATTCTCCCAGTGGTAATATTGCTAAAAACATCCAGCTAGACAGAGGATGAGGGAGAAAAGGAGGGACTGGATGGCCATACAAAGATTTTGTAAAGAGGGGCTCCCTTGAGGTATGCCTCCATAATGAGTGAATGAATACTAGTAAGAGTGTAATTCCCTCTCTCTCATATGCACACACTCTTCAGCATGGATACGTTGGGGTTCTGTATAGAGGTTGGAGAGTTAAGATGAATTTTTGGACCACAGCGCCCAGAATCCTACCTGTCAGCATTACCTTTTTCATCTCTTCCTCGTGCCAGGATTGTGTGTGTGTGTCTGTGTGTATTTTGGAGCCTCTGCATCCAGGGAGGGAGGTGCCGTGTTTCAGAAAAAAAGCCAACAGAGCAACTGTGGGGCAGAGTTGAGCATGAGCTGCCATGCACCACTCTCTCAATACTGTTGGATAGAATTGCTGTGACATTTGCCCTAGTTAAAAATACATTTGATGAGCATGTGGGATACACCTGAGGAATGACTTGGCAAGTCATGATGTAATCCTTAGGGGACAGTGAGGCTGAGTCATGGTAATGTGAAATCCTGGCCAGGGGTTGCATCAACCATTGTCCCTAGCTGATGAGCTCAGAGGTGAGCTCAGACACCGTCTTTCTCTCTGACTCTCGCTGACTCTCTGACACCGAACCTCTGTCCAAGCAAACCTCTGCCTGATGTGTCTATGATGCTGAACCTATGACTGAGGATCTGCGTATCCTGATTGTACAGATGTGTATATATTGCAACTTGAAGAAAAAGCCTCCAGGTATTTTGGATGACAACACTGTGTGCTAGTGTTACTAACCAGTGGGTAGAGGGGGGTCAGGGCTGATGCTGTATGTTTACACTCTGCAGCTGCTCATGCTTATTGCTGTTTTGATACTCTGCTGTATGTCTAATGCTTGCCTCTGGGACATGTTTTTGCTGAAAGTGCAGCGGTTCCAGGGTGGATTTTGTGCTAGGTGCTGTAAAATCCATCTCCCGACAAATACCCCCCTCTCTCTCTTTCTTTCCCACCCAGGGGGAGCTCTGCTTCGAAAATGACCGCTTAATTGAAGGTGGGGTGCTGGCCGGCCTTCACAACGGGACCAGTTACCGGGAGGTGCGCCAGTACCATAGCGGCCACCACCTGGTCCGCTTCTACTTCTTGACAAGGGTCTACTCCTCCTACCTGGAAAGCATCCTGGATGATTTCCAGGCTGGCCGCAGCCGGATGTGGTCATCCTCAACTCTTGTGTGTGGGATGTCTCACGGTAAGTCTAATCCTGGCAGTAGATTTAATAAATGCCAGAATAATCCTTGAAGAAATTGAGAAGAATCTTTCACTACATGATCAGGGTTGCAAGAGTGCTTGTATGTACAGAAATTGGAAAGTGTGGCTATCCCTTTGCATGAAGTCTGACTGTTGAAGATGCTCGATTTGGCAGAAATGGATAAATTAACTCTTTTACTTTGGGAAGGATCTTTGGTTAAATTTAAAAATGACTAAGATAAGTTGATTGTATGTTTAAAAGACTGTTGAGGGAAAAAGTCAATTACTGGTTTTGAAGTTCAAGCTTGCAGTTACTAAATACTAGGCAGTCATGTGATAATGACAGGAAGAACTACTTCTTACAGATCAGAGCTTTCCAAACTTTTCATGTTGGTAACACATTTTTTTAGACATGCATCATTTCGCGACACAGTAATTCACTTTTACTAGCAAACTGGAGGTTAACCCCTTATAAGAGATACAGACACATACATAAATTGGAATAACGAAATGTACGAGGACACAATACATCTCATAAAATCTTTTCATAGGTTTTTAAAAATATAAGATTTATAAATAATAACATGCATTTCCAAGATTGTAGGTGACAACACCTATGCACTTCAGGCGACACACGTATTAACGGCACACCATTTGGAAAGCCCTGTTGCAGATTATCTTAGAACCAGTGCTGGTGAGTTAGAAGTCACACGTGTGTTTGGCTCTTTTTCAGCTTAGTTGTACAGTCCTCCCTCCACTTTCGCAGGTTTGACCGTCATGAATTTGATTATTGGCAAGGTGGGCACATACCTTCCCCCATCTCATTCTCTTCCTCCCATTCCTTTGCATTTTGCTGGATGCAGAAAAGAAAGATAAGCGCCCGGACAAAAGGCAGAGGAATGAGGGGAAAGGCTCACTTGAACCTTCCTCCTTCTCTCTGGAGTTCCCCACTTCCATTCCCTTCCCTCTCACCCTGGCATGCAAAAGGCAAGGAAATGGGGAGAGAGCTCGGGAAGGGGAGGTGGATCATTCCCATTTTTTCTACATTCACAAGGGTTCTGCCCCCAAACCCTCACAAAGGTGGAGAGGCCACTGTAGTTTAGTTTAATTTAGTATTATGTTAAATGTCAAGGTTTCTTTGTTTACTTTTTGTTGGTTTTCGTAATCCCCTATATGTTGTTTAGTATACTAAATGCACTTTAATAAAAATATTTTAAAAAAATCAGAAATCCCACAGAGGTTGGTCAGCTTCCTCTAGGGCAGACGTGGGCAAAGTGTGGCCCACAGGCCCTGTGTGGGCCCAAAGCTGTTTTTGAGTAATCAGCCTCCCCCACAGTGCTCCTAGCTGTAAAAAAATTGCGGAGTATTGGTGTATTGGCTATAAAACCAGATTGTTGTTAGAATCATAGAAGCACAGAATTGGAAGAGACCCCAGGGGCTATCAAGTCCAACCCCCTGCTGTGCAGGGACACCCATCAAAGCATTCCCAACAGATGGCCATCCGGCCTCTGCTTAAATACCTCCAGAGAAGGAAGAGACCCCACCACACTCCATGGAGGCAGCAGATTCCACTGCCAGACAGCTCTGACCATCAGGAAGTTCTTCCTGAGGTTCAAGTGGAATCTCCTTTCCTGCACCTTGAATCCACTGCTCCTTGTCCTAGTCTCTGGAGTGTTACAGAACAAGCCCACTCCCTCCTCAACATGACATCCCTTCAAATATTTAAACATGGCTCTCATGTCCCCTCTTCACCTTCTCTTCTGCAGACTAAACATGCCCAGCTCCTTAAGGCGTTCTTCATAGGGCTTCATGGCTTCCAGACCCTTTACCATTTTGGTTGCCCTCCTCTGGACACATTCCAGCTTGTTGACATCCTTCTTGAATTGGGGTGCCCAGAACTGGACACAGTATTCCAAATGAGGTCGGACCAATGCAGAATGGTACTATTACCTCCCTCGATCTAGACACCATATTGCTATTGATGCAGCCAATAATCACGTTGGCTTGGACCAATGCAGAATGGTACCATTACCTCCCTCGATCTAGACACCATATTGCTATTGATGCAGCCAATAATCACGTTGGCTTGGACCAATGCAGAATGGTACCATTACCTCCCTTGATCTAGACACAATATTGCTATTGATGCAGCCAATAATCACGTTGACTTTCTTGGCTGCCGCATCACATTGCTGACTCATGTTCAGCTTGTGATCTACCAAGACTCCTAGATCCCTTTCACACGTACTGCTATCCAGCCATGTGTCCCCCATCCTATATTTGTGCCTTCCATTTTTTCTGCTTAAGTGCAGGACCTTCAATTTCTCTCTGTTGAAATTCATTTTGTTAGCTTTGGCCCAGCTCTCCGATCTGTAAAGGTCATTTTGAATTTTGATCCTGTCTCTGAGGTATTAGCAACCCCTCCCAATTTGGTGTCATCTGCAAATTGGATCAGTGTGCCCTCCACTCCTTCATCCATGTCATTGATGAAGATGTTGAATAGCACTGGCCCCAGGACAGAACCCTGTGACATCCCGCTAGTCACTTCTCCCCAGGATGAAAAGCAGCCATTGATGAGCACCCTTTGGGTTCGATCGGTCAACCAATTACAAATCCAACTAACAGTAGTCCTGTCCACCCCACATTTTACTAGCTTCTTTGCAAGAATGTCATGGGGAACTTTGTCAAAGGCCTTACCGAGGTCAAGATATGCTACATCTACAGCATTCCCTTCATCTATCAAACCTGTAACCCTATCATAAAAAGAGATAAGATTAGTCTGGCATAACTTATTTCTGAGAAATCCATGTTGGATTTTAGTGATTACAGCATGGTTTTCTAAGTAATTACAAACTGACTGTTTAATGATCTGCTTTAGGATCTTTCCTGGAATTGATGTCAGGCTGACCGGGCAATAATTATTAGGGTCTTCTTTTTTCCCCTTCTCGAAGATGTGGATGACATTTGCCCTCCTACAGTCTGCTGGGACTTCTCCTGTTCTCCAAGAGTTCTCAAAGATTATTGCAAGTGGTTCAGAAGTGACTTCTGCCAGTTCTTTTAATATCCTTGGATGTAATTCATCTGGCCCTGGGGACTTGAATTCATCTAGTTTAGCCAGATATTCCTGTGCTACTTCTCTACTTATTCTGTGCTGCATTTCCCGCCCTTCCTCACCTGCTCCACATGCCCCAGGTTGGGTACTTCTATCCTTCTGGGAGAAAACTGAGGCAAAGAAGGTATAGAGTAGTTCTGCCTTCTCTCTTCCCCCATTATTAATTGGTCACCTTTTCCACGCAGTGATCCTATCATTTCCTTGTTTTTCCTTTTGCTGCGGACATATCTAAAAAAGCCCCCCCTCCTTTTTATGTCTGACAAGCCTGAGTTCATTCTGCACTTTAGCTTTTCTGACCTTCTCCCTACATCTCCTGGCTATTTGCTTAAATTCCATTTTGGTGTTTGTTGTGTGACTTTGATTTATGACACCCTAAGTGAATTTATACTAACGTTTTCATGTCAAGATTTCTTTAGAGGAGGTTTTTTGTTGACTCACCCAGAGTAGCCCCCGTGGATTGCCAGGCTGAGCAGGGATTTGAACCCTGGTCTTGGAGACCTAAGCCATTTCCGCATTAGACTTCCTGCCTGAAGGCCCCTCCCTAAAATGCAAACCCTGGGATTCCATAGGATGTTGAAAGTGGAATAATAGCACTATAACAGTCTAGTGTGGAAATGGCCCTAGTCCGGGTCTCAAACCACTATACTGCAGATGCAGAGGCCCTTTATCATATTCCTCCAGAATAACTTGCCAGACCTGAAAGTAGAATTCATAACCCTGGGAGCACCTTTTTTTCCACATTTTTAGGTCCCCTGTCAGCCATAGAATGGGAATTTTATTTCTTCTGACCCTCTCAAGTTGCCCGCTGTTGCAGAGGTCACCCATTGAGGCCTGATGGTTTTTCCCTCTCTTGGCAGATATGGTCTGTGCTGCATGAAGGAATACCGGAAGAACCTGGAGATGGCCTTCAACAGGTTGGATGCCGTGCTCCCCTCGTCCTGCTTGGTCATTTGGAACATGACGATGCCTCTGGGACCCAAGCTCAGAGGAGGCTTCCTTATACCAGAGGTAAGAGTGGGGTAAAGGTCTAGCCATTAAGGTTCCCAGCCTTAGGTTCCTCAGAGGATCATAGGATTTGAAGGATTCCAAAAGTCATCGTGACTGCTCTGACCTCTGAGGGAGAGAAGAGCAACCAGGCACAGCTCCATTGTGCCTTGGCCCTAGTGGCTGGCAAGAGAGCCTCTCTCCCTGTTCCAGCTGCCATTATTTTGGCCTCTGAGGGAGAGAAGAGCAGCCAGGCACAGCTCCATTGTGCCTTGGCCCTAGTGGCTGGCAGAGACGCTCCCTCCCTGTTCCAGCTGCCATTATTCTGGCCTCTGAGGGAGGGAAGAGCAGCCAGGCACAGCTTCCATTGTGCCTTGGCCCTAGTGTCTGCTGAGAAGCCCTCCCTTGAGAAGGCATTTTGCCTTCTTTCTACCCAGATGGCATTTGGCTGGCACTGGAATCAAGATGCTGGGTTAGGGCAAACAAGGGCCATTTCCTCACCAGGCTGTTATAGTGCTATTATTCCACTTTCAACATCCTATGGAATCCTGGGGTTTGCAGTTTAGGGAGGGACCTACAAAGATTGCACAGAATACATGCCTGCGTGGGTCACTAACAGGATGCTAGTCCTCATGTTTAGTCAGAATCTCCTTTCCTGTAATTTAAATCTGTTGTTTCACATCTTATTCCCTAGAGTAGCAGATGCTAAATTGGCTTTGTCTCCCACCTGGCAGCTCTTCAGATATTTGGAGGTGGCTGTTGTATCATTTCTCATTCACTTCTTCTCCAGGTCAAACAGGCTGTCTGGGTTCTCTCCTGGCTACTCTGGCTAGTTCCCTGAAAGCTTTTGGAGAGCTTAAAGGGCCACCATTAATATTTGAAAGAATGCCATTTAAAGAATGGAGCAAGCCTGTTTTCTGCTGCTTCAGAGACTAGAATATGGAGCAGTGGCTTCATACTTCAGGAAAAGGGATTCCTCCTAAGCATTAAGAAGAATTTCCTGAAGATAAGAACAATCTGACAGTGGAATGTGCTGCTGCCTAGGAGTATGATGGAGTCTTCTTCTTTGGAGGTTTTTAAAGAGAAGCTGGATGTTTGTCTGTCGGGAGTGCTTTGACGGCTTATCCCTGCATGGCAGGGGGTTGGACTGGATGGCCCTTGGGGTCTCTTCCATCTCTGTGGTTCTGTGTGTCAGAATTCAACTCCCTGCCTGTGCTTTTCTGCCAGCAAGGGAAGGAAGGTGACAGTACTTGCCCAAGAGGAGGAGGGGGCAGTAGGGGGTGTCTAAATGTGAACAAGTAGAGACGCCGAGCTGAGCCGAAGTTAAGGTCAAATCCAAAAGGTCCAGAATGCCAAAGGTCAGTCCAAAAGGGTCAAGAGAGCTGGAACATGAGGGTCGTGGGAGCTTGAGTAGCGATTTCCTACAAGCAAACAGCAAGCTGTGCCAACTGACTGACAAAAACAGGCTGACAAAAACAGGTGTTACTCATCATTCTTCTGTTTACTCAGTCTTGCCCAAACGGCTTCCCTCTGAGCTGCTCTTTTTTGTCTCCTCCATGGTTGGTGACTGGGGGGCAAAGGTGGATCTAATTCCTCTAAATCATTGCTGGTCCCCTCTCCCAGTGGCACAGGTTGCAACAACTCTGTCTCAGCTTGTCGTTTAGCTGATGGAGGTGTTTCCAAGATAGTTTGGTCTATCATTGGCTCTGTTTCTGACACAATCAATTGCTCACTGACCTCTGAGCCATCATCTATCACACTGTGATCTGTTTGTAGCAGCCAAATGTGTGATTCTCACTCTTCCTACCTATCACTACAAGGAATTCTACCCATGGTTTCCTGTTCCCTTCCCAAAGAATTCTGACCATTGGTTCCTTTTCTTCTCCTGAGGATTTCTGCCCATTGCTTCCTGTTCCTTTTCAGCTCCAACATTTGAGCAAGACCCTGCGCAATGACATCATTGAGGGCAATTTTTATGGTGCCACACTAGCCAGCTTCCACCTCTTTGACGTGGTGGACCTCCACTACCACTTCCGTTTTGACCTGGGCAACCGGGTGAAAGATGGCGTCCACTGGAACAATGTGGTGCATCGCAGGATCACCAACCTGCTCTTGTCCCATGTGGCAGACGCCTGGGGCGTTGTGGCCCCAGAGAAGAAGCTTCGTGAAGGTGAGTGGCCAGATCCTAGTCTTTTGGTAGCTCA
Source organism: Iguana delicatissima (assembly GCA_948472985.1). Lineage (NCBI taxonomy): Eukaryota > Metazoa > Chordata > Lepidosauria > Squamata > Iguanidae > Iguana > Iguana delicatissima. Next base: position 150,177 of record CAOKZL010000519.1, read on the forward strand.
CTGTGACGGGAGAAACCAGGCAAGCTTGACTGAAGGGAGTGCCACGAAAAGGGGCCTGTGTGGAGGAAATGTTACAAAAACTGAGGCTTGTCTCTGTCAGAAGGCAGATAGGGAAAAGCTGGCACAGAGACAGGGAGCAGATTTCAGGGATGTAGGAACAGTTGGCACAGAGACAAGAGAGTCACAGAGAGGAAAGGACAAGTCTTCAGCTAGGCTTCCCTTGCTTCACAAGTGTCTTTGCACAAGGATGAATAAATATGCACAATAACACAGAGGCAGAAGCATCTTGGCATAGGTGCCAACTGTGTGTTATCAGGCAATGGAGTGCCAAGATATTTAGCAGGCAGACAGATACAGCTGAACAATAAACTTGCCTGTCCAGGGTGAAGCAGAAATGTAGTCAAGTGTTGGTCCAAAGGTCAGGAATTCAGTGGGCAGCAAGATCAGAGAGTCCAAAGGTCGGAGAACACAGGCAGATGGTGAGCAGGGAATCTGTGGCTCACATAAAGGCAAGGGCCATTAAATGCACAAGTTGGTCTTGGCATCAAGCCAGCATCCTCAGCCTTCCTTAAGAAGGCTGGAGCCAGCTGGCTCTCATCCCAGCCTGCTTAGCTCCTGGTGCACTTGCCTTTGCTTGTCCTTCTTTGACGTAGCTATTCACGTAGAGAATTTGACTCCTGGCCTGTGACACACCTGAGATGGGGATGTTACGTATATTTGTGTGTTACCTAAAGAGAGTCTGTGACATGTTCTGGATGAAGTCTGGACAGGCGTCACCTGTGGCCATTGGTGGCTTCCATGCCAGTGAGGCATGCTCCCAGATATCTTCCAAGTAGGTTTGCCATCTTAGACCACTCCTCTGATATTTGGATTAAGACCTGGAATGGATTTACTTCCCCATTCAAATGGAAGCTGCCCTTAGGTGAGACCACTCTTGAGGAGCTGTTTTGAGCCGTTTCTCTTGTGTCCGCAGGACCGGTGCGGGATGGGAAGCCAACCATGTCCTTTGACCTCCAACCCGTGCTGCTGTGGCCACCTGTGCCTGGCTCTTCGCGGAGATTCCTGGAGCATTGCAATGCATCTAGGCCTGACCCTGATCTTTCTGTATTCCACGATGACTCCTTCCTCATTCCGAACAACGGAAGGTCATGCACACCTTTCCCTGGATTCACCAGCTTTGAGGACTCCCGTCTTCCACCGTTCCACCTGGATGGTATGTTTGGAGGCTGGTTCTTCTTTCTTTTCTTTTTTTTAAAAAACATTTTTATTCAAAGAAGAATGGGACCCATTATTAACATGGGTAAAACATGGGGAGAAATACAATTTTCATAGATTGATTGAGCCTTGATTAGACGTGTAATTTCACTATAAGAAAGTATATACAGTTCTCCCTCCACATTTGCAGGTTTGAGACTCGTGGATTTGATTATTCGCGGATGGCTTACCTCCCCCATTCCTCCTCCCATTCCCTAATGCAAGGAGAAGGTCTTCCCCCACCAGCTATGGCACTGGCAGCCAGTCGGGGACTGAAGTGGGGGGCATCTCCTCTACCCAGCTCCCCTTCCATGCCATTGAGGGCTCCATCGCGCTGGGGGCGGGTGGCAGAGGGAAGCGGGGAGGGCAGTCTGGACCTCCCCGCTCTCCTCTTGGAACGCTGCCTGCGCGATGGCCCCAGGGCCGAGTGGGAGAAGGATGCGGGGATTGAAATGTCGCTCTGTCCATTCTTCTCCGGCCCGTCCCCGGTGCCATCCTGCCTGGGGCGGGTGGGAGAAGGATATGGGGGTGGGCAGTCTTGTCCCTGATGCTCTCCTGGGGAGGGGGCGCAAGGAAGGGAGAGTGATCACTGGGGGAAATTATTCATGTTTTTTTCTTTTTTGTATTGATAATCTTTATAAAATATATGCATTTGTATTACGTATAACAGAACCTACAGAACGTAAATTTCTCAGTATACGACCTAGACACATATAAGATAAAAAATAATATTGGAAGCAAAATTGAAACCAAATACAGCCATGAGTCCCAGCCCCGTTGTTGTATGTCGGGAGTTTGAGCCACCTTATGCTGGATCGTATTTTATAATTGTAATGTTAAACTATAAATTTTAACTTATCATTAAAATGACAAAGCAAGGATGAGTACCACTTATTTGTATTTCATAAAGTTCTATTAATAGAAAAAAATACAAAAAAAAAGAACAAACAAATTATTTGTGGTTTTTTGACTTTCGCGGGGGTTCTCTGTACCTGTCCCCCGCGAACGTGGAGGGCCTACTGTACATAATTCTATGTTTATGGGAAGCTTAAGATAGCGTAAAGGTAAAAAAAATGGACCAATAAGTAGTGGGTAAATGCTAAGAATACTTACCTAACAGATAGAGGTAGGAAAAACCTTAATGAGAAACTTCAAGAACTTTAAGCAAACTACGTAATATTTTCTAAATAAAGGAAGATAGGAAGTTAATAGGACATAAATTGTGTCAAAATGTATTGTATAAAAGACATGGAATTAGCAATGGTGTGATACCATTACAAGAGGTACAATATGTATATAATCTGTTATAATCCGTTGTTGCAATGAAGATCAACTTTTATTTGCAATCCGTAACATAACATGTAAATTTTTTTTTTATAAAAATAAATTTAAAAATAATTTTTATGGAATAAAATCTACATAAGATAAAAATTGAACAACACATATTACAGAAACAAGTCACAGATTACTAAAACTACGCACAACTTACATTTCTGCACCAGGGCTTTCCAAACAATGTGTCACGACACATTAGTGTGTCGCCTGAAGCGTGTAGGTGTGTTGCCTACAATCTTGGAAATGTATGTTGTTATTTATAAATCATATATTTTTAAAAATGTATGAAAGGTTTTCATGAGATATGTTGTGTCCCCATACATTTTGTTATTACAATTTATGTGTCTCTTACAAGGGGTTAGTTTAATCTCCGGTTTGCTAGTAAAACCGAGTTACTGTGTCGCAAAATGATGCATGTCTAAAACAGTGCGTCACCAACTTGAAAAGTTCTGGTTTACACACTAATACACACTAATCCAAACTACTTCAATATATAACAAAAACCACAACTAACACAATACATAAAGATGACTTCCAGCTATTCTTTCTGTAGTTATATTTTAACCCTCAACATCTACGTCTGTCGATTAGATTTTGTCTATAGAATTAGGTCATATTAATAATAACACTAGGAATCAGCCAATAACATTACTTTTTTTTTCAAAGAGACAGTTAGGGGTTTCTACTCTTTCAGAAACATTATTAATAATTTTTCTTTAAACAAAATTAGCAGTTTAATCATTCCCACCCCCAAAAAAAAATCAAGCAGGAAATTACTGTCGTTGAAAACATGATCTTTACAAATTCTTTTCCATAATTCAGCGTATAACCTTCTTGCTGCTATGTTCATTCCAGTTTTTTTTACCACTAGCAGTGCATGCTATCTCACCTTCTTTATTAACTTGTTCATTTTTGAAATACGTATATCTAACTTATGTTTGGAGGCCCGTTTTTACCTTCCTTGTCTCCCAGCGTCTCTTAGGATTCTGGCTTCCATCCTCTCAGACTTTCCAGAAATGAAAGCTGGCTGCTAAACTGGGGCCATTTCCGCACAAGACTGTTATAGTGCTATTATTCCACTTTCAACCTCCTGTGGAATCCTGGGGTTTGCAGTTTAGGGAGGGGCCTTAAAGGCCATCCCCAGAGGCCCCTCCCTAAGCTGCAAACCCCAGGATTCCATAAGGGGTTGAAAGTGGAATAATAGCACTATAACAGGCTAGTGCGGAAATGGTCCTACTTGTCCTCTGAAACTGTCTCCATTTCTGAGCTCCACAGTACCTGGATTAACACAGTTGCCCACTTTCACCCCTGCCCCAGGAAGCCAAAAACCTTTTGACACACACAGACACCGATTTCAGCACAGAAAAACTTGAGAGTGTTGACCAAGGCTTGTGCAAAAAATTAGACTTATCTCAATAGAGGGCAGGTGATGTGGATGATTAAAACTCCTGACATGTTTCAGCCATTTGTAGATATCTTGAGGCCTTCTTTGGGCAGTATACAGAGAATATAAGTGACACATGGGGGCCTTTCTGTATCCGCTAGGGTTTGGTTCCTAGTCCGTGGATACCAAATCTCTTGGATGCTCATATCCTATCATATACCATGGTGTAATAAAATGGTGCCCCTTATGTAAAATGGCAAAATCAAAGTCCACTTTTTTGGATTTTTTAAAAATGTTTTACTATTTTGGTCACCCTCCTTATAGTGAGAGTGAGTGGTGGTTCCACATAATCAGTCAGTAAATGGCCATTTCCGCACTAGACTGTTATAGTGCTATTATTCCACTTTCAGCATCCTATGGACTCCTGGGCCTTTGAGGCCCCTCCCTAAACTGCAAACCCCTGGATTCCATAGGATGTTGAAAGTGGAATAATAGCACTGTAAAAGTCTAGTGCGGAAATGGCCAATGTCTCCTCTTCCCGGCTTTTCAAAATATGGTGACCCTAGGCTTAGTGTATCGGACCAGGAAGGCTGTAGCCAGTTCCCTCTTCTCTTTCTCCCCCTCTCTTTTTCTTTCTCTCCCCAGCGGTGGCGCTGGACCGCTTCTGCCGCCTCGAGAGGGTGGACCCTAGCCTCTTCTCAACATACCCCTTCCACGACGAAGAGGGCATCCCCTCGAGGCCCAGCCGCTGGCACAGGAGAGCTCACTGTGCTGCGGAGCACCGCCGTGGCCTCGTCATGCGCCGGCGTTCCTTCTGTGCCAGGGACTACACCCCTATAAGAGGGGCCGCGAAGCTTCCTGCGAAGGCCACTGAAGCCAGACCAAGCCTGGACTTGGAAAAATTGCTGCGGGAGTAGGGATTGGGGAGGAGAGGTGGGAAGGACCGTACCGCACGGATGCATCCCGTGGTGCCTGTTGGTTCTTTGTGTCAGCATGGGACTGGAAGGGGGCACGTCGACCATAGACTTTGTTGCCGGTTTGTATGGTCAGGAGTTTTGGTTATGGTGGTTGATGTCTTGTAGTTTGTGTGAAACCTTTGTGTGCGTGACCAGAGGTTTCATACGGGGTGACCTCTGAGTTTTGGAAGCTGAGAGCCTGTGAAAGAAATGTCCTGGCTAGGCTAGACGTTTATAGCATGTTTGGTGGTTCCTTTGGAGTTAATTTGTACCAGTACTTACCAGTAGTCTGGTGAGATGCCTGCATCACACCTGCCTGTCTTGTTGCATCGCCCAGAGAGTGTGCTCGACACTGAGATTTTGGTTTCCCTGCCTCTCTTTGCAATCCACTGGAAATTTCCTTCCTGGAAGCAAAGAAGCCCCATAGCACAATAGAAAGCAGATCTTGCTCTGGGCGGTTTTGAGCTATGTGCTTGACCCGTTTTGAATATTTTGTTATTCATTGCTACACACATGACTTGGAAGTCTTCCAGGTTTAACGAATCTCTGCTGCATCGACGGTTTAGATTTTTGAAAGTTTCTCATTATGGAGTCAGTAAGGGGTGAGCTTTACCAGAACATCCATTCAAAAGAGAAGCTCTTGAAAGTGGTGGGTAGGCGATCTCTTGTGTTGTGGTGAAGACTGCCAGATTGAAAACCAGAGAAAACCTTTACCTTTAAGCACTGCACAGAAGAGAGAATGTCAGCAGGTGAGGTTTGTTGGGTACCAAGCAACACCTTCTGGATTTTCATCTTTTATGCACTCATTAAATGTACAGGCACTTTCTCTGGTTTGCATCTTGGCAGTCTTAGTTGTGGTCGTTTTGCGGCTCATTTTTTAAAAACAAAGGCTAATTTTGTGTGTGTGTGTGGGAGGAGGGGAGGGTTGCCTTATTCCTTTTTTAAAAAGTTTCTTTCCTTTTCATCTTTAGCTTTTTCAGCTGGAGAACCTTGGTGTGAGGCTTTTGTCTGGAAAGGCATTATTAAAAAAACCTTATAAACTGAAGAATCTCCTTGTCTTTACTTTCTGTGGCCTGTAGGTAGCAAAAATTAGAATCTTCTCTGCCTATCACGCAATTTCAAGCTATAAGTCTCAACTGCAAAGAAGAGGGGGCAGTTTGCTTTGTGTAGGGTAAGGACAGCTGGATCTTAAAAGAAGTTACTTTTCGGTTGCTAATGGGGTTGAAATTTTATTACCCATGTTTTATTCTTCTTTGTCTCTAGTCTTCACAAGGCCAGTAAGGGGACTGGCCTCTGTCTGCATTGAAATCTCTTGATGCCATCTTGACCAACAAAATCTCAGACAGGATGGAGGTCTGTGACTCTCACATCATCACCATTTTTCTCCTGTGTGATTTTTAACATCTTTGCCTGGTGAAGAAGCCAGTGAAACTTTGAAAGTTTGCATAATGTATTTTATGCTTTGGAGTTGACCCAAATCCCTTGTGGCTTTGAATTTTGCTGTATTTTAGCTGTAAAAAAAGGCTCTTGAAGTGACTTGACAGGAGAGTCACTGTTCAGTGTGTGGAAGGGTTACTTACCATCCTTCAGACAGGATGATAAGACTACCTTTTCCCCAAAACTGGGTTGCAAGGGGAATATCAAAGTGAAAACAAAACAGATTTAAAAAAAACACGTACAAAGGTGAAAACACCCAAAAAGCATATCAATTGTGTGAGTCTCCTTGAGGGAACAAAGACTTTTTAGAAAAGAAGCCCACCCTTGAAGGAACTACAGTCGGCTCTGCTTTGTCAGTCTGATTGTCCTCTGCTAACTTGTTTTTTGGGGAATGTGAGATTCCCTCTGGACTTGTGGCTCAAAATCCCACTGCGGTTGTGCTGTAGAAGTTGATCTCTTTGCACTCAAACCTCTGTAGGAGCTTGTAAAGAAACGGGAGAGTGAAAATCAAGGGAATCCAAACCCTGGCTTTCTGTAGGCAGGCCAGCAAATTTGGCCTCCAGGCTAATAAAATAAAATCCTCCTTTTCCAAGAGTTTGGACCTCTAGTCCTTGAAACACCATAGGCGAAAGTGGTGCGAGTGTGTATGTGCAGGGCATTTAACCATGTTGTGATTGCGTGCCTGCAAGTTGTTTCCAACTTACAGTGACTCTAAGGCAAACCTATCACAAGGTTTTCTTAGCAAGATTTGTTTGGAGGGGGTTTGCCTTGCCTTTGAGGCTGAGAGAGTGTGACTTGCACAAGGTCACCTATCAGGTTTCTGTAGCCAAATAGGATCTGATCTTCAGAGCTCCCATTTCCTTTCCTACTGCTTTGGGCATTAAGTGTGACCGAAGCCATGCTGTGACTGGATCTGGCTCCTGTCACTTTGGAGCTGGAAAGTTGCTGCTAATAGGTCTCTGGGATAACAGAGAAGGAACCTTTTTTGAATTATTTAACCACTACTTTTCCTGGGCTTGAAACTGAAAAAAGCATACTAAGCAAGCCCCTGTGGCCCTTCTTTAATTCTTGAGGCTTGCCAGGATTCAATATTTTGATCCCACAGGTGTCAAAAGAGCCTAGTGCCCTCTTTTTTTCTTTCGGAGAAAACTAGAGCCGGGAAAGACACCAAGGGCCATCCAGTCCAGCCCCGTTCTCCCATGCAAGAAGGTACAGCCAAAGGACTTCCTTTGATCCAGCCTCTGTTTAAAAACCTCTGAAGAAGGAGACCCCACCACGCTCCAAGGCAGCAGCGTCTTCAGCTCTTACAATGAGGAAGTTCTTCCTAATGAGTGGAATCTCTTTTTCCATAGTTTGAAGCCATTGCTTCGTGTCCTGGTCTCTGGAGCAGCAGAAAACAAGTTTGCCCCATCTTCCCTATGACATCCCTTCCAATATTTAAACGTGGCGATCATGTCACTTCTTCACCTTCCCTTATCCAGGCTCAACACATCCCAGCACCCTAAGTCGCTTCTCATAGGGCATGGTTTCCAGCCCTTTTACCATTTCGATCCACCCTCTGGACACCATCCAGCTTGTCAATATCCTTCCTGAACTGTGTTGCCCAGAACTGCACGTGGGATTCCAGTTTGCGACCAACCAAAACAGAACAGAGTTGGTACTATTACTTCCCTCAACCTTGACCCTGAGCTCCTATTGATGCAGCCTGGAATTGCATTGGCTGTTTTAGCTGCTGCATAACGCTGTTGGCTGAGTGTTTTGATTCCACAGATGTTGAAAGAAACATACCTTTTTCCTTCCTACCTGCATCACATGACCAAAGTGCCCAGTCTTTGTACGTTTGCCAGGGTGGAGGGACCTTTCAGGATGAGTCATGGATGCTACTTGGGGAAAAGAAACCAGGAGGACTAAACGACGTCTGCTTCTGAAGCACTGTATTTGTGTGTCTTTGCTGTATTGCCAAGTTAGAAAAAGGTATTGGCTAGAATCCTTTTGGAGCGTTGTGTGTTTGTAAGTGGACTTACCCGTACAGGAAACAGAACTGCGAAGACATAGAATGTTTGTATTCAGTAGACAGCTGCTGCTTCATGTCTGCATAGCAGGCTCAGCAAAGGGACGGTGCACATTGATGCCCCATGCACAACAGAAGCACTACACCTCAGAGTGGGACAGAGGCATCACAAGAGTGGGCATTACATGGTACCTGTCAAGGTCAGGGACCCGGGTGGCGAGCCAGCCCGGAGAAGGGAGTGGGAGAGAGAGCAGAGTCCCGCCAGGAGGAGTCAAAGCAAGCAGTTACTCATAGGCAGTCCCATTTACCTAAGCAGAGCGACAAGCAAAAGCTGTAGTCAGAGGCCAAAATCCAGGGGTCAGGAGCCAAGAGATCAATCCAAGGTATCGAGCCGGGTGCTGGAAGCAAGGAACAGGCAAGGAGAGGGCTTGCAGAAAGTTTGCCACAAGCAAAGGAAAGCTTCCAGGCAGGCAGTTATATAGCCCAGGCAGAGGTGTGGCCGGTCACCGCTTCTTGAACTTAATCAAGGAAGCCTCCCCTTGCTCAGCTCTCTTGAGTCTCCGCCTTGTTTGTGGGCTGATTGAAGCAGGCTCCAGGGGATCCTTGGGATCACAGCTGGATCCCCATTGCAGGCAGAGGAGCGTCCGAGCCTGCTTGGTCCATGGAAGCAGGGGAAGCTCTTGAGCTGCAGGACTCATCTCCAGCCGGAGCCACCGGGACCACCAGCTGCTGCTCGTCGTCAGCAGCTCTTAAAGGGGCTTCAGTTATCACAGTACCAATGCGCATTGGGTATTCTTGTGGGTGTCCCCTTACGGTTACCTGAGGAATTTCACTGGGTTTTCTTAGAGGTGGTTCTGCCAGTTCCTTCCTCTGAAATAGAACCGGCAGCACCTGGCATTGATCAGAGGTCTCCCTTCTAAGTACTAACCAGGGCTGGCCCTGCTTAGCTGCCCAAATCAGACAGGGTCTGGTGCCTTTACGATATTTGGGCCTTGCACAGAATGAGGTAAGGGCATGTAAAAGCACGAACACTTAACACAGCACAGGTTCAAAGGCCTTCGACAAAACCGAAACGAACCACAGAAGTAACTGTACAGATTGCCTTGTAATTCAAAATGTTATGGAATGTACAGCTAAGAGGTAAACAGTTGCAAATAATCGACAGGAAAGACTTGTTACCATAAGACAGTCGTTCCTCTCCAGTTAAAATTTTGCATAATCGTTAAACACATTGGTTCACTAACATTACCAATAGTCATAAAAGTAAGTTAGCAGCTTTAAAAAAAAGCATTAAACAGTAAAAGGAGTGGGCAAGGAGTGGATAAAGTGTGGCCCATGGGTCATGTGTGGCCAACAGGTTCATTTTTGCAGCCCCTAGGAGTCAAGATTCTTTTTTCTTTTCCTCCAAAATACCCACTGAGAAGTATGAGGGGCTTTTGGACATGTTTTGGTGTCCGCAGCCCAATTTTGGCCCAGGAGTGTATTTTTTTTTTAAAAGGAAGCGACTTCCACCCACTTTCTGTTGTTAAAAAGCTTCTTCTAGGTCTAAAACGGCCTAAAAATGGAAAAATGCCTGTGTGCCTCCTAGAGGGTACTTGGGAATATTAGGGGACAACGTGCCTGTGGGTGTTTGTGTGCAGTGGAATATCCGGGAAAGGGGGCACTTGGGCAGCCCCTAGCCTTCTACGGTTGCTCACCTTGACTTAAAACAATACGCCTGCACATATTGAGTAAATCAGTTAGGTCCCCAAAAACTTTCATTAAAAGCCATTTTTTTAAAAAAATGTGCCACCAACATGGAGCCCGTTGGACTCCCAACGGGGGGGTGTTCTCCAAGGAGGGTCCCGCTGACACTACAAAATAGTCGAGCAAGGACTAAGTCAGGAGCAAAGAGGCCAAGTTGGGTGGGAAGAAGACGCAGAGAGGGAATCCAGAGAGAGAGAATCCAGGGAGCAGTGAATGGGTAGCCTGGTGTAGTCTAGCCAGAATCAAGGAGGCTGAAGGGTGGCAGAACAAGGGCAGGAGTGAGAAACTTTTAAAATCAGCACGGGCTCCAAGAAATCCTTTGGGTTGTCCCGAGTGGCCGGTGAGGCCCCCACTGATGACCTAAAAGCTAGGGTACCCACCAACTGTTTTCAGCATGCAACGCCTGGTGGGAGGACACAACGTGGCTCTGGGGGTGCCTGCCAAGTCCAGCAAGGCTGCCAAAGGCCAGCCCCTTCCCTGCCACAAAACCAAGCCACCATCTTCTTTCTGTGCCACCTCCTTGCCGTCTTGGGGAAAGGGCATTTCTGGTCACTGGGGTCCTGTGATCTCATAACGATAGATGTAGACGTAAAACTGAAGCAGCTTCGCCAGAAGGGACGGGCAGATCTCCTTGACCTTGCGGAAGCCCACGCCCTCGTACAACCGCTGAGCCGCGCACTGCACCACGGTGGTGCTCAGCACTACCTCCTTGTACCCACGCTCCTGGGCAAAGCGGATGACGGTTCTCGTGAGGCCCTTGGCGAGGCTGTGGCCTCGGTGCTCCTCCTTCACCGACATGCGCTTCAGCTCCAGCGCATGGCCCCTCAGGGAGGGGTCGTCGGGATGCACAACCGCCACCGTCCCCACCACTTCCTGGCCATGCTCCACCACCCAGAAGTGGCAGTCCTTGGCTTCCAGGTAGGTCCTCCTGATGTCCCGCATGTCTTCATCCAAAGCCTCCAGGACATAATTCCTCCAGATGGCCTTCGTGCGAATCCAGCCAGTGGCCAAGAGGGCAGACGTGACTCCAAGGGAGAAGAGGAAGGAGGCAGAGATTGCGTAGGCTGTGAGGAACACCCCCAGCAGGAGCAGGTGGGTCTGGGTCCGGGTCAGAAGGTACCGGAAGCCAGCGGGAGCATGCTCATTGATGCCTTTGGAGAATATGGCGCGTGCAGGCTCATAGTCCCTGTCCTCATAGCTGCGGATGTGGTACCCACCCATGGCGGAGTCGCATGCCCCGTTCTCCTGGAAAATGGAAGTATTTGTCAGTTAATCAGATTGGAAGAGCTATGTTTATTTGCCTGTATGTCCAATATCATTTCTCTTTTTCTGTACTTTTATTCTTCCAATAAGAAAATTGAATATTTATTTGTTCATGGGCCCTTACCACATTACACTGTTATAGCATTATTACTCCTCTTTAATTGCTATTGCATCACGTGGAATTCTGGGGTTTGTAGTTTATTGAGGCCCAAGTGCTCTCTGGCTGAGAATTCTAAGTGCCCTCCTAAAACTGTAAATCCCGGGAAATCCATACGATGTTGCCATGGCAGTTCAAGTGGAATAATTGTACTTTAACACCGTAGCATGATAGGGCCCAAAGATGGAAAGGGGCAAATTTGTGAGCTGTGTCAACACTTTCTTTCACAGGCTGCACCAGAAGAGATGTTATGCTAACTTTTTCCCTGTATTTTCCACAGGGAAGAAGAATGGGAAAGTTGAACTGCCGGGGAGGGGAGGGAGACATTTGAGGAAAAAAATCAACTTAAAAAATGGGGCTGAGAGCATGTGCTGGTTTCTGAGGTCACAGTTCCAACACCACTGCGTGCCGGCTCTGTAAGCTTGGCCACAGGAGAGTTGTTGAATCAGGTTTATCTGTGTGCCCTGGTGGGACTAAGCAAAAAGACGGGGGCAAAGATTTCAGGGGGGATTAGAGAGAAAACGATTTTAACCCGGTCTAAGAACACTGATCATTTTAAACAGTGTGGTACTGTATAATCCAAACACTGTGAATTCAAAGTAAATCATTCAACAATTAACACAAGTCAAACCCATGTCGCAATGTTAACACAAGAGAGATCAGAATTTATGTCATGGAGTTCTTGCTAGCAATTTTGTGACAGAAACCCACCCCCATGGCAGCAGAGAGCTGTAAATACGGGAAAAAAACCTTGCAACCTGCTTTGAAAAAATGAATACATGAAAGTGTTAAGTTTTTCAAAGTACAGGCTGCTTCATCTGGTGTACTTTGTGGACTCTAATCTCCCAAAGGATCTGCCCCAATAAAAGTCTCTTATCAATGAGGAAGGAGCAATGATCAGTCATTGCCCCCAGGAATTCATTAACTAAACAGCACTCTGCTTATGGCCAGAGGTTCACTGGGTTTGAAATGGGGGGATGAGTCGTGTATACAGAAGGTATACAAGCCTAGAAAGAAACTATCTTGCAGAAAGAAAAGGATTCAAGGCACTTGTGCAAAGTTACTTATGATTCCAAGAGCATACTATGATGCTGGGAGTTTAAATACCCTAAAGACACCAGATCCCATCTGATCTTGGAAGGCTAACCAGGGTCAGCCCTGGTTATACTTGGATGGGAGACTGCCACTAGATGCCAGGTACCGTAGACTATAAAGCAGAGAAAGGAACTGGCAACACTGCTGCTTCTTCCCCACCTAAGAAAACCCTATGCAATCCTTGGGGTTGCCCTAAGCTCACAGGCAATTTGATGGCACCTACCTGTACACTTCCTGTGATCTCACGCTCTCCTGTTTCTCTTCCCGCTGTTTTACTACAAACAACTGCAACCATCCTGTGATTTTGGAGCTCGACGGCAAGTTGCTGCCTGCCAGGTCTCTGAAAAGACACAGAAGGCTCTTTCCCTGAACCACGTTTCCTGGCCTTGGAGCTAGAAAACTTACGGATGCCGAGCATGTGCCGCACCAACTCCTCTCTCCCTCCGTGGCTCTTCGGGGTTGCCAGGACTCAGTGCTTTGTTTCCACAGATGCCTGAATAGTCTGGGTTGCCCTTCTTTTCTTCCTGCCTCACGTGACCAATGCCCCGCTCTGAACGCTTTGGCAGGGGAAAGGGGGCTGTTCTTTACCAACTGAGTTGCTGTGGGTGGGGGCCAGAATGCCCAATAGAAAGTCAGCTTCTGAGCCCTTGTGTGAGGTTTCCCTGCATCTCCCAGTGTTAAAAAAAAAAAAAACACTCTTTTTGCCAAAAAGAAGAGGCGGGAGTCCCAGGAGATTCTGTGCAGTGAATGGGACCCATTACTAAGGAGCCTCGCCTCCGAGCGCCCCAGTTTAGGAGATAATCCCACGGAGAGCCGTCTATCCCTAGCCGTCCCCTCGCTGTCAAACACCACGCGTGCACAAGCCCTCCTTCTCTTACCTGCTGCCGGAGGCGCATGCAGACCTCAGTCTCTCCGGCTGGCCTTCCTCTGTGTCAGCAGTGCTGCTTCCTAGTGGCTCCTCTGGCTGGAGAGATCCCTTCAGATCCCTCCTCCTGTTGGAAGGGCCAATCAGAAAGGAAGAGACACCTCCAAGTTCAAGGCACAAAGCCAGCTGGTGGAAGCATGTAGGTGGTACTGACATCTCTCTCTTGCCTGTCTTTTGCTATTGGTTCTCCTTTGCCTATAATTTTCCTCCCAGGGTTGTTGTGGGGATGAAGGGAGGGACACAGTCCCAATTCTCTAGTTAGGACAGTGTATATTCGTTGTGTTCCCAACCACATTGTATTGTTTGCTGTCCTCAGAATTTTGTCAGATCAATGAATTGCACGCACGCACAGAGCGAACAGGAGAGAACTGTGTCCCCGGAAGCCTGCACAGCGGTGGGCTTCCCGGACTGGAAGGGAAAATAATGCAACCTTCCAGGTGTTGAATTGCAGCTTCCAGTGTTCCTCGCCACTGGCTGCACCGCCTCGGGTTACTGGGACTATTGCAGTCCAACCACATTGTGTGGAGCCCTGCGTGATCGCCGCCCCTGCGTTCCATGGGCCACAGGGCAAAGTACAGTCTCTTGGCCTCATCGCAACAGGGAGTTTCCTTGCCTTGTGGATTTCCAAGGTGAGCTATGCAAAGCACTTTCTGGGTTCTAGAACAGAGGTAGGCAGTGGTAACCCTCCGTACATTTTTGGATCATAATTTCTCTGCATTGGCTGTGCTGCCTCACGGGAGTTGGAAGCCAAAATATGTAGAACAGGGGTAGGCTAAGTGTGGCTCCCGAATCCCACTTCTGTGGCCCCCTGCAGCCCCACATCTGTCCCCCTAAAGCCCACCAGTTTTCTAAAAAATCATTGACACAATTTTCAGGCCGTTTTTGCCCCCAAATGATACAGAAATCCCCCAACATGTGAAAACATCTTCACAAGCTAACAACCATCCTGTACTATCTCCAAAAACCTCCATTTTCCTCTAAAGTCTATCTCAAAATGGCAACAAGAAGCGATGGAATGTCACTTCCTGGGTTCATTTTGAGAGGGAATGCAGGAGGAAACAGGCATTTGGGCTTGCTCTGACGTCTATGGCCTGGAAATGGGTCTGGGGGAAAACTGGCCCGTTGGCCTCTATGCAATTGGCCAGTTCAGATTTAGGAGGCCAGACTTACTGACCTCCACTCTAGAAACATGCCTTCAGGGGATACTGATTCTCCATGTAGAGAAACATGTCAAAAAATATCCCACCTGTCATGCCAACATTAGTCGCGGAAGACCCAAAGTATTTTGTATGACATTCTAGGGCACACATTCAATTTCTGCAGGTTCATATCCTAGAGCAGGTTTATATCCAAAGGCTCGATGTCTGTATCAGGAATGTCGCCAATGCAATCTGTGTAAAGCAATGAAGCAGACTAGGTGACCTGAAATGTTTCTACCAAACTCTACTATCTAAACCACCCCTAAAATTGCACATTGTTCAACAGCAATCTCTTCTTTGAAAGTGTTGCATACCTCACTGCTGAATGTCTAATTGAGGCTATCTTAATAAACTGAAGTAGAATCATAGGGCTGAAAGAGACCACAAGGGCCATCAAGTCCAACCCTCTCCCACGCACGAATACACCATGGAAGTGCTCCTGACAGATGGCCATCCGGCCTCTGCTCAAAAACCTCCAAAGGAGATTCCACTGAGGCAGCATATTCCATTACCAAACTGCTTTTGCCCCATCATTTTATCAGCTTGTGTGATTTATTCAGTACCAGTTGCTATTTTTTCTGGCTAAAAGCTCTTTGGGTTAGTGGTTGCCTCATCATTTAGCTCAAACTTCAGAGAATTGGAAGAGGCCCCCAAAGGCCTTCCAGTCCAACCCCCTTCTGCCATGCTGGAAGACACCATCCAATTATTCCCAACAGATGGCCATCCAGCCTCTATTTTAAAAACCTTCAAAGGAGGTTCCACCACACTCCCAGGCAGCAGCATATTCCACTGTCAAACTGCTCTTACTGTCAGGAAGTCCCTCATAATGTTTAGGTGGAATCGCTTTTCTTGGAGTTTGAAGCCACTGCTCCTTTGTGTCCTAGTCTGTGGCATGGGGGAGCAGCAGAGGCAGTGGCAAAGCCCCCCAGCCACACTCTTCTGCCTTGTGAAGGAACCCTGCCATCTTGAAGGTAGAACCGGGCAGCAGGTGTGCTCCCCACCAGAGGTTCGAATATATTATACCAGTGGTTCTCAACCTGTGGGTCCCCAGATGTTTTAGGACTTCAGCTCCCAGAAGCCCTGAGCATTGACCATAGTGGCTGGGGCTTCTGGGAGCTGAAATCCACAAACATCTGGGGACCCACAGGTTGAGAACCACTGTATTATACCTTTTAAAATGCGTTATATATGGTTTGGTGGGGCCCTATAAATATTCATGGCTTGTTGACTTTCTTGGGGCTCCTGCACCCCTAGCACCACAAATGTGGAGAAATCATAACAATGTATAAATAAATATTTTAAAAATAAACATGTAATTTAATTATTCTGAGAGAAACTGGGACAAATGGTTCTTTGGTAGTCGCAGACCAAGCACGGACAAAGTCAGGCGATCCGTCAGACGGAAATCAGCCACTTCTTTATTTCCTCAAGTTCCACAGCACTGGTTCACAGACACACATTATGGCCACAGGCTAAGGACATACACAGCAATATGTCCAATGTGACAGCACACACAAAACATTGGAAGAGAGGTGACAAGCAGGCACAATCCTTTAGGGAAAATCTATGCCACAACAGCAGCATCTCCCTCAAAGTTTTCAAGAATATCTTGCAGGTTTGGGCCCATCTATATCATTTGTTTTTCCTGCAGAAGATGTAATCTTCCAAAACAGACCTTTCTGCTGAGAGAAGTTGAATGCTAGACTGCCTTTTCAAGGACCCTAAGAAGAGCCCAGTGAGGGCTCATCAAAGCCCTAGGTAATCTGGTACCTGCTCCCCATGCTGGCCAATGTGATACTTCTGAGAAGCCCCCAAGCAAGACATGAAAGCAACAGACCTCTCCCAGATTTCTTCCTCAGCAGGCAACACTTAGAAGTATCTTGCTGAGATCATGGAGGTAGCACAGACTGAATATGAATGGTAGCTGTTGATCGCTAGACCATCCATGAACCTAACTACAGTCTTCCCTTCACATTCTTGGGTTTGACCCTTGTGAAATTGATTATTCAAGAAGCACGTGCTTGCCTGCCCCTCAATTTCCCCCTCACATTCCCTTCTGTTAACCTGGGCTTGTGAGATTTGTTTTTAAAATGAGTGCTCCCTCCATTGCTGAAGGTTGTCCCCTCTGCATGTGGCTGCCCGTTCTGCTGTGTAACAGCTGACTGGTCAGGTACTCTTTCTTCTCCTACACCTCTTTTCTCAAGATGCCCACTGGAAGTAGCCAAAACACAAGAACTCTGCTCTTCTCCATCTCAGGGGAAAGTATGGATAAGCCCTTTGCCTTGTCTTGTTATTCCGCCCCCCTGCCGCACCTGGGCCAGAGGCAAAGGAATGAGAGGGGTGAGCTCTGGAGGGGAACTGCCAGTGGGGAGAGTTATTCAACGTTTTTCCACTTCCATGCGGATTCTGTGCCCTGAACCTTCACAAATGTGGAGGGGCTACTGTATGCCCTTTTTAAAATCATCTAAGCAGTTAGCTGTTGCACCATGTCCTACCAAATTATGTAGCTAAAACTTTGCAATGTATGAAGAACTCCTTCCCTTGGCTAGTCTCCGGTCTCTTATCATTAAGGTCTACTGGATAGCTCCAGGTTTTAATGATATGAGAGAAGACAGACACCCTCTATACCTACCTAATTAGGTCGTCCTTGCTTTCCTTTTATTCTTTAGCTACAAGGTCTCAAACATTGTTTCCTTTCATCACAGTTGAACTTCTTGAGTGCACCTGTGAATTCAGACACAAAAGTAGGGAAGAGGTGCAAACAAGATCATCAAGGCGTTGAAACAGCTTCCCCAAAGATAAAAGCATTCAAGGCTGCTGTGTGTGTGTGTGTGTGTGTGTGTGTGTGTACTCATGAAGACATTTCCTTTACATATTCCTTGATTTATTACACAATAAGCAAAACATGGTCCTCCAAACTGTGACTGGATTGCAACTCATATCGATCCCAGTCAGAAGAACCACTGGTGGGGAATAATGGGAGTTGCAGTTCAACAACATCTGGAGGGAGGCACTTTGCCCACTGTTGGTTTATACAACACAGATCTTTCCCCCAGGTGCAACTACAACTCCCATCACCATCCAGCAGGGGAACTGTAGTCCAACACACCTACCAGACCCCAGTTTGTTGAAGGTTGATAGAAAGACTGTTAATAATTTCTAGATCCTACTGTGAAAGGTGGGAGAAGGCAAAACCCCCTTCTCCATGAGCAAGAATTTCCCTCAAAAGACGCCCGACACACACAGTGACAGAGCAATTTCTGTGTTGCATTAGGAGCATAATGGAGGGGATGCTGAGCACCACATGCCAAGTACCCTGAGGAAACACACAGAAGTTTCTGCAGTAATGTGATGTGATAAAAGGGCCTCAGTTGGCAAAAGAACAAAATGACCAACCAGCTGCCCAAGGCAACAGAGCAAGAGTCTCTACTAGCACACTCTGGCTTTTTGAGGCAGTCACTTGCCATGTGCCTCAGGAGCTGTTCTCTCAAGAAACAAGGCAAGAGCATGAGACTGTTGATGAGGAGAAGAGGCATGACTGGTGGAGAACCCCTCTTTCTTTGGCAAAGAAAACAGAATTATGCAAATCTCATCTGGTTCAAAATCAGGGATCCTACTAATTTATGAACAGAATAAAAGGGGGGGGGACAAAGAGACCTTCTGAATACATTATTCTGGCTTCCTTCATTATGAAGACTCTTTGGAGCCTGTGACTGCCCACTGCGACAATCCAAAAGTTTGCGGCCAGAGTACTGGTAACCTGGCTCAATGCCCCAGACCAGCCCCTTCCCATCCTCTTCATTCCAGTGATTCCACAGAGCCTGCTGCACCCAGTGTCCAAAGGACAAAAAGCAATTAAATGCCCAATCCAGACAGTCACTACGGACCATTGCCTTGCTTCCCTCCTCAGTCCACAGAGGGAATATCATACCGATACTTGGAAATGGTGCAGTTCGCCAACCTGCCGTAGACGGTGGGTAGGAGATAGTGGTGATACACGTGGAAGCCCACACCTTCGTACATGGCCCGGGCCTCGTGCTGCACCATGAGTGTGTTCAGCACCACGGACTTGTAGCTGTGCTCTCGGGCGAAGGCGATCACAGTCCTGCACAGGGCCTTGGCGATACCTTGGCCTCGATAATCCTTCCGCACTGACATGCGCTTCAACATGAGCTCATCCTGGCACTCCTCAGAGGGCCTGGCTCCCACGATGGCTACCACGCAATCGTCTACCTCGGCCACCCAGAAACAAGCCCCTTTGTCCACTGGGTAAGTGGCCTGGATGTCCAGCAGGTCCTCTTGCAGGCAGCGGTCAATATACATGGACCAGATATAGCCCAGGAGTTGGCGTCCCACGGCCAGCAAGAGGGTGATGGCAAGGATGGGCAGGAGGAGCGACTTGGAGCTGGTGAGCAGGAGGCAGAAGGTGCAGGAAAGAACCAGGATCAGCCAGGGCTGCTTCAGCATGTGCACGCACAAGGTTGGCACGTGCTCACTCATCCCTGTGGCGAACAAGTCACGCACTGTCTCATAGTCCTCAGGGCGGTACTCACGGATATGGTAGGTCACCATGGTCAATGGGGCAGAGATGGGCAAAGAACAGTTGTGAGCTTGGCACCAGCACTAAAAGAATGTATTTGGTAGGAGTATACTAGAATCCTTGAACAAAGAAAGAAAGAAGGCTGTTATCAGAAGATAATTAACCAGTGCAGTTTAAGGTGTGACTCTTTGGACTGCAAACACAACTTTGGTTGTCAAGTAGACTGGCTGGAAGAGCAATCAAGAGCTTTAACACAGAAACAAGAGGCTACTCTGGTCTCTCTCCCACTGCTGGAAACAGGTCTCAAATTCTGGACTGTCTTGTTAGCAACCACAATTTTACTGTTCCTGTCTCCTACGTAGGTATGGGTGAGATTGTCTTTGTCTTCAAAATCACAACAAAATGCCCAGAAAGTGCTTCACAAGCACAGAACTGCCAGCAACAATTTTCTGCCTGTCCTTCCTAGACAATTCTAAGCTTGGTAGAGGGTCAGAGACTGCAAGAAAAAGGGAAGATGGATTTGTTTGACCACTGAAAACAAGTGCTATCATCTTCCCTGTGGTGCCACAATCTTCTTTACCCCCCTCATTTCTTTTCCTCAGCCCTCATTTTCTTAGTTTCTCGTGGGGCCACGCAGATTTTGTAGATCTACTCAAATCAATAACCTCTGACATAATTTCCCCCAATCAACATATCCTCTTCAAATAGGTTTCATACTACATAAGTCCAGTGCCCCCTTCAGGAAAAAAAATGGGCTAGTTGGAACACTTCTTTTTTTTAAATTTTTTATTAAAATTTTCAATAAAAAAACCCCTCTCCACTTTCAGACATCAATTTTCCCAGTTGAATCTGAGCTTAACATTTCATTCCTTATAAACATTCAGTTCTATACACTGTCTCTATTTTACAATCATAAACTATTACTTTTAACTTATATTTTACTATTTACATCTTATCTTTTATCACCCCATTTCATCTTCCTTCTTTCTCACAGCCTTCTTTCTTTCCCCCTACTTCATTCTTTTATCCAGTTCAATACCTCTCGCCATTCTTTTTCAAAGCCCTGGATTCGCTTATTTTTAAGTGAAAAAGTTAGCTTTTCTGCCGCTACCATATCCAGGACTTTGAATTTCCATTCTCTTATATCAATATATTTTCCTTCTTTCCAGTGTTGAGCATAAGTCAATCTTGCTGCAGTTATTATATATAAAAATGTCTTTTGATGAAATCTTATTTCTCTTTGTTGCCCTAACATATTCAACAAATAAAGTTCTGGCTTCATTTCAAAATTAAAACCATACATTCTTTGAATTTCATCATGTACTTCTTTCCAAAACTTCTTTGCTATTTTGCAAGTCCACCACATATGAAAAAAAGATCCCTCTTTCTCATCACATTTCCAACATTTTCCATTCCCATTTCCTGTTATTTTTTTTCAATTTTACAGGTGTCATATACCATCTATATAACATTTTATAAAAATTTTCTCTTAAATTCAAACACTTCTTTTAACAGCCATTAAGCAGTCATAACAGCCTAGACTTGACACAAGGGCTATGAATGGCCAAACCCAATTCATAAGTATTAGGGACTACATTTTGCAGAATGCAAGTCCACTGAAACTGCCATGTATGGTAGTGGTTTAGCAATACCAGAACATTTTTAATTTTGCTACAGTTCCAGCTTAGATTTTCTTCCACTCATGTTGCACAATGACACCATATTTCCATTTCAGGAAAGAGATCCACAGGGAAAATTTTCCACTGATTATGAACTACATCTAATTACTGCTTAAGATAAACTTCAGAGTGATGAAGCAGTTAGTTACCTCTTCACACAGCAAATGAAGAGTAGGCAGCACTGATTCCTGTTGCTATCATGCCCAGTACCACACTTCAATATCTGCAAAACTGCAGCATGTGTTTTTAAACTGTTTTTTGTCCAGTCACTGTTTTAATGCTATCATCTGTTTAGCTGAATTTTAATATTATAAACGTACTGTGTCTTTCAGTATAAAAAATTAGAAAGAAACCTTGATACATATTTGAGACTAAGGAAAGGAAATTTCTAACATAAAACCTTCCTGAACTCCAGTCTTCTGCATGCAGTATAGTTTTTTATGTTGAAACAGACCAACAGCATTGTAATTTTTAAGTTTATTTTTCCATTTTTTAGAAAATAATGAAGTGAGTCACCTCAGGAACCAGTGTTCGAAGAAAGGAGGGATGTAGAATAATAGAAATTAACTGTCAGTAAAATCCTCACTGAGGAATGTCCTTTCCATCCCTGACATCTATCAACAGATAGTGTTGGCAGCTTTTCAAAGCACCAATAAGGGACAGGTGAAGTTCAAAATATGCAGAGTTAACAACCAGGCAGGACCTATGAACAAGTTTTCATTCTATCTAAAGACCAAAGGAAAGCACTCATTTCAGTTAACAGCCATGTAGTTCTCTGTAAAATTCACATTATTGACATTCATACGTTGCATTTTGGCATAATGGAAGCCCCACACGCCAAAATACAGGATTTTTTTTTACATCTTCTACAGTTTACATTATAGGGAAAGTTTTCCAACCCTCAAATAGGAGATATCCCTCATAAGAAAGGCTGACAGTTGCCCCTTCTTATCAGACAGACATCTCACCAGGGGAGGGGACGCCATTTGCGGCTCCGCCTCAGGCAGCAAAATATCTTGGGTCGGCACTGCTGCTGCTTCTCTCCCTCCCTCACCCCCAAAACAAAGGCCCGGTATCCCGTCCATTCCCATCCCGCCGAGGCTGCTCGGCCTTCCCTTCGTCACCTCAGGCTCCCTACCCTCTCAGGACCCCCCCCCGCCTCCCCAAAACCTACACTGACCTTCTCTCTTCCCACCGCAGCAACATGTACGACACACCACACAACCAAGCTTCGGCGTTGCGTCACTTCCGGCGCTCTAGGCAGACTCTTCTCTCCGTGACCCGGCCTCTCTCCCACGTGACCTCCTTCATCAATCAGGAGCAGGGGCTCTCACTCGCCGAAGCGAAGCTCAGAGGGCGCACGCGCCGGCAGCTGACTGCTCCAAGGGCGCATGCGCACCACCGATGAGTTAAAAAGGTTTCAACTCTATGGTAAAATGCAACGTCATCCAAAAGGACCATAGAGTTCAGACCTTTTTTTTTGATAAAGAGTGACAAGGCCTGGTGTGGTTTTAACAACAGCAATAATAATAATAATATTTATTACGCCCTTTTCACCCAACTCAACAGTTTCATCTGGTTGCTGTCTAACTTTTTATTTTTTTAAAAAAAATATCTGGGCCCATTATGTCCTGTCAGCGACTCTACCACAAACAGGAAGTAAGAACACCGGAAGTCCCGTGTCTAAATTCCGGGAGGCTCACGCTAAACAGGAGGAAGGGTTCCAAAAGACTGAGGGGGCGGGCCTTCAGGAAGGCGGGGGCTGGCCTGCTCCAAAGAGGCGGGGCTTCAAGTTGCGCGTTAATTGGCTGGTTCTAACGATAAGGGGAGGAGCCAGCCTGGTGTAGTGTAGACTCTGGAGATCGGGGTTCGAATTCTCGACGCAGCCGCGGAGACTCAGTGGGCAGGGCGCGCTCTCTCAGCCTCAGAGGGGAAGTAAATGCAAACCCCCTCCTCCTGAGATGTTTTGTTCCTTGTGAGGCCGACTCGACCGCAGTTAAGCAAGCAGGCACCTGTGAGTTCTGCCAAACCATTTTGTAGGTCTGGTCTTTTTTGCGGTGTCTTGTCCTCTCCATGAACTTCATCTGCAGAACACAGAGGGGGAATTGCACGGCTCCGAGACCGGCCTGGACTGGTGGTTTCGGACTGCTCACGAAGCAGCCAACATGAAGACTTAGGCCGTTTCCGCACCAGACTGCTATAGCGCTATCATTCCACTTCCAACCTCCTGTGGAACCCTGGGAGGGGCCTTTAGAATTCTCAGCCAGAGAGCTCTTGGGCCTCAGGAAACTACGAACTCTAGAATTATTATCTTTATTATTTTTATTTTTATCCTGCTTTTCTCTCCGGGGGTCTCAAAGCAGCTTACAGCCATTAAAAGAAACATAATTAAAAACTGTCATGTACAAAAGTTAAAAATTAAACCACAATAATTAAAACATGTTAATATACATATAAAAACAGTATAAAAATCTCAATATACAGGTTAAAATACAAATATATATATATATATATATGAGTGTATATACATATACACATTCATATAGAGTTATATATATAATCTCATTCTCAGCTTGGAGGGGGTGTGATAAGAACATGGTTTCATGTTGTTTTGTCATCAGAGGGGGAGACCCCCTCCCATCAACTGTCTTGCTGTTTTGTTAGTAGTTAATTGATGGACTGTTAATTGTTGTGTGTTTTAAGGAGTTGGTTTGGGTGGGTTGGTGGGTGGGGAGGATTGGGTATGTTTTTAATGTTTTTTAATGTATTTAATGTATTTTATGTTGTTTGCCGCCTCGATCCATGTGGAGAGGCGGGATAGAAATAAATTATTTTATTATTATTATTATTATTATTATTATTATTATTATCTGTTAATTGTCAGATATTTTTGTGTAACCCTAAGCCTGAGAATGTTCTTAAGTACTTGTACAACTGGACTAGATTTGGCGCGTTAGGGAATGCTATTTTACCAGCTTGCTGGCCACTGTAATACGGACTTTTACCAACGTGTGACACTGCTATGCAGATGCTCTTTCGAAATGTACTGTGAGTAGATTGATACGCCTGTGTCTAGACTTGAAAGTGCCACTGTATGTTTTGTAAACATCTGTGAAATGTTATCTATGTCATATGTGTATATATATTATGTTATATATATGTTATGTTATCATGTGGAATGTACGTTTTTTATCTTTTCTCTCTCCTACTAATTTCCCCTTCCCTTCCATTGTTCTGTTGAATAAAAATAAATTTTAAAAAATCTCAATTAAATAGCAATTAAAATGACCAGCACCAATAGAAATTGCCTGCTGGAAGAGGAGTGTTTTTAGCTGTTTCCTGAAGGTAGGCAAGGAGGGTGCCAGGATTCCAGAGCCTGGGAGCAGCCACCGGGAAGGCCCCGTCTCTCCCGTGTTCCCACCAAATGCACCTGCGAGGTGGGAATTCCACAGCATGTTCAAAGTGGAATCATGGCACTATAACAGTGCAGGGTGGAAATGGCCTCTGATCAGCTATGCAAGTAGTTTAGATAAGTGTGCAGTGAAATTCCTTGGAAGTTTGCCTTCTTGGTTTCCTAACCTAGTATATAAGAGGCATGTGTGTGTGTTCAGTAAACTGGTCTCACCTCTGACTGCATAGCCCAGGAGTAAGGTCTGACCCTTTTGATCAAAATCTCTGTGTTGCATGTTTTCCTTTTCTGACCAGATCTAGACTTTCCTTCATAGGTCCACGCCAACTTGGGGAACAGGATAGCCGCGGTTTCCAGTCAGACAGACTCCTGATTCAGCCAGTTCAGTCCTATCAACTCTGATACACCGCAGCCATGACTCTACAGGGGTTCAGGAAAGATTCTTTCCTAATCCTGACTTGGAAGTCTTTGATATACTGGATCTTTGTCCTGGTTGGGCCAGCACTGCTCAGCTTCTGCAATGAAATGAAGTCTGGTATGTTGAACTCTGGTATGTTGGACTCCTTTGGGACTCTGTTTTATGGTGGTGGTCCTAGGTCACCTATGTCTGGGAATAACCACCGCTGAACTCAAGGGACTTTCTTCTCATTGAACACGCATTGTATGAGTACAGAAAGTGCAGCCCTCCACATGTTACTGAACCACAAGTCCCAGCATTCTTCACCACTGGCTATGATGGGTAAGGTTACTGAGAATTTGCAATTGGACAACATTGGGAAGGATGCCCTTCGCTCACCCTAAGCTTACAGGATCAATCTGTGTGACAGTTACAATTGCAGAATCTGGAGCAAAGCCATCCGGTGTAACTTTCTTGTTTCGCAGCCCCTCTTTGTTGATTATTAAATCTGGAAAATTACCAAAAAAATGACACTTGTGGCACTGTATCATTTTGGTTGCTCCTAATAATGGTGTTAACATACTCAAATGCTAGGGTTACCCTTGTTCACTATTTACATCGATGGATTTCCAAACATGTACTACCTCTATAGATAGTCCATATCTGTAAGCCACCTTTTTCTTCACTTCTTATTTAGCCATATATTCTGTTTTAAAGCAGGGAAATCTTTGAAAGTGAAGATTTCTGCAGTTTTCAGAGCAGTTTACATATTTTAGTATTTGGTTCATACTGTGTGCTCTATATTTCTTAAGAAGCTACCTTGCTATCCAGAAGTGTATGTGGGTCTCAATTTATGTTGGGGTTGGTGCAGATAACGCTGCCCCATTTGGAATAGATGTGTGGAAAATAGACTCTACACAAGGAGTGTTTTGGAAGGTTAAATAGCAAACAATGTTTATTTGGAAACATTCTGTCCGAATGCCGCTTGGCTAGCAAGGGCACTTCAATGCCAGCATTTTTCTACTTTGAAAAGTTTTACAAAACAGGTTCTTTCTCTCCTTCCCAGGACTTTATATATGGCATGTTCCAGTCAGGGCCTGCCCATCAGAATAAGAGATGCCATTGGTTTCTGCTGGTGTCCATGACCAAGCAATGGAAAAATCACTTTTCCAAGCTCTGATTCTCCCCTGCTCCACTACCCTTGCTTGTATTGAAGAATATGATACAAAAGACGTATAAAATGTACTGGGGAGAATATCTTAATTGTGGAAAGCACAATTTACCTTCAACCCTAAGCTTCTGACATGTTGCTTGTGCGTACGGCCATTTTGAAGTGGGTTGCCATCATCTTCTCCAGAAACACGTAGCAGAGAAGTGCAGTAGCACAGAGTTCATGAAATATCTACAATCTCTTCTTAGGCTCAATGAGACCTGATTCAAAAATGCCCCTCAAGAGTGTCCAGAGATGGAAAACACAGCTTGCCAGGAGATGCTAAGAACGGCAGTCTAATACAGTCTGGGAGGGCATCAGGCTGGGGAAGGCTGAATTTTGCAAAAGGAGACTTACACTATTGTGTATATCTCATCTTCAGAATTAAGAGCATGCAACCGTGCCGTTGTGGTTGGCGTGTGATTTGGGATCAGAAACTGATGCAACATTTATTGAGACAAGAAAGGACTAGGAGATTGCGCTGGACTTTCAAGGAAGAATTTCATTAAGAGGAAATGTCATGTTGAAGAGGGAGCGGGCTTGTCTTCCGCTGCTCCAGAGACTAGGACAAGGAGCAATGGATTCAAGCTGCAGGAAAGGAGATTCCACCTGAACCTCAGGAAGAACTTCCTGACGGTCAGAGCTGTCCGGCAGTGGAATCTGCTGCCTCCATGGAGCGTGGTGGAGTTGCCTCCTTCTTTGGAGGTGTTTAAGCAGAGGCTGGAAAGAGAGGGCTTTTTGGGGTTCCAGCCTTTGTCAGGGTTGTTAGTCCTCAAGAAAGTTTCTCTCCCTTTAAGGGTTCCATTGAGATTTCTTTTGGTAAGCACGGCTTTTTCGAACAGAGTGCTAAAGACAGAAGAGAGTCCACACTTTATGGGCACTTCTTTTTCAGGGCCACTCTTAAAGGTACAGAGACTGAGATCCTACATTCACCAGGTGGAATGCAATGTTACCTCCCATCCTGTCAGCTTGGAGTGAAAAGAAACGAGGATGTGCTTGTAGATAGGATGCACTTTCTTTCCTTCCCCTTGGAGCGTAGACTGGCTGCATTTTCATTGTCTGAGCTGATACCCTCTTTTCTTCCAGTAAATAGCCACCCCTACCAGGGCTTGACAAATGCTTGGGGTGAGAGGCAGAGGTTTTGGATGGGATGCAAAGAGTTAAAGAAATTAGACCCACCCATGCACGGTTGCCAGCTTTGCTTTTCCCAAAGTGCAGAAACCACATATTATTGATTGGTTGTTGGCACGTCCACTCAAGATAAGGAAAGAAGCTGTTGTGATAAGGGGGGAGGCTCCTGATGGCACTTTCTTTGTTTTGGGTAGGGCTGAGTGCTTCCACACCTTCCTCACTTGGCCCGCCTCTGGGCCCGGAGTTTGCGCACCCTGAGCTGGCGAAGGCGCAAGACTAAATCCTTGGGGACCTTCCCACCTTTGGCCAGGATTTCCCTCAGCCGCTGCTTGGGCGTCTTTGTCAAGCGAAAGTCGCAGATAGTAGGGGT
Organism: Iguana delicatissima; assembly: GCA_948472985.1. Lineage (NCBI taxonomy): Eukaryota > Metazoa > Chordata > Lepidosauria > Squamata > Iguanidae > Iguana > Iguana delicatissima. The sequence continues at coordinate 177,675 of CAOKZL010000519.1, forward strand.
GTCCTCGTAAGAGACACGGCAGTTCCGGGTAACAGGGTGGTAGCCCTCAGCCGAGGCTGTGACCTCGTACTCTCCGGGGTTGAGCAGGCGCCAGTAGTCACCGTCAAAAGCTGGGGGATAAGGGGGAAAAAAGGGCATTTGAGGATAACTGTGAGAATGTGGGAAAATTAAAAATTAAGTGGCCTAGAGCTTGTGGAGAGGGAAGATCTAAAAATAACCTTAAGGTCAAAGGAAAAGTCATTTTTTTTTTAATTTTAAATTTTAAAACATACTGTAACACATTACAATATTTTCCTATATAGCGCTTTTCCTTAAGAGTGAGTTTCCACCAGTACCATAGCCTTTCATTCCAAGTGTTGGAAGGGGGCACAAGGGTAATCTGTTTCAACCTTCTGCCGTGCAGGAATACACAACTAAACTTCTGAACAACTACACTGTTGTTGAAAGTGCCCATTCAGCTGGTATTTAAAGACCTCCAGAGATGGAGAGTCTGTCCCCTTGAGACAGTCTCCCCATTCTCAAACAATTCTTAGAGTAAAATTTTTCCCCCCATAATGTTTAGGTAGCATCTTTTTTATTCTAACTTGAAAACCCATTGTTTTGTGTTTTAGTCTCTGGAGCAACAGCAAAGAAGCAGGCTCCATTTCCTACATGACATGCCTTCAGGTATTTAAAAATCGCTACCATGTCACCTCCCATGGCACAGCGGGACTCTGCTATCTGGGGATGCTGGCAGGTATAGTCCGTCACTACCAAGGATGGGTCAGGTTGAGAAATGCTGATGTAGAAGAACAGAGTTTGGCAAGATTAAAGATGGGGAAAAATTAGTTTCTAGATATTTCCCAGTGCTCAGGAAACCCCACTGAGTAGTATGGAGCACCAGTGAGTTTCTTCATGCTTTGCAAAGTCTTGTGGAATTTAAAGTGACCTGAGAAGTAGGAATGAAAAGTCCTTGATAATGCTGGGAGTTCCCAGGAAATATTTTGGGATTAAAAAAAAGTCACGTGGATCTCGGAAATAAAATTGGTTTGTGCAACAACAAAACTGGGGACCTTCAGAGACTTTTTTTCTCATCTGAGGTCCCTCTGCCTGCCTGCCTGCCTGCCTGTCTGTCTATCTTTTCCCATCTTTATTTATGCCCTCTGTTTTCCTCCGTAATGAGACTCAAAATGGACAGTTTGGATCTTTTTTTACCTGTCCTGATGTCATGGTTGATGCCTTCCACTGAAATGATGGCATCTGCAATGCCTTCTTCGGTGTCTTTGTCTCGGACCATCCCCTTAATGCCCCTGCGGGTCTGTAAGGACAGGGTCAGTTAGTGCATCCATCAGTTGAAACTGCCAGATGACTGGCAATTGAAATTCTAAGGTCTGGGGGCACCCAGGGCCATGGGAACACGCACAGACACGGACACAGACACACACACACACACACACACACACACACACACACAGCCCTGAGCAAGAAACTATGATGCCATCTGGTCACTTGGGGAAACTTCAGCAAGTCCGGGGCCAATTTTCTGCCTTGAGACCCTTTGGACTTTGCAAAATGGCAAATAAAGCTCATGTTAAACAGTACAAGGAACACAGTGACCTATTTGAAATTATTACTGTTGTTGTTATTTTATTTATTTATATCCCACTGGACTCAAAGTGGCTCACAACATTCAAACAATGCAAAAGAGCAAAGATGGAGACTATCCTGGACTCTGTGAGAGAGAGTTCCAAAGTCTACAAGCAACCACCAAGAGGGTCTTTTCTCTTGTCCCTGCAAAATGCACCTAAGAAGGTGGTGGGACAGAGAGAGGGGCCTCTCCAGGTGATCTTAGAGCTCTACAGGGCTCACAAAGGGAGATGTGTTCCTTCAAATAACCTGGTCCCAAGATAAATATGTTTGAAAGATGATTTACCACTCCAGGATGTGTCCAGAAGAGGCCAGGCATCATTTTATTTTTTGGCCAGAGCCTGCACAGTCCACCCAATATAGCCCTAGGCCGTACACTTCAGAGCAAGACTGGGTAACCTGTGACACTCCTAGAGGCTGTTGGACGGTGCCAAGGCAACTGGAATCCAATCCTCAGGGCTCCTGTTTTGTCCACACCCGTTCCTCTTACCTGCTCCATGTACAGCAGCAAAGATTCCTTGTTGTTCTCCCACTCCCGGGGCAGCTCCGACTCGTGGGGGAACTTATCGCAGGACAGTTCGACTGTGATCTCAAAGCAGTTTGTGTGAAGGTAGCTGAAGTCGTTCATACCTGCAGTGGGAGACAAAAGACCAGTGGCACAGAGCAGGGAGTGGTTTCATCACAATGTAGACTCTCAGTGTTGAGCCTCCCTTATCTGGAAATCTGAAAACCTCCCCAAACCAAAACTTTTTGCTGCCAGTTGCCTGCTTCTGCCTTTGAGGTGGCGGCTGTGGCACTCCTGCTTTTCATCTTTTTGTCACCAGCTGCCTACTTCTGCCTTCAAGATGGCAGCTGCAATGTTCTCTCTCAGCCAAGAAAGCCAATGCAATTCTCGGTTACATCAACAGGAGTATGGTGTCTAGATCGAGGGAGGTACTGGTAGCACTCTACTCTGCTTTGGTTAGACCTCATCTTGAATACTGTGTCCAGTTCTGGGCACCCCAGAAGGACATCGTCAAGCTGGAGCAAGTCCAGAGGAGGGCGACCAAAAGGGTGAGGGGCCTGGAAGCCATGCCCTATGATGATAGACTTAGAGAGCTGGATATGTTTAGTCTGTAGAAGAGAAGGTTAAGGAGAGACATGATAGCCGTGTGGAATATTTGAAGGGATGCCATGTAGAGGAAGGAGAGGGCTTGTTTTCTGCTGCTCCAGAGACCAGGACAAGGAGCAATGGATTCAAGCTGCAGGAAAGGAGAACCTCAGGAAGAAATTCCTGGCGGTCAGAGCTGTCCGGCAGTGGAACAGGCTGCCTCCATGGAGTGTGGTGGAGTCTCCTTCTTTGGAGGTTTTTAAGCAGAGGCTGGATGGCCATCTGTTGGGAATGCTTTGATGGGTGTTCCTGCATAGCAGGGGGTTGGACTGGATGGCCCCTGGGGTTTCTCCCAACTCTACATTTCTATGATTCTATGATCTGAGAGATGAATGAGCTTGAATGCTTCAGCCATTGCCTCAAAGGTGGAACTGGGTGGCTGGCAGCAAAAGAGAGAGACTGAGGATTTGTGAAACGGTGGGAGGCATGGATTTGCGCTGAGCACTAAGTTTGGGTTCCTTCAGGTAAATAGTTTTCAGGTAAGAAAATAGCATTTGTGATTTTTATTTTGTTTTTATGTTATTTTTACTTGTGTTTGGTTGAGAATTAGAGTTTCCCAAGGTGGTTAGCCCTCTGGAGGAAGTTCTATGAAAGCTAAAGCTCTTAGGAATTAGACTTCTTTTAGTAGAGTTGCAGAAAAAGCATGTCCCAATCTCTGTGCGGCTTCCCTGAACTGGAGGCTGACTTGAATGCAAAACAAGGCAGGAAGTTTCAGGTTCCAAACTTAAAAGATTTACTAATAAACTTTAAAATTACATATGTTTTGGAGAAACTAGATCCTAACAAACAGAAGGATTAGGGAAGATGGTAGCTTCATTCTTAGCTCACCAACTTCTTGGTGGAGAGACTAGTATAGCAGAGAGAAGGTGCTAGAAGCAAGGTGCTAGAAGCAAGGTGCTAGAAGCAAGGTGCTAGAAGCAAGGTGCTAGAAGCAAGATTGCAAAAAGGTGGGGGGAAGAGAGAGAGGGGTGGGCTTCTATATAAGGCCAATGACTGACCCCAGGGTGTATTCTGGGTTGCGTGGTCTGGATACCATAGCCAATCATGTTAAATAACACAGAGCAACAATTGAGACTTCAGGTGAGAGACCAGAGGGCTTTACATGCAAAGGCAAAATTAACCCTATGCTAGCCAAGCCCCGTTTGTCCTAGAACAAGAGTTGTGACGGGGTAAGGGGAATACCAGAATTTTCCAGCATGTTTTTTCCTAATCCCTGCAAAAGTATAGAGCTCACTGTAGTAGATTTAGAAAGGTTGGAGATGTCAGAAAAGGTTGGACCAAATACTTTGTGATGTGGGTTGTTAAGTGCACCTGTGGAGAGCCATGTGATTCTAGCTGAGTCATGCTGAGTCATGCTGATGAGCAACCAGGGGAGAAGGTTGTATCAGGTGTGGGGAGACCGCAAAGATTGGCAGGATTGCATCAGCTAATGCGAGTATAAATGTAGCTGAGAGCTAGCCAACAAGTTGTGCATGGTGTCTAATGTGTCTGCCGGAGGCTCTGTCAGAAAGAGCAAGCAGAGGGATGCTGGAATGCCTTCTGGAGATTCTTGTAAATATGTATGCATTGTAACTCAAGAATAAATTGCCTCCTTGATGGAAGAAAACAATTGGTGTGGGTGAGTTTTTCCTGGCTACAGTGCATTGCAGCCAAGTTATTCTCTGCTGCTGGGCACACTTCCAAAGCTGTGGGAACAATCTCTGCTATATTTTGGGCATGACAGAAGAAGTATATGACTGGTGATTATAATCAGAGAAGTTACTTTATATAGTCATGTATAATCATCATTAGGAAAGTTGGAATCCTTTATTACTGTTCTTTCTTATTCTTGCCTTTTCTATATTCTCTTTCTTTCTTTCTTTCTTTCTTTCTTTCTTTCTTCTTTCTTTTTTGTTCGCATATTTTCTGATCTTTTATTGTATTGGAAAATGCTTAATTAGAATAATAAAAAGGAAGCACTGAGTGTGGTGGGGGGCTTCCTCCCACTTGGTTAGCTTACTTCCAGGCACAGTGTGCCAGTTGGCCCCATTGATGATGTTCCCTTCCCGCATGAAGTCGTCATAATGGCAAAGCCGCCGGTCATCGTCCACCATGGCCAGGTTAGAGGTGGCATAAACCGTGGCGAGCCAGCGGAAAACAGCGTCATCAGCTGTGGGCGTGAGCTCTTGGGCCTTCCAGTAGGTGCGGGTCATGTCGAAAGGGTACGTCACCACCAGCTCCCCTCCGTGCAGGTTGGCACTGAGCATGAACGGGTAGCGCTGCATCCAACCTATGACAGCCCGGGTTTCTGGGGCGACCTAAGGGACAGAGAGAGCGCAGGAGGAAATAAGTACCAATTATTTTCTCTTTTCCACCCTCTCCTTCCAGGCCAAGCCAAACAGCCATAGTGAAAGAAATGGAAGGGGGAAGCATGATGGAAACATCCTGGTTTGCTGATGTGTTGTCTCCACACAATGAATTTGAGCTTCATTTGATTTTGCAGGCCTTGATTCTGACTTGAATAAATGTAGCAGATTTGAAAGGAAAACTAAGGTCTCTTTCACACTATACAGTTATACAACTTTGGTACTTCTTTCACTGCCATAGTTCCATCCTTTGGAATCATAGAATCATAGAAATGTAGAGTTGGAAGAGACCACACGGGCCATCCAGTCCAACCCCTGCTATGCAGGAACACCCATCAAAGCATTCCCAACAGATGGCCATCCAGCCTCTGCTTAAAAACCTCCAAAGAAGGAGACTCCAACACACTTCACTGAGGCAGCAGCATATTCCACTGCTGGACAGCCCTGACCATCAGGAAGTTTTTCCTGAGGTTCAGGTGGAATCTCCTTTCCTGCAGCTCGAATCCATTGTCCTGGTCTCTGGAGCAGCAGAAAACAAGCCCACTCCCTCCTCTACATGGCATCCCTTCAAATCCTGGGATTTACAGTTCAGGGAGTGATATTTTGAATTCTCAGCCAGTGAGCTCTAGTGCAGTGGTTCTCAAATTTTAGTCCTCCAGATGTTTGGGGTTTCAGTTCTCAAAATAGCTAGAAGCCATGGCCAGTGGCTCTAGAGTATTGCCAAACTACACATTTCAGGATCCCATAGGATGCAAACATGGCAGTTAAAGTGGAATCAGTGTTATAATTGTGTTGGTTGATGTGTTGATTGCAGTCTCCTGTGTGTGAGATTCTGTTAAATTTGGTTCATCTCTTGCACCATCCCAATCTGGAATTTCAATAGGGAGGCAGTGACAGCTACCGAACTCTCAATTTAAAAAGGGAATGGCCATCTTTTCTTGCATATACAATGATATTGTGTCTCTATGCCACTGGAGAGGTCTAAAAATAATTTAGGCATCTCTCGCTTTTCTGATGGGTTAGGGACCAGAGCACTGTCAGAAACTGGAATTCTTTGGAAAACGGAACCTAGTCTTTGGTCAGTTTTTCTTGTGTTCTTCCTCCGGGGAACATGAGAGAATTAGGGAGCCTCCCTTGGGATTGTGTGTGTGGTCGCAAGCAGACCCCTATAATTTCCTCATGTTCCCTACAGGTAGAAGACAAGATGAGAAGAACTGACAAAAGAGCAGACTCCGTGTTGAAAGAAAGTCTATGTTTATAATTTACAATGGTCAAAAGAGCAGAGCATTGAAAAATGAGTTATCCAAAAGCAAGGGATGCCTGGGTTGACTCTTGCAGAAACCTATGCAGAGGTTCCTCCAGAAAAGCAGAGAGTCAGATTGCTGTCAGCAGTCCTGGAGTCTCGAACATAAAGCAATGGATTTAAGTTGCAAGAAAACAGACTCCACTGAACTTTGGGTGATGGTAGGAGCTGTCTGACGATGGAATAGTGTGTGTGCGCATCACATACTCTCAGCTCCAGAAAATCCCACCATAGGTTTGCCTTAAGGTTGCTGTAGGTCAGAAATGACTTGAAGGCACACAAGAACAAAAAGAATAAAATAATAAAGAATAAAGTAGAATTAGAAAAGGTAAAAAGATAAAAAGCTCTCAAAAACAATTAAACAATATACCATCCCTAGGCTGTTCTTGAAAAACTTTGTTTTAAATGCTGCTAAAAGGGTTTTAGCCAGCTGCCAGAAGGAGGGACCACTTTGGCCTCCATAGGAAGGGAATTCCAGGGGCTGGGGCAGCCACCAAGATGGTCCTCTCTTGTGTCCCCACCAACCATGTGTGTGATGTTGGTGGGACTGAGGCCGCTTCCACACTAGGCTGTTAGAGCACTATGATTCCACTTTCAACATCCTATGGAATCCTGGGGTTTGCAGTTTCGGAAGGGGCCTGCCGGCCCCTCCCGAAACTGCAAACCCCAGGATTCCATACGATGTTGAAAGTGGAATCATAGTGCTCTAACAGCCTAGTGTGGACATGGCCTGAGAGAAGGGCCTCTCCTGATAACCGGCTCATACAGGGAGATATGATAATGTATCTTATGTCTCTTAAATGGTGCCAACACCAGTGCTGTCGGTGCAGAGGATTCAGGTGACCCAGAAGCCTGGAATGGCCCAAGTCATCGGTCTGTTGGCTACCAGGATGGCACGCTGGACTCACCGTGGCATTGGCGAAGGTATAGGGCTCTGGGATGGGGATGTAGTGGTTGGGGAACTTGTGGGGCACCATGTCGTTGTCCTCTGCGTCCCACAGGGCGGTGTTGAGGTCCGCAAAGTTGTGGTTGAGGTCGATGCCTTCGTATGTCCACCGGCCCATGGCCCAGCCAGACAGCTCGGAGCCCTGCCCAGGGAGGAGAAAAAACATGAGCGTGCAGATCCTTGTAAACCTGACACAAACTCTATTCCTTGGCCCTTTCCACAATCCCACGGAAGGGGGAAGTGTGAACATTGCTCACCGCAAATAAGAATTCTGCCCTAATGAAGTTTTCCTTCAGTCCTCAAATTTCTGGGATTCCAGAGACTGAGACACTGAAAATTGTTCCCTTTTCTGTTTGCTGTGTTGGTCACTTGGTCTCCTCCTTTTATTCGGATGCCTAACCTGTATTTCTAAACCTGAAGTGAAGTTTTATGTTACCTCAAGGCTAGAAATTTGGGGACCAAAGTATAATTTTATTTGGAGGGGAATTCTTACTTGGGGTGCAATAACCTCATTACCAGCCCTCACAGCTACGGCCATTTCTGCACTACACTCTTATAGCGCGATTATTCCACTTTCAACATTCTATGGAATCCTGGGGTTTGCAGTTTAGGGAGGGGCCAGCCGGTCCCTCCCTAAACTGCAAACCCCAGGATTCCATAGGATGTTGAAAGTGGAATAATCGCGCTATAAGAGTGTAGTGCAGCAATGGCCTACATCCCTAGTTCTTCACCAAACTGCAAATCACAGGACTCCATGGCCATTAAAAAGAGATCAAAGGCTAATAATCATTTAGTCCAGATACATCCTCTGGCTGTTCGCATAAAGACTGTGAATGCTGCCTTTTCTTTCTGATAATCCATCCTTTTATTTTGTTTTTAAATCATGCACACAGCTGATGAAATCTTTGGAAGCCTCTCCTGACTTAAGTAAAATCCTCTCCGCCCGTTTCCGCCTAGCCCAGTAATCTGCTCTTAAATGACACCTCAAATTCTTTGTGCCTTCGGTTGGGTTTTCTTTCTGTCTCCAATCTGGCTGTGGCAGCAGGTAATTCCCATGCAAGCGGGGCAGGATATCTGTTCTGTCTTGTAGTCTGAACTTTAAAGGAACTATCCAAAGTGTTGAACCCATCTTGGGGGCAGGTTTCGTCATCCTGGAGATCTCCTTAAAAGTTTGGACTAAAACTTCGGTGGTTTTGCCTTTGCTTGGGAAAGTTAGCCTTCCGACTGGATTTCTCTCAGAACCTGAGAACCCTGTGGATGAATTCCCTCCCATCTAATGAGAGCTTAGGGAAGTGTTTTTGAGGGGAGGGAAGCTAATTAGGGTCAGCCCTGCTTAGTACTTGGATGGGAGACCGCCAACAAATACCTGGTGCTGTAAGTTATATTTCAGAGGAAGGAACTGGCAAAACTCCTTGTGAGCATACCTAAGAAAACTCTATGAAGTTCAAGGGGCCTCTGTAAGTTGATAGGTGACTTGAAGGCAGTAAGAAATTGCCCAGCCTGCATGGCCAATGGCCATGTGGATGTGGGGATCTGGGGAATTGTCATTCATAACCTGAATCTTGTTATCTGTTCCAATTAGAGTAGACCCAGGGAATGAATGGCCCACGGAATAATTGTTGAATGGTAAAGCAACTTATGTAGGTTGAGTATCCCTTATCTGAAATGCTTGGGACTAGAAGTGTTTTGTGTTGAAGATTTTTTTGTAAAGATTTTGGAATACCTGTATTTGCATATACATAAATACAGTATATTTCTAGGGACCCATGAACGAATGAGGAGGAGTGTTGCAGCTGCCATTTTGTGCTGAGCACTATGTTTGGATTTCTGCCATGTCACAGATCCCTGTGTCTCTCTCCAGCCTCGCGTCTCATTTGTTCGCTACTTGTGTTGTGTGTGAGACGTGAGGCTAGAGAGAGACTGAGGATCTGAGAGATGAATGCGGAGGAGCACCGCTGCCACCGCCTTGAAGGTGGAAGTGGGCAGCTAACGGCAAAAAGCTTCAAGTTTTGGAGGTTTTCAGACTTTAGATTGGCAGATAAGAGTTATTCAACCTCTAGTAAATCCCATCGATTCAATGAGTTTGCTCTGGTTGGGACTGACAGTGGGGTTCTGGCAAATATGATATCCTCCCTGTTCGATGAATGATTCATTGGCTCTCCTTTAGTGAGGAGGAACCATAGAATCATGGAGTTGGAAGAGACCCCAGGGGCCATCCAGTCCAACCCCTTGCCATGCAGGGACACCCATCAAAGCATTCCCAACAGATGGCCATCCAGCCTCTGCTTAAAACCTCCAAAGAAGGAAGAGACTCCACCACACTCCACTGAGGCAGCAGATTCCATTGCTGCATAGCTCCGACTATCAGGAAGTTCTTCCTAAGGTTCAGGTGGAATCTCCTGTCCTGCAGCTTGAATTCATTGCTCCTTGTCCTAGTCTCTGGAGCAGCAGAAAACAAGCCCGCTCCCTCCCCGACATGACGTCCCCTCAAATATTTAAACATGGCTATCATGTCCCCTGTTAACTTTCTTTTCTCCAGACTAAACATCCCCAGCTCCCCAAGCTGCTCCTCATAGGGCTTCATGGCTTCCAGACCCTTCTCCATTTTGGTTGCCCTCCTCTGGACACGCTCCAGCCAATATCCTCCTTGAATTGAGGTGCCCAGAACTGGACACAGTACTCCCAATGAGGTCTAACCAAAGCAGAATAGAGTGGTGCCATCACCTCTCTTGATCTAGACATCATACTCCTGTTGATGCAACCAAGAATTGTGTTGGCTTTCTTGGCTGCCACATCACACTGCTGATTCATGTTCAGTTTATGGTCCACAAAGACTCCTTTCACATGCACTGTTATACATCCCTTTCAGATGTACTGTTATACAGCCTTGTGTCCCCCATCCTATTTTTGTGCATTCCAACGAGAGTCACATCCATAGAATCTGACTCCTTGCTCAGGAAATGAGTCAACAGGTGTACCTAGGCTGGGATGAACCCACAGGACGCAGACCTGAGAATGTAACTTTTCCAAGATCCACTGAGTTCCTCTTCATGTCACTAAACCCCCTTCCCCAGGTGACTCCATTCAACCCACTAGTTTGTAGGCTGTCTCGTAGCCATCCGGGTTCATGGCTGGCAGCAAGTGGATCCGGGTCTCAGTGACCAGCCTCTGGATGCGAGAGTTGCCCTTTTTGTACTCATAGCAGAGGTATTCCATCAGGTTGAGCAGGAGCTCCCGGCCCAGGGCCTCATTCCCGTGCATGCCGGCCACGTAGCGGAACTCTGGCTCTCCTGCAAGGGATATATATATAGAGAGAGAGAGAAAGAGAGAGAGAGAGAGTGCCAAGATGGATTTTCCCAAAGGTTCTGTTGGTCCCCTCTCTAGTCTTGTCTTTTTCTTTCTAAAAGGAGAAATGCCAGAGCTTATGCTGCTCCTTGTGGTAGGGTGGTGGTCAGAGCTGGGAAGAAGTTACTTTTTTGGACTACAGCCCCCACAATCCCCAGGCCAGCAGTCCAAAAAAGTTTCCATTGTGGTGTTCTGTTTAAATATGTTTAAGGCCATTTCTGAACGAGGCTGTTATAGCACGATTATTCCACTTGCAACATCCTATGGAATCCTGGGGTTTGCAGTTTCCGGAGGGGCTGGACGGCCCCTCCCGAAACTGCAAACCCCAGGATTCCATAGGATGTTGCAAGTGGAATCATAGCACTACAACAGCCTCGTGCGGAAATGGCTTAAGACATGTTTTAGTACGTCATCTGGAAGATAGGGAAAACTTGTTTTCTGCTGCTCCAGAGACTAGGGCCATTTCTGCCCTACAGTGTTATAGTGCTCTTATTATTCCACTTTCAACATCCTGTGGAATTCTGGGGTTTGTAGTTTACTGAGGCCCAAGAGTTCTCTAGCTGAGAATTCTAAAGGCCCCTCCCTAAGCTGCAAACCCCAGGATTCCACGGGATGCTGAAAGTGGAATAATAGCACTGGAACAGTGTAGTGCGGAAATGGCCTAGGACACATTGCTATTGCTACAAACTACAGGAAAAGGTACTTCCACCTAAACATTAGGAGGAACTTCCTGATGGTAAGAGCAGTTCAACAGTGGAAAATGCTGCTGCCTGGGAGCGTGGCGGAGTCTCCTTCTTTGGAGGTTTTTAAAGAGAGGCTGGATGGCCATCTGTTGGGAGTGCTTTGATGGTGTCTTCCAGAATGGGGTTGGACTGGATGGCCCTTGGGGCTCCTTCTAGCAATATGATCCTATGATTCTAATATTTTTTTAAAATAAAAATTCTCTGCCGACATAAAAACTAGCATATCGGAGAAGAAAGTGTCCTAACTCAAATAATGATTCTATCATGCTTGTTCTACCCTCCGTAAGACAGCCCTTTAAACCTGGCTGTCACGTTACCTCTTAACCTTCTTTTCTCCAGGCTAAACACGCCCAGCTCCCTAAGTTGCTCCTCTTAGGGCTTCATGCTTTCCAGGCCTTCTACCATTTTAGTCACCATTTTTACCATTTTGGTTACTATTTTTTATATTCATGCTAACTCCCACCTATTGACTTGAAGGAATATAGTTCGGATAAAGGCCATCTCAGTGACCACCAAGCCAGGATAGAATCTGGGCTTACTGACATAGCAGTGAAGCTTTTTGGGACTATCACTGCAAGAATCCCCAGCCAGCACGGTCAGTGGGATTCTTGGAGCTGTAGTCCAAAAACCAAGCAAATCAAGCCTGGCATCTGACTGGAAGCCAAAATGATTAAACTGAGGCTATTGTACTTTGGACATATTGTGATTCAACATGACTCATTAGAAAAGACAGTAATGCCTGGTGGACTGGAAGGCAGTAGGAAAAGAAGACTGCATTAAAGGTGGATTAACTCAATTAAGAAATCCATGCTTGTGCTGGCTTTGCAAGGCCTGAGCAGAATCTTCCATTCATAGGGTTGCCATCAAAGTTGACTTGTTGTGATTAACAACACCTGCAATGGTCCAAGAAGTGAGTTTTCCAAGCTCTGAATACAGGGGACTTGGACTTCTCATTCATCATTTGAGACCTAGATGTTTTTGAACTGAAGCACCCAGCAGTCCTAGCTAGCAATGCCAATGGTGAGGAATGCTGGGAGCTGCAGTCACAGAATTTGGGAGGCTGCACAACGCCTATCTGTTCAGATAGAATCATAGAGCTGGACGAGATCCCAGGGGCCATTGAGTCCAACCCCCTGCTATGCAGGAACATCCATCAAAGCATTCCCAACAGATGGCCATCCAGCCTCTCCTTAAAAACCTCCAAAGAAGGAGGAGACTCCACCACACCCCGAGGCAGCCTGTTCCACTGCCAGATAGCTCTGACAGTCAGGAAGATACACATTTTGAAAACAGGACTTGTGAGTCTCAGGGCAAGCTTCTAGATCTTGTCTGGAGACCTCCAAACAAGCTGTTATTCTTGCAGAATTGACTTGAATAGGGCTGCTTGGTATCACTCACCTACTTCATGGTGTCCAGGGTTATCTGAAATCTCCATGACATACATTTTCAGGCCCAGGTAGCTCTTCCCTATGCTGTACACCCGAGTGATATTGGGGCACGCATCGTTGACTTTCTTCATCAGCTGCAGGAAGGTAAATTGCACATATCAGTTGCTGCATTTCCACCGCTTTCATGATCTTTGCAAAAGTTCAAGGTGAGTGAACCTTATTTTTACAACTACCCTCTAGAAGCATTTCCCCATGAAAAGTTAAATGAAAATGGTAAAGGAGGTAGAAGAGCTGACATGGCCCACTCTCTCCTTGCTCAGACAGAATTACCAGCTCAAGTGTATCTCTGAGATTTCAGGGTCCAAACCTGGGACCTTGAGAAGACTCCTGATGATCTTACAAGTGGCAGCTTCTGTTGAGGTGCATGATGATACATTATGTGTCAACCACAGTAGCAAAGCGCATGCCATTAAAATAGAAAACACGAGGTCTAATAAATGAGGAAAACACACACGCACACATACACGCACACCCACATTCATTTTTCAAGACAGCACTCTTGCCCTGAGATTCCTCCCTCTTCACCTGAGGACTGGAGAAGAAAATTCACACCCTGGGACTCAGGGCAAGGCCTTTAGGTATGGGAATCCTATATGCTAGATGTTAGCCTAAATTAAATTAGAAACTATAAGCTTCTGTTGCCGTATCTTGGAAAAGGAGACGGAGAAAAATGCTGGCAGTTTGGGACTCCAGGTCTTGTTTCTTTCCTTGCCCTTTTTCAAGTTGCAAAAGTGACCCACCTTCCTCATGTCTTTGTAGTTGTGGTGTCTAAAATCCAGTTTGTCATTGGTCACTGGCAGATCATCCCACAAATAAATGTTGTTGGGATCTGGAAAGAAGAGAGGGAGAAGAAATTCAAAAGTATGTATGATTGTCTTCCTCGATTTTGCTATTTTCAGCCTTTTTGTAGCAGGGGACAAGGTAGAAGGAATAAAAGCATTCATAGTTGCCTAGCAGCCATGAAATAAATGTGTTGAGGTTTTCAGTCCTCAAATCAGGGACACTTGCATGTTGCGTGTGCTGGGAAAATTAATGGTTTAGAACTACATTTCTCAGGCCATTTCTGCACTAGACTGTCAAAGCACTATTATTCCACTTTCAACATCCTATGGAATCCTGGGGTTTGCAGTTTCGGGAGGGGCCAGTCGGCCCCTCCCGAAACTGCAAACCCCAGGATTCCATAGGATGTTGAAAGTGGAATAATCGCACTATAAGAGTGTAGTGCAGAAATGGCCTGAGAAACCCTCAGCCTACATATCTACTAGGGGCAAAATGGAGGAAACAGAATGATTTTTGGTTGCCTTGTTGTTATGTGTTTGCAAGTCGAGGGGACCCTAAGCTGAACCGATCACAGGGTTTTCTCAGCCCCAGGGTTTTCTGGGGCTGAGAGTGTGTGACGTGCCCAGTGGGTTTCCATGACCAAGCAGGGAATCAGATCCTCCTCTCCAGAATCATAGTCAAATGCTGAAACCACTACACCTCTCTAGCTCTTCATCTGGCAACTGTGAAATATAAGCCACAAACTGTGTTGGGAACTATCACTTTATTGGAATACAACTCCCAGAACCCTCGCCAACCCGGCCATTGGACAGGTTGATTGAGGGATTATGGGAATGGTAGTCCAAAATAACTTTTCTGAGATTTGGTGTAAACCCACCACTGCAGAGTTGAATTACTTTTTTGTGGATACTTTTTTGGTTAGTAGGAAATAATAACATGTGTACTCCTTCCTGGGCTCAGGCCATTTCTGCACTGCACTGTTATAATGCTATAATTCCACTTCCAATATCCTGTGGAATTCTGGGGTCTGTAATTTCCTGAGGCCAAAAATGCTCTCCGGCTGAGAAGTCTAAACGCCCCTCCCTAAAGTGCAAACCCCAAAATTCCACAGGATGTTGAAAGTGAAATAATAGCACTTTAACAGTGTAGTGCGGGAATGGCCTCAGAAGGATAGCAAGAATAATTTCAGGTGACTATGAGATGGGCTTGTGTCAGTGTCAGTGTCAGGAACCGAAACCACACACACAAATGTAACAGTGCTAAGGCACTATTTATTAGGAGTGTGATGCGTCGTACAGGACTTCAGCGAGCGAACTGAAAGCAATTAGCAAAATCCAAACATTAGAAGCAAAAGAGTCTCTTCCCACAGCAAGAGATCTTGAAGGGCCAGCTTGGGCTGGTAGTTCTTATCAGTGCTGCACTCCTACCTTTGTTTACCCAACGGTCTCTGGTTCCCGTCCTTGGCTACAAGCAAGCAGCTAACTAACTACTACTACCCATACTGAGATATGGAGGGCTACCCGCCAGTCAGGGCTTGGTATCTTGGGGTGCCCACTTGCAGGAGCCTACAGCCAGCTCTGGGAAATTCCAGACATATTCCAGAGCCCCGCTTTCCCCTCTTTTGCTGTCACTGCAGCTGTCGCTTGCTTTTACTTGCCTTGCTCTATCACACTTGTCCCATTTAAGCGAGTGAGGAGAGCCTAGAGAAAGGGCCAAGAGATGGCTGGGCAGAGACTGGGCCTAAAGGGAGAAAGCAAGTCAACAGACAGGGAGTAGGGAGGCTGACTCCAGGAGGCTATTTTGCTTCCCTCTACCTGGAGCAAAGATCTTGTTCTAGTCCTTGTTGAACCAGAAAACGCACTGAGCCTTTTAGCCTTGCCTGTCTCACTGGCTTCTTGTGAGAATAAAGCAGGTTGGAGAAAAGCTATGTATCATACACTCCAAGTATCACAATTTGGCAGGAGCAATCCTAGTTAATCTTCTGCCTTCCCACTTTTTCAGCAGTGTTTAAACTCCCCCCTTCTCCTCCCACTTTCACCCTTCATTCCAGCTTATTTCAGTTGCTGCACATTGAGTGAAAAGCAATTTTTCACTCCATTAACTCAGGAGAGGAAGAGGAGAGGGGGAGCAGAATTCTGCCCTTCCTAGGAGGCTCAGGCAAAAGCAAACTGCTGCACCCTCTCTTCACTTTTGTGTTTGTCCTCATGAACAACTTTTTGCCATCTCGCATACACCCTGGTGTTGCATGGCTACAGGCATCCCCATTGTGAAATGTTGGAGTGTACGATGTATGTCTTGCTCGATCCAAAACAAGGCTCAGCTCCAAGGGCCCACCTGGGACGGTACAACCGAGCACCTCCATCCTCAGGCAGATGGTCCCATTCTCAAACCAAGTCTGAGGGTTGATGCGGAGGTAACGAGCCACCACTGGGACGGGGAACAGGTTGAGGACTGGAGTCTCGGGGTCTTTATTTCCGGGGAATACCTACAGCGAGACAAAGAGAGGGGATCAGACCAGTGCAAGCTAATGACTGCAAAACAGTGCCTGATTCTGTGCTAGGCTGGGAACTGGGAGGTCCCAGTTCTAGTTCACACGAAGCTGAAATTCACAGAGTGATGTTGGCTCTCTTGGCTTGATCTACCTTGCAGGGTTGCTGTGAGAATAAAGCAGGGAAGAAGAGAGCCAGGTATCTTAGAATCACAGAGTTGGAAGAGACCCTGAGGACCACCTGGTCCAGCCCTCTTCCGGCATGCAGGAAGACATCATGAAAGCTCTCCTGAGAGACAGCCATCCAGCCCCTGCTTAAGAACCTCCAAAGAAGGAGACTCCACCATACTCCACTGAGGCAGCAGCATTTTCCACTGCCGGACTGTTCTCACCCTCAGGAAGTTCTTCCTAACGTTTAGGTGGAATCTTTTCCTGTAAGTGTAAAGTTATCCATGGTTTTTCCATTTTTGTGGGGTTCTGTGTCTGTAACCCCCATGAATGTGGAGGGATGACTGTATAGCCCAGAATTCTCAGAAATCCTGGGTTGATGTGGGATCAGTCTCTGTCTGCCTTCCGTTATGTCTATTCTTCTTGATCTGCTTATAGAACAGTCCTTTCCTCTGGTCCAAACTTATGTTTCTAGGCCCAGTCCTGCATTCCCCTCAGACAGTGATAAATCAATTGACCTAGGGAAAAGTCTTCCAGCAGGAGATGAGAACAACTGGACCTTGGTAGTGGACATCCAGAGGCTTACTGCTTATGATACTAAAGGTGCTGTTCAGGCAGCCATTCTGATTTAATAGCCATTTTCAGCTTTATTCCCTGTGAATTCTTCCAGTCCCTCCAGCCCGGCAACCATTGGATTCCACAATGCAACTATGCCATCTCTGCACCATGTAGCAGTGAGTTCCACAGGTTAACGAAGCCCTGCACGAAGAATTACCTCCTTTTATCCTGACTGTAACAGTTGTTCAACAATGAAAGGGAACACTGGAGGTTATCATATAAAGTTTAGAGGGCCACCTATCAGGGTTGTTCTAACTGTGGATTCCCTAATCAGGATTAAGTAGTGCAAGTTCTTGGCTTGAAGCTCAGTTGTTCACACCCTCCTGTGGCCAAACTAAAAGTGCATCTATAAAAAAAGGACATCTAACTTTGCCAAGTTCTGCTCAGGCAAGAGGCCCTGCTTTGCTGTGCTGCACACTGAGTTCTGTTTTTGCATCTGCTTTGCAAACTCTGGGGGCCTCTTCCAGGATTCTTAAGATCAGCTTTGGACTTGCTGTTGCCCGTCTCCTTTTCTAGATGGGTTGCCATTTGTATAGCCTTTTGTAGTGTATCAGAAGCAGGGCTCAGAGATGAAGGCAGGGGGCGAAAAGACTGCTTGTCAGGGTGGGTATGGCAAGAACCAAGGATGTGTTTGTGCCCAATTCCTGCCAGGGCTATTAAGGGCATTGACTCTGGCTGCTAATCTAGGGGAAAGGAAAGCAGAGTTGTTGGCTGGCAGCCGGGCACTGAGTTTCCCTTGGCAGCAGTGGCATAGAAGCTATTGATTTCTCCTCGGTTGGCTTGACACAGCCCTGGGGCACCTTGGATCGCTGATCCTACCTCAGGGGTGCCAAGATCCAGCTTAGTTGCACTGTTCTTGTGCTTATGTTTCTTATTAGGGGAGGACAGGGTGGGAAAGGGGAATGAAAGGGCGATGTGTTATTCTCCTGCCTCTCAATACTTTGGCCTGTGTAAGACTGCCCAGTCATAGGGAGTACACCAGAAAATCGACAGAATCAGGGATTATGAGAATGTCAGCTTCAGTTGGAAAAGCATTTTTTAAAACAAGTTTCTATACTCATGGCTTCCAAGGAAATGTCGAAGTCACTGATGTTGTTGAATGCCTTGAAGTCATTTCCAACTTATGGTGACCCTCTCTTAGAGTTTTCTTGGAAGGATTTGCTAGGGAAGGGGGTTTGCCATTGCCATCCTCTGAGGCTGAGAGAGAGTAACTTGCCCAAGGAACTTAGTGGGTTTCTATTGCTGGGAAGGGATTCAAACTCTGATCTCCCAGAGTCTTGTCAAAGTAGTGCCTAAGGATACCTTAGTTGGAAAGAAAGGCCACCTGTAAGATTACTATTACACTGTACTATACGGTACCATAACTATACATCTCTAGGGTCTATATACCCTAAAGACAACAGATCTCATCCGATCTTGGAAGCTAAGCAGGGTCATCCCTGGTTAGTACTTGGATGGGAGACCACCAATGAATACCAGGTGCTACAGGCTTTATTTCAGAGGAAGGAACTGGCAAAACCACCTCTGAGGATTCCTGGCCTATGAAATTTAGGGGGACTTGAAGACATATGCACACATGTGCTATATATATTAATAACATACTATGATGGCACAACACACGATGAAAACAATCAGCAAGCACATTCTTAACACACAGCCTTGCCAGTTAGTCCACTAAAGCTTTAGATGATTAAGCTAGCTTTGGTCCCAAGGAAAGTTTTTTCTTAACCTCTCCAGACTCCTGGGGTGCTCTTTTTCTGCCGCCCCCCTCCAATGGATCCACAGTGCTGTGACTGTCTAGTGTAGAAGGACCCTCGGTGCCTGCCAGTCCCACGTGACGGTAATTCCTACCAGTCAGAGCTGGCATCTCACCCACGATGCCTCATGATGCCCCATGGACTCACCATCTCTTCGCTCCCATTCTTACAAGGCTTCCAGCTATGGGTGTCATTGCTGAACTGGATCTTGTACGAGGTCACCCAGTCGTACCTGGGGGAAGAAAAGAAGCTTGAACCATTGGGAACATTATTGTTGTGTGACTTCAAGTTGTTTCCAACTTCTGGTGACCCTAAGCTTTCCCTATCATGGTATTTTCTTGTTCACATCGGATTTGCCTTTGCCTGAGAGAGTATGACTTACCCAAGGCGACCCCGTGGCTTTCTGTGGTTAATTGAGGATTCAAACCCTGATCTCCTGGAGTCTTAGTCTACCCCCACTCAGTGGTTCTCAACCTGTGGGTCCCCAGATGTTCGTGGACTTCAGCTCCCAGAAGCCCCAGCCACTATGGTCAATGCTCAGGGCTTCTGGGAGCTGAAGTCCACAAACATCTGGGGACCCACAGGTTGAGAACCACTGCACTACATTGTTGTTGTTGTGTGCCTTCAAGTCATTTCTGACTTATGGTGAACCTATCATGGGTTTTTTCTGAGGCTGAGAGTGTGCAACTCACCCAAGATCACCCAGTGAGTTTCCATGGCCAAGTGGGGAACTGAACCCCACTCCCCAGCATTGTAGTCCAATGTTCAAACCACTTTACCATGCTCGCTCTCATACTGAGTCTTAAATGGGAATGTAGAAAAGCTATATTTTTTTAAATTGGAAGTTTTCAAACACACTAAAATTGTACAAATACATAGTAAGTGAAAAAAAAGGAAAGAAAAGAAAGAGAAGATAAAACATAAAGGATAAAGAATAAAGGAAAAAATGGCCTCCATTCTTCCTTTCAATGGTATATAACATTCAAATTATTTCAAACTTCTCTACATAAAAGCCCTGCAGTTCTCTTCTTTCTGTCCCTAGTTGCATTATTTCTCAATGGCCAAAAATATTTTCCTTCTTTTGGGGGTTGATCTATCTAGTATTAAAATAGCAACCATTATCTTTCTATATATCTTCTAAGCCATTGTTATGGTTATGTGCCTTTAAGTAATTTCTGACTTATGGTCACTCTACGACAGTGGTTCTCAACCTGTGGGTCCCCAGATGTTCGTGGACTTCAGCTCCCAGAAGCCCCAGCCACTATGGTCAATACTCAGGGCTTCTGGGAGCTGAAGTCCACGAACATCTGGGGACCCACAGGTTGAGAACCACTGCTCTACGGTGAACCTATCATGGGGTTTTCTGGGGCCGAGAGTATGTGATGTTCCCATGGTCACCAAGTGGGTTTCCTTCTCATAAATGGAGGCTCAGTGGATTGAACCAACATTTTCATTAGATAGCTTAGACCAGTGGTTCTCAACCTGTGGGTCCCCAGATGTTTGTAGACCTCAGCTCCCAGAAGCCCCAGCCACTGTGGTCAATGCTCAGGGCTTCTGGGAGCTGAAGTCCAAAAACATCTGGGGACCCACAGGTTGAGAACCACTGGCTTAGACAGAATCAGAAAGGATCTGGCATGGAAGCCCACAGCCTCCCCCAAAATCAAACAGTGAAACCAAGGGGCAATTTCCCCCAGCAGATAGCTCCTTTAAAATTCTGACTAAACCCCAGAGTGGATTCCCTGCTGCTGCTTCCCGGCACTTACGTCCAGATGGAGTTCAGTCCTTGCGTGATGATCCCGGTGAAGCGTGTCAGTTGCTTGGCGTCGATCTCCAGCCATTGTTTCTTGTCCTTGTGCCCAGCGCACCAGCCGCCATCGTAGAAATCTCCATCATGGATGCCAGACTAGAGGAAAGCAAACGGGCAGGAGGAGGAAATCAGCAAGCGCGTCATGGGGGCCAGCCTCGGCATTGCTTGAAGCATCAACAGAATTAGGCAGACTATGGCCTAAACTTTGCTATGAGTCCCATCCAGAGCAGATCTGTTAGATCGAAGTGATTTAAGTATGTTTTGACTCGCCTCTCAACAGTTGATTCAATGGGTCTTCTCTTGATAGGAATGACCCACAGGATCCAGGGCTGTACTTTCCTATATAAATCTTCCTGGACTTGAGATCTGCATCGGACAGCCTTCTCTCAATCCCACCAGGGCCTTTTCGGTGGCTGCTCCCAGACTGTGAAATTCCCTTTAAGCGAGGCTAGGCTGGCCTCATCAATTTCATATTTCTCCCAGCAAGCAGAGACTCTGCAACTGACTGCATTCGATTTTAAATAGTTGTGCCAGATTTTTAAAATACAGGTTGAGTATCCCTCATCCGAAGTGCTTGGGACCAGAAGTGTTTTGGATTTTGGATTTTTTCAGATACCTGTATTTGCATATACGTACATAATGAGATACCTTGGAGTTGTGAAGCAAATCTAAACATGAAATCCATTTATGTTTCATATACATCTTAGACACACGGCCTGACACTAATCTTATACAATATTTTTAATAATTCTGTGCGTGAAACAAAGTTTGTGTACTTTGAACCATCAAAAAGCAAAGGTGTCACTACCTCAGCCACCCATGTGGATAATTTTGGATTTTGCAGTATTTTGGATTTCTGGATGAGGAACGGTCAACCTGTATCATTTTATGGAGTTTTTAAAAGTGTTAATGACATAGTCAGTTTAATTTGTATTTTAACAGCTAGAGTTTCTTGTGTGTTTATTGGAACCTGTTTTAATTATGTTGGAAGCTGCCTTGCACCCTGTCCCTGGAACAGAGGCAGGATAGAAACCAAATAAATACATAAATGGCAGATGTTCCTGTTGGGGACTAGAAGTCCCAGAATCCCCAAACCAGCATGGCTGCACAAAGGAGGAAAAGAAGAGGGACCGATCATCTAAGACCCCATCTACAGCCAGGAAAGTTTCCTTTTTTGGACAATGAGAAACAACATACTTTTTATTGTGTTAATTTTTAATGGTGTAAAAATGTTTTCCTGCTAGGTTTTGTTTTTTAAAACAATAGTTCTTGTTAAGATTTTTTTTTTAAAAAAAACACATTAAGAATGACAGAGATTTTAAAAAGAGATAGGAAACTGTGATAAAATGAAAATTAAAAAGTGCAAAACCAAAATAGTGAAAGAAAAACAAATGAAGAAGAAGAGGAAAAAATGACTCCTGATCTTCCTTTCAGTGATTTATTATTCATACTGCTCTCTCCCAAATTACAACAGGCCTTTGAGAACTGAAAGTTATTTTTTAAACAGCTTTTAAGAGGGTGCTGTATTGTTTTAATTGTACCTTTAAAAAAGCCCAGCTTTTAAAATAATTTTCCATTGTATGATTTAAAGTGTCTGCAACGTGGCAGATTTGTTGGTGTGCCTTCTAGTAATTTCTGACTTATGGCGATCCTAAGGCAACCCTACCGCAGGGTTTTCTGGGGGCTGAGAGTATGTGACATGCCCAAGGTCACCCAGCGGGGTTCCGTGGCTGAGCGGGGAACTGAACTCCAGTCTTTAGGGTTGTAGTCTTAATGTTCAAACCACTACACGATGCTGGCTTTCAGTATCATAGACAGTTTGATTCTGTTCCGATGTTGATCTTTCGTACGTTTCAGTTATATTGTGTTTGCTTTAATTTGAAAGCCTTCTCAAGCCCTGGTTTGGCGGAAAGGTGTGGTATAATCAAACATGGTGATTCTTCACCACCACAGCAACAATGGTATACCCTCCAGCGTTTCACAGATGGGAACCAGGACACGTGTGACCATCAGAATGTGGTCAGGATGGAAAAAAGTTATTATTGAGGAAGAACAAACCAGTCAGGAAGAAGCTGCAGGAGTTTGCTTTTGCCTGAGCCTACCGGGAAGGACAAGATTCTTCCCCTTCCTCTTATCTCTCCTCCCTCCTGAATTAACTCAGTGCAACCTACTTTTGCACCTTGAACTCGGGCCCTTTTTGCACCTTACCTCGTTCTGGTGTCGTCGCAAGGGGATCACACGAGAAGCCTCTTGCGAGAGGCACTCGCGTCCCCTCCGCCGCCCCTCTGCACCAGCTCCGTGCTGCGCGGAAGGAAGCGTGAGGGCTCTGCCCCTTCCTTCCTTCCTTCCTTCCTTCCTTCCTTCCTTCCTTCCTTCCTTCCGCAGCGCAGCCGAGTACTTTCCCAGGCTGCGCTGGGGAAGGAAACGCGATGGCCACGGGTCCGGAGGCTCCGCACATAAGGTAAGTGTGGGTGGGGCACGGAGGCACGCGCGATAGCACATCGTTTTTGGCAATGAGCTGAAAATGATATACTGTACAATCGCCATGGAATGGCCTGGGGAGCGTCGGGGATTGCGAGGACGTCATGTGGAACGGTCCTCGCAATCCCGCAGCGCTCCTGAGGCCATTTCGCAACAGGACTGGCGTGCGAAAAGAGCCTCAGTTTGCGGAATCTGAAGAAAGCTGAGGACAAAGGGAGGAAAGTGGGAGGAGGAGAGAGAATCTGGGACATTTTAAGGGCAGCTGAAAAAGTGGGATGACAGCGAATTAATCAGGACTGTCCCTGCCAAATTGGGACAGTGGGAAGACATGCAATAGGGGTCATCCACAGCATGTCTAGAGGCCAATCGTATGTCCTTGGAGCCCTCAGAGACTGCATGGATGGTCAAAAATGAAGAAAACAAAACACGCATCAGAAGCGGGTTGAATTCCCACTCCTCAAAAAGAAGAGACCCTGGTGGTGAAGGAGCATTAGGGCAAGGTGGGCTTCACCTGGATGTTGAGGCGTCCTCGGTGGGCCCCGAGTCCGTAACGCTTGATGCTGGAGGCGCGCAGCTGTGAATCCCGCACCCTCAGAGATTCCAGTCCCAGTGGTGGGCATTCTGGATTGAGAAGGTGGACGAAAAGGATGGACAAGTGAGACAGAGAGCAAAATGAGCCCAGCGAAATACTCAAGTCCTCTCCTTCCTTCCTTGAGCTATCCAGCCTCCCTAAGAAGGATCAAACATTTATATTCTGACATTTTTACATCCATGTAAGCTGATGCAAAGTTTCTAGGAGGATGGAAGTTGAAAAACAGGAAGGAGAAAAAAAAAGACAGGGGTTCCTATCACCTTTCTCCATTAGCTTTGTTGGCTAGGGATGATGGGAGTTGCAGTTCTTCACATAGCCTGAATTAGTTATAGCTTGTGGACTGTAATTCCCATGATCTGCCAATTCAACACGGTTGGTTTCTCAGGCT
The DNA here is from genome assembly GCA_948472985.1 of Iguana delicatissima. NCBI lineage: Eukaryota > Metazoa > Chordata > Lepidosauria > Squamata > Iguanidae > Iguana > Iguana delicatissima. Next base: position 201,660 of record CAOKZL010000519.1, read on the forward strand.
CTGGTGCTCCCCTCTGATGGGAAGGAATCCAGAATATTTATACTTGTTGAAGCTGTATGGAGGAAGAAGTTTTAGCCAGCAGTTGCTGCCTTTCTGTCACCTCTGTGACTTCAGATTCCAGCTGCCCAAATTCATTTCCTTTTCTCTTCTGCACTTGCATTTTCTCTCACAACATCCCTGCAAAGTAGGTCCTCTTTAGTTCCATTTTGCCAACCATATATATAAAGCTGTTCTACAAATTTTTAAGAAATTAGTCAGCTGAAAAGACTGCAAAAAAAATTTGCTGGTTGGATTTCTGTGGGCCTCTGACGATTCTAGCCTTCCTTATTATATGTGGGGAATTTGCCAATTGGCACATCTTCCAGAATTTTAAAAGTGCAAGAGAGGCAGAAATTCACTGGAGGAAGCTTTCTGCCTCTCTTCTCTTCCATGCCAGGAAAATTAGAGTGTGTCAGGCTGCTTTTAAAGGCACAGAAGCCCTTGGCAATTAAAACAGTTGGCACCCCTGCAGCTTTAAAACCAAACACGCAACAAAACAACCTCTATTCAGAGAATTTGGCCTTAGGGCTTGGCTTAGAGCATATGTTTCATGGCACTGATTTTCAGGCAGGCTGCTGTATAAAAGCAAAAGCTTGTCACAATATCCTTCAGTCTTACAGCTGTTCTCTCTCCTAGCTCAGGGCTTAGAAGAGTTACTTTCATGGATGACAATTCTGAGAAGCCCCCATCCCCCAAAAGTTACATTTGCAAGGTCTGAGCACCACTGGGTATGAGACTTTCATTACTAGCTGGCCCCTTTTTAACAAAAGCAACCATATGACAGGAAGGCAGTGGGTTTAGATCCAGAACAATTACACCCCTGGCCTCTTTCAAGCTACAGGTCCTTTCTCAGCATTGAATTAAAGTGAAAATATCTAGCAGGACCTACTAAACAGAAATTAACTCTCTTTGCCACTGGACATTGTTAACCTTAGGCCATGATGACAGAAGGATTCTAGAAGCCATCTGCCTGATGGCAGAGACCAGGCAAGTCACAGTGGGAAAGGTTAGAACCACAAAGAGGTGGGTAACCAAAATGGAAAGAGGCCTGGAAACCATGAAGCCCTATGAGGACAGGCTTAAGGAACTGGGGATGTTTAGCTTGGAGAAGAGAAGATTAGGAGGAGACATGATAGCCATGCTTAAATATTTGAAGGGATGTCATATGAAAGATGGGGCAAGCTGGTTTTCTGCTGCTCCAGAGACTAGGACATGGAGCAATGGCTTCAAACGGCAGGAAAAGAGATTCCATCTAAACAAGAACTTCCTGATGGTCAGGGCTGTCCGGCAGTGGAATAGGCTGCCTCCATGGAGTGTAGTGGAGTCTCCTTCTTTGGAGGTTTTTAAGCAGAGGCTGGATGGCCATCTGTCTGGAGTGCTTTGAGGGCGTTCCTGCATGGCAGGGGGTTGGACTGGATGGCCCCGGGAGTCTCTTCCAACTCTACATTTCTATGATTCTATGATCTATGATTAGGAAGAACGTCCTGATGGTAAGATCCGTTTTATAGTGGAATATGCTGCTGCCTCAGTGGAGTGTGGTGGAGTTTCCTTCTTTGGAAGTTTTTAAAAAGAGGCTGGATGGCTTGTATGGTGTGTTCCTTAATGGCAGAAGAGGGCTGGGCTGTTTGATCCTTGCGGTCTCTTCCAGCTCTAGGATTCTATGATTCTAATCCCTGCATTCCTTCCCTCTCCCACCCTCCCTCTTTCTCTGCCACCTTCCTCTATCTCTCTTCCCTTCTCTTCCCATCTAGTGAGTGGATGGGAAAAGAGGACATGGTAAACCCTTGCACTGATGCCTTGCAGCAGAGTGATTCTCAAAATTGGATCTGATGGCTGCAAGAGATCCGGCTAAGGGCCACATCTGGGTCAGTGGGGCACAGTTTGTCCATACTTGGCTATGGCAGGGGTGGGCAACAGTTTGGGGGCCAACAGTGAATCCCCCCTGACTCCTTGCAGGCTGCTCCCTCCTACACCCAGCAAGCCCAAATACCTCCCTTTTCCCCAACAGTCCCTCTCAAAATGGATCCCATGACAGAGGGCAGAATAGAAATACAGTATATATATTTTTTAGCTCATTTGAGATGTGCTGGAGAAGAGTTCTGTGGATACTCTGGACTGCTAAAAAGACAAATGAATGAGTCCTAGAGCAAACCATGCCTGAATGCTCCCTGGAAGCCAAGATAACTAAACTGAAATGGTCATACTTTGGACCTCTAATGAGAAGACCTGACTCCCTGGAAAAGACAATAATGCTTGGTAATGAAGAAGGCAATAGGAAAAGAGGAAGACTGCATTGCAGATGGATAGAGCCAGTCAAGGTAGACACGTCCCTGAATCTGCAAGACCTGAGCAGGGTGGCTGATGAGAATGACCTGGAAGTCTCTCATTCATAGGGTCACCATAAGTTGAAGTTAACAACAATGCTTTAGGTGGAAATTAAAAGAGAGTTGAACTGCAAGCCTGTTTGCATGTGCTTTCAATTGTCATAGGATGTGAAAACCACACAACTGTTTCTCACATGAGTCTTGCCTGAGTCAGGGCACCAGAAAGAGAAATGCTGGGCAGAAAAGTAATGAGAAGTTCAACCACAATCTCTGGGAGGAAGATGGAAGGAGACAGCTCTTCTGGGGCTCTTAATCCTTTTCCCCCATAGCAGATGTGAGACGAATTATGAAAAACAAGCACATTCAGGGAATAAAGTGGAACCAGCTTCTCAAATTACAAGAAAAGAGGTTCCACCTAAACGTTAGGAAGAACTGATTTATTGTAAGAATTATTTGGCAGTGGAATGAACTGCCTCCGACAGTGGTGGAGTTTTCCTTCTTTGAAGGTCTATAAACAGAGGTTGAGTGAACATCTTTGGGATGGCTTTAGTTGAGCCTATGATTCTTTTTTTGGTGTGTGTGAGCTGTGGAGACAGGCTTCTGCGTTTTTCCAAACTGTACAATTTACAGAAATGTCCAGAGTTATGCCCAACATCGGTTGCCATCACTCCGGTGCCAAGAAAAGTTCCTCTGCATCCAAATGTTCCATGCTGCTTATAAAATCGGTCAGGCCTGGCCAACTTCAAAAGGCAACGATTCCATCGGATCTTAGCAGATGCCCTGACTTTGCACATTGGGTTCCATGCACAGAAACATGTTGCAGAGATAGGAATGAATGCTGTGGTCAGAGATGGAATTTGGGTGTGGAAATGGTAGCCTGGGGAGGGGTAGCTGGAAACTTCCATGTAAGGCGGGTGGCAAATCCACTCCGGATTTTATCACAGGCTTTGAAGGAGCTGTCCAAGGTGCTGAACTCTATCCCCACTATAAGGCCAGCCTGATGTGAGAACCAGCAGGGTGTAAAACCCAGAGTGGATTCAATGCACCCATGACATGGCATTCAACAGCTGCCCCATCTGGGAAGGCAGACAGGATGAATGCTGAGTTCACATGATTTTCCTTTTAGTTTGGATATTTGGATGTGAATCAGAAAGGGATAACGTGGCTTTTCGCTCCTGCTTCGCACTTCTGAATATGGACAGTGGATGGAAGGGCCACAGCATCTGATTCTAACATTCTCCCGAAATGTAGTATTTGAAGACTGGAGCAGTTTCCTTTATTTAGGCTACAGTTCCCAGAATCCTCTCCAGTAGTGCTATGATCATGAATGCATAGTATAACAGAACAGAGAACAGTTATGGATCCCCAACTGTAGATTATGAATCTGTAACTGTAATATAGGATTCCAGCCATTTTTGGAAAATAGAAATGTTCTCATGATGATTCAGCCCAAGGTAAGTCAAGCTTTACCTGCAATCATGAGGGCTACAGTCTTGGGGTCCAATCAGGTTCCAGTTTTGCTGTTACAGTAAAGTCCCGGCAAATCCCTGTGGTCAATCAGTTGTGAGCGTGAGCCCCTTGTGCATGGCATTCAGCTAGCAAAGTGGCACCGGGAAGCAGGCTAGGAGTACCGACCTCTGTGCATGTCTCAACTTTGTCTGGGATCTGTTTTGAGCGTTCCCCCCTCCCCAAAGCAACCATCAACTCAACGATGTAGAGTTGAAGGCTTTCACGGCCAGAATCCATTGGTTCTTGTGGGTTTTTCGGGCTTTGAGACCATGTTCTGGTTGTATTTTTCTCCTGACGTTTTGCCTGCATCTGTGGCTGGCATCTTCAGAGGAATGAAGATCTGAAGATGCCAGCCACAGATGCAGGAGAAACATCAGGAGAAAATACAACCAGAATATGGTCTCAAAGCCCAAAAAACCTACAAGAACCATCAACTCAACCCTTATGCATTTTTAATGGTTTCCTTAACACTCCAGATCTTACCTTGGAAAAATCATATTTATTTACTTGCTAACTAGAGCATTCTGGGAGCTGTAGTCCAATGCAAATTGACTTTTCCAAGGTCTAAATGTCATGTACACAGAAGAAGAACCTTTTTTCCTCCTGCCCGCACGCCTCCTGTGCCCCTCTGTACAAAACAGACCTTGCATTAAGACACGCTGTCATGGCGGTGCCCTTATTTTTCTCTTTTTACATAAAGGGGGCCTTGCGTTTCCAAACTTCTGGAAGCCTTTGCTTGGGCTTCCGCAGGTTATTCTTGGAAAGCCATCTCTTGTTATTCTTCCTCAGGCTTTTGAGGTTTAATGGAGCACTCAAAGTTTTGTGCTTGTTTGTTCACATGGCGCTGCAGCCAGGCCAAACGCTGGCAAGAAAGTTCCTCCTTGCTCCCTAGGCAGAGCCAAGGAGAAAAGTCTACATCTCAAGCTGGCTGCTTGGAAGTAGAGGTGAGAGGCAGATGGTTCCTGCTGAACAACAAAGACAGAGAAAGAGGCCATTCACACAACCCAAGCACATGTGAGTGTAAGAAAGGAGGCAGGGTGGAAATTTGTAGCACTAATTGCTCTTTGAAATGGCCCCCAGGATACGCCTGGAATCCCAAATTCTTTGAGGAGCAAAGAACTCTGATTAACTTTATAGAACTTTGTTTTTTAAAAGCAGAGACCACACTGCACAGGTGTAGCTCTATCGCCATTTCTGCACTACATGGTTACAGCGCTGTTATTCCACTTTCAATATCCTATGGAATTGTGGGGTTTGCAGTTTAGGGAGGGGCATTTAGAATTCTCAGTAAACCACAAACCCCAGAATTCCACAGGCCGTTGAAAGTGGAATCATAGGACTATAACAGTGTAGTGGGAAAATGGCCTATTATGGTTCCACTGAATTCTCAATGTGTCATAACTGCTAATCCCAAGATTCCATAGGATGGAGTTAAAGCACTTAAAAATGGCACGAAAGTGCTGTAACTGTGTAAAAGAGGTCCTGGATTAGAGGTGCAGAAAGAGGGCAGCTAGACCTGACCTTCTGTAGCAATCTGACTGATTGAAAAGTCAAATTTAAATTTTTTAGGGGGCTCTTGGGCCATTGGGAGATCACCTGAGAACTATGGCCATTTCCGGAATAGCCTGTTATAGCGCTATCATTCCACTTGCAAGCTCCTATGGAATCCTGGGGTTTGCAGTTTCGGGAGGGGCTGGCTGGCCCCTCCCGAAACTGCAAACCCCAGGATTCCATAGGACGTTGAAAGTGGAATCATAGCGCTATAACAGTCTAGTGCAGAAATGACCTATATGTTGCCCGTGGGCTGCAGCTTCCATGCCCCTGGTATAAATGCAAGAAACAAATTAATATCTTTTTCATTAATGAAACCCTGCCTCTGGAAATAGAAGATTATGCCAGCTACAGTCACCATGCTCAATGGAATAATAGAAATAATAATACCAATAATAATGCATACAGCAACTGCCTAGATACATTAAAGGCATCAGATCCTGTCTGATAATAGACTCATACAACTGGACCACCAGGGCCATCCAGTCCAACCCCCTTCTGCCATGCAAGAAGACACAATCAAAGCATTCCCAACAGATAGCCACCAGTCCCTGTTTAAAAACCTCCAAAAAAGGAGACTCCACCACACCCCACTGAGGCAGCAGCATAGATAATCATAGATGTTGAACTGCTTTTCCCATCAGAAAATTCTTCCTAATGTTTAGGTGGAATCTATTTTCCCGAAGCTTGAAGCCATTGCTCCATGTCCTAGTCTCTGAAGCAGCAGAAAACAAGTTTGCCTCGTCTTCCATTTGACATACCTTCAAATATATAAACATACTTTCGAGTCCTCTCAACCTTCTCTTCGCCAGGCTAAACATACCCAGCTTCCTGAGCTGCTCCTCAGAGGGTTTCCAGGCCTTTTAACATTTTGGTTCCCCTCCTCTGGACCCTTTCCAGCTTGTCATGTCCCTCCTTTGTAATGTTACTGGCTTGTACAGTGACTGGGCACTTTGTATATGTTCTAGTACCCCAATAATCAAGGGTGCAGCTAAAGGGGGTGGGAGTCAGAAGAGAGCATTGCCTGCCAATAAGTATTCTGCCTCCCCCCTCCATGAAATTGTCCTTCAGTGCTCAAAATTTCTACCATTGCAGTAATGTCAGTTGAACATTTAGAAATAGTGTTTAAGAACAGGGCCAGGGAACCAGAGCAACCCAGGGAACATAAACACAGCAAACAGGAGCTTTCTGAGTGTGAATGATTTTCGGGGTCTCATTTTCTGCCATGCTAGAATCTGGGGACTGAAGGAAAATTTCCTTGGGGAGCAGAATTCTTATGGGAGCACAATGCACCCCTGCCAAGAAGGAAAAACCAGTATGATTTGTCCTGTGATGCACATACAAGGGTGTGGTTGTGTCCAGTGGCTGTTGGTGACTTCCATTCCTGTGGGAACATTGGCTCCCTTCTTGGTTTTGATCTGAACTTTAGACAAGCTGAAACTATTTTGTGGACAGCATTCCACACCTTGAATAGCTGCTTTAAAGTTCAGACTAAACCCTGGAGTGAATTTTTTGCTCCACTGTAGTGGAAGCCACTGCCTGGCTTACATATCTGGCTTCATATCTGGTATAAGCCTTCCTGAATGCTGCATTCTCCTCCCAAATGCAGAGTCCCCCCAGGTGTATTGTTTGGGGAAGATGGGTGCTGTAGGTCAACACAACTGGAGGTTGCTAGTGTGGGTAAAACCACTGTTAGCAAATGGGAAGCCGCTCCAAGATTTGAACGGGGGGTTCTGGGACTGCTCCGGCAACTGCTGAACTGCGGGGCGAGGGACCAGGTACATACGTGATGCCTCTTTTGCAATCGTTTCCTGGATGGAAGGCTTGGTTTTCTTCTTCAGGACCTTTTTCTTGACTACTTTAACCCGGACGGATTTTTTCAGAGCTAAAGGGAGGCAAAAAAAAAACAAGAGACAGGCTTGGTCATCCCTTCTTCCTTCTTTGGGCAGGGGAGCATTGGAAAGGTAGGCAGGAAGAATAGGGACAGATGTTGAAGAGGCAGCAAGGCCACAAAACTTCGGCAGAAAGACTGTGTGTGTAAGTGAGAGAGAGAAGAAAGGAGGAAGTGGCCTATGAAAACTGAGGACTCAAGGTGGTGCCTGGAGATCTGGCAAACCTGGTCAATACACAGGTAAATCCCATTGATTTAATGGCCTTTCTCCTGGTGGCACAGTGGTTAAATGCCAGTACTGCAGCTGCAATGTTGTGAGTTCGATCCTGCAGGGCTCCAGGTTGATTCAGCCTTCCCTCCTTCCAGCTTGTTTGGGGACAATTAGCTTACAACATTGTAAACCACTTAGGGAGTGCTTAGCACTGATAAGTGGTATAGAAATTTAACTACTAACTGCTATTCTTAACCCGAGGTCTGTAGACTCCTAAGGCATCCAGGGATGAGCTTCAGGAAGTCCAGAAATTGAAAGCCAAAATGTAAGTTTTCCCTTCGGTTTCCCTACTGTCATTTTAAGCTACAGGTGGCCCTTCACACTCATTAGGATTAGGGGCACCCTTTCAAATATGGAACAATAGCAAATATCAAAATGTGTCTGTGTGTGTCTGTGGAAAGGGGGCTGAGGCATGGTGAGGAGAGTGGGCACCGAGGGTCCAAACCAGGTCAGGGAAAGGAGAAGGAAAGGGAGTGGTTTGGCATGGTGGCCCTATGCTTCCTTTTTGGCCATCTCCTTCCTTGGTTGTGCGGAAGGCAGCAGGACAGCATCTGTGATGCTGAGAAATTGGGTTGCAAGACATTCTTAGCTGGCCAGGTAGTGGCCAGATGGAGGAGGGTAGGACCAGAAGACAGTTTTTTAAAAGGCTGCATGGCCTGATCAGACCCTCCGAGAGGGAAGGTTCCCCTCCAAAAAGAAATGCCTAGGGTGTGTGTGTGTGTGTGTGTGGAGGTGCAGGTTGAAGAAACTCACAACTAATCGAATCCATGAAAGCTAAACCCACAAATGTGAAGGGCTGACTGTTGTTGTCCCCTTGCAAAACCCTGTCCCGGGGTCTACAACTTTGATATAAAATTAATCCAACCCACCATGAAGGGGTTAAATCCAGGAAATTGCTACTTGAAGAAGAAAAATAAGCGAATTGAATTGTGTCTCTGCTATCAAATTGCAGATGTCTTTGTCTTATCTCAAATTTTAGGGAATGGCCTTGCAACACTCAAAGGTCTGGGAACTAAATGGGAGTTAAGCATACTCTCTGCTATCATTTCGTATCATTTTCTAACTAACTCTTTGCTCTCCTCTGTGCCAGTCAATGATGTAATGGGAAAAGTTAACTAAAGATCTTTTTCTCCAGTGATGGGCGGACTAAATGAATGATTGATTGCTGACATAGAAGGCAAAAGGTATATAGTGATGCTACCTCAATTAATTGGCACGACAATTCCTGAATTATTGTCGTCCTTGCGCAAGTGATTGTTAAACAATAAAGGCTTTTTGATTTTTCCCTGGAAACCTGTCTTCGTCTCTTTTCTGGCCACAACACCAGAGAGGTCACTCGAATGTGCGCGTAGGCAATAACGGTCGTATGATCGAAAGAACCAGATCAGGCCAGTAAAATACCCAGTCACGTAGCCACAGGAGACCTGCTGTTGGGACAACCCATGGTGGACAAAAGGTCCTTAATCTTTAAGGAGTCCACTTGAAGGGAGTAAAAGCGTTTCCGGAAAATTGGGCACTGGAAGCAATAAAACCTTATCAGATCCATCTCCAGAAACTCACACCACAGCCTCAAAGCAGAGGAAGATCCTGTTATTTAGATGACACTTTGTTATCTTCCGAGAAATGCCAGATGTGGAGGTGTTTTTCTTATTCTGTCTCTGTTTGTGTTCCCCGGGAAAGGATTTGCCTTCAAAGTAACTTTTTCCTACAAATAGTCCCTGTTCTTCGGCTAGTTAGGCAGGGGCACCGAGGCAAGGAGAAGGATTATGATGCCTCCCGGTCCCTCTCCCTCCGCAGCATCTCTTCGCTGAGCTGACTACTTCTCGGACCAAAGGACTTCAGGAGGAGGTGCAGTATTTTCCCAAGCTGCGAATCCCTCAACAACCTCCCTAATTTATTTCCACTCTTTATTTCTATTAGCCCTTGGATGTGCGTGTGTGCGCGTGAGTGCGAACTATTACTAATCAACAAATTCATTCGTTGGACCTTTTTGTGTGATTTCTGACTGAGCCTGACCCGTAAACATTGGGATAAAGATCCTTAATTACCCTGCCCTCTTTGCATTGCTAAAGCAGTGCTCCGAGCTAATCTTCCCCACACGTGATAATTTTGACAGGCATTGGGAATCCCCCTAAGGGACCCCCAGCAAGCAGGGTAACCCTGTAATTGAGCACAAACCATTTTTTCACTTTGGCCATTTCCGCACGAGTCTGTTATAGCGTGACGATTCCACTTTCAACCTCCTATGGAATCCTGGGGTTTGCAGTTTCGGGAGGGGCCAACCAGCCCCTCTCGAAACTGCAAACCCCAGGATTCCATAGGAGGTTGAAAGTGGAATCGTCACGTTATAACAGACTCGTGTGGAAATGGCCTTTGAGCTCAGTTTGCAGCAATGAATGGAGGTCGAGGACAAAGGAGGGAAGTGGGAGGAGAAGAGATGAACTGGGATATTTTAAAAGCGGCTGGAAAAGTAGGATGACAAAGGATGCCAAATCAGGGCAACTGGAGGGTATGCTCATCTACTCTAACAATAGGACAGTGGGATTGGAGGGTCTACATATAAAAATATCCCAATTCTAGAGTTGCCAGCTCTCAGGGCCTGGCCCTCTGTCTCTAATTGTCATGAGTCATCTCAAGGGTGCAAATTCTCCAATTTTGGAAGCTGCAGCCGTGGGCAAGAGGGAAGGACTGTGTGCAAATCTCTAGCCCAGCTAGCAGAGCACCAGCTTGTTACAATTTGCAAGGCAACAATGCTTTGTTACGGCATAACACTTACCAACATCACTATGAAAACACTTACCAACATCACTACGAACATCCTGAACTTACAACCCTAGCCGATTCCCATTCCTTTGTGGCCTGGAATTCTGTGCAAGAGGGGTTGTAATGTGGGAAAAAGTATCCTGGATGAAGTTCTCCTTAGCAGCTTCTCTCTGCATGCTTGTAGAGGGACTGGTTTCATTTCTTCCCCATGATCGGAACCCGCTCTCCCTCCCACACTGACTCACAGCAGGCCAGTAACAAGCTGTGGGGCAGGATGCGGGACCTCCCCCCTCCCCTGAACAGTGATCACTCTGTGCCGGCTTGGCCGGGCTCCATAACTCCAGCCGCCTTCCTTCCACCACTGGGCTGAGCGGGGAGCTGAAATCCAAGAGCAAAGCTGTGTGAGTCTGGATCTCCAGCTGCAGCGTGGGAGCCAGCGAGAAACCTGCGGAAGGGAAGCCTTTGCTCGGGAGGCTAAGGGCAGAACAGAAAACAGATGAAGGCCTGGGGAGAAGAGTTGGGTTGATGCTTGGGGTGGGAGATGCTGAATTCCATCCATCTCAAAAATCAAAGCTGGATAAAACCTTGAGGAGTTAGCTTCAGATCCAAACAAATTTTCAGGGACAGTTGTGTTGATCATAAAACACAAAGCAAAGCACGCTTTTTGGTTGGTTAGGCCAGCTGAAAGTTGCAAAGTTAGCACAAATGTACAGGTTCCCAGATCTCAGCTTTCTCCAGTGATCGGGGTGTAGGGAAGCAATCTCAGGGTGAGAACATCACTTTTGGGAAGTGTGCCTGTCTGTTTTCCTCCTTTGTTAAGTTTGGTGTTCTTCAGTGGAATGCCGTGCTCTGTGCAACTATGAAGGATGCTAATGTAGCATGCTTGAGGACATCATGAGGACCTGCTCCCTGTGACATCACAAGGCTTTGACCTTGTCATGCTCTGAACCTATCTATGCATTAGCAATACATAAAATAGTAGTTGCAATAGATTCTTAAGGCAAACTTGCTCTGTTAATACATATTTGCTTCCAATTGGCACAAGTAACCATGTACCCGCTTGTAACATTTTTAATATCAATAGGCTCCTATTTGGGTGATTTGCTCTGTGTCCAATGTCACCTTGCAGAGGGCATTTGAAAGGCAAGATCAAGTAAGGGTGAGGTGAGGCAATAACAACAGAAGGACAAGGAAGTGTTATGGGAATGCTTAGATAAGAACTGGGAACATGCACTCACTCTCATGCTGAAAAGTATGTACAGTCCTCCTTCTACATTCACAGTTTTGACCTTTGCAAATTTGGTTATTCGCAAACACACATGGCTTATCCCCCCATTCTCCTCCTCGTATTCCCATACATTTTGCCCTAGTGCAGAGAACTCATGCCAAGGCAAAATGGAAGGGTATTGGAGGGGGGCTCTGTGAGCATTCTTCATCCCCTCCGGAGCTCCTCCTCCCATTCCTATGCATTTTGCCCCAGTGCGGAGAACTCACACAAGTCTTCTCCTGCCTCCCCTTCCATTTTGCCTCTGCTCAGGTTCTCTGTGCTGCAGAAAAATGCATTGGAAGGGTAGCTCTGGAGAGGGAAAGGAAGGCTTGAGCAAGCCTTTCCCCACCCTCGATTCTCTTCTGCTTTGCATGAGAATGGGAAGGGGGGAGCCCCAGAAGGGAATGGGAGGGTAGGCGGGGGGGAGTTATTTGTGGCTTTTCCACTTTTGCAAGGGTTCTGTGCCCCCAAACCTTATGAAAGTGGGGAGACACTGTAAATAATGGTATGCCTGGGAAAACTGCTGGAGCTGGTGGGGTGGTTTGATATGCGAGATTTTAACCAAACTTTGAAATGCATGCCAAAATTCTTATGGAAGGGTATAATGCTAATGCTGTAGTCTCAGCAACAGTTTGGTAATGCTACTGTGTTGCTTGCTTTCTTGACACAAATGCTTATGTTTTTGACACTCTGAGCAAAGTTCTGTAGAACAAGTCAGCCAGGACGTGACACTTGGGCTATTTCCGTGCTACACTGCTATAGTGCTATTATTCCGCTTTCAACCTCCCATGGAATCCTGGGATTTGTAGTTTAAGGAGGGGCATTTTAGAATTCTCAGCTAGAGAGCTCTTGGGCCTCAGGAAACTACAAACCCCAGAATTCCACAGGAGGTTGAAATTGGAATAATAGCACCGTAACAGTGTCGAATGGAAATGGCCTTGGTCTCAGGCTTTGGATTTGAACTCTCAGTTCCGGGAACAGGCCTGACCTACCAAAGCTAAGTGGGATAAATTTGGATTTTTTGTTGCTGTTGTGTTCTTCCAAGTTGACTTATGGTGGCCTTATCATTGAGGTTTCTTGGTGAGGTTTTTTTAAAGGGGATTTGCCTTTGCCCTCCTCCAGGACTGAGAGAATCCAAGGTCCTTGTCCAAGGTCACCCACTGGTTTTCCATGAGTTGTAGTCCACTGCTCAAACCACTGTCCTAGGCTGGCTCACCCCATCTTTTGGTTGACCTAATACAGATGTCACAACAAGTTGTACCTTGATTACAACAGCTGAAATGCTACTTGGGTGTGTGTGTAAAATTTTGCAATGTTTTAGTGGTCCTCCTCAGCACCTTACCCAACTTCAGTTTTTGTTCTTACTTATGCATCTTGGTAGAGCTGCATCTCCACCAATTCAAAATTCAAAATGACCTGGATAGATTGGAGAGCTGGGCCAAGGCTAACAAAATGAAATTCAACAGAGAGAAGGGTAAGGTCCTACACTTAGGCAGAAAAAATGGAATACAGAAATATAGGATGGGGGACAAGTGGCTGGATAGCAGTACGTGTGAAAGGGATCTAGGAGTCTTCATAGACCACAAGCTGAACATGAGTCAGCAGTGTGACGCAGCAACCAAGAAAGCCAATGCGATTCTTGGTTGCATCAATAGGAGTGTGGTGTCTAGATCGAGGGAGGTACTGGTACCACTCTACTCTGCTTTGGTTAGACCTCATCTTGAATACTGTGTCCGGTTCTGGGCACCCCAATTCAAGAAGGACATGGACAAGCTGGAGCAAGTCCAGAGAAGGGCGACCAAAATGGTGAGGGGCCTGGAAGCCATGCAGCCCTATGAGGATAGACTTAGAGAGCTGGGTATGTTTAGTCTGCAGAAGAGAAGGTTAAGAGGGGACATGATATCCATGTTTAAATATTTGAAGGGATGCCATGTAGAGGAGGGAGAGGGCTTGTTTTCCACTGCTCCAGAGACCAGGACAAGGAGCAATGCATTCAAGCAGCAGGAAAGGAGATTCCACCTGAGCCTCAGGAAGAACTTCCTGACAGTCAGGGCTGTTCGGCAGTGGAATCGGCTGCCTCGGAGTGTAGTGGAGTCTCCTTCCTTGGAGGTTTTTAAGCAGAAGCTGGATGGCCATCTGTCGGGAGTGCTCTGAGAGTGTTCCTGCATGGCAAGGGGTGGGACTGGATGGCCCGTGTGGTCTCTTCCAACTCTACATTTCTATGATTCTATGATTTCAGGGCTTCCCAGCTCAAAACTGCCTGCAGGAGGCATCACTGAGGGGAGCAGAAACTTGAGGAGAATTGCAAGGGTTAGAGATGACTGGGAAATTAGCTGTGTGTTCCCTTGCCAAAGTTGCATGCACATGCAAAATCAACAGAACAAGGCAGGGCCATACGATCCATGTTTCAGTGGGAGAAATTGAGATAGGCTCCAGTACTGAAGGAAAAAGATGTAGCTACTTCCCTGGTCACTTTCTGGATCTACCAATATTTCTATTTGCATCAGTACAGTATGCCTCCTCCCTTGTATCTGCAGGCGTTATGTTCCCGGACTTACTATGGATAACGAAAAGCTTAAATAATAGCAAATGCTATTTTTTCAATGAGAAGAATGGCATATGTATGGAGACAAGCATAGAGCTTGGAGGAGAGGCCCTGAAACTGGACAAAGCTTCAGAATCTAAGAGGTTCTGGACACAACTTCAGAAACTGAACAGAAGTTCAGAATCTGAGACAGAGATGGATTTGTAGCCATTATCTACGGCCCATTTTCCATGTAATACTGTACAGGAACTTCCATTACTTCAATTTCCATTTATTACTTCAATTTCATGACTTCAATTTCCATTTATTAATTCAATTGCCCTTTAATTTCCATTAAATTTAAATTAATATTTTTGGACCACATTTCAATTTGGGTAAGTCAAACCACATTGTAATAGATATGGGGGATGGACTGTATTATGCATGTTACTTAAATAAGGGAGTTAAAATGCGTAGGATCAGGCTGTTCGCCTCACATTAAGTTTAAAGGCTGACGACAGGTTCAAACATGAAAATTTTTGCGCTGTGATCTGTTGTACCTTGATCTTACTTAAAGTTGCCCCTCTGTATGCACTAGTGTTGGGGGCTCAGGACCCCCAGAAAAGTGGGAAAATTGCAAATATCAAAGTGTGTGTGTGTGTGTGTGGGGAAGGATAAGGCATGTTTGGAAGAGTGGCCACAAGAGTCCTAGACCATTTCCGCACGAGACTGTTACAGCGCAAGGATTCCACTTTCAACCTCCTATGGAAGTCTGGGGTTTGCAGTTTCGGGAGGGGCTGTGTGGCCCCTCCCAAAACTGCAAACCCCAGGATTCCATAGGAAGTTGAAAGTGGAATCATTGCGCCATAACAGTCTTGTGCGGAAATGGCCCAAGTCAGGTCAGGGGAAGGAGAGGGAAGGGAGGCGAGTTAGCATGGTGCCTCTAGACTTTATCTGTCTCATCCATCTCCTTCCTTGGGTGTGAGGGACATCGGGAAAGAGTTTGTGGTGCTGAGAAATGGGGCTGCAATCTATCCTTAGCTGGCCAAGCAGTGGCTGGTGGAGGAGGAGGAGGACCACAGGTAGGTTTTTAAGGGGCTCTGGGGCCTGATCAGAGCAGTTGAAATGGAAGGATTCCCTTAGAAAAGAACCATCTGAAATGGGGGGGGAGGGGGCAAGGGTTGAAGAAACTCATAAATGATCAAATCTGTGAAAGTCAAACCTGCAAATGTGGAAGGGCGACTTTATTATTTATTTATTTGTTTGTTTGTTTCATTTCCTTGCATCTGCTGCTAGAATAGCTCACACATGTTCACAAAGAGAGCCTCTGTGTTTTTGGAATTGCTCCAGGGTATTAAAAGCCATCTTAATCCTGCTTTGTCCCTTTGGCACTGGAACACACGCATCAATAAGCTCTGGTCTGGAAGATCAGCTGCACCGCCAAGGGGTTCTAGAAAGCCTTCAGAATTGCTGAGCCACAACACACATGCCTTATTAGTGGTGTCAGAAAAGTTTGGAAAAATTGCAAGGCACGCAGAGTGCAAAACAGCCTCAGACACCGCAAGAGCATGCTGCTGAGTGCTAGGATATGCACGGAGTTGCTAAGTTTGCCCTGCTCAACACAGCAGCGTACACTATCCCATCAAGGAAAGGGAAACACGGGGGCTATAGAACTCAGCCAATGCAACGGAAGAGCTCTGTGGCTCTTGCAAAGCACACATACCATGCCCTTGAGAACTGGCTGTCATGGCAAGGCATCCCACATCATTGACTGCAGCATGGAAAAGGTGCCAGAAGCACAAGTCAGGCACCAGAAATGTGTAAAGGAATCCCATGAAGTGCAGTCTGCTTCATTGTGGAATGATCCCATGGCAGCCCAGAATCCTGTTGCTGTCCTACCCTGTGTAAGTAGCTTTATACATGCAATTATACCTTTCTGTGTGATGGATATATTCAGTGCCTGGTTGCGTAACTGGAATTCTGCAAGTGTAACCATTTCACATGGCCTTAAATCCTATTGTTAGTCCCAAGTGGAGTGGGGCCATTGAATCAATGAGTTTTACTTATGTGTTGATTCACCTTTCAGCCATTGATTCAAGCTGGGACTAACCAATAGGCCTTCAGCCACGTAGTTATGCATCTTTGGATGGTATATAGCCATGCATTAGTGCCTTTTGTGTCCTGTTTGATTCACTGGGATCGGAGAAACAGCCATGGTACATTATTCCCTATTGCACAACAGGACAAAAATCAGTTGTGTGGGCAGGCCCATCAGTTACACAATGTCAATATTCAGCCAAAGATTGGTGTAACAGTTGGAGCTCTGTGGGTGTAGCATTATATTATGCAAGCAAGAGGTAGGATCTCCATCAGGATTTTGACAGACTAGTAGGTATCCATCCAAGCCACAATCAGAGACCTGATGTGCTATACCCTCCGTGATTCACAAAGCATAGAAGCAACCATGCCACATATCACAACACTGGAAAACTCTCAATGTGGAGAGAAGTATGAGGTGGTTATCTGCATTCTCTATACCATGGGTGGAAAGCTTGTTTGGCCTTCCAGATGTTGTTGGACTGCAACAGTCGGCATTTCTCAGCATTGGCTGTATTGGCTAGGACTGCTGGGAGCTGCAGTCCAATGACACCGGGAAGGTTGCATGATTCTCACGCCTCAATAAAAAAATGGAAGTAATTGTACAGCTCCATGTGCTGCCATTGTTGCTGATCAGCAGCATTCCAGGACATAGTTGTGTTAGTCTGGATCAGTGAGCAAAGGGATCTTGTCATACCTTTGAGACTAAGGCCACTTTTGCACTAGACTGTTATAGTGCTATTATTCCACTTTCAACATCCTATGGAATGCTGGGATTTGCAGTTTAGGGAGGGACCTTTAGAATCCTCAGCCAGAGAGCTCTTGGGCATCAGTGAAGCACAAGCCCCAGAATTCCACAGGATATTGGAAAGTGGAATAAAAAAATTATAACAGTGTAGTGCGGAAATGGCCTAACAGAGAGAAAGAAGTTGGTCGCATAAGCCTTCAGAGGCTTAAGCCTACAAAAGCTTATGTTGCTGACTTCTTTCTCTCCTTTAGTCTCAAAGGTGCAACAAGGTCTCTTTGCATATGGATCAGCAGCATGGCATTCAACTTTTCAGCCGCACAGGATGCCCATCCAGTACACACTTTGGACTTGTTAGAGGAAAACCCTGGCAGCACAAAGCATGTCTCATGAGTTGCCTCTCCAGCCCAGCAAACACAGAAGGCAGGCCACAAAGAACCCATGCGATGCAGGGCACCAGTAACTCCTCAGGTGCTGACACAGGATTCCAGGAGGTTTAAGACAAGAAGAAAAGAGAGTTGCAGCTGGGACGCACAGCCGGCAATGCTAAGTTAGCAAAGATGACAAAAGAGCAACCCTGGTGCTGAGGCGAGAGGTTGGGAAACTTCTCCCAGATTCCTTGCTGTCGGAAGTCCTTTAACCCTTCCGTGTCAGGGAGGAAGAGACATGTTGAGTGCAATGTTAGCTGTGCCAGCTTGTTTTACTGGGGGAAAGTCCCTGAAAGCAAGTTGCACAATTCTCAAGAAATGCAAACATTTTTCTGAGTTAGCCCAAGCAAAACCACGTTAATGTTTCCCCCTTCCTTCGTCATCAGTGGCCCACCAGATGTTTTTGGACTCCAATGCCCATCGGTCCCAGATGCCAAAGCCAGAAGTCGGGGACGATGGAAGCTGGTGTCAACAACATTCAGGAAGGCAGCGCTTTCCTATTCCTGGACTAAGGGGAAACACACACATATGGACACATCACACACACACACACACACACGCACACACACACTGTACAGCTGTACCCATCCTGGGTTGCAAAACAGAGGAGGATCACCTGTAATGTGTGAACAGCCACACAAGTCTCTTTCCTTCTGAGTGCATGGTTTTGGGACTCTCATTCAGGCCTCTTTCACCCACAAGGAGGTAAGTTGACATCCATTAGATCTACATTGTGCTCAGGCAGCCATTAACAAATGGCACATCACATGGATTTCCTCTGAATTCCTTAATATTCTTCCATAATAACTAGGGTTTTCCCTGCTCCTTTGGGAAAAATAAAGACAGCACTGGTTTCCTAGCTCCTCAAAGAGGAATCCTGCACTGCAAAACCAGGCTGGCTTGCTGACCAGCAGATTTTTCCTTTACATCCTTGCAAAATTTGGCCATGTGTAGAGATTTTTCTTTTTTCATTTTTGGCTACACCTTCAGATTTAACTGACTATTATGCATACTTATCTATCTCTTAGGCAAGACTGGCACATGGGCTCTATTACACCATGGCTGACGTTCCATTAGTGAGATACGCTTGCGCAAGTTGTGCTACGCATCTGGGCAAAGCATTTGCCATAGCTCAAGAGACGTATTTTGCTGACAGTGGCTGAAGTGGAGTTATGCCTCAAGCAAAGTCATGCAGCGCGTGTTGTGCTTTCACGTTGCGCAACACCACCCGGCCCCTGTGCATGTATTGTACAATGTTTTCATTCTAAAGAAACATGTATAGGAAATGGAAGAAGGGGGAAACCACCAAAGAAGAATTTAAGCAAGTGGCCCGGAGATGTAGGGAGGAGGTCAGAAAGGCTAAAGCACAGAACGAACTTAGGCTGGCCAGAGACATTAAAAACAATAAAAAGGGCTTTTTTAAATACGTCCGCAGCAAAAGGAAAATGAAGGAGACGATAGGGTCACTGCGCAAGGAAGATGGTGAATTACTCACAGGGGGAAGGGAAAGGCAGAACTACTTAACACCTTCTTTGTCTCAGTTTTTCCCCAGAAAGATACAAGCACTCAACCTGGCGGTTGGGGAGCAGGTGAGGAAGCAGGGGAAATGAGGCACGTAATAGGTAGAGGGGTCGTACAGGAATGCCTGGCCACACTGGATGGATTCAAGTCTCCAGGGCCAGAGGAATTGCATCCTAGGATCTTAAAAGAGCTGGCAGAGGTCATTTCGGAACCGCTTGCTATAATCTTTGAGGAATCTTGGAGGACAGGAGAAGTTCCAGCAGACTGGAAGAGGGCAAATGTTGTCCCCATCTTCAAGAAGGGAAAAAAAGAGGACCCAAATAATTATTGCCCAGTCAGCCTGACATCAGTACCCGGAAAGATCCTGGAGCGGATCATCAAACAGTCAGTTGCTAATCACTTAGAAAGCAAAGCGATAATCACGAGAAGTCAACATGGATTTCTCAAAAATAAGTCATGCCAGACTAATCTTATCTCTTTTTATGATAGAGTTACTAGCTCCATAGATGAAGGGAATGCTGTGGATGTAGCATACCTCGATTTCAGTAAGGCCTTTGACAAAGTTCCCATGACATTCTTGCAAAGAAACTAGTAAAATGTGGGCTGGACAGGGCTATTGTTAGTTGGATTTGTAATTGGTTGACCGACCAAACCCAAAGGGTGATCACGAATGGCTGCTTCTCATCCTGGAGAGAAGTGACTAGCGGGGTGCCACAGGGTTCTGTCCTGGGCCCGGTGCTGTTCAATATTTTTATCAACAACTTGGATGAAGGAATAGAGGGCATGCTCATCAAATTCGCAGATGACACCAAATTGGGAGGGGTTGCTAATACGCCAGAGGACAGGATCAAAATTCAAAATGACCTGGATAGATTGGAGAGCTGGGCCACGGCTAACAAAATGAAATTCAACAGAGAGAAGTGTAAGGTCCTACACTTAGGTAGAAAAAATGGAATACAGAAATATAGGACGGGGGACACGTGGCTGGATAGCAGTACATGTGAAAGGGATCTAGGGGTCTTCATAGACCACAAGCTGAACATGAGTCAGCAGTGTGATGAGGCAGCCAAGAAAGCCAATGCAATGCTCGGCTGCATCAACAGGAGTATGGTGTCTAGATCGAGGGAGGTACTGGTACCACTCTACTCTGCTTTGGTTAGACCTCATCTTGAAGACTGTGTCCAGTTCTGGGCACCCCAATTCAAGAAGGACATGGTCAAGGTGGAGCAAGTCCAGAGCAGGGTGACCAAAATGGTGAGGGGCCTGGAAGACATGAAGCCCTATGAGGATAGACTTAGAGAGCTGGGTATGTTTAGTCTGCAGAAGAGAAGGTTAAGAGGGGACATGATAGCCATGTTTAAATATTTGAAGGGATGCCATGTAGAGGAAGGAGAGGGCTTGTTTTCTGCTGCTCCAGAGACCAGGACAAGAAGCAATGGATTCAAGCTGCAGGAAAGGGGATTCCACCTGAACCACAGGAAGAACTTCCTGACAGTCAGGGCTGTCTGGCAGTGGAATATGCTGCCTCGGAGTGTAGTGGAGTCTCCTTCCTCGGAGGTTTTTAAGCAGAGGCTGGATGGTCATCTGTCGGGAGTGCTTTGAGGGTGTTCCTGCATAGCAGGGGTTTGGACTGGATGGCCCCTGGGGTCTCTTCCAACTCTACATTTCTATGATTCTATGATTCTATACATGGGGGTTGTGTAACGCTGTTGCAACATATCTCTGCATGTGCATATTTACACTATGTTGGGGGGGGACGGTGGAATTGCAGCTCAGATTTTCTTTTTAAAAAGGAGCTCTTCAAACTGCACAACTCTGTTGCCAAGGAAAAAGAAACATGAGGATCAAGGTAGGGCTAATGTACCAAAACAAAAGTGCTTCAATGGCATTTCCAAGGATGCAACAAAGGGTTACTTGCCCAAAGATAAAGGTGAAAGAAGGTCTGTCTAAGGGCCTTTCTGCACTACTCTGTTATAGTGCTATTATTCCACTTTCAATATCCTGTGGAATTCTGGGGTTTGTAGTTTGCTGAGGCCCAAGAGCTCTCTGGCTGAGAATTCTAAATGCCCCCCACCCTAAACTGCAAACCCCAAGATTCCATAGGATGTTGAAAGTGGAATAATAGCACTATAACAGTGTAGTGTGGAAATGGGCTAAGAAACAAGTTGTTTTAATAAAATCTGGGCAATTTGGTTGGAAACAGAAGGCTTATCTTTGAACACACTGTCCCTATCATCTAGGTGCTCAATAAACCCACTGACCAGAATCCTGTTAATGACTTACACATGTGTAAGTTCCTCTGTAGAAGCAGTTGGATGTTTTTATCCAATGCGCTATGGTCATATTCTGTTCAAACTTTTGGAAGCAGAGTTGCGTGTCCATTGCCCTTGCGCGTTGTGCATCACACGTGAAGTGCCATATTGTGTACCACGCATGGCAACATCTGATCTGAGAAGCATCTTGTGCATGCGCTTGCACATCGCGCATCATACACATTTGCGCATTCAGTTTCTCAGTGTCACAAAGTGGCCCTTGTGCCGTTGCCATGTAATTCTGCAAGCATAAGGTTATGCTCTCTCTCCTTAAATAAACTCTGTGTCTGGTTTCCCTTCCCTTTTCCCAAAGGCACACGGTCAAATTTCCAACGACACATTCCCCGCCAACTGCACACTTTAAAAGAAAAAAGCCAACACCTACTCTGCACTTTGCTAGCAAAACCCAAATCACAGATGCACACCCACCCACCCACCCACACAAACACACGCCCACAGTTGATGCTCCTTGTGTCAGGCGGGTACCTTTCTTATCAGCCGCCTTCTCTGTGGAGAGCTGCATCCGCTTGGTACTGCTGGTGGTAAGGGGCTCTCCCAAGCCCTCTCGGCCATAGGGGCTGGTCATCATCGTAGTCTTGACACTGGCTGGGGAGGTGGTCCTGGGGAGGGCCGTGCCCCTTACCTGCTTGATCCTGGAGGTGGAAGGGGAAGCCGTGATGGCGGGTACCACTTTGGGCTGAGCTGTGCCCTGGCTGGAAGGGGCCGGGGTGCTGCTGGGCTTCTTGTGCAGGATTCTGGGCTTGGCCGTGTGGGGGGCCCCATCCACCCAAGGGGACCAGGCTGTGTGGCAGAGGGCCACGAGCAGAACCACCGGGAAGGCCAGCATTTTGGAAAGAGAAGGCAGGCCAAGCCAAGCACTTCAGCCTCTGCCTCCTTCCCTCTCTCTGTCTCTCGCCTTCTTTCCCTGCTCTTGGGCTGCCGCCCCTGTGCCTTTATAACAATCCCTCCCCTCTCGCATTCCATGCCATTTCCATACATGTACCGCATTGTCAGGAATAGCTGTGACCCAGAAAAAAAACAACACAACCCCCCCAGCACTTGGCTCATTTTCTTTTGGACCCCCCCTTGGCTTGCTCCAACTGTACTTCTATTTGTTCTGGTTCTCTCCCTCCGCCTGCTGGCTCTGGATTCCCTGGAAATCATTCACGATGCGAGCAAATTGGTCTGTGCCTTTCTACCGTAATTTATTGCTCTCCGTTCCGACTGTTGTAGTTTTTCTAACAGGATTTTTAAAGTTTGGTTACAGAGAAAAAGATGGACGGAGAAAGAAGAAGAAGAAACAGAGAATGGAAGGTACATAGGAGAGGAACATTAATATCAATTGGTCATATTTCCAAAAGCACCTTTTCTTGATGTCAATTAGGCAAAGTGCATATTCATCTGTAGCTAAAGCAGAGAGCTGTTTTAATGTTGACTAGAGGCAGAGGCAGCTGGTAGCTTCTGTTTCAACAGGTTGGCAAATCCATTCTGGGTTTTAGTGTGAACTTTTAAGGAGCTATCCAAGATGCCAACTGCACTGGGGAGATGAGGTTGAGCACTTTGGGTCACTGGCTGTTGGGGAGTGAAGGGGATGGGATTCCCCAGAGGCGAAGCAGAAAGGTCTAAGGAGACCCAGTGGTTGCTTGTGGCTCTAATATCAGTAGGGCAGTGAATCTGCAATGACTTTTAGTCTGAACTTTTAGGAAGCCATCCAAGGTGCCATGTCCATTGGTTTGGCAAATTGGCTGGCTTCTTTAAAATCTAAACTGAAACCTGGAGCAGAGTCACTGCTCCACTGACATGGAAGCCACCCATGGGCTTGAATTCTTTTTTTTTTAAGAATGTGATCTTCCACTTCCTTGTGGTCCCAGTTGCTCCTTCCTACAGAGAGGCAGATGTTTGGAAGGTCTCTGTCCTTTAGCCTATCCTCCCTCACAGGGTTGTTAGGAGGGTTAAACAGAGAGGGGTGATGGGAAGTTCCTTGAGATGTCAGATCTGGATACCCTCTCGGTTACATCTCGGTTGGATTACTGTAACACGCTGTACATGGGGGCTGCCTTTGGAACCTGTTCGGAAATTTCAGCTGGTCCAAAGAACTGCAGCCAGATGGCTAATACAACTCCTTTGTTGAAACGGTTCCACCAGCTGCTGGTCTGTTTCCAAGCACAGTTTGAAATGCTAATTTTGACCTAGAAATCCTTGTATGGCTGAGATCCAGGTTATTTGAAGGACTGTATTCTCCCTTACGAATCTGCCCATGTTTGGAGAACTGCTGGGGAGGCCCTTATCTCCGTCCCAGCAGCCTCACGGGTACATCTGGTGGGTAAGATGGGAGAATGGGGTTGGACTGGATGGCCCTTGTGGTCTCTTCCAACTCTGTGATTCCAGGCTGAAGGACCTCTTCTCAAAGCTGCTTTACTAGTGGATTCCTCCACTGATACGGGGTCAATCTGGATGGCCATTGAGGTCTTTCTCAACTCTATGATTCTGTTAGAAGTATCTTTCTTCAAAACTACAGACATCTTTGGGGCACAATTCCGACTGTGCCAAATTACCCAAATTTGCTGTAAGTGTACTTCATATATTAACACCAGAATCTTATCAATCAGGGAGAGAATCATCGTATGTCCCTTCAGATATTGTTACAGACTGCAACTTCCAGCATTCCTCACCGTTAACTAGGTTGGCTAGGGAAGCTGGGAGATGCAGTCCAACAGCATCTGGAGAGCCACATGATTCCCATCCCTGCTAGAGACTCTTACCTGGAAATGAGATCCATTAAATATTGCAGGACTTACTCCTGAATGAACATGAGACAAATAACATTGTCAATATTTTAGTTTGCATGTTATTTGCATATGCATATTTGCATCAGATTCACTCCAAAACCTAAATCTTAAACAGCCTTATTTGTATGTTTGATTAGAATTAATAAACTGTTGCATATAATAAAACCTTTAAATGTCTAAATAGCTGAATGGTGTGTGTACTACAAGGTTTATGGTAACTTGCAACTGGCAACTTGGCTATTGCTTTTTCTTCCTTTCAGAATAACACCATGTATCCCAATAAAATAATTGCAAGATCCATTGGCAAGGCAGTTCCCAGAAACGTCTTGATCCTTCTCAGAATGTTATCTCAAAGTTTCTCAGCTGCCAAATAAGAAGGAATTATCCACTTGCCTGTTAACATCTCTAGGAAAATGCTGTCTGATCTAGGAAAAGGTCTGTTGGAATTGAGTTGCTCAAGAATATCGTGGCAAGATGGTTTTGCCTTCATTTTCACCTACTGTCGTGTCCAGGGCAGAGCAGACAATTAGTCACCAAATGGCAGAGCAGGGCTTATTTACAAGGCAAGAGTGGGAAAAATGTCCAAAGGTTGCAAAGCAAACAAATCCAAAGGGCAAATCCAGGTTGTAGTCAAGCAGACAGAGGTTCAAAGTAGTCCAGATACAAGAGACCACAGCAGAGGGCTTCCACAACTGTAAAGATCAATTGCTGAAACCCTGAAAGGAAAGGGCCAGCTGAAAGCCTTTTATCTACTGATGCTGTTGCTACATGTATTCCTTCATTAGGGCTCGTTTGTTACTTAAACACGCTGAGTGGCTCAGCCTCTCTCTCTGGTATCTCTCTCTTGCACGGTGAGCGCCTGTGTTGTTTCATCCTCTGATATTTGTTCCCCTTGCTCAGGCCCATGCTGTTGCTTGCTGTCTTCTCCCGAGCAAACTCCTGCCTTGGATTCAGAATCCTCCTCCTCACTGCCAGGGTCTCCAAGGCAGGACATGACACCTACAAGAGGGAGAGTGATGCAGAGAGACACACAGGTCCTCACCTTTAACGTGCAAGACTAAAAGATGAAGTCTGTCTGTCTGTCTGAGCCATCATCCCCTGACCATGGAATGTAGACAACTAAGGTTTGGGTATGCATTCTAAGGCGACCCCAGGGGTGTGCACCTGGGTGTTATTTAATTTTTAATGTGCACCTACTAAATATGATAAATTTGAATGCGTCTGTATGTTTGAGGGCTGCAATTCCATCTTCATTCATGAGGTGGCAGACTTCCCCAACCAGTGCATAAGACTTTCAGTTGATACAATCTGAAATTAAAATGGAGTAGCTGAAGGGCCTGCCTCCTTCTTCTTGGTGGGGAATCCTTCATTTGGGCATGGAGTGAGCAGACTCTCCCCTCAAGAGGCTGCAGTTGGGCAATTTTGTCCAATGCAGAAAGTTCATATTCAGTTTAAGGTTGCAGAAACAGAGTTGTGTGTGTGGTGCCATTGCACATGGATGCACATGATATGTATTGGGCATGGATCTGCATTGCACATTTGGCTGTGTATTCAGTTTTACATTTCATATCTTGGTCTCATTGGGCACCTGGATATGTATCATACATGGATGCGGTGGAACATCCTTTCTGCACAGTGAGTGGAAGTGTATAAACATTTTGTTGCACATGGGTGTCTTGGTTCTGCCATGCAGCTTTGCCATACAACATGTTACCCTGACTTCTGGAGGTCCCGTGGGGGACACCTTGATTTGCTCCAAGTTATAAAGGTTGGGGAAATTAGCGGAGTACTGGCATTAGCAAAACGAGGGGCAGTGTAATCCAGCAGGATCTTTTACCCAACTTTATGGGGTCAGGCCAAGCCAAAAAGCCAGACAAATGTATCGAATAAATGGATTTTATTGAATGACTATATTCTCATGCACCAACGCACTCACTCACTCACGCACACAAGGCCTATTGTGAAGGAAAAGAGGTGAAAAATGGATAGAGAATACAGCAAAGGGAATGTAGAGGCAGTGATACTGCACCCATCCTGAAGTCTTTGGTCTGGGAAGCGGCGAGAAGGACGGAGCTCAGCGCCAGTCTGCTAGTGTGGTGGGGAGTTCTCCAAAAAGACCCTCAAAAACTGGGACTACTTATAGGGCCGAATGTACCTCGAGGGCAGGCCCTCTCCTGGGAAGAACAATGGTTAAAACAAAGGAAGGAATGCCATACAATGGCAAGTGGGTTGCAGTTTTATTTCAAGTAGGGTCGCAGTCAAGGTTTAGGATTTTTCCAGAGTCAAAGTTGCTCAATCTGGGGAAAACACGCTAATCCCCTCAAGTTGGCTATTCTTGGCTGAGGACCCTCTCTTTATGGGGATGTGTATAGCCTGAGGTCTCCTTGGGCTACACGACTGGGGATTTTTCTGGTCTTGACCTGTTTTCGGTTGTTCGACCTCTTTGCCAACATGCTTACCCAGGCAACCTCTCTGGCATGGCAGGCATATTTGATATCAAATTTATATCTCCCTGGGAAGGGGTATGCCGGTGGGGTAACAAACATAAGAGCTGAGTAGCATAATGAATGTATAATGCCACATGTGGAGATCTACACTCTGCAATCATCGTCTAGGGTATTGATCATTGTGTTTTTAGCCACATCTGTTTAAAATTACATTGTGAGATGTATTGGGTTCCAACTTTGGGAGAAACCTGGGATATACATTAAATAAATAAACTGAGAGCCAGAAATCCTTGCTAGCTTGCTACAAATCTCTCTACCTTTAAATTAAGATCACCCTTCTCCCCACCCCTGGAGTGGAGATGCCATTTCCGAGGGGATGAATGTGAAGGAGTGGGTTATTCCTTTGATACCACAGCATTTCCAGTTTCTGTGTATGGGTGTGAAAGCCGAACGATGAAGAAAGCTGAAAGGAAGAGTCATAGAATCAAAGAGTTGGAAGAGACCCCAAGGGCTATCCAGTCCCACCCCCTTCTGCCAGGCAGGGAGGCACGGATCAAAGCACTCCTGACAGATGGCCATCCAGCCTCTGTTTAAAAACCTCCAAAGAAAGAGACTCCACCATGCTCCAAGGCAGCAGTGTATTCCATTGTCAAACTGCTCTTACCATCAGGAGGTGCTTTGTAATATTTAAGTGAAATCTCTTTTCCTCAGGTTTGAAGCCATTGCTTCACAGTGTCCTAGCCTCCAGAGCAGCAGAAAATAAGCTTATGCCATCTACCGTAGGACATCCCTTCAAACATTTCAACATGGCTATCATGTCACCCCTTAACCTTCTCTACTCCAAGCTAAACATTCCCAGCTCCCTAAGCCATTCCTAACACGGCTTCATGGTTTCCAGGTGTTACTGCAGTCTAGACCTACCTGGAGATAGCACCCGATATCACTTTGATATCAAACAATTCGGCTTTCCCCTGCCACCCCGTTCCACGTGTTTGCGAGGCCACCGGACAAGCACGCAAACGGGCACGGCCGATAATTGCTGGACATTCCATTCCCCACCCAGGCAGGCCAGACACAGCCGGTTCGTTGCTTCAGGGACCTCTCCGGCAAACACCTCATTACATATGCGCGATACTACCAAAGGCTTCCTGCCCCGAGCACGCTGCTGGACAAAGGTTGTGCCGTCCACTGGTAAGCGCTGCGCCTTTGCATACTGGCTACACCATTGTTAATTCGGCTCTGATTCCATCATGCAAAGTTGTGACCTTTCGGAGACATTGTCTCGCACCCAAAACTCGTTGTTTTCCCCGAGTAAGGCATAGCCTGCAGTCCCAATTCACCCTATAAAAACCCCTGATTCCGAGACCTTCCTTGGATCGCTCCTGAGTTGCATCCCGTCTTGCTGCTGCTTGGCTTGGCGAGCTCCCCTCAGCTAATTGAGCTGAGCTTCTTCTCTGCACTCACGGATTCTCTCCCGAGGTCCAGGACGACGAGACAGGTGTCACCCATTTTCCCTGAAAATCTTTATCCTTAATTCAATCTATAATCTCTTAGTTAGTGGTGTGACTGTGGTGTCTTTAATATTTGTTTGTATGTAATAAAATATCATTTCTATTACTTTAAACCTGTCTGGATGCTTGACTGACCTGACCCCGTAGACGCTGGGTTACAAGATCCCGCTAAGTTACCCTGCCTCTCGCTAGCTTAAGTGAGTGCTCCAGCTAATTCTCTCTAAAATTGTGTTTTATTGTTTGGTTATTTAGGTGCCTCTCCCGGGACCCCCAGAGAACAGGATATCACAGGCCTTTTACCATCTTGGTCGCCCTCTTCTGAGAGAAGCAACCCATTTGAGATGTGGTGCTGGAGGAGACTTTTATGGATACCATGGACTTCTAGAAACATAAATGAATGAGCTGGAGATCAAATCAAACCTGAACTTTCTCTAGAATCCAAAATGACAACTGGGACTCTTGTACTTTGGACTTCTGAGGAAATAAGGAGGATGGAGCAAGCCTGTTTTGTGCTGCTCCAGAGACTAGGATGTGGAGCAATAGCTTCAAACTTCAGGAAAAGAGATTCCACCTAAACATTAGGAAGAACTTTCTGATGGTAAAAGCAATTTGACAGTGCTTTGACTGCTGCCTCACTGGGGTGTGGTGGAGTCTCTTTCTTTGGAAGTTTTTAAATGGAGGCAGGATGGCCATCTGTTGGAAATGCTTTGATTGCATCTTCATGCATGACAGAAGGGGGTTGGACTGGATCGCCCTGGTGGTCTCCTCCAGCTCTATGATTCTATGATTCTATGACGTGACCTGTTGGAAAAGACAATAAAGCCCCCCATTATTGGGGGAGAGACCCAATCAAGGGAGTCCTGGATTTGCAGGTCCTGAGCAGGGATCTGGATGACTGGGGTCAGGGAGATCTCTTATTCATGGGCGCACCATGGCTCACGCCATCCTGATGGCAAATTCGACAACTCCAGGCAGAGGAGAATCGAGGAGAAAACCCAAGAGGGCATCTGGAATTCATTTGCTGCTGAGTCTTCCTGTTTCCTTGCCCTCCCTTTTCAATGCAAAATATCCTTTTCTTATGCAACTCTGATTATTTTGGGCTTCTCGGTTGCCTCCTCTCCCCTTCTTCCTTCCATCACAGAGAACCTTCCAGAATTTTCCTTTCTGACAAGTCAGCCACTGCGGAGATGGTTTAGGCTTTTGAGAACGGATTCCTTTGCTTTCAATCTGAGCAAACCACAGTGAAAAAACGAGCTCTTAGTTCAGAGAAAGACACAACCCAATAACCCAGAATTGTTCCTGGAGCAGAGACAGACCTAAACTGACCTCATTTTCCAAATGCTACATAAATTGCCAGCTGCTTGGCCTTTATTTTACAGTGTGTTTTAAGAGAGGTTTGTAAGTACACAGTGAGATAAAACATCATTCCCCAAAGGACCAAGAGGAAAATTCCCTGGGAAAAGAGCAGAGGACCAAAGAGATGTTTCCCTCACTGTCACCCTCTGCTGGTCTGAATCAGAAATTAGTTGCATATCAGGCCCTGCCTTAAACCCAGAGTGTATCCATACTATCTATCTACAGCAGTTCAATCCCGCTTTAATTGCCATAACTCCATACCATGGAGTCTTGGGATTTGTAGTTAAGGGAGGGACTTAGACTCCTTTCCTGAAGAGCTCAAGGACTCTTTAGGTTTCAGGGGAGTGCACCAGGGCTCTTTCTTGTGGAAAATTCTGCATCTCCTTGCAAACTACAGATCCCAATGTTTAATTATTTATGTTTATTTAAGGCATTTGTATATCACACCTCAGCCTACCAGGGGCCTTTTCTGCAGGCAGCTGTCGTCCCCTGATGGTGATGCGAGAGGAGCAGGACCACAATGACACTTCTGCATGACGTTGTCGTGATCCCGTCCTTCTCCTGTCACCAGCTGGCTCAATCATGGATTAAATCATTGACAAGTTTTCCTCATCAATGATGCCCGGTTGCATGGTGCTCCTGCACTTACCTGCTCTGTGCAAGGCTTGGAAGCGCGATGGAGGTGCTTCCTGCCCCAATGCAGCATGAGAAAGTGTCCAACTGCACGGTGTAAGGAAGAGGCGTGCCCATTGTGCTCCCTTCCACAGGGAGCCAGTCCAGTGTGGAGGGGAGAGCAGTTAAGAACAGTTCAACAGTGCAGTACACTGCTGCCAGGGAGCGTGGTGGAGTCTGCTCCTTCTTTGGAGGTTTTTAAGGAGAGGCTAGATGGTCATCTGTCTGGAATGTTTGATGATGTATGCCTGCATGGCAGAACGAGGCTGGACTGGATGGCCCATGGAGTCTCTTCCAACTACATTTTGACAACATAAAGGGTCCCGGACCCTTCAGGGTCCCAGAACAGAAAACTGGTCCCTGGAATTACCACACTTGCTTACTCCTGCTCTGGAGAAACTTCATTTCAAGCTTCAAATTTACATTCACGTTGGGATGTGGGGGGTGGGGGGGCAATTCTCCCTGGATGGCAATGTTTTTGGGGCATCCTGGCCCATAGCCACGCCCTCGTGTTCCCTGACCATGCCCGCCCCCACAGTGGCAGTGTCCCTCACACCGCAGCCCTGCCCTCCCTCCGCACACTCCAAGCTCCGCCACTGCAAACTTAGCAGTGCATTTAACACTCTCTAACTGAGATCCGGCATCAAGCTGATGGAATGCAACTTTACACTCACAGGGTTATGTAACAAGTGTGCAGAATGTGTGAATTGGTGTGAAAAGCATAATTGCAATGTGCAATGCACAAGGCACATGAGAACATGCCACAGGGGCAGCACTCCTTTGGACACCTTCAACTAAATGCAGACCAAAATGGTCCAGCACTTCTGTTGGGGATCTTGCACGTGAGTAAGCCACTAACAAGATGACAGTCATTTTATGTTGCTTTTGCAGATTTGCCTGTAGACCTTTTGAGCTGTGGTTTCTGCAGGCTTCACAGTTATCTTAGGCCATTTCTACACTAGGCTGTTATAGTGCTATTATTCCACTTTCAACATCCTATGGAATCCTGAGGTTTGCAGTTTAGGGAGGGGCCACGCGACCCCTCCCTAAACTGCAAACCCCAGGTTTCCATAGGATGTTGAAAGTGGAATAATAGCACTATAACAGTCTAGTGCAGAAATGGCCTTAGTTAAGGGTCACTAATGACAAGTTGGCTCAGGTTTTTGTTGACTCAGAAGGAAGATGCACTGAGTTGAATAGGAAGTAAGGAGACTGAGGATTAAGTATTTATGGGACTGAAGCTTCAGATGTTTACAGAGGCCAAAAATTCATTCTTAAGCTGCAATCCTGTGCCCATTTACTTAAGAGTAAGCCCCTCTGAATTCCATGAAACTTACTTCTGAGTAGGCATATATCTACTTCCACTGTTAGATAACAGCACAGTGATGCTGTTCACTAGGAATCAATTAGCTGTCCTGCTTTCCAGCTGGAAGGAAAATTTGCCAACATCTGGAGCTGGAGACCATGTGGAATTGTTATCATGAAATAGGACACTTACCAGGAAAATTATTGCCTGTACCAGAGGATTGGAAGGTAATCCACACAACTCAATTTTATATTGAATAAAAAAAAAAGTCCAGGGATCTGGACAATGAAAGGAAGGATGTGGATCTAGAAATCTACAGACCTACCATCTTAAGATTTTACCCGCTTAAATTAAGTAAAAAGATTCTTAGCACTGAATTGTTTGAGAGAAAGAGAGAGAAACAATTCTTGCAGGGAGTAAATCAGAATGGTTTTTGTGAAGGAAAGGTCTGGGTTACCCTCTTTTTGGGAGCTCTTTGGACATTATTGTCCAATGTGTAATGCCCACATTCAGTTCAAGTTTGCATAAGCAGAATTGGGCATGTGCTGCTGTTGTGCATGGATGTGTGTGTGTGTGTGTGTGTCTATGGGGCATTGATACACACATTCACACACATGTATGTGTACTACACACAGTTGTGCTTTTTGAGGTTCCTCTCATTCACCGTCTTCACTGAAGCAGTACAATTAATATACAACTCCTTGTGCAGAGATTTAGGTTATGCAATCCTGATAGAGAATCTTGGCCTTAACCTTCCAGTTTCAAGTACATTAGAGTTAATTGTGCAACACCTAAGTGAATTGCACAGCATCTGTGACCCCAGATTCACCTAAATTCGCTCAAAGTCTTGATAGAAGAGTGTAAGAAGAGCATGTGTGCATAAAGGAGTAAAAAAACAAAGCTTGCATTGGAAGATGAAGGTGCAATTTTAGCAGCAGACTGACTGGGCAATTGCCTGAATGTGTTTTCTGGTGGATCAGACCCAACGATGACTGGGGCTCTGCTGTTAATATGTGTCCGTTCTCCTCAGTAATAAGAACCAGATGCCATTTCCCACAAGGATTATTCTGCTTCCAGCACCAGAGGTCAAATTCTTGCACTGGGAATGGCTGTCCACAAGTTCTGATGTAAGCAGATTATAGCCTCTAGCAAAGGCAGCTGCAGTCTCTTAACTCTGCAGATAGCGTTCTCTTCCCTGGACTACATTTCTGGAGGTCTCAGCATCTTTTCTAAGGTTTTTCCCTTTCTTTGCACTTACTACGGATGCCAAGTGCCCCTACTTTTTAATAAGGGATGTCTCTTATTTGAGGGTCAGAAAGCGTGTTCCTTACAGCACTGGCAGGTGTCCCTTATAATAAGGGATGTCCTCTATTTGAAGGTTGGAAAACTGCTATTATTATCATTGTTCTCATTATTAATGTATTTATATCGTGCTTTTCCTCGGAATTGGGACTCAAAGCAGCTCGCTATTTTAAAAAAAGCAATTAAAAACATACAAAAAGTGCATGTTAAAATAGAAAGAAGCTGTTTACAGTATTAAAAGAATTACACTTTAGTGAGGAATAAAGATGCAACTTAAAAATGTACAAAGCTCCTAAGAACAACAAATAATACAGTACCCCCTAGCCTGTTCTTTAAAAATATTCTGTTTTAAAGGCCTCTCTGAATGAGATGGTTTTAGCCTGCAGCTGGAAGAACAACTGGGAAGGGAGTTCGAATCTAGAGCAACCACTGAGAAGGCCCTCTCTTGTGTCCCCACTAATGATGCTGAAGGGGTTAAATCCAAGGAATTGCTACTTGAATAGGAAAAATAAGCGAATTGAATTGAGTCTCTGAGTGAAATAGCAGATGTCTTTGTCTTATCTCAGTTTTAAAGAATGGCCTTGCAACACTCACTCAGGCGTCTGGGAACTAAGAGGGAGTTAGGCATACTCCCTCCTATCTCATTTTGGCCATATGCATCATTTTGTATCATCTTCTAACTAACTCTTTGTTCTCTTCTGTACACGTGTGTGCTAAGTTAATGATGTAATGGAAAGTTAACCAAAGATCTTTTTCTTCTGTGATGGGCTGGCTAGATGAATGATTGATTGCTGACATAGAAGACCAAAGGTATATAGTGATGCTGCCTCAATTAATGGGCACGACAGTTCTGTGATAGCTGTCGTCCTTGCGCAAGTAAATTGTTAACAATAAAAAAGGCTTTTTGATTTTTCCCTGGAAACCTGGTCTTTGTCTC
Organism: Iguana delicatissima; assembly: GCA_948472985.1. Taxonomy (NCBI): domain Eukaryota; kingdom Metazoa; phylum Chordata; class Lepidosauria; order Squamata; family Iguanidae; genus Iguana; species Iguana delicatissima. The sequence goes on from CAOKZL010000519.1 coordinate 235,222, forward strand.
TTTTCTGGCCACAACAATGCTTGCAGTGATGGTGGGACTGAAAAAAGGGCCTCTCCTGGTGATCTCAGAGCCGGGGTGGCTTTTCCTTTTACACAGACTGAATGAGATGCAACAAATCTCATATATTTCTGAGTGTGCCCCCCTCCATAGAGACTGAAATGTGTGCAATGGGCAGTTTAGGAATATGTATGTTGATTTTACAGAGAAATGTATGGCTTCCGCACTAGGTTGTTATAGCACGATGATTCCACTTTCAACCTCCTATGGAATCCTGGGGTTTGCTGTTTCGGGAGGGGCCACTTGGCTTCCATAGGAATTCCATAGGATTCCATAGGAGGTTGAAAGTGGAATCATTGCGCTATAACAGCCTAGTGCGGAAATGGTGCTAGTGATCCCAAATCAGTACTCTCATTTTGGATGCAGGCAGGAGACTAATGTGTTCATAGCTTCTTCCCTGATTGTCAACCCATTGTGTTGTCATCGTCATCACCATTGTCATCATCATCCATCATCATCTTTATTTCTTATTCACCTCTCCCTGTGGATCGAGGTAAAGAAGAACAACAGATTAGACATATATCACCAGGTTAAAAAGCCTATAAAAGCAACGCATATTTAAAATGGTTAATTCATACTTCAAAAATCACAACTGAAAAATCATCTGTGTAAGCCTGTTGGAAGACACTGGTCTTTGCTGCTGTTTTGAACTCAGGATGTGTAGCCCAGGGGTGTCAAACTCAATTTCATCTTGGGCCATATCAGTATTATGGTTGCCCTCAAAGAGCCAGTTGTATCTGCAAGGCTGGATAAATGTGTCTACTCTTTTATCATATTAAATAATTGCCTCTGCATTTGATTATTACTGGTTTTTAAATTGCCTTCCCTATGAATCAACTTTTCTTTCCATGGACATTTTGGGGCTACTTGATCGTAGTTTGTGGTCCCTATACCTCTGTAAATTGACATAGAATTGGTTCGTATGTCCAAAGTGTGCCACTTTCAGCCCCCCCCCCCGTGGCTCTTTCTGCCCCTCTGCCCCTCTCTGTACCTGGTGAGCCCAATCCCCACATTGTGGGTCCTTGGCTGCTCATATTCTGAAGATAGGCCCATCAGTCAGCACTTGCGATCTGCTTCTACTTCTGCCTGCTCCTCTTTCCAACTCTCATAAGCCACGCGGAGCATTGTCATGGTAACCCGCAGCAATGCTTTGATGGCGAGACTAGGATAGAGGAGCAGTCAGAAGTAGAAGTAGATTGCGAGTGCTGGCTGCTGGGCCCCTCTTCAGAACGCCAGCAGCCGGGGCCCACGATGTGGGGATCAGGCTCGCCAGGCAGGGGGAATGCCGCAGCTGCAAGAGACGTGTGAGGGCCACATGAAATGGCCTGGCGAGCCAGATTCAGCCCACGGGCCTTGTGTTTGACACACGTGCTGTAGCCAGATGATGAATTTCCTCTGGCAGGTCATTCCTGAATCTGTGGATGGCCAAAGAAAACGTCTACAGGCTGAGAGAAGTGAAATCTATTTTAGCTTCTGCACTGGGTAGATGGTATTAATAACATGTATTAGAAGCATATATATTAGCCTATATGTATAACACATATTTTGGATATATTTACACATATATTTCAGTATATTTTATATTTGAGTTTCTGTAATACACCAAGTCAAAGATAACTGCTTCCTAAAATTGGCAGCTGAACAGAAGAGGGCCTCCAAGACCTTGGATCTGTAGGGTGGGAGGTGTGTTTCAGATAACAACAGGACAAGGCTTTCTGTCTTGGCCTTGAATCTCTCTTTTTTTAAAAAAATATATTTTATTAATCAATTAAACATATAACATACAATATACAACACAAATTACATACCATACAGTACAATACAGACCAACATAAACATAAGTCAAACAATTAAGTTAAATACCCTATTTACCCCCCCACCCCACCTAACATTGCTGGAATTGACATGCTTCTTTATCTGTGACCTCCTTCTAATTCATCAAAATACAACGACTAACTCATACAGATTAAGTTACAACATCTACGAGAATTTTCAACACCATCACCACTTTATCTTATATCTGTAACTTAAGCATAACTAATATATACATCAAATGAGACACCCTGAATTTCATTGGAATTTGTGACCTTCCCGACATCGAACCTAAGCCATCCAGTCTCCTATAAAAACTGGAGACTGGCCTTGAATCTCCAGGTGTAGAACCAGACTGATAAGACAGTCTTGAGTGACAGGACAAGGCTGTCCGTAAAGAATAAAGTGATTGATAGGGACATACCAGAACACGCTGATAAGACACCTTGATAAGACACCTGCTGATAAGATACCGTGAATGTAACATGACAAACAAAGATACACGAGGGGAAGACATGGGCAGCTCGTGATCATGCCTTTTAAGGAAAACTGTAAATATGGGGAAGGGGAAATGCAACTTCTTAGGCGATCCTGATGGGCTGTAACCTTTGGGGTCCTATCCAATGGGATCCCAGGGGAGGGAAAACCTGCGATGGGGACAGGGTATAAAATATGAGGTATTCAATACTGGGGTGTGTCCTTCTCTCTGGGGAGCACCCGCTTCTGCAGAAACATATTTTTGATGAATATTAATGCTTCAGCTGATCCTGTACTAAATTGTTTTATGAGTCTTTTCAGCTATTTCTCACACAGGCTAAGAGTTGTCAGCCTAATTTTGGCTGACTGAAGGGAATGTCACCCAGAGGAGAGGAGTGTATGGTGTGAATTATACAGGAGAAGGCAGTCCTGCAGATAACCTTGATCCAAACCGTGTAGGGCTTTAAAGGTAACAACCAACACTTTGTACTTTGCCTAGAAACTAATTGACAGTCATGCAGTGATTTTAACATGGGTGTAACGTGATGAAGCACCAGTCATGAATTTCAACTTCCCTTATTGGTATTTCCAAAACCTGGCAATGCAACCTGTTGCACACACATCCCCTCTCTCACCTTTCCCACTTCTTCCATCAGTGTTCATGCCTTTTTAACTGGCGGCTTCACAGCCAGAAATTAAAATTTAATGGGCGCTTGCAGCTCAGGCCAAAATCCTGTTGGTATCTTAGGTTTGCGTAACTTCCCCCGAAGAAGCAGCTGGACGTTTTTCTCCGATATGCAACGTCTGCTTTCAGTTCAAGGTGCCGGAAGTGGAATTGTGCATGTGGTGATATTATGCAAAGGGAGAATAGGAGATTTTTGGGTGCATGGCAATTCGTTGATGATCTCATTGCAGACCTGAGCTGCATTGCAAATTGCTTCCATCTCCGCAGGTCTAGAAACAGCTGTGGGCCACAGCTGGTAAACAGACCAGCCATGTACAGAGGCAGTTTATTTTTCTCTTATTTGCGGACTCCTCCTTCTCAGGCCATTTCTGCACTAGACTGTTACAGTGCTATTATTCCACTTTCAACATCCTATGGAATCCTGGGATTTACAGTTTGAGGAGGGGTCTTAAGGCCCCTCCCTAAACTGCAAACTCCAGGATTCCATAGGATGTTGAAAGTGGAACAATAGCACTTGAACAGTCTAGTGTGGAAATGGTCTCAGTTAAAAACCTTCTTGTTTTCAAAAGCTTTCAGAATGTTAGTTTAATATTGTTATATTATTTTTTTTACAGTTTGATTACATGTAATTATTGGTTGTTTTAAATCAGTGTTTCTTGAACTTTTCTTTACTGGGGACCGCCTGTAAATATCATTTGTTGCTGGGGACCGCTCAAGTCTTAATTCAAGATTTAAATATTTAAATTTGGATTTAAATATTCAAATATCTGTTTATTTATTGAAGACTTCTGGAGAGTAGGATTCAAATTCTCACTCAGACACTAGGTGACCTTGGGCAAGTCACATTCTCTCAGTAGAAGGCAAAGGCAAACCCCCTGTGAACAAATCTTGCAAAAAAAAACCCTCAAAACGCTGTGATAGGTTAACCGTAGAGTCACCGTACGTTGGAAGTGATTTGAAAGCAAATGAAGGAGTAATTTTGGCACCCGAACACATACTCTTCTGTCACATGTCTGCTGCCGCCGTGGTTGTTAGGTCCAGTCAAAAAAAGCCAATGCGATTCTGGGCTGGATTAGCAGGAGTATAGTGTCCCCAAGGGAGGAAGAATAGCTCTGCTCTATTCTGCTTTGGCCAGACCTCACCTGGAAGACTGCGTCCAATTTTGGGCACCACAATTCAGGCAGGATATTGACGAGCTGGAACACGATCAGAGAAGAGGAACCAAGATGGTCAAAGGTTTGGAAACTGAACCTTCTGAGGAATGACTTAGGGAGCTGGGTACGTTTAAGCTTAGAGAAGAGAAGATCAAGAGGTGACATGACCAGCCGCCTTTAGATATCTGAAGGGATGTCATGTAGGAGCAGGCTTGTTTTCTGCTGTTTCAAAGAGTATGGTTTGATCTGAGGTTCAAATTACGAGAGAAGAGATTCCACTTAAACTTGAGGAAGAACTTCTTCAGTGCATGAGCTGTTCAGCAATGGAATGGACTGACTCTCCATCGTGGGAGGTCTTTAAAGCTGAAGTCGGATGGGCATCTTGCAGGAGTGTTGTAGTGTTGTAGTTGTGTATTCCTAATTGTATAACATTAAATTTAAAGGATAAGGGGCTGAAAAATAATGAGGAAAAAGCGGTTATAAATATATTAAAAGCAGCACAAACTGTATTAGCATTAGGATGGAAAGATAAAACAATTTGGAATATAAACAAAGTCGATAAATACCTGGCTGAAAATTTATTGTTCGATATTTTGAGGGAAAGAAGATTAAAGTTTATGGGAATATTGAAGGAAGGGGGGGTGGAAATCAGGGTGGGAACTATTGCTTATAAAACTTAAAGAGGATATGGAGTACGGTGAAATCAATAACGTAATTAAATCCATATCCCACATGCTGAATGAAGATTTTTTTATACGAGAAGAATTAATTAAACCTCTGCTAAGCCATTGGGGAGAGGGGTGGGAGGGGTGTGTGGGGGAAGTAAGGTGTAATAATAAAATTAAAAAAAGATTAATTTAAATTTAAAAAAAGTTGCATATTCCTGCATGGTAGAATGGGGTTGGACTTGATGGCCCTTGTGGTTCAGCAATAAGGTTCTATGAGCTCAAAGTTATGTATGTAGAGGACTGCAAGATCATTCCTTCCTTCATTCAAAATGTTTATATCGCAACCTCCATCTAAAGACCTCTGAGTGGCATACAAAAAACCCAACAATTTAAAATAATGTAAGCAGTAGAAAGAATTTCAGAAGGCTAAAAACAACTAAACAAGCTTAACAAGTTAAAAGAAGACAGGTTGAAACCAGTCAAAATACTTTAAAGCAATATGTAACCATATACGTGTATGGATTTGTGTAAAACTAGTTAAGACCCCAAAGGGTTTTGCAAGCAACCACGTTTTCACTTGGTGCCAGAGCAGCAGCAATGTCGGCGTGGATCGGGCATTCCAGGGGAGGGGATTCCATAACTGTGCCGCCACAGGGGCTCTGTGCCCTCATCCAGTCCATTACTGATGTTGTGGCCAAGAAAAGAGGCGAAGACCAGGTTTCCAGGGAAAAATCAAAAAGCCATTTTATTGTTAACAATACCTTGTGCAAGGGCAACAGTTATCCCAGAACTGCTGTGTCAATTAATTGAGGTAGCATCACTATATACCTTTTGCCTTCCATGTCATCCGTCAATCATCCATTTAGCCAGCCCCTCATAGGAAAAGAAAAGAATCTTTTTGTTAATTTTCTCATTACATCATTGATTTAACAGGCACGCATAAAAACAAAGGGTTAGTTTACAGAGTGATACAAGGTTAGTTAGAGTGATACAAATTATCTCTTGTAGTTGGAAATCTTCCCTGACTTTTTCTCCGTGATGAAAGAACAAGCCCTCCTTTGAAAAGTTTCGTTATGCTCTCAAGGTTGCCTCTGCAAGCCTGCAGATAGCTAGCTGAATTATCACTTTCACTTGCTGGAGGGAGAACAAAGGAGCGTCAATTCACACCTATTCTACAGCTCCTGGCTCTTTTGCAGAAAGAGGAATTAACACTTTCACTTACTAACTTAACTCAGCATTCTAGTAAGCAACTCTGCAAAAACACTTCCACTCACTGGCTATCCCAGTATCCTTGTATTTTTTAGCAATTGCTCTAACACTGACACTCGGTACTGAGTTAGGACCAAGGCAGACTCCTTACCGTTAGATGGAAAGGAGAAATAGAGCGGAGTGCAATCACCATATTGATGGCAGTGAATCCACTGGTTGCACAGGATCAATATTCAGCAGAAGGACGGCATAGCACAACTGCCACTTAACTACGTGAGTGTAAATTTCCGCCACGCAGGCAGCACATGGGGTTTTGGCTTATATAAAGCTTAAAAGCTTCTCCAAGTATTGAGGCTGTGGAAGTAGTGGGCAGACTTGTGTTGACTTCCCGTTCTTCACTGACTTCCTGGCCGTTTCTGCACTAGCCTGTTATAGTGCAATGATTCCACTTTCAACATCCTATGGAATCCTGGAGTTTGCAGTTTTGGGAGGGGCCCAGTGAGAGAAATGAAATATATTTTAGTTTCTGCAGTATTATTAACATGTATTACTAACATACTGGCAGCTGAGCAGAAGGAGGGCCATCCAAGACCTCGAAGTGTCAGGTGCAGAGAACCAGACAGATAAAGAGGAGATATTCAATAGTGGGGGGTGTCCTCCTCTCTTGGGAAGCACCCGCAAGTCTGAAGGTCAACCAGGCTGTAAGGAGTAAACTAAGTTGATAAGAAATACAAGACACAAAGTTGGCATTGTTTAGTAAAAGGGTAGCTGTAACTTTTGGGTCCTGTCCAAATGGGGAGGGAAACTTGCATCGGGCAGGGGGATAAAATATGAGGTATTCCATAATGGGGGTGTCCTTCTCTCTCAGGAAGCACCCGGCTCTGCAGAGACGTATTTATTATTAAATAAACATTGAATGCTTCAGCCGATCCTGTGCTAAATTGTTTTATGAGTCTTATCAGCTATTTCTTACACCAGGATTCCACTGGATGTTGAAAGTGGAATCATCGTGCTATAACAGGCTAGTGCGGAAAAGGCCCCTGACTGCTGCTTTGATGCTGGTGCTTGACCGCTACTCATCGCTTTCTTCACTGTCCTCAGAGAGTTTCCAGGGATTAGAAACTTCTCGGTGTGTTCTTAGAGGGCCCAGCTCGCAACCGCCACAGCGCTGCAAGTGTGGCATGGTGGCGTCCAAGGCCTCGGGATTCTCTCCAAAGCAAACATGTCCGCGGCAGGCCTGGCGACCTCAGGGCACCCTGCCCAGATAAGCAGCCAAGCTGACTGTGCCACCGAGAGGCCCCCAGAGAGTACTCGCTGTGGTGGATTTGGAGAGTGCAGGGAACACTGCAGAGGTAAACAGGCGTACCCCCTCAACTCTCCCAATTCGGCAGGGACAATCCTTATTAATCCTCTGTCATCTCACTTTTCCAGCTGTTTTTGAAACATCCCAATTTTTCCTCTCTACCTTCAACTCCCCCCCCCGTCCTCAGTTTGCTTCAATTGCTGTAAACTGAATTCAAAGTGCAAAAGTAGTTTGCATTTGATTAAATTATGAGAGGGGAAGAGAATGGGAAGCAGATCTTGCCCTTTCTTGTAGTCTCAGGCAAAAGCAAAACGCTGCAGTCTCTCTTAGCCTGTCTGTTCTTCGTCATTAATAACTTCTGCCATCTTTACTGCACTTCGATGCAGTGATGTATTTAAGTCTTTTGCTCCTAGTCTCGAGTTTCTACCTTCAAGTCTCAAGTCCTTGAAGAAACTTTCAAGTCAAGTCTCAAGTCTGGAAGCCAACTTTATACCCCAACCAAAATTCCAGAATTATTGGATAGAGAGAAATAAATTCAGTTTTAACAATTTAAGCAGAGTTAGCTCTCCACATTTGCAATTTTGCCATCTGCAGCTTTGGAAGTCAGGAATAGGATCCTATCTTACTCCCCATTACTAAAGATTCAAAAACTTTAGAAGGAAGGAACCTTCTTCCTCAAGCCCGTTGCCTGACACATTTGCTGTTCTCCTCTGAGAAATGCACCCTGCACTCTTGGGAGGGGGGAAGTCTTGTCTTTTGCTCCTAGGAAATGTTTTAGATGGCTCCTCCAGCATGCAGCGGGGAAAGGCTGCTGAGCAGACCTCAACCCTGCCTCAAGCTCGTTGCCAAACCCGTTTGCCGTTCCCCTGTGAGAAATGCACCGACACTTTGGGCTTGAGAGAGATTGTCCTATGACCAGTAGGAAAAAAGAGATGGAGGCGTTGTTCAAATTCGTAAGGCTTCTGGATGAATGTGTTATGTTAACTGAACCAAGGGCATCAAATCAGTCATTAAAAATATACAAGTCTTGAGTCTAGTTGAGTCAGTGCATCATTTATGGCTGAGCTGAGTCTGAGTCGAGTCACTGAAGTGCCTTAAGTCTGATTTGAGTCCAAGTCTATTGACTCGAGTCTGCATCACTGCTTTGATATTCCTTAGACGCACATGGTGGTTTTCTGCTGTTAAATGTTGGAAGGTATGCAGATAGAATTTTGAAAAGAGCAGATTCTAATTGCCAGAGCAGCTTTGGGAACAAGAAGCTGTGGGCAAGAATCCTGTTGTTGGCCTACGTCTGAAGAAAGTGGGTGGTTGTACTCTGTTGGCCATTGGGCAAGGGACATATTCAATTCACAGCTGCATAGACAGAATTCCACAAGTGTAACTATTTCACTAAATTCTATTGTTGTCCTAGCCACAGTAGGTTCCTTGAATCCGCTGGGTTTACTTACATCCTGACTCACCGTTTAACAAATGATCCAGTGGTTCTAGTTTAATTGTGAAGGTGTCTAGAGGAGGGTGACCAAAATGGTAGAAGGTCTGGAAACGTATGAGGAGTGGCTTAGGGAGCTGGGGATGTTTAGCCTTGAGAAGAGCAGGTTAGTTGGCAACATGACAGCCAGCTTTAAATATTTGAAAGGATGTCATATGGAGGATGGAGTAAGCTGGTTTTCTGTTGCTCCAGAGGTTAGGACATGGAGCAATGGCTTCAAACTACAGGAAAAGAGATTCCACCTAAATATTAGGAAGAACTTGCTGACAGTAAGAGCAGTTCAGCAGTTCAGAATGTGGTGGAGTCTCCTTTCTTGGAGGTTTTTAAAGAGAGGCTGGATGGCCATCTATTGGGAGTGCTTTGATTGTGGCCATTTCCGCACTGACTGTTATAGCGTTATTACTCCACTTGCAAAATCCTGTGGAATCCTGGGGTTTGCAGTTTCCAGAGGGGCTGGCTGGACCCTCCTGAAACTGCAAACCCCAGGATTCCACAGGATGTTGAAAGTGGAATAATAGCGCTATAACAGTCTAGTGAGGTAATGCCCTGTGTCTTCCTGCTTGGCAGAATGGGGTTGGACCGGATGGCCCACGGAGTCTCTTCCAGCTCTAGCATTCTATGATTCTACAACTCACCAACTGGATTCCACCCATACGGTTGCTCATGCCTAGATGGTTTCCGACCTATTGGTCATTGCCTTCAGTGTCCCTCTTGACTCCCTGGGATTGCAGCCACAGCCCTTGTGCACGATTCCCTATTGCACAAGAGGAAAGTAAGCAGAGACATTTTAGCACACCATACTCACAACCAGCAGCGTATTCCGCTGTTGAACTACTCTCACCCTCAGCAAGGTCTTCCTAATGTTGAGGTAGAATCTTGTTTGAATCCATTGTTCTGTGCCCTGGTCTCTGGAGCAGCAAAAAGTAGGCTTGCTCCATCCTCCATACGACATCCCTTCAAATATTTAAACGTAGCCTTCATGTTGCCTCTGAACCTATCCCTTGCCATAAATCCACCTTCATCAATCTGGGGACCATGGTCTAAGAAGCCAAACTACTCCTGGTGGCACCATCTGTGAAGCCAGTTGTTCACCTCCAACATTTTCCTTTCCCTTCCTCCGCTGTGCCTTTCAACTGGGAGAAAAGTTGAATAATACACACAAACGCATTACAGTATACAAAGCCTTCTGCCTAGAAGTTGGCAATCAAATTATCCGAGCCTGTAACACTGTTACATTCCTTGATCTGGACACTATACTCCCATGGAAGGTTTCTGGATGTCGTTGGCACGTAGTGTGTGTTTTTATGCATCCAGGGGTGCTTTCTATGTGGTTTTGGGTGAAAAATTGCACAAAAATCATGCCAATTTTTTTTTTTTTGTAGGGTGGTTGCTGAGCTTTCTGGAGGGGCTTCTGGGGCCACAGAACTGGAGTCCAGGGGCCACATCCTGTCCACTCCTGGTTTAGAAAGATAACCGGTAACAAGAGATAAAGAGTGTAAATGAGATCGATGAGTTCCCTGACACTCATGTTACAGTTTTGCTGTTTGGGCAAGCTAAAGTGTGACCCCTCCATATATGCAAAAAAAAGGCAACCCCCACCCCAAGTAAACAAACAAAAACACACCCCTCAGGTCTGTAGCAATCAGGTTCATTGGCTGAGGTCTTCCACATTTGAAAAAGTTAATGGACCAATCGTCAAAACAATGCTGCTACCAAGCGGCCAAAGCATGCAGGAGTGGAATTTGACTCCCCCCCCCCAATTAAATTGCACACACAGGCAGAGACTTCACATTTGGGGTCACATAGGATAAATCTCTGCATGTCATGTTACCCACGGTCTAGGGTCTGCATCCATAAATCCATCCGTCACTTTATTTATACCCTGTCCTTTCCTCCAAATTGGGACGCAAGGCAGCTTACAACACAGAAAGAATTACAATAAGAATCTTTATGGTTAAAAATATACGAACAATTGAGATTGAAAGAGGATTAAACTAACAAGATTAACACTGCTTACAATATTACTTTAAAGCAAAGATAAAAACAATGCAACACCATAAAAAGCCATTTTCTTATCATTTTCTTATCAATTTCCAAAAGTTTGATGGAATAATATAAGTCTTCACCTGTCACGGCAGTGAAGATACCACCCTGGCATCTCTTGGAAGGGAATTCCAGCATCAGAGAGCAGCCACCAAGAAGGCCTTCTCCTAAATGCCCATCAAAGAGCCCATGAATGTTGTAGGATTGGGAGAAGGGTCTCCTCTGGAGACTGTGGAGAGAGGGCAGGCTCATATGTGAAGATACGGTCCTTCGGATAACCTGGATCCAAGGCATAGAGGGCTTTATGGATGAAAATCAGCAATTGTGCCTGGAAACAGGGTGGCAACTAGTGCAGCAAGAGAGCTGTGTATTCCTTCCAGCCAACCTCAGTTAATCTAGCTGCAGCTCTTTGGAGAACTTGAAGTCCTAGAATCCTAGAGTTGGGATTGACCCTGAGGGTCACCCAGTCTAACCACATTATGCCATGCAGAAAGACACAATTGAAACCTTCCCAACAGACGGCCATCCAAGCTCTGTTTAAAAACCCCCGAAGAAGGAAGAGACTTGACCATACTCCAAGGTAGCATATTCCACTGTCAAACTGCTCTTACTGTCTGGAAGTTCTTCCTAAGGTTCAGGTGTAATCTCTTTTCCTGTAGTTTGAAGCCATCGCTCTGTGTCCTAGACTCTGGAGCAGCAGAAAACAGGCTCGCTCCAACCTCCATAAGACATCTTTCCAAATATTCAAACACGACTGTCATGTCCCTTCTGTCGGGTAGCCCTCCATATTTCAGTACAGAACATGTAGTAGTAAATTAGCTGCTTGCTTGTAAGCAAGGAAACGAACCAGAGATTGTTAGGTAAACAAAGCCAGGAATGCAGCTCTGATAAGAACTACCAGCCAGAGCTGAGCTGGTTCAAGGTTTCTTGCTATCTTTTACTGTGGGAAAGCATCTTTTGCTTCTTATGTTTTGCGTCTGCTAATATTGCCTCAGATCGCTCACTGAAGTCCTGTTACAACGGATCGCGCTCTAAATAAAACATGGATTTGCACTGTTTACATTTGTGAGCATGATTTTGGTTCCTGACAGAGTAAGTGATCTCCCCCCCGACCAAAAAAAATCAACATGCATCAAATAAGTGAAGAAGACCCTGAAGAGCAGGAAGCCGTTGAAGTTCCAGGCGAGGAAATAGCCGAAAGAGACAAGACGGCCCCTAGCCAGGCTTTTGATGTAAGACCCAAGACACGACCTTCGCTCCCTGCAACAACCCCGACTGGAGGCCAGACTTGGGCCTGGGGAGAGAGACCAGAAACTGCATGGTGCGTCGAGCTACAAGATGGGATACATCAATTGGTGAGATCAACTAAATGGAACAACTTCAGGCCAAGGAGGAGGAAGTGGAAAAGCAGAGAGAGGAAATTTTCAAGTTGAAGGCTCAGCTGGATGATTGGAGGCTTCTGGTGCCTCCTCAGCCTTATTCCTCAAGCTAAATGCACCCAGCTCCCTAAGCCTCTCCTCATAGGAGTTCATGGTTTCCAGGCCATCTACCATTTTGCTCACCCTCCTCTGGACACCTTCCAGCTGGTGCTCAGAACTGGACACAATATTCCAGATGGGATCTAACGAAAGCAGAGTAGAGAGGCACTATTACTTTGTTTTACCTAGACCTTATAGTGCCCAGATGCTCTTTAAAGGCAGCTCTTCAAAAAGTGGTCTAATCACTGATCTCTGGGCATTCTTTCTCCAGTCAGACCCAAGTCCAGGTTTTCCTACCCATCATGCAACTCACTCCAGTTTATGACATCAGAAGAATGGTAACTCATCCCCAAAGGCCTGTGTCAGAGGCCCGGTGGGGAAGAAGAAACTGAATGGCAGCCAGACCACATTCTAGACCTAGCTGCCCTGGAAGGTAATCTGGACAATGGAAATACCAGTATCAAACCCTTTTCTTAGTCGTTGTGGGGTGGAATGGGTGAGGCTACAGAGCCTGACTTTCATCTGGGGTCTTCTTTACTGAGAGTGGCTGGCCCCTATGTCACTGGAGCAGTTTATCTACTTTAGGCTTTAGTCCGAACATTAAAGGAGCTATCCAAGGTGCTAAACCTGGCTCAGGCACAGGATTCAGCACTTTGGATAGTTCCTTAAAAGTCCAGATTGAAACTCAGAGTAGAGCTATCTTCAGTGGTGGCTGCTGGGACCTATGTTGGTGGAGCAGTGTATCCACTCTAGGCTTTAACCTGAAGGTTAAAGGAGCTATCCAAAGTTCTGAATCTGGATCAGGGACAGTTTTCAGCACCTTGGACAGTTCCTTTAAAGTCCAGTTTGAAGCCCAGAGTAAATTCACTGCTCCTGTTGATATGGGAACTAGCAGCTGTCCCTGGGATTATTAAACTTAAGTGCAGGCAATGTGAGATTGATCAGTCTGTTTTTAACAGATACAGAGTACCATGGAGGACTGAATGGACTATGACAGCTGAATTCTCATTTGCTCACATCAATCCACACTGAGGGGATGAAAGACAGCACGGAGAAGCCATTGGCATGGCAGTGTTGGAGGTAAGGAGGCAGCCAGAGGGGCAGAATGATCCTTCTTGTAAAGAAGGAAGGTGCCAGTTTCCAAATCAGCTCAAAGTCCTAACCTGAGATGTCTAAAGAACAGCAAGTTGTTCAAGTGGAGAGCCAAAAACACTCTGCACATGTCTAGAGGTGTCTCATCTTTAATACTGCATCATAGATTCCAGGCCTAATATTTGATATAGCAAACTAGCTGGAGGCAGGGTCATAAAAACTGACTGAAGTTTTAAGCAAAAAGTTATACAGTGGCACCCTTTATATACTACACAATTATAGCACTATGAATCCACTTGAGTGGCCATGGCTGCATCTGGTGGGATCCTGGGCTTTGTAGTTTGATGAGTCACTAGAACTCTCCAGCTGAGAATTCTAAGTATCCCTCCTTGAACTGCAGCTCTCAGAATTCCAGAAGCTTTTGCCATGACAGTTAAAGTGGAGTATAACACTATCAATGTGTGGCATGGTTGTGGTTGAGGCCATGGAAAAGTACATTCATACTAACCAAGAAAAAAAAAGAAAAGGAAAAAAGAGCCAGAAGTAAAACCCGAAACCCATGTGCTGAAATGTAAAGACTGTTTTTGCTCAATTTTATTCTCCTTCTTATAGTCACATGGAAAAAAACAGACAATATGTCCTCCGGGCAATGCTTCTTGCTGCCTTCAGGTGTGACAGAGGATGCTTTTCTTCCACTGGTGCTGAAATAAAGCTTAAACAAGATGATAAAGCTTAGCACTTTTTAAAAAAGTGATGCTTCCTCTAGTTTCAAAAGGTGTTCTTTTTCATAGCATGTGTGTCCCTTACCAAAGTATCTTGCATTTAGCATGCTCCATCCTGTGATTGGTCATTGGAAGGTAAACACAGGCTTAATTTGCACAATTGATTACTGAGACACATATCTCTGAGGAAACCCTATTCTAAATGGAAAATGTGTTTAATTGCAGGGAATAAACTTTCCCTTGAATTTCTAGTATGAGGCTGAGAGTCCGCTACTTATCAGGAAGTGTACGTAGGTGGAATGAGGAGTGGAGTTCTGGGGGCTTTTCCCCCTCCTCCTCCTCTTCCTCCATCATCATCACCATCACCACCAAATCACCAAAAAAATAATATCTTTATTTATAATTTTCAGAAACACTACAATTCTACAAACACATAGAAAAAGAAAAACAGCATGAAGAAAGCATACAAAGTAGAAGTTAAAGAATAAAGAAAAAAAAAGAGAGAGCTGACTTCCCTTCTTTCTTTAAATGGTGTATGACACTCAAATTGTTTCAAGCCTCTCAAGACAATATCCAGCAATTTCTCTTCTTCCCTGCTCCCACTTCATATTTTCCAACAACCAAAAAGGAAAAACAAACTTCCTTCTGCCAAGGTCATGATATCCAAGAGGGTATATTAATATTACCTCTCATTGCATGTTACACTTGGGTCATACATGACATTGGATTTTTTAATCTTAACACAAAAAGCTATTTGCTGAATTAATTACATGGTATTAATGTAAAGCCGAAGGCTTTCACACCTGGAATCCATGGGTTGTTGTGGGTTTTTCGGGCTATGAGGCCGTGTAAATACTACTAGCCCGAAAAACCCACAACAACCCGTACATGGTATTAACCTTCACTCCTTAAAACTGGAAGTCTTTTACACGTTGCATTGCACGACGAAATCCCAATGTTTCTATACCATTTCCTAGTGTAGAATCAAACAAACCCAACTCCCTGCTCTTGCTGCTCCACCTCACTGTCTTACTCCCCTCTTTCTCTGTTCTTCCGTCGCAGCGCTAAGTCCAGAGCCACTGCCTCTCTCCCAGGCTTCTCCGAGTCCTTCCAGCTCAGCTGCCTCCCGTCACCACCTCCAGGGACTTCTCTTCCTCCTGCAAGACGGTGGGTCTCGCTTGCGTCCTTCTCCCTGCTATGGGTCCCTTTGAGAGGTTTGAGCAGCTCCTGGACGTCGTGGTATGCATGGGGGCCCTCTACTTCCTGGCCTACAGCGCCGTCTTCCTCTTCTTCTTCTACCTTCTCCTGCCCTTGGCCTTTATCTTTGACGAAGAGGCAAGGAACTACATCACCAGCTAAATAAAAAAGTTGGATTTGAGTATGTTTTGCTTTGCTGATGAGCGTTGTTAATGTAGCAAATCTTGATTCCAGTGAGGCCTTTGTGATATTCTTGCAAACAAGCTAGTAAAATGTGGACTAGACAGTGCTACTGTGAGGTGGATTTGTAACTGGTTGACTGGCCAAATCCACAGGGAGCTCCCCAATGGCACCTCTTCACCCTGGAGAGAAGTGAACAGTCAGGTGCCAGAGGGTTCTGTCCTGGGCCCAGGGCTATTCAACATCCTTATCAACGGAACAGAGGGCATGCTTATTAGGTTTGCAGATGACAGCAGATTAAGAGGGACAAAATCAGAATTCAAAACTATCTTAACAGACTAGAGAGCTGTGCCAAAAGCTGTGCCAAAATTAACAAAATGAATTTCTATAGGTTGTTGTGGGCTTTCTGGGATTTGAGGCCGTGTTCTATTATTTTTTCTCCTGACGTTTCACCTGCATCAGTGGCTGGCATCTTCAGAGGATCTGATGGCATGGAAGTGAGACAGAGTATAGATACTTGTGTATTCCCCGGGTGGGCGGAAGCAATTTGCATGTGTTACAGTTGGCCTGTTGTTAAATGGGATACCCCCAGGGTTGTACTGTTAGTCAGGGGATATGCATAACAGTGTGTTATGTACATTAGCAGCCCATTGTATTGTTCCCTGTGGAGGGACCTCCAGAGTCTGGGTGGTGTTCACTGGCATGTTTTTGAGTCTTGATTTTAGTGTTCCTCCGTACTGGTAGCCAAATCTTTTTTACTTCCCGAGTTTCTCCTTCCCTGTTGAAATTGTCCAGGTGTTTATGGATTTCAGTGGCTGACCATATAGGGAAACTGATGAAGAAACATAGCCTCCAAACAATCTACAGGCAGACCAAGAAAATTCAACAAATGCTACGTTCAGCAAAGGACACGAGGGATCCTCTCACTTCTTCTGGAGTTTACTGCATACCTTGCAGCTGCGGGCAGGTCTACATAGGGACTACAAAGCGCAGCGTCCAAACACGAATCAAAGAACTCGAAAGACACTGCAGACTGATCCAGCCAGAAAAAATCAGCAGTAGCAGAACATGTTATAAACCAGCCTGGACACAGAAGGCTTTTTGAAAGCACAGAAATTCTGGACCGTTCTGACAACTGCTATGTCAGACTACACAGAGAGGCCACGGAAATCCGTAAACGCATGGATGATTTCACATGGATAATTTCAACAGGAAAAAAGAAACCCGGAAAGACACTTGCATCACATTGTTGACTTGTGTTCAGCTTGTGGTATTGCTTATCCCAAATAGAGGGAGCCATTGGATTTATCTATATGTCGAGTCATCATTCAGCAACTGATTCAGTGGGTCTGCCCTAACTGGGAACTAACCAACAGAATACTTGCCTCTGTTTTATGAGCACATTAATGCCTTGTCTTTAATTTGTTGCATTTTCCCCAATGGACACAGGATGGCGACATTGGCCTGCTTAAAGAGCACCTTTTCACCATCTGACAACAAAATCCAAAATCCACAAGGAGTGATACGCTTTTTGGGCCAGCTCGAAAGCATAAAATACATTATGAAAGCTTTTGAAGTTTCCTTTGGTTTTCCATCAGGCAAAGACGTTAAAAAACATGCAGGAGAAAAATGGATGTTGATGTTAGAGTCATAGGCCTCCATTCTGTCTGAGATGTTGTGGGTTAAAATGGTGTTGAGAGATCTCAATGGAGGCAGAGGCCAGTTCCATGACTGACCATGTGGGGACCAGCTAATGGAGTAATAAAACAACTCCATTAGCAACAGAAAAGTAACTTCTTTTTAGATCTAGGTGTTCCTGTCCTATACAGAGCTAACTGCTCCTTTCTTAGGCAGAAAATGTTCCATTTCTCCAGGAGTTTCTGTCCTGTTACATCTAGGAAAACCTTTAACTGCTGAACAGGTAAAACTTGACAACTAGAAGTCCCAAACTGTTGTCCAGTAAAAGAGTTTTACCTTTGTTGGAGGCAGAAAACCTCAAAGAGTTAAGTTCCAGTCCCTTGGTTCCCTTTTGTGTAGGATTCTCCTTGTTGCAGCTAACTTTGGGATCTTGAAATTTAGGAAAAATAAATCTTCAGGGGTGGTCATCCACCTTCTTTTCTTTCTACCCTCTACTTCCCTTCATAGTCATGCGTCCTTTGCGAACCGTTTTTTGTTTGGGGTGGTGGCCAACTGGACCATTCAGAGCCCTTCCTCAAGTCCTGTGGTTTATGGGGTGATAGCAATCGCTGTATGAATGACTGCTACCTCTATGGACACACATCAGAATGGAAAACAACTGTGTTATGGGTCCATGGAAACTGAAACATTTTAGGACATAAACATAGACTTGATCAGTGGCTACTGGATGCTCCGGTTCTAATGGGCCAGTGAATCCATCCCAGGTCTACACACTCAGACCTTAAAGGAATTATCCAAGGTGCTGTTCTCTGTTTCCAGAATAGGTTCAGGACCTTGACCTTTACAGTTCAGACTAAAACCCAGAATGGATTCATCGCTCCCGCTGACTTTGGGACCTCCAGTACTTACTGGACTGGACTCCACTCCTTCACTTGTCTGTCTGTCTGTCTGTCTCACTGTATCCATCCTGTTCCTACCCACAAGAGCAGAAACATAGGCCATTTCTGCACTGGACTGTTATAGTGCTATTATTCCACTTTCAACGTCCTGTGGCATCCTGCAGTTTGCAGTTTAGAGAGGGACCTCAAAGGCCCCTCCCTAAACTGCAAACCCCAGGATACCATAAGATGTTGAAAGCAGAATAATAGCACAATAATAAATAGTCTAGTGTGGAAATGGCCACCGTAACAATGAGTTGAACTGCACTGAAATGTAAGACGTCAGAATGTGACAATTCAATTTAAGCTTGAACTGTCTGCAAAATGACTCTTCTCAGCAGTGGGAAGTGATGACAACAACATCATCATCTCAGCATGACTGAGTCCACTGTTAATACTTAACAGTAGGACTGGAAACCAACATCTCTCTTCAGACTCAGAGGAAGAGAGTTTGTTTCAGAATTCAGAACACCCTAGGAAGAATGCTGAATCGCATCAGACGCCTGTTAAGAAGAATATTCTTCTATACTGGCCAAACAGTTGCCCATGGGAAGCCCGCTGATATAACCCAGTGTTGGTTCTTTTTCTAACTTCGCAGAGGGAGGTATCTAGAACCTCCTTGCACTTACAGTTCCTCTCCAGCTGTGCAACAGCAGCTGGATAGCAGCCAGGTTCCCCAATGCCTCTGGGCAATGATTGGCTTTGGGTTGCACCTGGGTGCCACCTGGTTGCTGTTGCAGATCTAGGGGTAAAAGAGAAGCATTTGCTCTCTTGGTCCTCCAGGATAAGCATCACACTCTACCAGCATCAAATGGGATGCCAGCCTTCTCTTTTTATTAAGGACATGGGTAAGTTTAGCCTGGAGAAGAGAAGATTTAGAGGAAACTTGTTGTTGTTGTGTGCCTTCAATTTGTATATAATTTATAGTGACCCTAAGGCAAACTTATGATGGGGTTTTCTGGGACTGAGAGTGTGTGACACACCAAACGTCACCCAGTGGGTTTCTGTAGCCGAGCAGAGAATTGAGCACTGGTCTCCAGGGTCAGAGTCCAGTGTTCAAACCACTATACCACACTGAAAGCCATGTTTACATATTTCATAGAATTCTAGAATCCCAGGCCATTTCCGCACCAGACTGTTATAGTGCTATTATTCCACTTTCGGCATCTTATGGAATCCTGGAGTTCCCCAGGATTCCGTAGGATGTTGAAAGTGGAATAATAGCACTATAACATCCAGTGCGGAAATGACGGTAGAGTTGGAATAGACCCCAAAGATAATCCAGTCCGACCCCATTCTATCACGCAGGGATATACCATCAAAGCATTCCCAACGGATGGCCATCCAGCCTCTGTTTGAAAACTTCCAAAGAAGGAGTCTCTACCACACTCAAAGGTAGCATATTCCAGTGCTGAACTGCTCTTACCATCAGGAAGTTCTTCTTTTAGATGCAATCTCTTTTCATGAACTTTGAAGCCATTGCTCCGTGTCCTAGTCTCTGGAGCAGAAAACAGCCTTTCTTGATATGACAGCCCTTTACATGTTTAAAGATAGCCATCATAGGTCTTAACCTTCTGTCCTCCAAGCTAAACATACCCAGCTCCCTAAGCCTCTCCTCATATGGATTCTTTAAAAGGATGTCATATAGAAGACAGAGAAAGCTTGTTCTCTGCTGCCCCAGAGACTAGGACAGGGAGCAATGGATTTGAACTAAAGGAAAAAAGATTCCACCCAAACATTAGGAAGAACTTAGTGATACTAAGAGCAGTTTGACAGTGCAATATACTGCTGCCAGTGTGGTGGTCCTTCTTTGGAGACTTTCAAACAGAGGTTGGATGGCTGTCTGTTGGGACCACTTTCACTGTGTCTCCCTGCATGGCAGAATGGGGTTCGGCTGGATGGCCCTTGGGATCTCTTCCAGCTGTAGGATTCTATGAATGAATCAACTGTAATTGGGACTGCCCATCCAATTATGCCTTCTTGGATGTTGCATAATTTTTGGTTAAGGCCTGCAATGTACCTCTTGATTCACTGGAACTGCACAAAAAGCCACTCTTCATTCTTCCCCATCACATAAAGGTTCAGTCAAGAAGTGCACGGACTGACCCATCATCAATTGCATAATGCCAGCATTCAGCAGAAAGGTGCTGTAGCACAGCCGCCATGTAGCTACATGAGTGCAAATTTTCATTATGGAAACATGGCGCATTTCTGCACTAGACTGTTATAGTGCTATTATTCCACTTTCAATATCCTATGGAATCCTGGGGTCTGCAGTTTAGGGAGGGGCCTCAAAGGCCTTAAAGGCCCCTCCCTAAACTGCAAACTCCAAGATTCCAAAGCATGTTGAAAGTGGAATAATAGCACTATAACAGTCTAGTGTGGAAATGGCCATGATGTAAGATCTCATTCAGTGTGTAAAGATTGGTGGTGGTGGTGGTGGGGGAATTTCCTGGTTGACTTTTATGCAGATGAACCTGAGTGTTTCTCTTTATGATGTCGCTGGACACCTCAGTAGGACTGGGTGGCTAAGAAGGGCAACCTAAGGAGTGTTCCTTTGGCAGGAAGGATGCTCCGTTAGGGAGAGTAGGGAAAGGGGAAAGATCGGGGTGGAAGCAACACCATCTTGACTACCCAGAAGGATGTTTTGAACGTAGGGATAAATGGCTGAAACCTTCTTGGACCGGGAGGTGAGCACGTTGGACAAAGTACCCTCACTCTTCAGTCTCTTCGTTTATCTGGGACAAGCCTGGATATGAATGTACTTTGTTTCTTATTATTATTCATACAAAAACCACAGGCAGCAATGAAACATAGGTACTGGATGTCAGGAAAGTAGGGGTTCATGCAAAGGTCACATAAGACACCCCAAGAGGAATCTCTGCTGCATCAGACCAAACCAAAAGATCCCCTAAACCAGGTGTGGACACGTGGTTTCCCCAAAGGACCTTTTCACAGCTCTTTTTCCCTCTAGATTCTGTAGATTTTCCCCTTTCTGGACCAAACTAGGGTAAAATGAGGAAAAGTCCCCAGGAGTAGCAGTTCATCTTTAAATGAGTTGCAAGGCCTCCTATTTTCCTGTTTTTAGCAGTAAATAAACCACACACCAGCTTGTTCAAAGCTTAGTGGTAAGCCAGGTTCAGTTCTTCATATCTTCATGTAGGTCTGGGAAGGGTCCCTTCTCTGAAACCCTGGAGACTTGCTCCTAGTCAGAGGTCACCACACTGAAGTTAGGCATTGATGGACTTCTTTATGTCTAAGCGACATATGGTGAGCCCTCAGTATCCGCTGGGGTTTGGCTCCAGGCACCCCCATGGACACCAAAATTCATGGATACTGAAGCCTCATTATGTACAATGGTGTAGTAAAATGGTGCATTTTATGTAAAATGGAAAAAGTTTGATTTTTGGAATTTTTTTTTAGGGGAGGGGAATATTTTCAAGCCATGGTTGGTTGAATCTGTGGATACAGAGTCTGTGGATACAGAGGGCTGACTGTATACACTGAACTCAGGAGGCCTCTAAGACTTATCTCTAAGTCTGCCCAAAAGTCTCCTCAAATTAGATGCTCTTAACATAAGTGGATGGCCCGTGTGGTCTCTTCCAACTCTACATTTCTATGTTTCTATGATTCTGTGAAGTGTGAAGAAGTGGGAGATGCCAGCTATGCATTTTTGGGAAGAGAATTCCAGAGTCTAGATGCAGGCACTGAAAAACCCCTGCCCATATGACAATCCATCTTATTTTTGGTAGGAGGTGAATGGAGACAGAACAGAGTGTACTGGCAGATTCTTGTAGGAAAAGACCAGAACTTGGAGGCGGGGGGGTAATTTCCTTTTTGGACTACTAATCCCAGAACCCCCAGTCGGCAGGGATAGAGATCATGCTGCTTGGGGGGATACTGGAAATTGTAGTCTAAAAAGTAACTTCTTCAGACTTTGGAGAAGATGTGCTGTCACTCAACAGGTTACAATTTATCAACAGTTTCACAAAACTAGGTTCCTATTCAGGATTGTGCAATCCATACGAATCTGACAGTAAACCATTGCACACCTGGTTATGCTGTCTAAGCAGTTCTATAAGTATGATAATAGAATCATAGAATCCTAGAGTTGGAAGAGACCCCCCGGGCCATCCAGTCCAACCCCCTTTGGCCATGCGGGAACCCACTTCGAAGCATTCCCAACAGATGGCCATCCAGCCTCTGCTGAAAAACCTCCAAAGAAGGAGACTCCACCTGATAGACTCAGCAGAGTTAGACAAATTGATTTTTCATTTAAGGGCAAAATATTTGAGGTCATTTGTGAAGGACTGGGAACTGTTAATTATCTGAAGGACCAAGAGAATAATACACCAGTTATTAGTTTTGAACATTAATATAGGGTAGATTTAATACTAGAGGTAGAAGAGGCTATGCAGCAAGGATTGGAAACCAAGCACGTAGGAATGATGTACTTGTTTAGTATATCATAGGTATTATGGGTGTTCTTCCCCCCCTTTTCATTGTTTTTTCTTTTTCTGTCATCTTTTCTTTTTCTTTTTTCTTTTTTCTTCTTTCCCTCTTTTCTTTCTTTGTATGTACATACTGTATTATGTTTTGTTAATGCTGTAATTATGTTATCCAAACAGATGCTAACTAAAGATATAATTTTAAGAAGGACCTTGATAAACTTGAGTTTGGGCAGAAATTAATAAAATGAAATTATAGAATCACAGAAATGGAAAAGACGATAAGGGCCACCCAGCCCAACCCCTTGTGATGCAGGAATGGACAATCGATGCATTCCCAGCAGCTGGCTGTCCAGCTTCTGTTTAAAACCTCCAAAGAAGGAGACTCCACCACGCTCCATGGCAGCATATTACATGGCCAAATTGCTCTAACCCTCAGGAAGTTCTTCCTAATGGTCCTCAGTGTTGGGTGGGGAATTGGATCAACTGTTGGACAAGAGGAGGAATGAGTGGTCATACTGTACACACAGTGTGAGCTTGCACAGTGATATGAGCTAGTATAGCAGAGTATAGCTATGGCACGATTTTTTATTATACAACTGGGGAATAGTGTCTTGACCCTTGAAATGTGCCCAGCAATCAGCTGGAAGTGCATGATCTTTATGAAGACCTAAAGCAGCTTCATTCAGAAAGTGAGTTGAACTGGGTGGCCCTTGTGCTCTTTTACTATGCTCGGATTCTGTGATTCTAACCTGGAATCCTGCAAAGCTTAGGAGAAGATGGTAGCAGCTTGACAAGTCCAGGGGAGCCCCTCACTGGCTCCATCCTTCTCCCTTGTTTTTGAGTCTCTCCAGGTGTCTCCAGGATGTTCCTGCAGCCGATCCAGAAGCCCCACCACGCTGAGGGAGCCGGTGATGCTTTCCTCCAGCCGGGGCTCCCTCCCCGATTTGAGCGGCTATTGAATGCACTTTTGCTCCTGGCGGCTCTCCACTTCCTTATCCAGACAGCTATCTATTTCTCCTGCCTCTTCCTCATCCTGCCCATGGGTTTTGTCATCTCCAATGTCATCTCTGGGTAAGGTGGAAACAGACCAGGGATGGGGAAGGAAGATACAACCTGGATGTGCAATCACACAAGGATGAAGAGCAGAGGCCTGGCAGCCACTGGGATAAATGAAATAATATGAAGCCACTTTTTGGCTATGTCTGCACTAGGGTGTCATAGCGCAATTATTCCATTTTCAACATGCTATGGAATCCTGGGATTTGCAGTTTAGGGAGGGGACTTTGAGACCCCTCCTTAAACTGCAAACCCCAGGATTCCATAGCACGTTGAAAGTGGAATAATCGTGCTATAACACCCTAGTGCGGAAATGGTGTACTGCAATGTGTCAATGCAGCATGTCACTTCCTGCCACCATTTTGAGAAGGACTGCAGAAGAAAGTGGAGGTATTTGGGGTGTTAGGTGTTTCTGGGGTGCTTGTGAAGATGGGATGGGGTATTTTCATATGTTTTCAAGCATTCTGTGTACCTTGGGGCAAAAATTGGTTAAAAATTGCACTGAAAGTTTAAAAAACACACATTTTGGTGGGTTGGTAGGCTTTGGGGGAATAGCGAGAGGCTTAAGGGCTTCCAAAAGAGGAGCCCATGGGCCATATGATCCCTACCCTAGTACCTGGACACAGAATAAGAGGTACAAACCCATATATGGCTGGACTCTTGTGGGTAACTCAACACATAGGTAAATCCAATGGATTCAACAGCATTGCTGTTGCCTGGACTAATGAAAGGATTGTGGAATGATCACTATTTATTTATTCTTTTAATGTATATCCCACTTGTTCCCCCATATGAGACCCATGGTTAAAAAAAGAGAGCTTGCAAAGTCCCTAGACTATGAATCAGTGACAGACTGGCACTCTGTAAAGTTCCAGTTTTAGCAAAAAGGGTATAAATAAAGACAATGATGATGATGATGATATGACAGATGGCATTCCATATGGCAGTTATGGATTTGTAATCTAGAGTTATGGATCTGTAACTGTTCTATAACTGCTCCATATTAAATAAAACTACTAAGGCCATTTCCGGACTACACCGTTATAGTGCTATTATTCCACTTTCAACTTCCTGTGGAACTCTGGGGTTTGTAGTTTACTGAGGCCAAAGAGCAATGTGGCTGAAAAGTCTAAATACCCAGGATATTCCATAGGATGTTGAAAATGGAATAATAGCACTGTACAAGTGTAGGGCAGAAATGGTGAGAGATTCCAGAGGAGCTGTTATTTACTTTGCCCATTGTGGGCCGACAGACAGAGCTACAGTTGGATCAGCTAGAGCAGAATCCTGCCCTTTCTCAATTCAAGCTTTATTGCAATGTTTGATGCAATTATGCTGCTGCAATCTGACACCCAAGACTGTGTTCCTTCAGCCATCTTTCAGCATCCTCCCAGGCTAATACTGTTAAAAAATCCTCCAGCTAGACAGAGAACAAGGATGAAAATGGGGTAGGGGTAGGGTCTGGCTTGGTATAAACAGAGTGAGTAAAAAGGAGCTTCTCTGTCAGAGCTTTGTCAACTGAGCTGTGCCTGCATTCAGCAAAAGGATGACTTTGAGCAACTTGGTTGTTGTTGTGGACTTTCAAGTGGTTTCTGCCTGAGAGTATGTGATGTGCCCAGATCACTCAGTGGGTTTCCATGACTGAACAGGGACTCGAACCCTGGTCTCTTGGGTCACAGTGCAATGCTCAAACCACTAAACCACTGTGCAACTATGTGAGTGTAGATTTACACTACACAAGCAAGATACAGGATCTCAGCTATGGCCTTATTTTGGGGCACACCCTTTTACCCTCCAACTCACAGGTCCGTGGCCTTCTAATATACCTCCCTCCCTGAGTCAATTGCTTCCCCACTTGCTTTTCACATATTACAACCTCTGCCTCTCCTGTCCCATCCCTCCTTAGGGCCAACACCATCATGGCTGCCACATCGACAGAGAATTTGCAGATGAGACCCCACTTAGGCCAAGGGGCGGCAGCAGCAGCGGCGAGAGCTCCTCAGACGGCGGTCCTCCCAAACATCCAAAGAATTGAGGAGCTGGTGGTCTCCCTAGTAGCCGCTTACTTTCTGGTCCATGTGGGGCTCGTCTTCTGCAACCTTGTCTTCATCTTGCCCTTGATCTTCTTCCTTAACGAAGTCAACAGCTCTTGAGAAGGAGAAACCAAGAAGCGACCATGAATAAAAGGAAGAGTCTGGACAAACTGGTGGCAGGTGGACTTCTTCTTTGGCAAAAGGCTCAGGTTATCACAAGGAGGCAGTTGGAGGTGATTAAAAAAACACAAGGTTAAGACAAGGCAGAAGAGAAGGTTAAGAGGGGACATGATAGCCATGTTTAAATATTTGAAGGGATGTCATGTTGAGGAGGGAGCAGGCTTGTTCTCTACCGCTCCAGAGACTAGGACAAGGAGCAAGGAATTCAAGCTGCAGGAAAGGAGATTCCACTTGAACCTCAGGAAGAACTTCCTGACGGTCAGGGCTGTCCGGTAGTGAAATCTGCTGCCTCCATGGAGTGTGGTGGAGTCTCCTTCTTTGGAGGTTTTTAAGCAGAGTCCAGATGGCCATCTGTTGGGAATGCTTTGGTGAACGTTCCTGCATAGCAGGGGGTTGGAATGGATGGCCCTGGGGGTCTCTTCCAACTCTATGGTTCTATGACAATATCACAGAGCTACATCTGTGCAGATGTGTGGGCCATCTGGGTCAAAATTCAGCTTCCAGTGTACATATACCTCTGGGCATGCCAAGAGTCAAAAGCCCTTCTGTTGTGTGTGGTCTTCAGCAAATTGGCACCCAACTGATGTGCTGTACTACAGCTTCCATCACCCACAGCTAACATGGCCATGCTTGCTTCAGGATGATGGGAGCTGTAATCCAACACATCTGATAGGTTGGGAAACTCTGGTTTACTACACCTGGAAGGTATGAGCATGCTGCCTTGGAAAACTTAGACCAGGGGTGAGGAACTGCATAGGGACTGAGGCCAGTTCCCCACATTTGCACTGCCATGGACCTCACCCCCCTCCAACAGTGCTTCCAAATACCTTTATCTGAGTCTTTCCCAAAATGGTAATTGGAAGTGATGTCATATCACTGGTGGCCACCATTTTGAGAAGGACTCCAGTGAAAATAGAGGCATTTGAACATTCTGAGAGAGCTTCTGGCCACTATTTTGAGAAGGACTCTGGTGAAAATAGAGGACTTTGGAGGCTCTGAGGAGGTTCCTGTATGGGGCTGAAGATGTTTTTGCATGTTTTGGGACCTCTCTCCATTGTTTTTGGTGAAAAATGCCCTACAAGGCTATTGAAAAAATTGAAACAAATTTTGTAGGGGGCTTTGAAGGACTGGTGGGGGTTCAGGGACCACACTTTTCCCATCCTTGATTCATGGTGTCATGGATAGTTGCTAACCAGAGTTTGCATCCCCAATGGTATAAACCAGCAGGCACATGGACAGGTACTCTACTGTTTGCACAGTTCTGGAATCCTAGAATCATAGAGTTGGAAGGGACCACAGCGGCCATCTAGTCCAACCTCATTCTGCCATGCAGGAAGACTCAGGCCATTTCCGCACTAGCCTGTTATAGTGCGATGATTCCACTTTCAACATCCTCTGGAATCCTGGGGTTTGCAGTTTCGTGAGGGGCCGCCTGGCCTCTCCCGAAACTGCAAGCCCCAGGATTCCAGAGGATGTTGAAAGTGGAATCATCGTGCTATAACAGGCTAGTGCAGAAGTGGCCCCAATTACAGCATTCCCAACAGACACTATCCAGCCTCTGTTTAAAAACCTCCAAGGAAGGAGACTCTACCACACTCCCGGGGAGTAGCATATTCCAGTGTTGGACTGCTCTTGGACTGTTCTTCTTAACGTTTAGGTGGAATCTCTTTTCCTGTATTGTGAAGCTATTGCTCTGTGTCCTAGTCTGCAGAGCAGCAGAAAACGAGCTTACCCCATCTTCCGTATAATGTCTCTTCAGACATTTCGACACGGCTATCAGGTTGCCTCCTAACCTTCTCTTCTCTGGGTTAAACACACCCAGCTCCCTCAGCCACTCCTCAGAGGGCTTCATGATATCCATTGTGGTCACATTCTGGACACATTCCAGCTTGTCAGTATTCAGCAGAAAGGTGGTGTAGTGCACGCATTGTATAACTACGTGAGTGTTGATTTATACTTTGCAAACATGATATTGGATCTCAGCCACTAAGTACGTATTATATATCCTTAGGGTTCCTCTCCAAGAGGACCTTTGCCCTGGTTCTTTAATCCTGGGGAAAGCAGGGAAACCAGGCTGGATTTCCAGAAGGCATGGAGGCTCATGATAAGGTTAATCCCCCCATGGTCACCAGGGATGTCTACATCGGCCCTTGAAGCACCCCACCTCCTTTTGCTCTGCAAAGCAATTACTGCCAAATTCCACCCACCGTAAGGAAGGCCTGGGATTTCAGAGTGATTGAAGAGTTTAATAAAGATGCTGTTGAAATACAGTGCTGAGGACTTCAATAAGATCCAGGTGCATTATTAATTCCGTGTCACCCAGGGAGTGCTTCCCCTTTGCATTGAAAGCGTGTGAAAAGATGCCAGGAGGGAGGTGGGGAAGGGAGAGCGGGGGGAGGGGGCTGCAGATATTTTTGTCCCACTTGTAGAGGCAGCTGCGATGTCCGTATCATCAGCCATTTCCGCACTAGACTGTCATAGTGCTATTATTCCATTTTCAACGTCCTATGGAATTCTGGGGTTTGCAGTTTTGGGAGGGACCGCCTGGAAAGTGTTGAAAGTGGAATAATAGTGCTATAACAGTCTAGTGCAGAAATGGCCAAGGGTTATGCAGTCCAACTTCATTCTTCCATGCAGAAAAATACCATCCAAACACTCCCTTTAACAGATGGCCACCCAGCCTCTGTTTAAGAACCTCCAAAGAAAGAGACTCCAGCACACTTTGGGGCAGCAGCCTATTCCTACTGTCAAACAGCTCTTACCATCAGGAAGTTCTTCCTAATGTTTAGGTGGAATCTCTTTTCCTGAAGTTGGAAGCCGTTGCACTGTGTCTCAGTCTCTGGAGCAGCTACAGCACGGAGCAATGGATTCAAACGACAAGAAAAGAGATCCCACCTGTGAAACCAGCTCTTTCCTTACCTGCAAGCGAAGGACTGGCTCCTGCCATCTCGAGTTCACCGTCATGATAGACACAGGTTTGCGTCTGTTTGCATTGCCTGGCTCACCTTGCCTGCCTCTTTTCTTTGGACACCTGAACACTATTTCAAAATGCTCAATTGAGGTTTTAGGTGACTGTCGTGCTAGAAATTTGGGGGCTGAAGTAGAAAAAATCATTGGGGTGCCACAATTCTTATTGGGGAGCAATGCCCTCATTTCTCCCCCCTGTAGCTATACCCCGGTCCTGGCTGTGCTTTCCCTAGAAGTCACAACTGTGAGCCTTGTGTTCACCTGTAAGTAGAGGCAGAGATGATGATTGGTTTCCATGTTCCCGGGGGGCAGGGATGCTAAATCTTCTCTGGGTTTTAGTCTGAACTTGAGCTATGCAAGTTGCTGTGTTGTTTTGTGCCTTCAAGTCATTTCTGACCTGTGGTGACTCTAAGGGGCTTTCTGGGGCTGAGAGTGTGTGGCACACCCAAAGTCTCCCAGTAGGTTTGCATGGGTGATTGAACTTCATCCCATCTAAGTATGCTCAAAAGTTTGGATAGTTCATTAAAACTTGGATTAAACCCCAGCGTGGATTCACCAACCCCACTGATACAGGAACTTTCAGCTACCACTGAGTGCTACGGAGAAATTGTTGGGCAGATGGCATATCACCTGCAGAACAGGAAGATTTGGGAGGAGGCTAGCTTCAGCATACAGGATTGGCTACTTTTAAGAAGAAGAATGCAATGGAGCGATAATGGGTGGTAGTTGTGGTGGTATATATCCGTTCATTTCTAAACCTGCAAGTTGAATATGGGAGTGCTGTTTAATCCTAGAGACGTAAACTTTCATAGAGAGCTGGCATGGTGTAGCAGCTTGACTGCTGGACTACAACTCTGGAGACCAGCGTTTGAATCCCCGCTTGGTCATGGAAACCCATTGGGTGACCTTAGGTGCATCACACTCTCTCAGCCTCAGAGGAGGGCAAAGGCAATACCCCTCTGAACAAATCTTGCCAAGAATACCCTGTGACAGGTTCACCTCAGGGTCATCACAAGTCAGAAATGACTTGAAAGCACAGAGCAACTGAACTTTCATAGATTTTGTTCCTCTGGGCAAGAATCAATGATTTTACCCGCCAGAAAGTTATGAAAAGTTGCACAGTTTTGGGAGGCCATCGGTGCATTTGGACTAATTTTGGGCAAAAAGTGGCTTTTTAAAAACAGAAAATGGAATTTTCTATGCAAAAACTGAGTTTCCTCTGGGGGGAAAAATAGTACTTTCTACACAGAATATAACGTCACAGTTTCCAGCACAAAAAACAACATTTTCTGCAAAAACATTTTTGGGAAAAAAAAAATCATTTGATTTTCACATGGAATAAGCTTCAAACTGTGATGATTCTTCCCAAGACTCTCCTTGTTAGGGTTTCCTAACACAAACCACCTTGGTTTTTTTTTACTGTTTCCCCAATATTTTTGTACATGCTTGCCATCCCTAGTAAGTCTCTGGGCACCCTCAGTAACTCCCTGGTTGGCTGTGTCAAGGGGTTGCTTCACAAGGCCAGGGTCCTCTCAGAGGATCGTATCACATGGCATTGCATTCTCGGAAAGTTAAAATGGTGTCGGTGGAGATAAAGTTAGGCGAGCCTATCATCTGCTCAACAGTGATAAGACAATATCTTAATGAATCTCAGAAATGAATTCTCTTTCTTTCGGCTAAGCTGAGACCTGTGGTATCAGGAGACTTGGGGTTAGATCTTCTGTTTGTTTTTGCAAGTGGGGAGGGGGGGACAAATACAATTGGGACCCCAACAGTTTTCCTGTTGAAAATCCTCTCAAAGGAAAACACACTTGCAAAGAAACTTCAAAGACAGATTTAAATGTGAAATTGCTGATCAACAATTCAGCTTTCCCTCCTGGGGGCTGAACAAGGACAAAAACTTTATGTTAACTTAACAAGTGCCTGATTTCCCTGTGCAATTTCTTTTGATTTGTTCTCTAAAACAGAAGATGATCTCAAAAATCGTACTTCTTTTCTGCTGTTTGAAGCGGCATGGTCCTAGAGCTCAGAAATTTGTGTTTTGGATTGCATCTCCCAGAATCCCCAGCCAGAACAGTATGTCGCCTGAATGGCCATTGGCACTGAATGGCTGTCAGGATTCCCATCAGTGTTTTGTTACCTAAAGTTAAGACAATCAGCCTGTTCTGGACCCTTTGTTTGTTCCTACCCTTTGGGGAAGGAAAAAGGACATTTAAACCCTAGCTCTGACCCCAGCAATTTTGTAGTATTTTAGATGCACATTGGCATGTTACTCTGCCTATTGGCCTCCAGATTCCATGCTCCATTCCACCCTTGGATTGCGGTCTGTGCCATTCCATTTCAACCTTCTTCTGGACTGGCAAATATCACCCTTTACACCCCAATCTTTCTCATTTCTCCCTTCGCTAGCCTTGTATGGTTTGTGAGACTGCCTGATTTCTTGTGTGTGTATCTGTTAATTTCTAATAAAAATAGTCTTTTAACTTTTAGCTGGAGTCCTTTCTACAGTTAGTACTGGCATACACTGGTGAAAAGATCCTGCCATTACCCTCTTCTTGCAAACCTGCTTTGAGCTAATAGTTGCCCAGAATCGAAGGAGATGCTGACAACCACTGGTAGACCACAGAGTCCCCCATCTTTTAGAGTAACAAGATATCCCCAGCTCCCTAAGCCACTCCTCACAAGGCTTCACGATTTCCAGGCCTTTGACAATTTTGATTGCCCTCCTCTGGACATGTTCCATCTTGTCAATATCTTTCTTGAATTGTGGTACCCAGAACTGGGCACAAAATTCCAGGTGAGGTCTGATCCAAACAGAATGGAGTGATACTGTTACTTCCCTTGATCTAGAAACTGTACTCCTATTGATGCAGCCCTGAATAGCAACTAGTTCTCTAGTTCCTTAAAAAAAAAAAATGCATGCATGCACCAGTGTCTTGGCTACCTGGGGACTTGTTACCCTGATTTCTGGGGTCCCTTGGGGGACACCTTGGTGCGCTCCATGTGATGGGGAATGGAAACTAGCCAGAGCACAAGCAATAGCAATGCGAGAGGCAGGGTACCTAGCGGGGTCTTTTTACCCAGTGTTTACGAGGTCAGGCCAAGCCAAAAACCAAACAAGAATGTCCAATAAATGATTTTACTGAATGCAAGTCTCATACACCAGCGCAATAATGCACACACGCACCCAAGAGCTATCAAGAAAGAAAAGACAGGAAATTGGATTGGGGAGCATTGGAGGGGTACAGTTGGGGTAATATTGTACCTTTTCCTGAAGTTCTTGGTCCAAGAAGACAGCAAAGAAGTGGGGCTCAGCATGAGGAAGGCTGAGGGGATCACTCAACGGATGGAGCAATGGTCTGCTGGAATGACTGGGAGTGATCCAAAGAACTACTCAAAAACTGGGACTATTTGTAGGGGGAAAAGCACCTGGAGGGCTAATCCTTTCCTGGGGAGAACAACGGGGGTTGGAGCAATAACGAAGCTCCGCCATGGCAATTTCCTTTGTGTGATGGGATTGCAAGGTGTTGCCAAAGTCTCAGGACTTTCGGCTGTGTTAGTTTGTGGTGTGGCTTCATGTAAATGGTCCTCGCCTGATGGAATATTTGTTCAACTTGGGGCAGACACACTAATCCCCTCAAGTCGGCTTCTCAGGGGCTGAAGACCCTTTGTTTATTGTGGGTTTACACATCTTGAGGTCTCCTGGGGCTACATGACAGGGGATTTTACTGGCCTGACCTGGTTTTCGATCTTTGACCATTGCTGCCTACGTGCCCATCCAGGTGACCTCTCAGGCAAATTGAATCATATTTTAATATCAAAATTGTAGACCCCGGGATAGGGTTTTTCCAGTGAGATAACAGATTCTGGGAGGTGGAGTCCCAAAAGTAATTTTCCTGCTTTCTATACAATCCATCTTACCACGCCATGCCCCTCTCTCCTTGACAGTGTGTGTGGAGCAGGCTTGTGTTTTCCTATGGCCATGGAAGCTTCCAGTTGCTTAGTGGGATGACCTCAGAGGCGAGTGGCAGCTTGGCTCTCCACTTCACAATGGGAGCTCCAGTCCAGAGGTTTCCATCCAGAAATGGAGGTGTAATTGAGGGGAGATGGCTGCATCAGCCAGAGCACTGGTGCTCTCTTGAGTCCACAGGTAGAACTAACCTCGATTGAGTTCTTTGAAAGGTATAGAGATCCTACGACGGGGAAGGGGATTCAGTGCCGAGACATGGGCTGGTCAGCCTGTTGGACACAGATGAGCGTCCTTGGGAGGCTGTGGATAAGCAATGGAGCAGACAGTACAGAAAGCCACTTGCTATAAGTCATTTATTACTTTTCTTCCAAAACAAAGGAGGAAGAGAGTAAGGGGAAGGACTGTGGCAGCACCTTTAAGACTAACTGGTCTGTATTTAGCATGAGCTTTCATGGATGTGAACCCATAACAGTTCTGCCAAATTTGTGATGGCTTCTTATAAGGAGATTGGACCCTGCTTCTGCTTAGTTTGTTGCTTGTAAAAAAGGAAGAATGAAGAGCGAGGAAAAGCAAAGAAAAAGAAACATAGGAGCATCTTTAAGACTTCCTGGTTTGTATTTTAGCATGGGCTTTCTTGGATGGAAACTCACTTCTTCAGAGGCAAAACACGGTGGTATTAAGGCCTCAGGTTTGAAGCATATTTGTACAATTGTGGGAGTAATATAGAACACAATGGGATCTTCTGTAGGCACTTTCCCATTTGTCCAATGTAGAGTTTAGAGGGGCATTGCTGGTATAGGGTGGCCTATATCACGTTGGAGGAAAAGCAAGAAAATGCACCACTAATGTTGTGGGTGATGTTACTGGCTCCTGTAATACTGCAACCAGAGTAGATTTTCATCCCAAAGCAGTCCATCTTAGAGGCCAGGATCTTGTTATGTTGGGCATAACTTCTGTTTAGACTGATGTTTGCTCTAGATCCTTGTGTAAGGAGGTATCCAATACCCCTTTCCACGAATAGTTCCCAATCTGCTGCAATGAGTTCAGTTCCATCCCCCTAATAAATCATCCCCAAATCATGGTGACTGGTGCTGAATGGGAAGTTAGTCATAGGCCCTTTTTGCATGGCATTTACCATGCGAAAGGGCCCCTGGAGCATCGCGCGACTGCGAGGAGCAGTCCACGCACCGACAGCGCACTATTTCATTTTCGGCTGTGAGCCGAAAATGGTGTGCGTTCGTGCATTGCTCCGGGGCCCCACGCACATTTGCCGTGCGTGCGTAGCTCTGGAGCCGCAGCGCTCATGCTTCCTGTCCCAGGCTGCACTGCGGAAGGAAGAGGAGGGGCTCTCGCGCGAGCAGGTGGCAGCTGCAGAGCTGTAGGAACTGGGACTCGAGAGCCTCTCGCAAGAGGCTGCTCAGGTGATCCCCACACCCCAGCTGCGCAAAAAGGTGAGCTGCGGAAAGGGCCATAATTAAGTTTTTTTAAGTAGTAGTTTTCCCAGTTTTAAGTTAAATTTACTTTCTTAAAAAACGCATGCATGCATGCAACTGAATGCTATGGGCTGCTGGCCCATGAAAAAACCATAGCTTTTCTTCTAGGGTTTGAGATCTTAGGCTTTGGCCTCAGCAGAAATTGGAGGAATCTTAGCATGAAAATTCTGCCTTAAAAATCGTGTGTGTGTGTGCATGTGTTCCTCATTTTTTAGACAGCAGGCAAGATATTACATTGTGCTTGGGTAGTGTAAATCTACACTCATATAGTTAAGTGGTGCTTACATTCTACCAGCCTTCTGCTGAAAGCCAACAGTGTGCACCTTATTGTTTACCTGTGAATGTGTTTGCTATTTTTCTAATCTCAGTGAATCATGAGGTACACGAAAGGCACCAGTGCACAACCAAGAAGGCAAAACTGCAATAGTTAAATGAACTATTGTGTACGATTCTTCATACACAATGTAAAGTGAACAGACATTATGCTATGGGGGAAAAAAAGTACGACTACTAGCATAAAGGATCTTACATGTAGGTTACACAGCAACAGGATTCCAATCATCGTGTTTTTCCTTTGGATGGCATAATCTATACAGCTGTGGTTCATTCTTAATGCATTGCACTTAATGATATCACCCCCCCTACCTTTGTCATTAGATCGGGTCTCAAGTTTTTACCCTGAAGCCACAGGACCTGATAGGGGCTGCTTCTGCACGAGGCTGTTATAGCACTATGATTCCACTTTCAACATCCTATGGAATCCTGGGGTTTGCAGTTTCGGGAGGGGCCGGATGGTTATAGTCTTGACACAGGACTCCCCCACTTTTGACACCCTGTTGTCTGATAATTTGCTCTTTTGATGCTTCCAAATTAAGGACAAGTTCCATTAATTCAAATGGAGTTCTGCTGTTTTATTAGTTCTTCTTGCTTACAGAGACTTACTTGGGACCATTCCTGTGCATGTGCTGCTTGCAAAGTGAGCTGAGAGGGGAAAACTGGCTGAGAGACTTTGCAAGCAGCACATGCAAGGTCGGTAACAAGTGAGCCTCCCCTAAGTCCTTCATGTTCTCTACAATTCAGCAGCTGGGCTCTGCTTTCCATGAACCATGAAGCCCTAGGAGGAATGGGTTAGGGAGCCAGGTATGTTTAGCCTGGAGAAGAGAAGGTTAAGAGGGGGACATGATAGCTATGTTTAAATATTCGAAGGGTTGTCCTATGGAAGATGGAGCAAGCTTATTTGCTGCCAGTCCAGAAACTAGGACATGGAACAATGGCTTCAAGCCCCAGAAAAAGAGGTTCAACCTAGACCTTAGGAAGAACTTCCTGATAGTAAGAGCAGATTGACAATGGAATCTGCTGCTGCCTCAGTGGAGTGAAGTGGAGTCTCTTTGCAGGTTTTTAAACAGAGGCTGGATGGCCATCTGTCAGGAATTATATATATTGATTATATATTCCTGCATGGCTGAATGGGCTTGGACTGGAGGGCCCTTGTAGACTCTTCCACCTCTATGATTTTATGATTCTGTGGCTGTATGATTGGGTTGATTGGACTTCTTATTTGGCTATTCAGTGTTCACAAATGCCATCCTGGCTCAGGATGGCAGACTTGGTTGCCCAACCCATTTGGAAGGAAACACATTCAGAGGTGTAACTACGGGGGTCATCTATCCTGTATCTGTGCGTTTCATTTTTTTTTCTTCCTAAGTGTAGTACCTTACATTTCTCCCTGTTAAAATTCAATTTGTTAGTTTTGCCACCCTCTCTAATGATCTGTTTAGGCCATTTTGGATTCTGATATTGTATTCTTGTTGTTGTTGTTGTTGTTGTTGTGTGCCTTCATATTGTTTCTCACTTATGGCAACACTAAGGTGGCCTTATCATGGGGTTTTCTGAGGCTGAGAGTGTGTAACACACCCAAGGTCATCCAGTTGGTTTCCATGGCTGAGTGGGTAATCAAACCTTGGCCTCCAGGGTTATAGTTCAATGCTCAAACATGTACACCATGCTGGTTCCCAAGGGGTATTAGGTACCCCTCCTAATTTGGGGTCATCTGCAATCCAACCAATCCAATCAATCAATCAATCAATCAATCAATCAATCAGTCAGTCAGTCCTCACGTATTCAACTGACTTAAGAGTTCTTGATTTATGGACAGCAACCAACTCTTTGGAACATGATACAGAATGGAAACTGGTAACAAATTTTCTACAAAAAAGATACGATCTGATGGTGATTTTATAAAAATTTGTAAAATAATAGAAGTAAGATTTTTGAGTATAAATTAATGGGACAGTGGATTAATGGAAAATTACTTACCCTAAAATGGAATTGAATTGGGGTATCAGTGATAGGAGATATGTAGTATTTGGTGGCCTGGCTATGTTAAGGAAATACTTACGATTTATGCTTTATGTTCAATTTAAAATATCATAATTTGTAATTGTAAAACAGAGGTGACAAATACAAATTTATGAAATAAACCAGAAAGGGATAAGTGGGAAGTGATAAAAATTGATACAGTGGGATATATATTAATAGAGAAGCTATTTATAGGTTTTATTTTACTGGGATAGTAGTTAAAGGCTTTCGCTGAACTCTTTGTCATTGATTTATATTTTTATTGTTTTATATCCTACTGGTTCTTTTTTATTTGTAATTAATTTTATAAAAATTAAAGTAAAGAAAAAAAGGAACATGTTTTCAGGGCCAACTGATAGTTGGGTGGCGGTTCCCATTCACCAGTGGTTCTCCTTTGGTCTCTCTCTCCAGGGAAAATGCCACAGTGCCGCAGATCATGGTGGAGCCCCTGAACTGGGAACAGGGGCACCTCACCACCAAAGATGTTAATCGTGTGCTTTAGCACTCTCTACATCCTGCTTCTGGCCATCTACTACTTCCTGATCCAGAGAGAGAGGTTTCATCATTTGGTTCTTGCCTGCAGTCGCTACTTCGAGTCCCAGGCCTTTCCGTTCTCAGACGCCGTTCGCTTAAGTTCCAACCTGATGACCAGAATATTCTACTTCCTCCTTTTGGGTCTGGTTGCCCTCTTGTTCACCGCTGTCTCTTGGTGGCTGCAGCTCTTCATAGAAGAACCAGTCATAGTTATCTTGTGAGTCTGGGTCTCTTGCGTTGTGACATCAACACAACTGAATGACAACAAATGAGGCTGTGTGGACTTTCTGACCTTTCTCAAGTACTGCAATAAACTCACATGACAGTTACAACCATGTAACCACTGTAACCGTGACAGTTACAGTGGCATGAAAGTGTCTGAATTGTGTAGTGTGGACACAGCCATAGACTGAGCCAAAAAATGTCAAGTTACAAAGGGGGTGGTATGGCTTGGAGGGCTGTCTGCTACCCCATTGGTGTGGTTTGTGACATCAGCAGTCAACCAACAGAGTCCTCTGTCTGGGGGCCCCCGGCCTCTTGGGCTGGGAAGCGGCGTGAGAGAAACTCCTGCCCAATGAACGGGTCAAGAATTCACACACAAGGTCGGACACAGGGGTAACATCCAATGCTGAATTTATTCCAGGAAAGAGGTAAGTTTGATGTTCTCATTTTGGTAGTACAATGAGGG
The DNA here is from genome assembly GCA_948472985.1 of Iguana delicatissima. NCBI lineage: Eukaryota > Metazoa > Chordata > Lepidosauria > Squamata > Iguanidae > Iguana > Iguana delicatissima. The sequence goes on from CAOKZL010000519.1 coordinate 273,094, forward strand.
GCCGATTTGGGTATTCTTAAAAAGGGAATTCTGGAGCCTAGCAGCAGCCATCAAGAAGGTCTTAGAAACATAGGAAGAGACCCCCAGGGCCATCCAGCCCAAACCTATTGGGCCACGCAGGAAGACACTATATTCCCAAGAGATGGCCATCCAGCCTCTGTTTAAAAACCTTCAAAGAAGGAGACTCCACCACACTCCTAGGCAGCAGCGTATTTCACTGTTGAACTGCTTGTAACATCAGGAAGTTCTTTCTAACGTTTAGGTGAGCTCTCTTCCCCTATAGTTTGAATGCATTGCTTTCTGTGTTAGTCTCTGGACCAACAGAAAACAAGCCTGCCTCATCTTCCCTATGGCATCCTTTCAAATACAGTCACCTCTCCACATTCATTGGGGTTAGGGGCACAGGACCCCTGTGAAAGTGGAAAAACCATGAATAACTCTAGGCCCTTTCAAACCATATTTGAGACACACACTACGGTATGATCGCCATATTCAACCCACTGTGGATTCCTTTGAGGCATCGGGGTTCCTTCACAAGGCAGAAGTGGGGGGCTTGTGGGGCTTACTGCCTCCTCCATGGCTGCCCCTCACCATTTTTAATAGGGACTCACAAGCCTCGTTTGCAGTTTCTCTGTCTCATGAGGCTTGTAGTCCCTATTAAAAATGGCACAGGGAGGCAGCAGAGGTGACAGCAAATCATCGGTGAATAATCAAATCTGAAAAAGTGAAACCCACAAATGTGGAGGGCTGACTAATTAAACAGGGCTATCACGCCACTTCTTAATCTTCTCTTCTCCAGGATAAACATACCCAGCTCCCTTAGGTGACCCTCACAGGGCTTCATGGTTTCCAGGCCTTTTACCATTTTGATCACCCTCCTCTCGGCATACTAATGAACAGAGGCTTTTCCTCCAATCCCTGTGAATCAAGCTGTACATTGAAGGCACTGATGAATAGTTAGGCATCTTCCAAGAATGCACAACTGCAGGTACAATGTTTGTGTATGCAGAATTCCACTTACGCAAGCGAGAACTGAATATAGACATTACCCCATGGCCAAAAAAGTACAGCCTTATGGGAACAAAACACTAAGAGGATGCCAGCCATAGATGACCATTCAGTGGACCTGCACTTCCAGCTCTGAATGCAAGGGCAGAGATTCTCCATTATGCTTGTCTGGTGTAAATCCTAACTTCAACTGAATTCTCTCTCTGTCTCTTTCTCTCTCTCTAATGTGCCAGACTTTTCAAAGACCCCTTCAAACTTTCAGCCAATCATCAGTCAAATCCAAAACTCCATGTTCTCATGTCCTCCCAACAGATCATTTGCCTTATAACATTTACTACATATCGTACACACAATCATACTTTACCTAAATTTCTCTAACAAACATAACAATATCCGCCTCCCCCAGTCCATAACTACAGAGGCTCATTCTGCAAAGTGTAGTCCTAGGCCATTTCCGCACTAGCCTGTTATAGTGCCATTATTCCACTTTCAACATCCTATGGAATCCTGGAGTTTCCAGTTTAGGGAGGGGTCTCAAACTGCAAACCCCAGGATTCCATAGGATGTTGGAAGTGGAATAATGGCACTATAACAGGCTAGTGAGGAAATGGCCCTAGATATTTGTCCCAGTCTCCTGTTCTGGTAGCACTACCGGGCTCAAGTGAACAGACCAGTTCTTACCCACCTTCTTTAATGTAGCAATGAAAATACCAGAGGTGGGAAGCAGGCTGCCACCACCAAAAGGATCCTGTCCCCAGCTAGTTTGGGTGTCTGGGACAGCCAGCAGGACTTAGAGCAGCACCCAGTGCTTGATACAACAGCTCCACTGCATGCCAATCTATTTCTGAGCACAGTTCATGAGTTCTGGTTATAACCGATTGAGCCCTACGTGGCCCAGATCCAGGCTCTCTGAAGGGCTGTATATTCCCATATCAGCCCATCCAAGCCCTAAGATCTTTGCGGGAGGCGCTTTACTCAATCCCACCACCTTCATAGGCACATTTAGCGGGGCCATCGGGGAAGGCTTTCTTGGTGGCTGCTCCCAAGCTTTGGCACTCTTTCCGTGGGAGGACTAGGCTGGCTCTCTCTTGGCTGTCTTTTCCTAAGCAGGAAAAGCATTTTCTATTGCAATAGGCTATTGGGGACTGATCATTTCATATGCAATGGGCTTTCTAAAAATAGTGTGGTATGCTACCGCTATTCTATGATTCACATTCTGTTTGGTAGCCAGAGTGATATAGTAGTTTCAGCATTGGACTACAACTCTGGAGACCAAGGTTCAGATCCCTGCTCAGCCATGGAAAGCCAGTGGGTGACCTTGAGCAAGTCATACTCTGTCAGCCTCAGAATAAAGCAAAGGTAAAGCTTTTCTGGACAAATCTTGCCAAGAAAATCCTGTGATAGGTTTGCATTAGAGTCACTGCAAGTTGGAAATGGTTTGAAGGCACTTAACAACAAGACAATTTTAGAGAGCCCAGGGTGGTCTAGTGGTTTGAGCACTGGGCTAGAACGCTGTGAGACTCTTTCAGCCTCAGAGGAAGGCAAAGGCAAATCCCCTCTGAACAAAGCTTGCCAAGAAAACCGTGTGATGGAGTTGCCATAAATCCGAGTCAATTCGAAGGCATGGAACAGGGAGCCAGCATAGTTGTAGTGGTTTGAACAGTTTGAATCCTTGTTCAACTTTGGAGAACCACTGGGTGACCCTGGGCAAGTCACACTGTCTCAGCCTTAGAGAAAGGCAATGGCCAACCTTTACTGAATAAATCTTGCCAATAAAATCTGATGATAGGGTCACTGTAATCTGGAGTCAACCTGAAGGCACATTATAGTGGTAGCAAATGAATCAGACCTCAAAAAGCCCCAGTCATCAATAGCTCTGCTGAGGTCTTGTGAACTTAGATTTATCATGACTTCCTTGTTGGGGTAAGTCCGCTTGTAATGTAATTTTCCTCTTTTCTTATTGCCTTCCATTTTTCCCCGCATGAGTCATGCTGTCTCATGGTGTGTCCAAAGTTTAAAAGCCTCAGTTAAGTCATTTCGACATCTAGGAAGACTTCAGCTTTGACTTGCTTTCAGACCCAACTTTTCATCTTTTGGGTGGCAACTCACGGTTAGTGTCATCGCTATTATTTACCATCATTCTGCCTTTTGCTGTATGGAAACCCTATGAATGAGAGATCCCCAAGAATTGTCAACTGCCCTGTTCAGATCTTGCAAAGTCCAGGCTAGCCAGGGCTTCCTTGATGGAGTCAGCCTTCTGTAGTGTGGTCTTCCTCTTTTTCCGTTGCCTTCTATTTTTCCCCGGAGTCATTGCCTTTTCCAGTGAATCCTGTAGTTCTAGGATATGTCCAAAATAGGATAGCCTCAGTTGAGTCATCTAGACTCACCCATACCCTCTGTTTTTCAATGTCCCCATCCACATAATGGAAAGGGTGATGAGATTTCTGTGGCTCCTTCCCAGGGGCATCTCCATGGCTTGGCAGAGGCCACTCCTGACAGCATCCACGGAGGACGGAGGGCTTCAGGGCAACTTCTTCAGTGGCATCAAGATGATCCTGAGCTTCCTTCTGTTCCTGGGGGTCTGCGCTTTCACAGCCTACGTTGGCCTGCTCACTGTGGCCCTCTTGTTCGCTGCCCTCCAGGTTCTGTTCAGCACCCTCATCCCTTCTGCCCTCCTCATCCTCCAGTTCCTGCTCTCTGCTCTGCTTCTTCTCTTCTGTCTGCAGTGGATGAGCGAGATCCTGGCACTGCAGTTCTGTTTCCATGACCCAGTTTTTTGAGCTCTCACTCAATACAGTGCCAAGGAGGACAACAGATGGACCTGGCTGCGTATCTTCTCTCTGGGACTGATTGGGTGGGCAGTGTAAAAGTTTTTTCGGTTCCTCAGATATCGCTGGACCTCAAGCCCCAGGCAGCATGGCCAACTAATGGCAGCTTGTAGTTCCAGAAGGATGGCGAATTTATTCTGAATTTTAGTTAGATTGCAGGGTGCTCTCCAGGGTACTGAACTCATTTTGGGGGGCATAATTGAGCACCCTGGACAGCTCCTTTCATATCAAAGTCACAGTGGATATTCTGCCCTTCACTGACATGGAAGGTGCCAGTCATCACTGTGACCAAGGCAATTTCCTCCTTACACTGTTACGAGTGCTATTATTCTACTTTCAGCGCCCTATGGAATCCTGGGCTTTGCAGTTTAGAGAGGGACCTTTAGAATCCTCAGCCAGAGAGCTCTTTGGCCTCAGGAAGTTACAAATCCCAGAATTCCACAGGATGTTGGAAGGGGAATAGCAGCACTGTAACAGTGTAGTGTGGAAATAGTCCAACTCTCAACATTTCTGGGATTTGTTGCCGACCAATATCTGTGGACCACAGAATGAGAATTAATATTCTAAATTACTTTCTGTCTGCCTCTCTGTGGGGTAGAAGGAAGGAATCTTTTTACCTACCCTCTTCTCAAGCCAGACCTAACCTTCTTTCCACTAGGTTTTTGGGACTTAGAATCATAGAATCACAGAGCTGCAAGAGGCCCCAAGGGCTGTTCAGTCCAACCCTCTGTTCTGCAGAAATACTCAGTCAAAGCACTCCTGACAGATGGCCATCCAGCCTCTGGTTAAAAACCTCCAGATAAGGAGACCCCACCACACTCGAAGGCAGCAGCATATTCCACTGTCAAACGGCTCTTGTCATCAGGAAGTTCTTCCTAATGCTTAAGTGGAATCTCTTTTCTTGAAATTTGAAGGTGTTGGTCCATGTCCTAGTCACTTTATTCTGAAATTTTGGTTGGGGTATAAAGTTGACTTCCAGACTTGAGACTTGACTTGAAAGTACCTCCAAGGACTTGAAACTTGGCTTGAGACTTGAAGGTAGAGACTTGAGACTTGACTTGAGAGTTGGAGTAAAAGACTTAAATATACCACTGGCTATAGGATACTTTTTTGGTGCTAAATAGATGCAGCAGGTGGTTTATAGCAGAGGAAAGCATAGCATAACTTTAGCTCAAGGATGGTCAACTGTGGAAGACTAGGTGGTCATATTAAACACTCTCCCCAAGACTTTGGAGGGCCATCCTCCACTGCGACCCCACTTTTTTGCTCCCCCTATAAAATAAAAATATTTTTGCACCTAAATGTCCCCAAACACCTTCTAGAGGAAATGGGACAGCATTCTCACCAGGTTATTGGGCCTTCTGGGGCCATTTTAGGCCCAGGGGATGCCTTTTCGGAACAACAGAAAGTGAGCAGAAGTCACTTCCTGTTCACTTCCTGGTTCAAAAACACTTCTACTGGGCCTAAATTGGTGCAGGGAGGAGGGAAACGTGGTGGGAATGATCCCAACAAGCCCCCAAAGGGGCATTTGGGGGAAAGGTTTAGCTGATGTGGTCCGATGTTTCTGCACAGAAAGTAGTAGTGTCACCACAACTCTCCCTAAAGGTGGCAGCTTCAGGGACTGAAAGAACAGGCAAGAAGCCATAACATTTCTCGATCAGGATCCGTTTATTACAGTTAGCTCAGATACAGCTGTTACCCTGTTCTCTGGGGGTCCCGGGAGGGACACCTAAATAACCAAACAGTAAAACATAATCTTCGGGAAAATTAGCTGGAGCACTCACTTAAGCTAGCGAGAGGCAGGGTAACTTAGCGGCATCTTGCAACCCAGCGTCTACGGGGTCAGGTCAGTCAAGCAGCCAGACGGGTTTAAAGTAATAAAAATGATGTTTTATTGATTACAAACAAATATTAAAGACACCACAGTCACACAGCTAACTAAGAAATTAGAGGTTGAATTAAGGATAGGGACTTTCAGAGGAGAATGGGTGATACGACACCTGTCTCATCATCCTGGACCTCGGGAGAGAATCCGGGGGTGCAGAGAAGAAGCTCAGCTCGATTAGCTGAGGGGAGCTCGCCAAGCACAGCAGCAGCAAGATGGGATGCAACTCAGGAGCGATCTGAGGAAGGTCTAGGAATCAGGGGTTTTTATAGGGTGAATTGGGACTGCAGGCTGTGCCTTACTCGGGGAAAACAATGAGTTTTGGGTGCGAGACAATGTCTCGGAAAGGTCACAACTTTGCATGATGGAATCAGAGCCGAGTTAACAATAGTGTGGCCAGTATGCAAATGCACAGCGCTTACCAGTGGACGGCACAACCTTTGTCCAGCAGCCTGCTCGGGGCAGGAAGCCTTTGTTAGCACCGTGCATACTTAATGAGGTGTTTGCCGGAGAGGTCCCTGAAGCGACAAACTGGCTGTGTCTGGCCTGCCTGGGTGGGGAATGGAATGTCCAGCAATTATTGACCGTGCCCGTTTGCATGCTTGTCCGGTGGCCTCGCAAACACGTGGAGCGGGGTGGCAGGGGAAAGCCGAATTGTTTGATATCAAAATGATATCAGGTGCTATCTCTGGGTAGGCCTAAACTGCAGTAACACAGCATATATGTGCACACGTGCCCTCGAGAGGGACAAATGTTTGTGTTTTAAGCATAGTGAATATATCAAAGCTTTGTTCCCTAGGGGACCAATGAGAACAGCACATTTTGAGTATTGCCTTATAAGCACGAGAGTTGAGAATTCCTGAGTCTGCAGAAGATAAAGAAGAGGAGGAGGGGTCCTTAGCAGGTCATCCAATGTGTACGTGATCTGCCCGCTTTGTCAAAATGGCTATAAAACTCCATTTTGTGTACCCTTGCTTTCAGTAGAACTGGGTCCCTAAGGGCCAAATTCTACCTAGACTATCCCAGGGCTGATACTCCAGTTCCTCGTGGCTGGTTGAATGGGGTCTCCGAGTCAGGATGAGCCCCTCTAGGTGAGGCCCATGGAAGATCAACACCCAAGAATTGTGCAAAGGACAAAGGAACAAAGGAAATTGAAGTGTCCAGGTGTGACCCATCTTCTCGCTCAATAGCTATGAGAGGTGTACAAGCAGGTTGCAAAAAGGAAAATCCATTCCTTCATTTAGGCCCTTTCTGCACAAGGTTGCTACGTCGCATATTGTCGCTTTTACATCTGCATGTTAAACTGGTTTGACGTCGTTCTGTCCTCTGTGGTTCGGCACAAGTTGAGGTCTTAGCGTGGTTAACATTGACGTTAAACCGATGTATTGTAAAAATGGAAAAACTCTGACGTAAACCACCCAGACCGTTTCTGCTGCGTTTTTTCCTACATGCAGAAGTGTTACATCGATTCACACCACTTGTGCTAAAACGTAGCAATGGTTTCTACGACTTTTTTTTAAATTGACCAATCAGTGGTGGAGGGGTGGAGTGAGGGAGGGAGCGAATAGGAGTTCCACAAGAATTGATGATGTGGAAGATGCAAACAATTTTCTCCGCTTTACTTCAATAGAAACCGGAGGGTGTGCAGATAGGAATTGAGATAAGTCAGAGTAAAAAACACCACTCATGACACGCAGTGAAGCACTCCTCCACTCTAGTGTGGAAATGGCCTTGGTTCCTAGCTGCTGATCTCTTTCCATGTCCTGCTTCCAGCTTCCAGCAAAAATTATCTATCTGAGCATGCCAAATACAAACAAACCCTTTCTAGGCCACTGGGTCCTGATGCTGTCAAGCATTCTAGAACTCTTTCATCTACTGGCAGAGGCCATGGTTATTAACTGTTGCTCCCATCCTGTCCGTCAGGGCAGGGACTCAGGAGTGGGGAGGATGGCAGCAAGAAGGTGCCATTGGATGGAGGGCCAGGGACAATGCCACTGCTGGTCCCGTGGTAGATTGAGCTAGGCCCAGTGGCAGCTCGTGACTCCCATGTCAGTGGGGCAGCGAATACACTCCAAGATTGCCAACCAGCCTTTCAAAGGGTTCTCCAAAGCACTGAAATCTATTTCTAAACAGGTCCAACACTTTGGAGAGCTCCTTAAAAGCCAGGCAAAACCTGGGATGGATTTCTTGCCCTACTGACATGGGAACCACCAGCTGGCCCTTGGTTCTGCTCCTGAGTCTCTGGTCTGAGATCCTCCTACCCGATCTAGTCACTTTATCTAGCCTCTTGGCTGCTCAGCCTAATTTGTGACATCAGCCCACTAGGTGATGTGGTCACCGCCTTGCTGTCCTCACAGGATAATGGCCCTGGCAGAGGGCATCACACAGCTTGCTTGTCTGGCAGGAGGTGGGACAGACCCAAGTGGGAACTGATCCAAGGTGAGGGAATGAAGACAGAACCAATGCCGGAAGAGGACACCTGCAGGTAGAAATGGCACCTTCAGAAAGCAGCTGGTGAGTTTAAGGCTTCACTGGGTCAACAAAGCATTGTGAGCTCGAGTTCTGGCCACACCTGGTTTTTGTCTGAACCTTTAATGGAGATATCCAGGTGCCAAACTCAATCACCCAAACTGAAACCAATGGCAGCTGGTGATTTCCAGGTTAGTAAGATGGGAGAAGCCACTCCGCTATATGCAGTCCTCCCTCCACATTTGTAAGTTTGACTTTTGTGAATTTGATTATTCACAAGGCACATGTGTGCCTTCCCCCTGCCATTCTCCTCCTCCTGTTCTCTTGCAGTTTGCCAGGTACGGAGAAGGAAGGCAAGTGCATGGACAAAAGGCAAGGAAATGGGAGCGGGGAGGCATACGTGCACCTTCTGTCTCCTCTCTGGAGCTCCCCTCTCATTTCCTTGCCTCTGGTCCTGGCATGCAAAAGGCAAATGAATGGAAGGGGGGAACCCCAGAAGGGAATGGGAGGGAGTTTGCAGGGGGGAAGCTATTCATGGTTCTGTACCCCAAACCCTCACAAAAGTGGAGGGGCTACTGTAGTCTGGATTTTAAAGGTATTGTCCAAGGTGCTGTACTCTATTCTTAAAATAGTTTCAGTGCTTTGCATAGGTTGAGGACTTACTGCCAGTTCCTGAAACCAGGACCGTTCACACTGCACAAATGGAATAATAGCAGTGTAACAGTGTAGTGCAGAAATGGCCTAAGTAACCTCTCCTGGCCTGACCCCTTCCCCTCTTTTCCTTCCAAACTGACGACATAATTAATCTGCGCATTGCTTGCTGGTGGAATGGTCCTCCTTTTCCTCGTGCAGCTTGTGCCCAATAAATTAGTTTGGGGAGGGAGTTATAATCATGGCAACACAATTGTGGAGGGCATGCTGATCAAATTTGCAGGTGATACCAAACTGGGAGGGGTGGCTAACACACCAGAGGATAGGATCAAATTTCAAAATGACCTTGACAGATTGGAGAGCTGGGCCAAAGCTAACAAAATGAATTTCAACAACGAGAAATGTAGGGTCCTGTACTTGGGCAGAAAAAAATGAAAGTCACAAGTATAGGATGGGGGACGTGTGCCTGGATAGCAGTATATGTGAAAGGGATTTATGAATCTTGGTAGATCACAAGCTGAACATGAGTCAGCAGTGTGACACAGCAGCCAAGAAAGCCAACACGATTCTTGGTTGCATCAATAGGAGTATGGTGTCTAGATCGAGGGAGATAATGGTACCACTCTATTCTGCATTGGTGAGGCCTCATTTGGAATACTGTGTCCAGTTCTGGGCACCTCAGTTCAAGAAGGATGTCGACAAGCTGGAACGTGTCCAGAGGAGGGGGACCAAAATGGTGAAGGATCTGGAAGCCATGAAGCCCTATGAAGAACGCCTTAGGGAGCTGGGTATGTTTAGTCTGCAGAAGAGAAGGCTAAGAGGGGACATGATAGCCATGTTTAAATATGTGAAGGGATGTCATGTTGAGGAGAGAGTGGGCTTGTTTTCTACCGCTTCAGAGACTAGGACAAGGAGCAATGGATTCAAGCTGCAGGAAAGGAGATTCCACTCGAACCTCAGGAAGAAATTCCTGATGGCCAGAGCTGTCTGGCAGTGGAATCTGCTGCTGCCTCCATGTAGTGTGGTGGAGTCTCTTCCTTCTTTGGAGGTTTTTACACAGAGGCTGGATGGCCGTCTGTTGGGAATGCTTTGATGGGTGTTCCTGCATAGCAGGGGTTGGACTGGATGGCCCCTGGGGTCTCTTCCAACTCTATGATTCCATGATTCTAAGTAGTGATGGTGAATACAGAATAGTTACTTGCATTTTTTTTTCATCTGCAACTGTTTTCACAATCTGTATTCATGATTTCTACTTTCATGATCACCTTGATCATACCTTCTTCTGCCAACCTACATTACTGGGGATCAGCTGCATGGGGAGAAGGACGGCCATTCTGCTGGCGATCGGAGCACAAGTGAATGATGTTTCTACCAGGTCTGGGGTGAGGTCAGGCTAGGAGAGGTTGCTTAGTTACATACCTAACTAAGTGTCTGATATAGGATACTGACCACTAATTTGAACAATCAGACAAAGCTAATACAAACGTGTGTTGCATGCCTTCAGGACATCTCCAATGTAGGGTGACCCTAAGACAAACCTATCATGGGGTTTTCTTGGCAAGATTTGTTCAGAGGGTGTTTGCCTTTGTCTGAGGCTGAGAGAGTGTGACTTGCCCAAGATCAGCCAGTGGGTTTCCATGGCTTAGCGGGGATTCAAAGTAGAATCAAAACACCTCTTTAAATGAAACCACTAAGGAAATTGGTAGACCCTAAATTTAATGGCTGATAGAATATCCATTGAATCAATCAGATTTACATATATGTTGACTAGCCATTCAGCAGTCGGTTCAATGGGTATCCTTTAGTTGGAACAAGCAACTGGATTTCTTGAAAAGCTGATTCTTTGCTTTTCTGGCTTTCATGAGATCTCATGCTGAATTTTTTGTTCAAAACTCCCATGTTCTAAAACTCTGCTGCAGAGACAGAACATTTTCTGGGTTTTAAATGGGAAGTGGTTTTTCGGTGTGCAGCCAGGCCTCTCTGTTACCTTGTCTGCTGTTACAGCCAGCGGCTAAAACCATAAAACTAGTTGCTTTATTTCCAGACCACCCAGGGAGCTGAAATTCTGAGTCTAAGAAAGGACATGGAGAGCAATTCAGTTCTGAAAGTGGGAATGTATTTGCACTTAATGGTCAAAATGTGGGGTATATTGCAGAGGACAGGATTCTAGTACAGAGCAAGGCAGGGTGTGTACAGGACACAATATGGCTGGGGGAGTTAGCTTGCTTTTTTTCCTGGAAATTCATTTGGGGAGGGGCCAGTTACAAACCACAGCCCAGAACCTGCCTCAGTGATGTGTAGCATGAAGTATGCCTCATTTCTGCTAAGGCACCTCGTTACAAGGTTGTGGCGTTGCACATTGTGCATTGATGCTCAACACACAGTAGTGTGTAACCTTGCAATCAATACGCAAGGTGCAACACACAATGCAACCACACTCAACACACAATGGTGTGCAATGGAACCACATGTGTAACTGTGCTGTCATAAACTTTAACTCAATGCAGACATTACATGTCCAACCCCAAAATACAACTGTAAGTGTGAGGGAACTTACACATGTGTAAGACACCAACCGGATGCCAGCCAGTAAATGGGCTGCATGGTTCATTGATTGGTACAGTGAATCTTCTGGTCTTTCCCAAAGATAAACATCGAAATGCTCGTAAAACCCATTGCTCATACCACTGACTTCCTCCAGTGTCCTCACCCCTGTGTCATGTTTTGATGAACAATCTAATTTTCTGCCATCACTGACTGTATCTACACTATTCAATTACCAACAGTCCAACACCATTTTAGACGCCATGACTCTCTCCTAGAGGATCTTGGGTTTTGTAGTTTGAGCAGTGTCTGATAAAAATATCTAGTGGTAGGGTATATGGGAGATCCATAGTACAGAAGTCTCAGCGTGTCCCCAAACTACTAGACCCAGGGTGATGTGGGATGGATCCATGACAGTGAAAGTTAAAGTAGTATCAACCCACTTTATACTTTTGAAGTCTAGATGACTCTTTAGCCTAAATCTCATTGCTAGTCCCTGCTAAAGGATCCATTTGACCAGTGATGGGTAAATGCATATGATCCAGGGCCCAGTGCCCCATCCAGATAACCCTGCAGGCCATACTACCTCCAGGGTACCAAAATACCTTCATTTTTCTTTGCAGTCCCTCTCAAAATAGTGACCAGAAGTGCATTTGGAGGAATTTCTGTGCAATTTTCTGGGAAAAATCACCCCAAAATCATGTCTTAAAAAAACAACTTGGGGGCTTTGGGGGACTAGCAGGGGTGTTCAGAGGCCACAAAAGTTGGGTCCAGGGGCCTCATAGGACTCACAGGCCACCCTTTCTACCCCCTTGCAATAAGTCCATGGGGACTGGGTAAGTCAACCTTCCCCATTTCTGTGGATTCCACAGGTTTAACCCTACTTGGGACCAGCAATTAGATATAGGTCCATGTGTATCTTGTAAAAAGCTTCACCCCCCCAACTGGAGATGCAATTGTCCCCCCCCCACTTATCCATGTTTTTCTTTTCTACAGTATCAGGTTCCCATGGTCAACCTCCACCAGAAAATATGAAATTGAAAATTTGGGGGCAGGGTCTTCTGTCCTCTTCTTTTACAGATTCACCTCTCTCTCTCCCTCGCTCCCTCCCTCCCTCCCACCCACTCACCCACCCACCCACCCTTTGCCCTGGTGTGTCCCAGGCCAGCTGAAACTTAGAAGAGGCCTTTCCTGAAACAGAAAATGAACAGGAAGTGACTTCTGCACACTTCCTGTTGTTAAAAATGGCCTCTCCTGGCCTAAGAGGGTGATAGAGGCCCTAAAACCATGGCAAACTTCCATAATTGGGGGGACTTTTTTGTGGTAGGGGATGCAGCCCTCCAGATTCTTCCAGGGTGGCTAATGGGGCTCCCTAGCCTTGCAGGTGTTGCCCATCCCTGAATCAGATGGACCAAAACTATGACTCACTTTAAGCCAGCTTCCCATGTTCCTATTTGGTTTCCTTCCCCACAGGCAGAGTATGGACCGTGAGGAGAAGGCCGTTTCAAAGTCTCCCCTCACTCGAAGTCCCAAGAGTGTTGCCAACCTGCGTTCAGTTGCAAGCAAACTCCTGAGGGCGGTGGAGCAGGTGATGTTGCTCCTAGCAGTCCTCATCTACAGCATCTTTCTGGCTGAGATTGTCTTCCACGTCATCGTCTCCTTCTCCATCCCACTCTCCATCCTGCGTGACCACATGATCCCTGCCACGCTGATCTTCTTCGATTCTCTGGGCCCAGCTGCTGAAGTGTTCTACCAAGATGTCATCGGGGCCCTCTTGCTTCTCTTGAGTGCCCTCCTTCTGCCCCTGACAGCCAGCTTCTGTTTGCATCTCTTCCTCTTCCCAAGTTACTTCAAGCTCATGAAGCTTGTGTGGTGAGAGGAGGGGGCCCGCAGGCTCTCTCTCAGCACCTAGAGGGGACACCGTCCTAGTGCTGGAGTTTCTGCTTTTGCCCTTCTGATCTCCTTATCCCTCTTGGCAGTCTTTAATACTTCAAAGGAGAGATGCCTGTCTGTTCTATAATTCTCCATGCAATTTCTTCTGCCCTGTATGGGGTGGCCAATTTACACATGGCGTTAACATAAGAGGAAATGGAGCACAAAAAAATGGGAGAAAGTTGGGCATGCTTGCATACAGTTTAGTAGAATCATGGGATCATAGAGCTGGAGGGGGCTGAAAGGGTCATCTTCTCCAGCCCCCTGGCATGCATGTGAGTACACAGCCAAAGCACTCCAGAAAGATGACCACCCAACCCCTGTTTTAATGATTTCCATAGAAGGAGAGTCCACCACACTCTGAGGCAGCCTATTCCATTTTTGAACAGCTCTTTCATTCAAGAAATTCTCCCTAATGTTTAGGCGGAACCTCTTTTCTGGTAATTTGAACCCTGGAATGCTTTGACAGTATGTTCCTGCATGGCAGAATGTGGTTAGACTCAATGGCCCTTGTGGTCTCTTCCAACTCTATGATTCTATGAATCCATTGATTCATGTTCTAGCCTCTGTAACAACAGAAAACAAGCTGATTCCATCTTCAACATGACACCTTTCAGATATTTAAAGATGGTTACCATTTCAGCTCTCCACCTTCTGTTTTCCAAGCTACACAGGCCCAGCTTCTGAGACTGTTCCTCATAGTGCTTGGTTTCCAGACCTTTCAGCTTTGCATATGCTATTCCGCCTGAACCTCAGGAGGAATTTCCTGACAGTCAGGGCTGTCCGGCAGTGGAATGTGCTGCCACAGAGTGTGGTGGAGTCTCCTTCTTTGGAGGTTTTTAAGCGGAGGCTGGATGGCCACTTGTCGGGAGTGCTTTGAAGGTTTTCCTGCATGGCAGGGGGTTGGACTGGATGGCCCTTGTGGTCTCTTCCAACTCTACATTTCTATGATTCTATGATTCTATGATTGATACTAAGAAGTGCCATATTAGAAGTTTACATAGGCCATTTTTACACCAATCTGTTGTAGTGCTATTACTCCACTTTCAACATTCTATGGAATCCTGGCATTGGCATGCAAACCAAGGATTCCATAGGATGTTGAAAGTGGAATAATAGCACTATTACAGGCTGATGCGGAAACGGCCATAGAAATACAGTATATCCTGTCCAAAAGAGAATGACCAGAGCCTGGAAGTAATTTGTTATGGCAATGATTGCTACTTAAAACATAATACTTTTTGCAGAGGAATGGGTGGTGAGAACACTGTTGGTTGGGTAGAAAATGTCATTACATTGTTTTTTAGCTCCCTATAACACTATGGCCAAGGTCCTAAATTGGGGTTGTGTAGCATAAACCTCTGTTTCTTATTTACCGAGCTACACAACTTTGCGTTAAGAGGGAATGTTGTGCAATGGAAATCATAACCCCATGTTCACTCACAGACACAATGACACTCCTGTGCAGCTTCACGTCTGCAATCTTGAACTATGCTGGGAGGTTCTGCATGGATAAAAATGTCCAGTTGTTTCCATAGGAGACTTTATGCGAGTTGTGGCCATTTTTCTACATTACTCAGTCTGGAGAGGGGAGGTCAGGACAGTTGTCCTGCCACATTTGAAAGTCTGACATTTGCAAATTTGATTATTCACAGCTTGTTTGCTGCCATCACTGCTTCCCTTCTGTATTCACTCACATGCATGGGTGGGTGGGAGAGCAAGAGAAAGGAAGGCATGCATGTGCGTTCACTTCCTTCCTTTGCTTGCTTGCTTGTTTGGGCAGGCGGGACAAACGAATCGGGCAGGATGAGTGGGAGGAGGGAAGATGCACATGTGTGTTCCCTCACTACTCAGGCAGGCAGGGAAAAAATATTAGCATTTTTTCCACTTTTATGAATGTCTTGCACCCCTAAGCCTCACAAAATTGGGGGCCCAACTGTACACTTACATTATGGGCTGTTTGGGTTTCTTTCTCTTGCTAAACAGGTTGGTCATTGTCCTGCCTCATGGAGCACTGCTACTTCTATTCACCATCAAATGCACCTATGCTTTGGAGGCCGATGGCTTCCAAGCCAGTGGGACAGGGAATCTACTTCAGGCTTTGCTAGCTTTGCTAAGTGCTGAATCCATTTAGGAACAGCTCTCACTTTGGAGAACTCTTGGAAAAGACCCGATGAAAATGAGCTGTGGATTTGCCATTCCAATGACATGAGAGCCACAATCCACACTTGTGCTTGTGTCCTCTTCCAACATGAGACGATGGAGATGATCAACCCAGAAGTTCTTCTGATTGTTCACGTTAGTTCATGTACTTCACTGCTTCATAAAATTCACAAGCTGATTTGTAATCATTCATAAGCCTTACCCAGAGTTATCAAAAGAGCACATTATGACCTGAGTCCTAAGCCATTTCTGCACTAGACTGTTATAGTGCTGTTATTCCATATTCAACATCCTATGGAATCCTGGGGTTTGCAGTTTAAGGAGGGGCCTTTGAGGCTGTTGAAAGTGGAATGACAGCACTGTAACAGTCTAGTGTGGAAATGGCATTGGATAAACTGATTGTTTTAATTCAAGACGGGTCTTTAGGAAGACTCTTTGAAGAGTGGGGAAAGATAAAGAGGACGTGATTGTTGTTGGATTTGACTATTAGTAATTTTGTTTGATTCTTTGCTCTGCTACGGAAACCCACCATAGCTGTGACACACACTCTCAGCCTGAGAAAACCTTTGCTTTGGGGTCGCCATAAGCTGGAAATGACTTGAAGGCACACCACAACAACAAATTTAATGATAACAAAAGAAACATGTGGTGTAGTAGGGAAACTAGAGAGGTTGAGATTTACTACTTATAACTGTTGATATGCAGATCAAAGATATATTTTTTTTCTCTTTCTTTGCTTACTGGAAGATACTTTGCAATTTTAGTTACAGACAATGTTTATTTTTTTTTGTTTCACTGTTCTGTTATATTTTTATCTTCTTAAATTATATATACATATAGGTACATGGAAAACATTTACAATCATGGAGAAGTGGGTAATCTATCCAGAGAACCCTAGAAGGCTGGATTGAGACCCCAAGGTTTCTAACCTGTGTCTCAATGCCTTTTAAAACTAGCACCCTCAAAGGTGGGACACTATTAGCACTGAATAACTGACCTACTGTTAGGGTGGATAAACAAACCACACCTTCACCGTATCCCCAGGTGGAACACGGAGCTGACTTGAACCCCCAAACACAAGGAAGGAAGGTAGAAAAGAGAAGGAAAGAAAGAAAGAAAGAAAGAAAGAAAGAAAGAAAGACAGACACACACATAACTTTGGCCAAAGGATCCCAGGAAGGATGATTTATTCTTTCAGGCTTCCCTTCTTATACCATCTTAATGTTTACAGAAAAGATTCATACATCAGCATTAGCAGAGTCACAGCTTTTACGCGTGTTACATTCTATCTGACTTTTAACATTCCTAAATCCACGTCATTCCAGGCAACATCCTGGGTCATTCCCAAAGACATCTTTCACATAGCAATGTCCTTCGTTTATACATACTGGTCATAAACAGGAGCAGAACAGAATAAACAATTCTACAGCAAGGATGCTTGATGAGCCCTGGGTGTCTAAAATGCCCATTGATATCACAGTTAATGATGATCAAGTATTAATTCTATTGCAAGTTACTAAAACCAAATTTCAAGCCTAACACTACCTTTGATTCCTCTTGTGGCTGCTGGCAACCTGGATTCAGCCTGGTGCAGACCTTCTGAATGGAAGGAGGAGAGGCCTGTTCTTGTTTGTGACATCACTGGAAGAAGCGTGACTGGCTAACCTTCCTATGCCATCATGAGGCTGTGTGCCCACCTGGCCTGGTTGGCCCGAGACTGCTGGGGAAACCATGGTAGAAGAGAAGGTTCCTCTCATCTGGAGGAAGGACAGAGGGCAAGAGTAATGCAAGGCAGTGGTAGCCCAATGGACCTGTGAGCGAGGGGTAGATCTGCAAAGGGCCGGTGAGTGCTTGCCATTCCATGGGGCAGGGTCAGCTTTTCTGTCCCCAGCAGAGTAGCAGCAATGGAGGATCTTCCAATTCCCTAAACTAAACCTTGGGCCATTTCTGCACGAGAGGGGAAGAGCAGTTCTCCGAGTGGTGTTTTTAGACTCCAATTCAGAAACTGTGGCCATTTCCGCACTACACTCTTATAGCTCGATTATTCCACCTTCAACATCCTATGGAACCCTGGGGTTTGCAGTTTAGGGAGGAGCTGGCCTCCCTAATAATCGCACTATAAGAGTGTAGTGCAGAAATGGCCTGTGCTGTCTGCACCCCCACCCCACATTTACATTGTCCTACTGCGGAGAACAGCGGTTGCTGCATCCACAACAGCAAGTCCCTGGCTACTCTCATTCCACTCCCTCACCCTGCCACGCCATTGCTGATTGGTCTGTTTTCTTAAACACACACACACATTTTAAACACATTTCTGCATTGCTACGTTTGTGCGTAGGTATGTACGTTTGTTGATACGTGGAAAAAAACAGTCTTAACAGTCCATTAGCAGATCCACTCTCTTCCTGCTGTTTGTTTAATGCATGAAGACAATAACGATGGCAGCCTGCACTTTGATGGGTGGAGAGAGATAGGGAGGGACATGATGGTAGGGACAGCCTGGGAACGCCCATAGCTGGCCACTTCTCTGATGCGAATCGATGCTACGCTTCTGCATGTAGGTGAAAACCGAAGCAGAACTGGTTTGGGAGATTTACATCGGAGTTTTTCCAGTTTTCACATGCAGTGGTTTCACATTGCAGTGAACTGTTCTAGGCTGAAAACGTGCAGAACCACGAGGAAAACTAAGATGCTAAAACAGTTCAATGTGCAGACCTGAGGGTGAAGATTTGATGCTACTATGACACATCAACCTCATGCAGAAATGGCCTTGGGAATGTTTCCTTCTTGGGATGGCAACACCCAGAATCCCCCAGCCATGTAGACTCAAGGATTCTGGGGGTGTTTCTAACAAACGTAATATTTCCAATCTTTGGTCTTTGCTGCAACATTTACTAGGGTGTTTGGATGTGGTTAAGGACAACTGAGTGGGTCCTAGAGCAAATCTAGCTGCAACTCTCTTTGAAATGTGGTGTTGGGGAAGAGTTCTACATGGTCTCCTAAAAAGACAAATAAATTGGAACAAATCAAGGCTGAACTCTCCCTAGAAGCCAAGATAACTAAACTGAGGCTGTTGTACTTTGGACACCTCAGGAGAAGACATGGCTCACTAGAAAAGAGAATAATGCTTGGAAAGGTAGAAGGCAGCAGGAAAAGAGGAAAACTACATTGCAGATGGACAGACTCTATCAAGAAGGACACAGCTGTCTTCAATCTGCAAGACCTGAGCAGGGTTTTTGAGGTTACAGTGTCTTGGAGTTTTCTCATCCATAGGGTCACTATGACTCGAGGTCAACTTGATACCAGTTAGCAAAAACAACAAGGAAAGAATTGCTGCCATCTTTTTTTTTTTTTCATTCTTGGTCTTGCAGCTGCAGTATAAACAATGGCTTGACCTAAAGATAGCATTCACATGAAGCTTTGACCAGTTCATGCTGCCATACTAAGACGACCACTCCTGGCTAAAATTCTGCTTGTCGGGTTGCTGTTAAAAAGAAGTTGTAGCATAGCTAAGCAGAAAGAAATGCCTTTGTTGAAGGCTGTGTGAACCCAGTATCCCCATCTGTCTCAGGGAAAGTGAGAAAAAAAAGAGCAGGGTGTGAAACGCTGAAGTCTTAGCACAGAGAGATCCAAATGGTTTCAAAGGAGAAGGCAAAATTCAAACATATGCCAATCTTTTGTGGAAATTTCAAATGTTTAATTATTATTTTTGATCTTTAAAGCCAAAGTGGCTAATAAATATTAAAACACACATGCACATATTCACAATAAAACTATGACGCCAACTCAGGAAGACAAAGAACCGTTCAACTGCAATTCCAGCATGCCAAAAATGAAGGAATTCAGAAACTGTGGAATTCAATAAGACTTCCATTCTTTTCTGGTTGGGATGGTGCTTACATGAACATATATTTCTTGCGCAAGCCTCAACCAAGAAGCCTCCAGTTGTGCTGGACTACAACTCCCATCCTCCCCAGCCAGCCTATTTAGCCCAATACATATAGAGAGCATCAGTTTCGAAAAGGTTTATTCATACCTTTCAGGAAGATGGATGGATACTGGAAGGAAATGGTTGATAAAAAGTACAGGGTGACTGGACACATGAGACAACCCATGACAGAAGAACCAACTAATGGTGGACAGTTAACCCTGGATGACTGATATCTCCTCCCTCCTTCCCTCCTTTCATTCTTTCCTTCTCTAGTACTAATTACTGATGGATTGTTCATTTGTTTCTTTATATACATGGATTTCAAAGTATTTATATACCACTTTTCTAAGCTATGTCCCTGCAAAGTGAGGTTATTGTTGTTCTTGTGTGCCCTCAAGTTGCTTTTGAGGCCATTTCCGCACTAGACTGTTATAGCGCTATGATTCCACTTGCAACATCCTATGGAATCCTGGGGTTTGCAGTTTCGGGAGGGGCCGGCTGGCCCCTCCCGAAACTGCAAACCCCAGGATTCCATAGGATGTTGCAAGTGGAATCATAGCGCTATAACAGTCTAGTGAGGAAATGGCCTGAGTTATGGTGAACCTAAGGTGAACCTATCATGGGATTTTCTTGACAAGACTTGTTTGGAAGGGGCTTTGACTTTGCTTCTTCCTGAGGCTGAGAGAGTGTGACTCATCCAAGCTTACCAAGTGGATTTCTGTGGCTCAGCTGAGATTCAAGCCCTGGTCCAACACTCAAACTATGACGGTTCTCACAAAATGAGGCACAATAACATGAAATAGAGACATCTGTAGACTCATCAGAAAGACACATACTACAAAAGAGAGCATCTCTGGCTAAATAACAGATTTACAACCTTATTTAAAGGCAGTTGTGAAGTGCAGGTCTACAAGGAAAGGCATTCCACAGCTGTGGGGACATCACTAAAAATTTTCTCTCTCCCTTATGCACAAGAGGCCAAACAATCTTAACTCTTATTTTAAAAAAAACCATATTGAGCTATCCAATAAGAACTATGGGGTATGCCTGGCCTCAGTGTGGATCATTGTGAGAGACCAAAATACCATGGGCAGAATTCTCTATCAGCTA
Organism: Iguana delicatissima; assembly: GCA_948472985.1. NCBI lineage: Eukaryota > Metazoa > Chordata > Lepidosauria > Squamata > Iguanidae > Iguana > Iguana delicatissima. The sequence continues at coordinate 293,615 of CAOKZL010000519.1, forward strand.
TCAGTTCACCATAATGGCAAGAATCCCCAAATTTCTTGGGACAAATATTCTCCCAGGTATTTTTGTACATGAAAGCCAGAATGGTTTAGTGGTTTTGATGTTGTCTTCCGAAACCACCTCTGAATATTCCTTGCCTAAGAAAACTCTATGAAATTCATGGCGAAAGGTCTTCTCTTACTCCTGCCACTATCACAAGAATGTTTGGTGAGGACATGGGAGAGAGCCTTCTTGGTGGCTGCTCCATGCTGCGGAATTCCCCTCCTATGGGAGGCTGGGTTGGTCTTCTGTCTGATTGCTTTCCAGCAGGAAGCAAAGTCCTTTATGTTCTCCCAGGCCCTGATTATTATTATTTCCCTTTCTCTTCCTCCTCTTCTTCTTCCTCCTCCCTCTCCTTCCTCTTCCTCACATTTTAACTGCCCTTGCACCTGTTTTAAATTAATATCTGACATTCTGCTTGGGACTTACACCTTTGTGGTACCTAAAAAAGCCAGTGCAATTCTGGACTGCATCAACAAGGGTATAGTGTCTAGATCAAAGGAAGTGATGGTACCACTCTATTCTATCTCGGTCAAGCCTCACCTAGAAAACTGCGTGCAGTTCTAGGAAACACAATTCAAGAAGGTGTCCTATCTCAGTCCCAGCACAGCTGATAATTCAAAGAAAACAAACTGAATAGCTCTCAGCTCATTACTTACTCCCAGGTAGTAAGCACAGGGTCATAAATAAAGTCCAACAGGGTTTCCAAGGCAAGAGAGTGTCCAAGGTCAGTTAGAATGTTCAGCAAGGTATCCGGCAGGGTAGAAGATCAGATAAGCTCTAACAACTCCTGGAGGGGAAGGGCAGCAGCTATATAGGTCTGAAGCGTAGCACAGCTGTTGCTTGATTATTTGTTGCCAGTTATAAATTCTGAAAGAGTGATGTTGGCTTTCTCTTCACTTTCCAAAGGTGGGTACAGGTAAGTGCCCTCCTATGTCTGAAGAGGCAGGACTCTCTGCTGGAGTTGGCACTGTCCCCTGTTCTGTTTGTGGCACTGTAACCTCTTCTGGTACAGCAGGCCCTGGCATGCCCCCTGCTTCAGACTCCTCTGAGTCACAGTCCGTGTTCTGGAAGCAGGGCGTGACAGAAGGATATTGATAAATGCCATGCCCCAGTCCCAGAACTCAAGTGGAAACATGGACAGGGTACTCCCCAACAGCCACAACACAGAGAAATGAACAGAACAATACTTACTGCAGACCAATGTAGAAGAGAATGGGAGACTCCACAAGACTCAGACTGCTTATAAGAGAAGATATATTAATTAGGCAAACAGTCAGGGGAGGCTGCTGGCTATTAAATACAAGGGGTGGGGTGGGGAGAAGTCTGCTGCAGACAACTGGTATTTCTGGTGGAAGCAACACGTTCTTCTTTTGGATCCTTAGCACATGTTCCTGGGAAACCTTGACCTTTGCTTTATATACTGATTACATTGCTGGATACTCCCTTGAACTGACACTCTTGAGTTTATTGCTGACTTGGGCAGCTGAAACAAGAACAGTAATTGACTGATAAGCTTCTGTAAACCTTGACTATGGCTGCTACTACGATTTAAGGACTGTGAACTGTGGCTGGCTTTCTGGACAGGACAACAAACTGGAACGTGGCCAGAGGAGGGCGACCAAACTGGTAAAAGGTCTAGAAAACATGAAGCACCATGAGGCCATATATATAAAGCCCCGTGGAGCCATATGTCACAGAATCGTAGAATCATAAAGTTGGAAGAGACCCCAGGGGCCATCTAGTCCAACCCCCTGCCATGCAGGAACTTACATCAAAGCACTCCTGACAGATGGCCATCCAGCTTCTGCTTAAAAACTTCCAAAAAAAGGGGACTCCGCCACACTCAGAGGCAGCATATTCACTGCCGTACAGCTCTGACTGTCAAGATGTTCTTCCTGAGGTTTAGGTGAAATCTCCTTCCCTGTAGTTTGAATCCATTGCTTTTTGTCCTAGTCTCTGGAGTAACAAAAACAAGCCCACTCCCTCCTCGACATGATATCCCTTCAAATATTTAAACATGGCTATCATGTCTCCTCTTAGCCTTCTTTTCTGCAGACTAAACATACCCAGCTCCCTAAGCCGCTCCTCGTAGGGCTTCATGACTTCCAGACCCTTCACCATTTTGGGCACTCTCCTCTGGACACACTATAGATATGTGTGCGTGTGCGTGTGTGTGTGTGTGTGTGTTATATGTTGTGTTATTTGTTGCTGTTTCCTCCCTCAATCCACAAGCAAAGGTGAGTAAGAAATAAAATGTGTTATTCTTATTCTTATTAAATATTGATTGATTGAACTAGCTGAGGAGTTGAGCCATGAAATGAATGGGATTTGCTTGTGTGCCAGCACACCATTTCACTCGATTCCATGGGTCTACTCTAATTGGGGCTATCCCAAGAGGGTTCCAGCCACAAACTCACATTCTCCCTCTCTTCTTCCTTGCCTCCTGCAGTGGTGAGCCAGTCCCGGAGAGACGTTTTAGAAGAACATGGCCATCCACATAACAGCCCGAGGCATCCTCCGCTGCTTACGGAGAATCCTGTCCATTGTCTTCACTGTCCTCTTTTGTGACCTCCTCCTCCGCATCACCCTCATCTTCCTCTTCTTCACCCTCCTGCCCTTCTTTATCATCTATGACCACATCATCCCTTCGGCCTACCTGCTTGCCAGGTCAGCGAAGCCTCTTGTGGATGCTTTCTTTGGGCGGATGTTACCCTCGCTCTTTGCCTTCGTCCTCTCTCTCCTCCCACCCATGCTCATCTTCTACTTCGTGAGACACTTCCTGATACCGCTGTCTATCAAAGTCTTCCACCTCAGCTGGTGAAGCAGCTCCCTACCGAATGGTTTCAATAAAACAGTCAAGAATTCTTGTCTTCTGAGGTTTTCTTTTCATTTGAGATGCAGAGAGCTGGCAATGTGAAGGAAAAGAGGTCTATCAGGTTCTCTTGCTAGACCCCTTTCCATATCAATGGATTCTGTATCCATGGATTCAACCAACCATGGTTTGAAAATATTCCCCCTCCCCAAATAGTCCAAAAAGCAATCTTTGATTTTGCCATTTTATATAAGGGACTTCATTTTACTACACCATTGTACGTAACGGACATGAGCATTCACAAATGTTGGTATCCATGGGAGGGTGGTCCTGGAACCAAGCCCTAACGGTTACCAAGGGCTCACTGTAAGTCAAAGACCCCGAATGTTTTGAGTTAGAGCGTCGGTTAGGAGCTGGAACTGAAAACAGTCCCAGGACTCCCAAGACTTAATTTGGTGCTTCAAACTGACACAGTTCACTGCTATAAGGTCACTTTGGTTGATGATATTTTTTTTACTTATTATAAATTTTCCAATATATTAGAAAAGAAAAACAATAATAAGAAGTATACAGACTTAAAACAAAAAAGAAAGGGGTATATGTGCACAGTTCCAGGGGTGCTGCTGTGTTTCAAAGACAATTGTCTCAAGGAAAACCCTACTTAACTAATGGGGTTCCCCCCTTTCACTGCTTCTTACAAGGCATATTTACTCCTTTTATTCTTACCTCAAGAAGCATTTTGGAGTCTTAGGAAGTTCTGTTCCAAAGCTGCAGTTTGCTTTTGTTTGAGCTTACTGGGAAGTTGAGACTCTGTGCCTTTTTCTCCTCTCCCTTCTGCTGAGTTAACTGAGTGACACCTCCTTTTGTATTTTGAACTCAGGCCATTTCCGCACTACCCTGTTATAGTGCGATGATTCCACTTTCAACATGCTCTGGAATCCTGGGGTTTGCAGTTTCGGGAGGGGCTGGCTGGCCCCTCCCGAAACTGCAAACCCCAGGATTCCATAGCATGTTGAAAGTGGAGTCATCGCGCTAGAACAGGCTAGTGCGGAAATGGCCTCAGTTTGCAGCAACCCCAGGATTCCAGAGCATGTTGAAAGTGGAATCATCACGCTATAACGGGCAAGTGCGGAAATGGCCTCAGTTTGCAGCAACCAGGGTATGTCAAGGATCAACGGGTAAAGCAACAGGAGGAAGGAGAATTGGGACACAATCAAAGCACTCCCAACAGGTGACCAAAAACCTCCAAAGAAAGAGACTCCTCCCCAGTCCATTCCACTGTCAAACTGCTCTTCTTAAAATTCTTCTTAATGTTTGGGTGGAATCTCTTTTCCTGTGGTTTGAAGCCATTGTCCCATGTTGTAGTCTCTGGAGCAGCAGAAAACAAGCCTATCCCATCTTCCATATGACATCCTTCCAAATATTTGAACGTGGCTATCAAATCACTCTTAACCTTCTCCTCTTCAGACTAAACATACCCAGATCCCTGAGCCACTCCTCAGAGGGCTGCATGGTTTCCAGGCCTTTTACCATTGTGGTCGTCCTCCTCTGGACATGTTCCAGCTTCTCAATACCCTCCTTGAACTGTGGTTCCCAGAACTGGACACAGGATTCCAGGTGGAATAGCAGAATAGAGTGGCACTATTACTTCCTTTGGCCTAGACACTATGCTCCTATTGATGCAGGACCTTGGTTTACAACCTTGAGGCATTTTGTGGTTCCACCGATATGACAGCCCTCAATCGCCACTGGGAGAAACAGAGTCACCATTGCTGTGGAGAGCTCCTACCATCTTGCTCAAGCCCTAAATCCTAAGAAGGGTTTGCAGTTGGGAAAGAAGCATCTGTTCCCATGAACGAATGGCTGCAGGAAAACTAGAACCAAGCAGTCCTTGTCCTCCAGTCAAGTTCTTCCCTGGTGCTCTTCGTCTGGGCTGCTTGTAGGTGGCAGTGTGGTGTTGCTTTGCAAACTGAAGCAAACATTTCCCTCCCCCTACAATGTGCCCCTAGGTTGTGGCAAGCCACAACAACAGCACGTTGCTAGATGAGACCCTCAGCCCCATGTGTCCTCTGCTAGGCCTGTTGGTGCGACAGGGCAGATCAGGTTACGAGCTCTCTAATTGGGACGCCCCAGGCTCTCATTGTGGTTTAGATGACTTCAGGAGGAATGTCTCAGGGGATGGAAAGGCATCCCTCGCTCCCAATGGGCCAATTTAATACTCCTGACAGAAGATCAGCAAGTGAGAAAACAAAGGCCTTTTCTGCACTGCACTGTTACAGTGCTCTTATTCCACTTTCAACCTCCTGTGGAATTCTGGGGTTTGTAGTTTCCTGAGGCCAAATAGCTTTGTGGCTGAGAAATCCAGATGCCCCTGCCTAAACTGCAAAGCCCAGGACTCTGTAGAAGGTTGAAAGTGGAATAATGGCACCATAACAGTGTAGTGCAGAAATGGCCAAAGTCAGCAACATGTGGTGCAAGGGATGGATGGAGAAATTGCTTCTCAGTGAGAGCAAGGCTCATGGCTCTGATTTTGGAGTGCCAGCACTATGTGGCAATCAGGGACACCCTACCAAATGTACAGCTCCCTTCCTAGAATCATAGGCCATTTCTGCACTAGGGTGTTATAGTGCTGTGATTCCACTTTCCACATCCTGTGGAATCCTGGGGTTTGCAAGTGGTTCTGTGAGTATGTCAGCAAGTTCCTTCAGTATTCTGGGATGCAGAGTATCCGGTCCTGAAGGTTTGATCTCCTTTAGGTTAACCAGGTGATTCTTGACTAACTCCTTATCAGTCTTGTTTTGCAACCTGGATTCCTTGCCAAGGTCTCTGCTGATGCATGGAAGCATCCAGTCTTGCAGCTAAGGCAGCCCTCATACTCCCAATGCCAGGAATCCCCGTTAGGAAACAAAAAGCCAGCCAAGGTTGCTGATAGCCGGACTGCCCAAAGACAGCAGCACTGAATGGAGAGCCACGATGCTCATACATTGTGCTCACCTCTGCTTCAGCCATTTTGTATTCCATCCTGCGTATGTTTTCACCTGCAGCCTCCCTACTTCACTGACTCTCTCTTTCTCCCTCCCCCATGCTCACACACACACACATACACACAGAGGGCTTTATGACACCACTCATTGGCAGCAATCCAAACCTGCCCACCCGCTCCTCACTTTTTTTCCTTTCCTGTTGATGAAACGTGTCCGAAGCCCTTCCCAGTGGACTCCGAGTCTTTCCATTCCATGAGAACGTTCCAATTGGCCACCTGCTTTTCTAAGCCCACTGCTGACCCTGGGGTACCCTAGCGCACTGCTTCTAATTAGTTAATTTCATGCCACACATGTTCCTGGCCCTGGAAATCTGGAAGCAGCAGGCACCACCCTCCCTCTTGGCCTCACATGCCTTCTGTTCCCAATGTCAAAAAGAAGGAATGAGAATTCCTTTCCTACCCCTCTACTGTCCAACCGGGTCAAAAGGATTTCCTCTTTCATCAGGTTCTGGTCAGGGACGGTATTCACACTGCACAGTAATAGCAGTTTCATACAATTTTAAGTGTTATGGCTCCATCAGGGAGGGGCTTGTTACCCTGTTTACTGGGGGTCCCGGGAGGGACTCCAAACTGTGCTCAACTATAGGTGGGGACAATTAGCTCAGAGCACTGCTTTAGTGTTACGAGAGGCAGGGTAACTTAGCAGGATCTTGTAACCCAGTGTTTATGGGGTCAGGCCAAGTCAAGAAGCAGACCGGTTTGAAAATAATGAATGTTTTTTATTAAATACAGGCACACAATGTAAGCAACACACGCACACAGATAACTAAGGAAAATAAACGTGTGACTAAGATTGTGGGATTTTCAGAGGGATAGTTGGTTCGGGTGATACGACACCTGTTCCTGAAGCCTGGAAGAAGATAGAGAGCAATGCTGGGGTTCGGTGTATCTCAGCACGTGGAGCTGAGGGGAAGCTCGCCAAACAAAGCGGCAGCAAGGCTGGATGGAAGTCCGGAGCGATCCGAGGAAGGTCTTGGAATCAGGGATTTTTATAGGGAGAAGTGTGACTGCGGGCCATGCCTTACTCGGGGACAACAATGAGTTTTGGGTGCGAGACAATGTCTCCGAAAGGTCACAATTTAGCATGATTGAGTTAAGTCCGAATTGACAAAGAGGTAGACTATATGCAAATGCTCAGTGTTTGGCCCTTAAGCTTCTAGCTTGCCAAGTTATTTGCTCGGGGCAGGGAGTCCTTTGTAAACAGCGTGCGTACATAATGTGGGTGTTTGGAGAGAGGTCTCCTAAAGCGGTGATCTGGCTATTTCTGGCCTGCCTGTATTGTCTTGGGACATTGCAGCGTTTGATGGCTGAGCCTAGTTCTGGGCTTGTCCGGGGGCCTCACAAACACGTGGAGAGGGATGGTGGAAGAAAGCCAAATTATTGATATCAAAGTGATATCTAGGGGTATCTCCAAGGAGGCCTAAACAGCAGTAACAGGCTTAGAATTTTCTGCCAGAGTAGTGAGGTCATAGAATCCTAGACTTGGAAGAGACCCCAAGGGCCTAATCCATTCCTCATGGGCTTCGTGGTTTACAGACCTTTTACCATTTTGATCACTGTCCTCTGGACACGTTCCAGCTTGCCAACATCCTTCTTGAATCTTGGTGCCCAGAACTGGACACAGGATTCCTTCAGGTGGGGTCTGATCAAAGTAGAATAGAGTGACAATACTACAGCCAGCCCTCCACATTTGCTAGGGTTAGAGGCACAGGACCCTTGGAAAAGTGGGTAAACCACAAACATCAGAATGCCTCTGTGGGTCTGCGGGAAGGGGGTCAAGGCATGATAGGGAAAGTGGGCACACAGGGTCCCTGTGTCAGCAGAGTGTCCCTATACTGTCTTTCTTGCCCATCTACTTCCTTAGATAGGGAGGAAGCATTGGGAGACTGTTTGTGGGGCTGAGGAATTGGGCTATGATCCATCCTTAGCTGCCCAGGGCAGCTGGTGGAGGAGGACCAGAGGCAAGTTTTTGAAGGGCTGTGGGGCCTGATCTGAGTTGCTGAGAGGGAAGGTTCCCTCCTGAAAAGGAGTGCTTTAGGTGGGGGAAGGGATTGGAGAAATCTGCAAATAATCCCTGGAAGTTAAGCCTGCAAATGTGGAAGGCTGACTATACTTCCCTTGACCTAGACACTATACTCCTGTTGATGCAGCTTAGAATCACATAGGCTTTTTTGGCTGCCGCATCATACTTCTCACCCATGCTCAGCTTGTGGTCTACTAAAACTCCTAGATCCCTTTCTCATATCCTGTGATCAACTCAGGTTTCAAGTCAGGTGTCATCAAAGAATTTGACTTTCCAACCCTTTGATTCTGTGAGACTGTCACACCTGGCCTTGCATCCTTGCGTAACTTCTTTCCCTGGTTTCACCTTGGGAAAGGAAAAAAAAATCAAAAATCAAACCAAGGCCATTTCTGCACTAGACTGTTTAGGGAGAGGCCGCTTCCTAAACTGCAAACCCCAGGATTCCATACAGTGTTGAAAGTGGAATAATAGCACTGTGGCAGTCTCGTGTGGAAATGGCCCAAGATCCCTTTCCATCTTCACTTTTGAACTTTGTGAAGCCCCCTCCTTGGCTTTGGGGGCTTAGTTTTTCATCCTTGCTGCCTCTCCAAATTTGGGAGGGGGGTACTGAGTGAAGCAGATTTGCCATTGAGACAATGATGTGGCTTGACAGGCTCCGCTAATTGGAGTAAATTAATTTCTCTCAAGCACAGGACTGGGTCTCTGTGCACTGACTGGTGCATTCCGTTGAATAAGTGATGAGCATGCAAGCCCCGAATTAGCTCTGACTTTTTAATCATTTAAAAGTTGCAATCTGTTAATTAGCAAAGGAGGGGGAGGGGGAAGCGGTGGAGGGGAGGGGAGGGGAGGGGGCGTGTTGGTGGAAGAGACGCAGGGAGGGGGAACAATGCCAGCTTGCATGTTGGCACTGGAGAAAAGGAGTGGCAAGGAGAAAAGAGAGGGGTGCTGGGAATGTGTGGGGAGGGCAACGGAGGTGGGGAGAACGGAGAGCTGCAATCTCTAAGATGTCAAAAGTCTCCAGGCTTTGATTTATTAATCTTCTGCCACAGATGCTGGAAAAAATGGAGTTATAAAAACTGACGGAATGGAGAAGACACCGGTGGGATGTGGGGGAGGAGAGAGCCAGGCAAAGAGATTCCACTTAAACATTAGAAAGAACTGACTGCCTCCAAGTGTGGTGGAGTGCCTCTTTCTTTGGAGGTTTTGAAACAGAAGCTGTACGGACGCCTGTTGGGAGTGCTTTGATGGTGGCCATTTCCGCACTAGCCTGTTATAGCGCTATGATTCCACTTGCAACCTTCTATGGAATCCTGGGGTTTGCAATTTTGGGAGGGCTATAACAGCTATAACAGGCTAGTGCGGAAATAGTCTGTGTCTTCCGGCATGGCAGAATGAGGTTAGACTGGGTGGCCCCTTGGGGTCTCTTCCAACTCTAGGATTCTATGATATCTCACTGTCTAAACCTTGAGTGAAAGACTTCATTGCGCCCGCATAGCAGAACTCTCCAGATGCTGGATCACACATTGATGATTTTATGTAACCCTTGTGTTGAATGGCTACATTGAGCAGCTGAATGCACAACCAAAATTGGCCATTGAATTCATCTGTGCAACTTCGTACAGAATGTCCCTTCATGCAGAACTTCACTTTGCAATCTTCAACTGAGAACAGACATTCTGCATGTGATTGGAAACAAAACACCCAGCTTCTTACTTTCATGGGGGTAAGACCCAGAGAGAGCCAGTGAGGTGTAGTAGTTTCAACACTGGAATATGACCCTGGAGACCTTGGAGTGTGAAGGGGTCTCCTTCTTTGGAGACTTTTAATCAGAGGCTGGATGGCCATGTGCTGGGAGTGCTTTGATTGTGTCTTCTTGTATGGCAGAAGGGGGTTGGGCAGGATGGCCCTTGTGCTCTCTTCCAACTCTATGCCTTTCCGCACCACTCTGTTATAGTGCTATTATTCCACTTTCAACATCCTGTGGAATCCTGGGGTTTGCAGTTCCGGGAGGGGCCAGCCGGCCCCTCCCGGAACTGCAAACCCAGGATTCCATAGGATGTTGAAAGCGGAATAATAGTGCTGTAACAGTGTAGTGCGGAACATGTCTTTGATTCCCCAATGCAGGAGACTACAGGAAACAGGCATGCTGGCAGAGACACAGCTGGCTGGTCTTCAGCACAAAACCCACTTAACTATAGAAACATAGATTTACACCGTGCAAGCCAACTTAAGTGTGCTTTGCAACCCATATGCTGAATGAGAACACTACATAACTGAATCAAGGCATCAAACGTGCAATCCAATGTTGTGCATTCCTACATGGAGGAGAGTTAGACTAGATGACCCTTGAGGTCTCTTCCAACTCTTCTCTATGATTCAAAGGATAAAAGACTGAGACAGGAAAGGTGTGTTTTGGACTATAACTCCCATAGTTCCCCAGCCAGCATGGTCACATTTGTCCTGAATTTGTAGGGTTGTTGATGACAGGGTGTTTTGGAGGTGTCTTGTTCACACAGTTGCCATAAACTGAAATAAACTTCATGGCAAGAATGTTCAATGGCGTGGCTGGAATCCTCTTACTTAGACCATTTCCGCACTATACTGTTACAGCGCTATTATCCCACTTTCAACATCCTATGGAATCCTGGGGTTGGCCCCTCCCTAAACTGCAAACCCCAGGACTCCATAGGATGTTGAAAGTGGAATAATAGCACTATAACATCAAGTGCAGAAATGGCCTTAGTCTCATCTGTAGCTGACTCATTGAGCTAACAGTGAATCAATAAGTGGACAATTCCCATTGATACGATGCCTCCCCTCTAGATTCAATGTGCTCTTGTTTCAATACATTGGCTGTCAGTATGTCTGAATTCAAAGTGCTTGCCATGACATTTAAATGATAAGCCGAACAGTGTGATGACGCCACAGCAAAAGCAGCCAATGTGATTCTAAGCTGCATCAATTGGAGTACAGTGTCTAGATTGAGAGAAAAAATAGTCCCACTCTGTTCTGCTTTGGTCAGACCCCACCTAGAAACTCCGTCTAGTTTGGGGCACTTGATTTCAAGTAAGACATTGACAAGCTGGAACGTGTCTGGGAGAGGAGACATCCAAAATGGTAAAAGGCCTGGAAACCCGCCATATGAAGAGAGGCTTAGGGAGCTGGATGTGTTTAACTTGGAGAAGAGAAGGTTAATTCTCTGTCCATTTCTGAGCACCACAATTCCAGAAGGAGATTGACAAGCTGGAACATTGTCAGAGGAGGGTGACTGCAATGATAAAAGGCCTGGAAACCATGAGGCCCTAGGAGGAATGGCTTAGGGTGTGGATATGTTTAGTTTGGAAAGGAGAAGACCCAGAGGTGACATGATAGCCATCTTTAAATATATGAAATATATGGGTCTGTCACGCAGAAGATGGAGCAAGCTTGTACGCTGATGCTCCAGAGACTAGGACACACATGAATGGATTCAAGTTATAAGGAAAGAGAGTCTGCTTAAACCTTAGAAAGAACTTCCTGACTGTAAAAATGATTCAGCAGTGGAATGAGCTGCTTTGGAGGACATTAAGCAGAGTTTAGATGGGCATCCTTCAGGAGTGCTTTGGTTGTCTATTCCTCATGGCCCTCATGGTCCCTTCCAGCTCTAAGATTCTATGATCCTATGATTCAAGCTGCATGAAGATAAGGCAGTCCACATCTCTTCATTTCCACCCACAGTGGAGGCAGGCAGTAGCTGGGACTCTAGAAGGTGGTCCATCAGTCCTAATTTAGGTTGATGGCTCCATTCCCTACAGTCGAGCTCACAGATTTCCTCCTGTCGGCTTTATGGCCTGTGGGCCACATTAAAGCCACAGTGGTGCACGGCGGGGGCTTGATTAGAAAAGTTTAAAATTACAGATGAGTTAATAAAAAGTCTTCAGCATCTCCGCCCGCCTTCTCTGCCCTGCTTTTCCCCTGTTATACCAAATGGTGATAAATGTCCTCCATATGCTCCCCGTAAAGGCGCCGAGTGCCACATGGCCCAGAGCCGCAAGCAAATAAATTAAAGCAATTACTGCCACGGCTCGCCTAGATTTTAACGAGTGATGAGGAGCAGGCGGATAATGTGAGAGAAAGAGAGAGAGAGCGAGAGCACCTGTTTGCTGGAAATATCAGCAGAAGATGTAAGGGGCTTGCTGTTGTCCTCTTCATCTCCCATGATTTGATTTCCTTTTTGGACTCCTAGCCCACCTCATACCTAAGGCTCGAGGTGGGCTGAAAGGAACAGTTGCAGAAAACAATGTGGCAGAACTTGACAGATGAGGTCTCAACCCAACATCCCCTGCGCGTAGTGTAAATACTCACATGCATACATATGCCACAGCAGCATTCAGCAACCCCGATGCAGAATAGCAACTTTGTGTAAAAATGTCAAGAACTGGGTGCTATTGTGCAGTGGACAATACACAATGTACATCTGTAAAGTATAGGAGGCCAGAATGTAGAACATAGGATACCCAGCCAAAAACACAAAGTATAGGATGTGCAACTATAATGCAATGTACAGGGTATACAACAACATTGCAAAGTATAGAATGAACAACCACAATGGGCAATGACATTGCAAAATTAGGGATATACAACCAAAATGCAAAGTAGAGGATGCACGACCACAATGCACGAAGGTCAACTTGCAAAGACAAAAGCACAGAGGAACATGCTGCCGGCGCAATGCTGTTTCTGCTGCTATCGGCACAGTATGTCTGTTGTGCAGTGGTGCATACAAGTAGTATGCTTTGGGCACATACAATAGCAATAGCAGTTATTTCTATACCGCCTATCAACTAGTGTTATCTAAGCGGTTTACAATTTATTTTAGCTAATTGCCCCCAACAAGCTGGGTACTCATTTTACCGACCTGCGAAAGGATGGAAGGCTGAGTCAACCTTGGAGCCTGGCAGGATCGAACTCACAACCTTGTGGTTGCAGTACTGGCATTTAACCACTGCGCCACCAGAGCTACAAGTAGTGTGACTTGCACACAGATATGTCCCTAAGTGAATTTCAGACAGACTCTGCAACTGGTGGCCGCAGTGGGCAGGGGTGGGGTGGGGGTGGGCGGGGCTGTGGTGGGCAGGCAGGCGGGCGGTGGGGGAGAGGAGCTGCAGTGGGTGGAGGAGGGTTGCTGCCACTATTGCCCCCCAGCCACGAAGGACCCTGGCAAGGGTGGGACCATGGTGGGGGAATGGAATGGTGACAGGCAGGGGCGAAGCAGGGAGAGCAGGCGGGGGAAGGGGCAGGCCAGGCCTGGGGGGGTCCACTTTTTGAGCCCCCTGGCATTTGTGCCTGGGGCTCGCGCCTCAGTTGCCCCACCCTAGATAAGCCTCTGTTGTGTCCAGTCCTGGGTACCACAGTTCAAGAAGGATATTGACAAGCTGGGTCATGTCTAGAGGAGGGTGACCAAAATGGCAAAAACTACAAAGCCCTGTGGGGAGCAGCTCAAGGAGAAGAGAAGGAGAAGGGAAGGTTAAGAGGGAATGTGATAACCAAGTCTAAATATTTGAAAGGATGTCATATGGAAGATGGAGCAAGCCTGTTTTCTGCAGCTCCAGAGATGAGGACACAGAGCAATGACTTCAAACTTCAAGAAAAGAGATTCCACCTTAACCTTAGGAAGAACTTCCTGGCAGTACGAGCAGTTTGATGGTGGAATATGCTACCTGGGAGTGTGGTAGAGTTTCCTTCTTTGGAGGCTTTTGAATAGAAGCTGAGTGGCCATCTGTTGAGCATACTTTGATGGTGTCTTCTTTGCATGGCAGAAAGGAGCTGGACTATACGGCCCTTGGGGTTTCTTCCAATGCTAGGATACTATGATTCTATGGCAGTTGCCATTGGAGGGTGTCAGTTTCTAGAAGTCTTCTCTAGGAATTGTGGAGGACACTGAAGGTGACTCTTGAGCTGCTATGAAGGACTGACAGTATTTTAAACTGGCACCAAGGGTGTATGGCAGGAGCAGATGTTCTGGGGTGGGCAGCCCTGCCCCACACATTCAGACTCACAGGCTTTGCCATCTCCTATCTCTGTCTCCTCTCTCCTACCTCCTATCTCTGTCTCAACAATGTGTGAAGAATTGGGCAGCTTCTGGGTATCCGGATGTAAGAAGGGGGCTGGTTTCAAAAAGAAAGGGGGGAGTGTCCCATCCCAGCTGGCCTCCTCTTTGAGCATCATGAAAAGCACAAATGGAAAACATTTCTTCTTGTGTGACAAAGGAGTGACAGCCATGGACTCCTGCCAGTGGTGGCTCATGGCTGCATTTTTCTGGGGGCAATGAATCCACTCTGGATTTTAGTCTGAACTTTATAGGAACTATCTGACGTGCTGAGATTATTTGTAGGATAGGTGCTAAGACCTCCCCTCTAAATAGGCTTAGCACCTTGGGTAGCTCCTTAGAAGTTTGGTCTAAAACCCAGAGCATATTCATTGTCCCAGTGACATGGGAGCAACCCATGCCCTCCCCCTACTTTTGACAAGAGAGAGACCCATCTGTAGAGCAGGAAAGAGTTGGTGCTGCACTCCTCTAGTGGCCTCTGTGCTGAATATTCATCAAAGGTTTGTCTGAATATTCAAATGTGTTCTAAATATTCACCTAAGATTTAATATCTGTAATTGGCACCCAGTGATTTTTAGCTCAGCCTGGGATGAGGGGCTCTGGAAGTGGGTAATGAGATTGGATGGATGGATGGATGGATGGATGGATGGATGGATGGATGGATGGTGTCATGCCACAGTATTTAGGATCAGGGAGAATATGAGAGCTGACCAGCAAAGTCCCAGCTGTTCTGATCTGTATGTTGTGCTAAATGGAAGGGAAGGGAGCATATGCTATTGTTCAGAAATTATAGCTGAGATCGCACAGCAGACATGTAGCCACAGTGTTGTGGCTCTGCTCCGTCTCCTGATCCAGCCCCTGAAACCCACCTTAAAACAATGCCAGCCACTCTGAAGGACAGAATTCTGTGGCACCGGTGAGTAGGGCTATGGAGGACAATCCATCTGGCCCCTTCCTGTTTATGAGCAGCAGTGTGCCAATCAGATCCTTATGGAGTCCGGTCTCAACTCATTGGTGCACCTCTGGTCACTGTCAGGACTGGGATGAATGTGACATCAGCCAGCACACCCCTTGTCAATGCCGCAGAACCTATCCCTCGGTGCAGCTGGATGGATTTTAAGGTGGGTTTGTGGGGCATTTATGATCGTGGGAGTGGTAACATGGTTGAAAATGTGAATGGGAAACAGTTGCAAGGTAGCAGGGCCTTTCAAATGGTGTGCCGTGACACATTAGTGTGTCGCCTAAAGCGTGTACGTGTGTTGCCTACCATCTTGGAAATGTATGCCGTTATTTATAAATCATATATTTTAAAAAATATATGAAAGGTTTTTATGAGATATGTTGTGTCCCCATACATTTTGTTATTACAATTGATGCATGTGTCTGTATCTCTTATAAGGGGTTAGTTTAACCTCCGGTTTGCTAGTAAAACAGAATTACTGTGTCGCAAAGTAATGCGTGTCTAAAAAAGTGTGTCAGCAACATGAAAAGTTTGGAAAGCTCTGTTCTAAGACTAGCTAGGTAACATCATTCCTACATTCAAACTTCAAGAAAGAGATTCTTCCTAAACTTTTGGAGGAACTTCCTGATGGTAACAGCAATTTGAGAGTGGTTTATGCTGCTTGCTGGGAGTGTGGTGGAGTCTCCTCCTCTGGAGGTTTTTAAACAAAGGCTGGATGGATGTCTGTCAGGAATGCTTTGATGGTATATTCCTGCATCGCAGAATGGGGTGTGATTGGATGGCCCTTGGGGTCTCTTCCAGCTCTAGTTTTCTAGGATACTAAGTCACACTCTTTCAGCTTCAGAGGAAGGCAAAGGCAACTCCTTCTGAACAAATCGCACCAAGAAAACTCCGTGGCTGGTTCATCTTAGCATTGCTGTAAGTTGGAAATGATTGAAAGTATTTGACAATTTAAAGGCACATGGTGTGTAAGTCTTTGCCAGTTTCTACATATGTTCCACTTGATTTGGTGGGACTGCAGAAACAGTCCTGGTGATTCCCAATTACACAAAGGTGCAATAAGGAGACATGTTACGTTTCCAGTCATCAGTGGCATTTAAGCATCATTGACTGAGATCCTATATTGTCAATTTAGTTATGAATGCATAACCAAATATTGTCTCCAGGCCTGAGTTCCCAAAAACCTACCTTAACGGCCAGCAACTGCTCTAACTAATGGGGACCTGTTTTGTGGGTGCAACGGGATGAGGTTTCCAGCCTCCTCCTGCCAGGGAGCTGCAGTTCCACGAGAAATTGCAACAAGGATCCTGCTTCTGATTGTTGCAGCTTCACAACAGTCAGAATGACAAGGTTGTTAGGAACTGATCCGAGTAAGGTTTTGGGAGCTGAAAATGTGGAAGGACTTCAGGGAGTAGTGTTTGTTGGGAGTGGCAACCTTTGCATGCTTAATTGACTGGCTAATTAGTTTGCATGTTTGTTGTAGGCATAGAGGGGAGTGCCTAGAGTAAACTTCCTGTTGTTTGGTCAACACTCACTTTCCCTTGCATATTCTCTTCCCCTTCCCCTTCCCCTTTTGTTCTTTGGCTTCCCTGCAAGCATGAGCTCTCCGATTCTCTGGCAAGCATGCTTTCCTATAAGCAAGTGAGTTCTTATTTTCGCCTTATCTTTCTTCAAGAATTTGAACCTACGTAAACTATGCACAAGATTTTGTGAGTAAACTTTTCATACTTTTTAAGCAAACTGTTTGTGTTTATTTTGAGCTAGATTAAGTGTGTCTAGGGTGGAGATGATAAAGTGGGACTGGTAATTTGTTCAACTTCCGTTTGTGCGTTCACTAAATACTCTGCTGATTGGGAGACTTATTACTAAAAATCTCTCAATTCCCCAACAGTGTTGCATTGTTTGGAATTGAGATGTTATTGTGTACTCTGTGTGGAACCAGCCTAAGATTAGATGCTTATTTGATTTGCCATGTGATAAATCTTTACTGGTTTTACTTTTGACATCGCTGTCTGGATGTTTTAATCTAATAATTTGCAGAGAAGACAGGCCATACTTTACCAAATTGAGGCCACTGGTCAACACACCTACTCGTCCAGTATAGAGACTATCTTGAGGCCTGAGCACCAAATTGAGGGAGGGATTGTTTCTGGGCACAATGCAGAGAACTGATCATGACCTACAAAGTCCCATATGGCTTAGGTCTATCTCTAGGATGTCTTTAGAGGCCTGGTGGCACAGTGGTTAAATGCTGATACTGCAGCCACAACGTTGTGAGTTCGGCCCTGCAGGGCTCCAAGTCGGTAAAATCAGTACCCAGCTTGCTGGAGGCAATCAGCTAAATACATTGTAAACCGCTTAAGGAGTGCTTTGCGCTGATAAGCGGTATAGAAATGTAACTGCCACTGCCACTGAAAGACTCTACCTCCTCGTATAAACCTACCAGAATCTTAAGACCTACAAAAGAGGGCCTTCCCCGTGGTCCCATCACCATCCCAGGCTCACTTGGTGAGGACACAGGAGACGGGTCCTTCTCAGTGGCTGCTCCCACCCTCTGGAACTCCCTTCCACAGGGGGCCAGGCTGGCCCCCTTCCTGCTCTCCTTTTGCTGGCAGGCAAAGGCCCTTTTGTTCGGGCAGGCTTTTAATATGTAATCGCTCTCAGGAAGCCTTCTTAGTGGGATGTGTGCTTTATCTTCTTTAAAAACATTTGCAAGCTTTTAAATTAATTCTATACTGTTTTGAATGTGATGATTTTACTTGTTTTTATAACCAGGTCCTGTAGGCTTTATTTCAGAGGGAAGAACTGGCAAAACTACCTCTGAGGCATCTTTACCTATGAAAACCCTAAGGTCGCCGTAAGTCAACAAGTGGCTTGAAGGTACACAGATACATGCACATATTGTTGGTTTTTACACTGTCACAGTGCTGTATTCCACTTTAATAGGAATGGCAATGTCCTGTGGAATTCTGGGCTTTGTAGATATCCAAGACCTCTCTGGCTGAGAGTGCCTAAACATGGCTAACTGAACTGCAAATCCCAGGATTCCATAGGATGTTGCCAGAGCACTTAAAATGGAATGTAGTGCTATAACAGTGGCCCTTTTCACATGGCATTTGCCATGCGAAGGGCACCTGGAGTGTTACACGATTGCGAGGAGCGATCTGCATGACGCATTCACAATCGCGCGACACTCCAGGGGCTGGCAGGCGCCGATCATGCACCTTTTCAGTTTCAGCTGGAAGCTGAAAATGGTGAACGATCGCGCATTGCTCCCAGGTTCCGCGCGCACCTACCTGGTGTGCGGAGCCTCTGGAGCCACGCCGGTTGCGCTTCCTGCCCCAGCGCTGACTGGGAAACTCCCAGGCTGCTCGCTGGAAGGAAGAAGCGGGGCTCTCGTGCAAGCAGGCAGCTCATGCGGAGCTGAAGCAGAGGGGATACGAGAGCCTCTCGCCGGAGGCTGCTTGCGCGATCCCCGCACCCCAGCGATGGAAAAAGGTAAGTGCAGAAAGGGCCAGTGTCTTAAAGATCTGATTCTTTTGTGAGCCACCTTGGGCCCCGCTCTGGGAGAAAGCCTGCATACAAATGAAAGAAAGAAGAAGAAGAAGAAGAAACATCTTAAGAAGAACAGGGCAAAGTGAGAGGTGAGTGGAGCCCAAGGGTTGGAAGTGTCTCCCCAGTCTGGAGGGAGGTGCCATTGGAGTCCCACTGGGGGCCCATTGGACCAGGCAGAACTTCTCACCTGAGCAGGAGAAAGAGGAGGCAAAGATGTCTTTTAAAAGGCCATTTCTGCACTAGACTGTTATAGTGCTATTGTTCCACTTTCAACATCCTATGGAATCCTGGCGTTTGCAGGATTCCATTTTGCAAACCCCAGGACTCCATAGGATGTTGAAAGTGGAATAATAGCATTATAACAGTCTAGTGTGGAAATGGCCAAAGACTCCAGGATGAAGATCCTGCAGGTGGCTCTGCTTCCCCATGAAACTGAGCAAAGAAGAGAGAAGATGAAGAGTAAGAGAAAGAAGGCGGCAGAGAGCAAGAAAGAAATTGGGAGGGAGAGACAGAGGAGGTCAGTGAGGGAGGAGCTGAGCTGCTGGCATTGGCCTCTTTTGGAAGCAGGACCTGATTATATGACATCACTTTCTGTCCATTAATTTATTTCCATATCCCCCAATGAGAGAGCCGGTGTGGCAAAGTGGTTTGAGCACTGGACTATGGAAAGCAGGGTTTAAATCCCTGCTCTGCCAGGAAACCCAGCGGGTGGCCTTTGGCATGCCTCGCTCTTTCCAGCCCCAGAGGAAGACAAAGGCAACCCCTCTCTGAACAAATCTTGCCAAGAAAATCCCATGATAGGTTCGCCTTAGCATCACCTTAAGTCAGCAATGACTGCAAGGCAAAGAACAAAAACAACAGCCCTCCAATGTTTCACAGATAAAAACTGGGACATGCAGTGGATTCTGGGGTGGGGGGAGGGAGCTATAGTTTTTTTTAATTTGTAAGTATTAAAATTGTAGTTGACATTCATTCACAAAGAAACAAAGAGGTATATGATTATTGTAATATATACAGAAAATAGTTGACCTTTGTTCAGCATTCACATTCTCGTTCTCACCCAACTTCCCCCCTAGAGAAAGGAGTAAATCCTGTAAAGCATCGTCTGTCAGGTAAACAAAAATACATCAGAACTTGCACATTATATCTTAATCTCAAAAGTCAATATTCATTTTAACATCACCCAAAGATTCCTGAAACATAAGAGAACATTATTCCAATCTTTGATGAATCTTTCAAATTTGATTCCTCCTAACACATACATAAATCTATCCTCCTGGATCACATCGAATGATTTCATTTCCCAATTTTCTAATGAGGGGAAGGTTTTTTGGTTCCACATTTGTCAGAGTGTAGTGGAGTCTCCTTGCTTGGAGGTTTTTAAGCAGAGGCTGGATGGCCATCTGTCACAGGGAGTGCTTTGAGGGTGTTCCTGCATAGCAGGGGGTTGGACTGGATGGCCCCTGGGGTCTCTTCCAACTCTACATTTCTAGGATTCTAGGATTCTATGCATTTATGCATAGACACAAACCATACCTTTGGTGTTTCATTATTGAAAACTAGGAAGCATGAAGCCAAGCAACATCAGATTGTGGACCAGAGGCGTATCTAGGGTGGGGCGAGCAGGGGACGTACCCCAGGTGCCAATGCCCAGGGAACGCAAAGAAGCCATGCATGTAGGGGTGGGGGTGTGTTGAATAAAAATGTGGGGACATTTGTCCCAGTTGAAAATACATTTGATGAGCATGTCATGGGACAGCTGGGGAATGACTGGGCAAAGTATGACTCAGTCCCAGGGGACTTGGAGTAAAGGGCTGAGTCATGATAGTAAAATCATGACAAGGGGTTGCATCAGCCAAAGGCCCGGAGTGATGACATGGAAGCAGGTGTGTATAAAAGAGGAGACGGAATGCTTACTCTCTCTCTGACTCTCTGCATCCCGTAATCTCTGCGTCCCGTCACTCTGCTCCTGAATCTCTGAAGTTGAAACTCTGATACTGAATCTCTGCCTGTGGATCTGCGGATCCTGTGTACAGATGTATATACTGCAGCTTTGAAGATTAAAGCCTCCAGGTATTTTGGATGACAAACTCTGTGTCCGCGAGTTTACTAACAAGTGGGTAGAGGAGTCAGAGCTGATGCTGTAGTTGTACTCTGCTGACACGCTTGTTGCTGTTTTGGAAACTCTGCTATGTTATGCTTGCCTCTGGGACACTTTCTGTCCAGAGAGCAGCGGTTCCAGGGAGGATTTTGTGCTGGTGCTGTAAATCAATCTCCCGTCAGGGTTAGGGTAAACAGGTAGGAGTGCAACTTCCACACTTGTCCCAGGTGCTGTTTATGCTAGATACACCACTGAGTGTGACCAAGCTGGCAAAGTTTATTAAGAAAGAAGAACGCACAAGCTAGGAGAGGCTGCAGCAATCTGCTTTTGCCTGAGCCTCCTGGGAAGGGAAAAATCTACCCCGTCCTCTCCGCTCTCCTCTGCTGAGTCAATGGACTACTTTTGGAATCAGTTTGCAGCCATGGAAATAAACTGAGGAGAAAGGGAGTAAGTGGGAGGGGGAGAGAGAAACTGGGATCTTTTAAAAGGAGTTGAAAATGTGGGATGATGGAGGGTTAATTCAGTCAGCCCTTGCCACACTGGAACAGTTGGAGGGTATGTATTTTTATCCTATCATCTATCAAAAAATCTCAACTCAGTGCAGTGACGTAGACTCCGACTCAAGGTGGACTTCAGTTGCTTCAGTGACTCGACTTGGCCTCGACTGGGCACTAAATGATGCACAAAATTCTATCTTCATACCTTCCAACATTTCACAGCAGAAAACCACCATGTGTGTCTAAGGAATATCAAAGCAGTGATGCAGACTCGAGTCAATAGACTTGGACTCAAATCGGACTTAAGGCACTTCAGTGACTCGACTCAGACTCAGCTCAGCCATAAATGATGTACTGACTCAACTCAACTCAAGACTTGTATATTTTTAATGACTGATTTGATGACCTTTGGTTCAGTTAACATAACACATTCATCCAGAAACCTTACAACTTTGAACAACACCTCCATTTCTTTTTGCCTACTGGTCACATGGCAATCTCTCTCAAGCCCAAAGTGCGGGTGCATTTTTCGGAGGGGAACAGCAAACAGGTTAGGCAATGGGCTTGAGGCAGGGTTGAGGTCTGTTCAGCAGCCTGTCCCTGCTGCATATCGGAGGAGCCTTCTAAAATGTTTCCTAAGACCAAAAGACAAGACTTGCCTCCGGAGTGCAGGGTGCATTTCCCAGAGGGGAACAGTAAATATGTTAGGCAACGGCCATGAGGAAGAAGGATCCTTCTTTTTAAATCTTTTGAATCTTCAGTAATGGAGAGTAAGATAGGATCCTATTCCCCACTTCCAAAGCTGCAGATGGCAAAATTGCAAATGTGGAGAGCTGACCCTGCTTAAATTGTTAAAACTGAATTTATTTCTCTCTATACAATAATCCTGGAATTTTGGTTGGAGCATAAAGTTGGCTTCCAGATTTGAGACTTGACTCGAAAATATCTTCAAAGACTTGAGACTTGACTTGGGACTTGGAGTAAAAGATGTAGGCCCTTTCCGCATCTTACCGTCTTCCAGCGCGGGGATCGCGCGAGCAGCCTCCGGCGAGAGACTCTCGTGTCTGGGGTCCTTCAACTCCACACGAGCTGCCTGCTTGCGCGAGAGCCCCACCTCTTCCTTCCGCAGCGCAGCCTGGGACTTTCCCAGGCTGCGCTGGGCAAGAAGTGCGACTGGCGCAGCTCCAGAGGCTCCGCGTGCCAGGTAAGTGCACGCGGGGCCCGGGAACAATGCGCGATCGTGCACCATTTTTGGCTTCGAGCAGAAAATGAAAAGGTACGTGATCACCACCTGCTGGCCCCTGGAGCATTGCGCGATTGTGAGTGCATCGTGCAGATCGCTCCTCACAATCGCGCGATGCTCCAGGCCCTCTTTCGCATGGAAAATGCCGTGCGAAAAGGGCCTTAAATACATCACCGGGAATATATAGAAAGATGCGTTTTTCAGGTACTGAAGCCCTGAACCTTTTAGGGCTTTAAATGCCATTACCAGCCCCTTGAGTTCAGACCAGAAGTGCATTGATAGCCATTTTAATTCTTTTAAAACTGGTGTTACACAGTTTCTGTAGGATGTTTCAGTTAGCAGTCTTGCATTATTAGCCCAGGAAAGTTCTGTGGTAGCTGGCGACTCTCGTGACAGTGGGATGACAACTCCATTTTGGGTCTTAGTCTGAACATTAAAGAAGTCATCAGCCTCTGAGGAAGGCAATGGTAACTCCTCCCCGCCCTTGCAACCAATCTTACCAAAAAAAGCCTGTTACAGGGTTGTCCTAAGTCGAAGATGATTTGGAAGCATGTAACAAGGAGCCAATGTTGAGTAGTGGCTTAAAGGTTGAACTAGGGCACTGAGCAAGAAAGAGTTGAATCCTTGCTCAGCCCTGGAAAATCAAGTCACACTCTCTCAGCCAAAGAGGAAGGCAATGGTAAACATCCACTGAATAAATCTGGCAATGATAACCCTAGGAGAGAGTGAATGAGAAGCCAGCATGGTGTAGTAGTCTGAGCATTGGACTACAATCCTGGACACCAGAGTTTAGTCCCCCTCTTCACCATGGAAACCCACTGAGTGATCTTGAGCCTGTCACACACTCTCAGCCCCTGGAAAACCCCATGGTAGGGTCACTTTAGGGTTGCCGTAAGTCGGGAATGACTTGAAGGCACAGAATAACTATATATATATTTATATGTATAAATGAATATAAAATTTTAGAACAAACAGTCAAATTCACAGCTAGGGAAATAAATGTTAAAAGAGAAGAAAAAGAACTAAAAGACAATGTTAACCCGTTAAGCTAAAACACTGAACACCAACTGAAACACTACACACCAACAAGGTTGCTATATTTTAAAGGCAGTGTAGTATAGAGTTTGAGCACTGGACTAGGATGCGGACAGACCAGGGTTCAAATCCCCACTCAGCCATGGAAACTCATGCAGCAACCTTGGGCCAAGTCACACTCTCTCACCCTCAGAGGAAGGCAGCGGTGAAGCTCCTGTGACTCCACCTTGCCAAGAAAACCCCGTGATGACGTTGCCCTAACTCAGGCCATTTCTGCACAAGGCCGTTATAGCGCTGTGATTCCACTTTCAACATCCTATGGAATCCTGGGGTTTGCAGTTTCGGGAGGAGCCATCTGGAATTATAGCACTATAACAGCCTAGTGCGGAAATGGCCTCAGAGTTGCATCGAAGGCACATAGCAACAACCAAAAAGAGCTGAAACGTGGATTGCCGCCTTCTCACTTGCTGTTCTCCTGGAAAGATACAAGTGCTTATGTGTTAGTTGGCGCACCAGAAGACGACGCTGAAACCCAGCCCGCAAAGTCGTTGCCGGGAGATTCCAAGGGGTGGTTACGGCTGCTCTGAGCGCATCTCTAATTACCACCGAGGTGAAGGCGTGAGTGCCACGCGCGTGAACCCGGCGCTGTGATAACACCCTGCGCCGTTGTACACACAGACAGCCTAATTAACCTTTCTTGATTAAGGCAATTATTTCCAGCACATTATCCTCTAATCTAAACATCACAGACTTTTTCCTTTGAGTGGGGCTCGAGGGGTTGGCGCATGCGCACTGTGGCCGCAGGGGGGTGGCAGCAGCGCAGGAGGACAAGAAATTGCCTTTCAGGGCCTGCCTCTGTCGGGAGGATGTGATGCTCAGAGCTGCTGCTGAATCTGGCAATGGAATTTAACCCTCACTGGTCCCTAGAGTGGCACTGGATGTCTTCAGGGGAAGGCAAAGTCCAGAGATTAAAGCAAGTGGGAAATGCAAAGCCAAGGCCATTTTGAGGGCCCTGGAATTCCCTGCTAAGCCATACCTTCCACCATTTTGCAGATGAAAATGAAGACATGCATGGCCAAGCAACATCAGAATGCAGTCAAGAGAGCAGAAGTTATGAATGAGGGAGAACACACAAGCTAGGAGAGGCTGCGGCGGTTCGCTTTGCCTGAGTCTATAGGGAAGAGGAAGACTAAGAATGTATTGAATCAATTCAGTGCAAGCCCCTTTTGTACTTTGAGCTCAATTTGCAGAAATGGATGGAGGCTGAGGACAAAGGGGGGAAGTGGAGGAGGAGAGAGAAACTGGGACACTTTAAAAACAGCTGGAAAAGTGGGATGGTAGAAGATGCCAAATCAGGACAGCTGGAGGGTATGCTCCTTTACTTGAACAATAGGACTAACAATAGGATTTGGGCTCCATATGTAAAACTATGCACTAGCAGTGTGCTTTTGCCTGAGCCCACTGGGAAGGGCACGATTCCCTCCTCTCCTCTCCTCCATCCTGGGTTAATTGCATGCAAATAACTTTTGCACTTTGAACTCAGCTTGCCACAAATGAAATAACCTGAAGACAAAGGCCGTTCCTTCACTAGACTGTTATAGTGCTATTATTCCACTTTCAACATCCTATGGAATCATGGGGCTTGCAATTTAAGGAGGGGCCTTTGGAATTCTCAGTCAGATAGCTCTTGGGCCTCAGGAAGCTACAAACCCCAGAATTCCACAGGAGGTTGGAAGTGGAATCATAGCACTATAACAGGGTAGGGCAGAAATGGCCTAAATTTTCATTTTGGTCTACTCTGATTTAATTTAATTTTAGTCCTAGCTGTACATGTGCAATGTTTGCCTGCTTGTGGTTTGTTTCTTCCCTTCTGTTTTGTCCCCCACCCCAGGTTATGGATTGGTCTGTGGTATCTTTGGTTAAAACTAATACACATTACATCTTCTAAATGTCTCAAAATGGGTAAAAACTGCAGCAAATGCAACAGCTTTGTCCTGAAGTCCCTATGTACCAAAAAACCTTTGGGGGGGGGGAGGCAGAAAAATGGCCAAAATTGGCTGACACTGAAACGGAAGGTGATGTGACACTGTTTTTTGGTCATGTTGGGTGCACCAGTGCAGCCTCTGGGCCATTATAGGGGGAAGGGTCCATTTCCACACTATTGCCCACCTCTGCTTTGTGAAACTCTCAAAGGCACAGGAGCCCCGTCCTGTTTTGCACGTGGTAATTCTTAAGGACAACCAACATATGTGGGCTCCAAGCAGCCTATTTTCCTGAATGCTTTGCTTCTCTCCTCTTCCATGTGCTCATAGGCTTTCTTCTGACACCCACCACCCCACAGTTATGCTGATGTACAGGATTCAACTGTCCTGCCAAAGTTCTGTGACTAAGGGACATTTCCGTAGAGACGTCTCTTAAGGCAGGGGGTTGGAACAAGATGGAACATACAAGATGGACATACAGTTAGAAGAAGATCATGGAAGACTACTGCAATGTATGGTCACCGCAGCAAGACTGGCGTATGTGCAGAAATGGAAAGGTTTGGCAGTACCGGCCACAGATGAGTGGATGGCTAAAGCAACGGACTTGGCTGAGATGCACAAATTGAATCTTTTAGTTCAAGATGGGCCTTTAGGAAGATTCCTTGAAAAGTGAAAACCCCTTATGGACTTTTTAGGGAAAGATAATGAAAACTTGATTGGATTTGATTCAGTGGTTCTCAACCTGTGGGTCCCCCGATGTTTGTGGACTTCAGCTCCCAGAAGCCCCAGACACTATGGTCAATGCTCAGGGCTTCTGGGAGCTGAAGTCCACAAACATCTGGGGACCCACAGGTTGAGAACCACTGGAGGTGATCCTGGGCATGTCACACACTCTCAGCCTCAGAAAACCTCATGACAGACTTAAGGTCACCATAAGTTGGAAAATGACCTGAAAGCACACAACGACGACAACAACAACAAAGTTTCAATGATAATAGAAGTACGCAGTAGGGAAACTAGAGAGGTTGAACCAAGGCTGTTACATATAACTGTGGATATGTGCATTAGAAGTTACTTTTTCTTTTTTCTTTTCTTTCTTTGCTTACTATAACTCAAATTATAAAATATCTTCCAATAGAAAGATGTTTTATCATTTTAGCTATAGAAAATGTTGGCCATTTCTGCACTAGCCTGTTATAGCGCTGTGATTCCACTTTCAACTTCCGATGGAATCCTGGGGTTTGCAGTTTAGGCAGGGGCCTCAAAGGTCTGTCCCTAAACTGCAAACCCCTAGGTTCCATAGGATGTTGAAAGTGGAATCATAGTACCATAACAGGCTAGTGCAGAAATGGGCGTTGTTTGTTCTGTTTTGTTGTTCTATTTAATTTTTTTTTAAAACTAAATGGTGTTTTTTTTTTAATTTGAAAAGGAGTAAAATGGAACAATGTTTATCTGTTGCTGTCCTTCGTGACGATCCCTCTCTGAGCATGAGCGTAAAGCAGGGTTTCTCCCATTGTTATTGAGAGACTGATGTAGCCTGATTTTAATATTTATGGTCTCAAAGGCAGATGTTCTCAGCATCTGCGGCCTGTCAGGACGCTGTCAACACGTTCTTAGCATGAATGACGTGATCCAGCCTCACCCCCTTTCCCGCTTTGGTGGTGCAAATTGGGTCTTCGTGTTTATCATACAACATTTGGCATTGGCCGTGGTTGTCTCCTCCTGCTTTTCTCGTGGGATCCTCACCCCTCTCTTCCCCTTTCAGTTACAGACCCACAATGCATGCAAGATTATTTGCACCCTGTGCCGTTGAGGAAGTGCCCCAAACAAAATCAGCTGTGATTTGTGAGCGTGGAATTTGGGAGCCAGAACTTGGAACTGAGGCTTTGGATCTAAGAGAATCAGTGCTGAATGAGAAGAAATTGTGTGTGTGTGTGTGTGTGTATGGTGTTTGTTTGTTTTTGATGTTGTTTAACTTCAGCTTTCAGGCAATTGGCAATAAACAGCCAGTACCAGGAGAAACACCTGCTGTTGGTGCTGGCGAAGTCTCAATATCTTTCTCGACTGATAGATTTTTGGAAATCTTCCCTCTCACATAGCTCCCCTTACTGGCACACACCCTAGGCCGAGATGGCAGCGGAAACATTACTTTTTCTGCATGGAGAGGATTGGAGTTAAGCATGTGATGAATCTTTCTGCTACCAAAATCCTGATGGAAGAAAGGGTCGAAGACTTTGAGCCCACTGTGTCCAGCTCCTGCTGAACAATCCCTTTACTTGCTGATTGAAATCCACTGCAAGATCCAATCTTCCTTTTGTTCATCCTGGACTAAGAACCTTTAATCACGTTCATTCTGAGCATCAGACCATTTCATGCTGCAAAAATGTCATGATCATGGCTGAGATCTGACCTTAAGGAGATAAGAGTATAATTTTATACCCACAAAGTCATGCAGCAGTGTTGATAGTGAATTGCAACACTGCAGAATTGAATGGGCAACCACATATGCAAAAGCACTTGTCTGTGCAGCCATGTGCATCCATGCATAATGTGCAACCGTGCACTAAGGTGCCACAGGAACAATTTAGGTTGTTATAAAAGGGACATATCCTGCTGGTAACTGACAGGCATAAATGGCATACCTTCTGTACCAATTGACTGATTAGGAGGTGCTTAAATGTGTCCCATTGAGTGCTCTGAGAGAAGGGAGGCTTTTGACTATTGTGTAACAGGAGTGCACATCACAGTCATGTGAGCTGCAAGATGTTCTCCTGATGCCTAGCTCATTGCTGTGCAATGGTACAGTTCAGTCTAGGGGCGGCGTAGCATAGCTATGCTGGCATACCTTGACACCGAATGGATAGATGTATTTCAGCCACGGACCAGATTATATATACAGCGGCCCCTCCACTTTCATGAGGGTTCAGGACTCAGCACTCTCATGAAAGTGGAAAAACTTCAAAAAGCTCCTCCTCCGCTGGTATTCCCTGATACCCCCTCCCCAATTCTCTTGCCTTTTCCCTTGGTGTGCCTTCTCTGTGCTGGGGCGAAATGCATGGAAAGGAGGCGCTCCAAGGAGGAGAAGGAAGGCACGTATCTGCCTTCCTCCACTCATTCCCTTGCATTTTGCCTTGGTGTGCATTCTCCATGCCAGGAAAAATGCATGGGAATGGGAGAGGGGAGCTCGGGAGGGGAGAATAAAGGTTCTATGTGTCTTCCCTCCCATTCTCTTGCTTTTTGTCTCAATATGCATTCTCCATGGAGGAGTGAAATGCATGGGAATGGGAGAGAGGGAGCTCCAGAGGGGAGAAGGTGCATGCATGCCCCGGCTGCTTCCCTTGCTTTTAGCCTGGGCACGCTTGTCTTCCTTTACTGTGTTTGGCAAAACACAATGGAAGGGGAGGAGGAGACTGGTGGTGGGGGACACACATGTGCACCTTCCAAATAATCCAATTCACAAACCCGTGACTGTGGAGGGAGGACGGTAAATAATAAAATCAGTAAGATATTTACAGCATACTTATAATATATTCAGAACATAACATTTACTTGGTGGATACAATGATTAAAATACATCAACAGTAATGTGATTCACTGAGTCCATTCACTCCTTGTTTTCTTAGCTTTATAGGAGCCACACAAAACCTCTTTTAAAGTGATGTTACCCTGTTTACTGGGGGTCCCGTGAGGGACACCAAAATGAGCTCAACTATAGGTGGGGAAAATTAGCTCAGAGCACTGCTTTAGCGTTACGAGAGGCAGGGTAACTTAGCAGGATTTTTAACCCGATGTCTACGGGGTCAGGCCAAGTCAAGAAGCAGACCGGTTTGAAGTAATGAATGATATTTATTAAATACACGCACACAATGTACGCAAGACACGCACAGAGATAACTAAGGAAAACAAAGGTGTGAGTAGGATAGCGGGATTCCCAGAGGGAGAGTTGATTCGGGTGATACGAAACCTGTTCCTGAAGCCCGGAAGAAGATAGAGAGCGATGCTGGGGTTCGGTGTGGCTCAGCACGTGGAGCTGAGGGGAAGCTTGCCAAGCAAAGCGGCAGCAAGGCGGTTGGAATTCGGGAGCGATCCGAGGAAGGTCTCGGAATCAGGGGCTTTTATACGGAGGGGTGTGACTGCAGGCCATGCCTTACTCGGGGACAACAATGAGTTTTGGGTGCGAAACGATGTCTCCGAAAGGTCACAAGTTAGCATGATGGAATCACAGCCGAATTAACAACGGTGCAGCCAGTATGCAAATGCGCAATGCTTGACAGTGGATGGTTCAGCCTTTGTCAAGTGGCCTGCTCGGGGCAGGGAGCCTTTTGTAGGTGGCGCGCATACATGATGTGGTGTTTGCCGGGGAGGTCCCTGAAGCTGCGATCTGGCTATTTCTGGCGTGCCTGTATTGTTTGAGAACATTTCAGCAGTTAAGTGCTGAGCCTAGTTTCATGCTTGTCCGGGGGCCTCACAAGCACGTGGAGAGGCGTCGTAAAATAAGGCTGAATTATGATATCAAAGGATATCTTTATGCTATCGCCAAGGAAGCCTAAACTGCGGTAACAGTGATCTGTAGTTCCCTGTCTTGTGTTAAGCATTTTAAATAGTAGTCATCACATCTACTTGGAATTTGGTGCACAATAGGAGTTCACCATGTACAAGCGTATCTTGGCCCACTATGTTCTTGTGATGTGCCAAAACCTCTACATTAAACAGCCTCCTGTGATCTCATCAAGTCCCAGGTATGACTTTAAGTTATGCTTTTAATTATCTCTTTAACACCTCTCCCCAGTTACATTCCCCCCCGCACGGTAACTCCTAGACTCATAAAACAGTAATAGACACAATAAATTCCAATAATTAAATTCCCACTATTAAAGGGAGTTCCAAAACAAATGATGAATTCACTGGAATGGTGACGCATTCTTCAGATATGAAGACACTGGCCACTACACTCTTATAGCGTGATTATTCCACTTTCAACATCCTGTGGAATCCTGGGGCTTGCAGTTTTGGGAGGGGCCAGCTGGCCGCTCCTGAAACTGCAAACCCCAGGATTCCGTAGGATGTTCAAAGTGGAATAATTGTACTATAAGAGTGTAGTGTAGTGCAGAAATGGCCATAAGGCAGTGTAATGTAAACAAAATGCACATGCCATCCCATAGTGAAATCCTAAAGGCATTGGTTTTAACCAAGTCCTAGTGTTCAGTGGATCTTACTTCCCAGTTTAGATGGGAGTACTTTGGTCTAATCCTAAACATGTTTTCTCAGAAGCAGTTCTGGAAAATTCAGTGGAACTTCCTCCCTAGTTTCAGACCCTAGCTTTGGGCTCACAGCTTGTAAGGATTACTTTTTGAACTGCAGCTCCTAGAATCCCTGGCAACATTAGAATAGGTTAGAACCCTATTCTTTCCCAGCTTGGACTTCATTGCATTATTTTTTTCTGCAGGCAGACTGCTGCAACCTGACACTGAGGCCATTTCTCCACTAGATTGTTATAGCGCAATTATACTGTTATAGTGCAATGTAGGACCACTTTAAAGCTCCTCCCTAAACTGCAGACTCCCTAAACTGCAAGCATGTTGAAAGTGGAATAATTGCGCTATAACAGACTAGTGCAGAAATGACCTGAATGTTCGGGTTTTTCCATCCCTGCTTCATCAACCTCCCAGTGCTGATGTCACTAAAAGAATTGCTAGTTAGGTGGAAGAGGGGGAGAAAAAGGTGGCTGGGCAGGCATAAAAAGGCTTTGTGCAAAGGAACTTCTTTTTCAGAAGCTTTGTCACGAAGTGTGCCTGTATAAGAAGACCAATGAAACATTCACCCAGTGGCCAACCAGTTTTACCTTAGCCAAGCTGGACAGCAGGACCAGCCCAATTGCACCTTTAATTTTATATTCTTTGGAAATTGATACACAGAGGCTTATTGTCTTTGAAAGTGGAGCTGAGACACAACCATTCTGATTAGCAGCCATTGATGTCTCTGCCTTCCACCAATTTATCCAAGCCCCCTTTAAAGCCATCTTACTGCTACATCTTGTAGCAGTGAGTTTTACAGTTTAGCAATGAACTGTGAGAAGAATTACTTCTCGAATCTCCAACTGTTCAGTTTTAGTGGATGACACCATTGAGAGGAGAAACATGAAAGCATCTCCATCATTACTTTCCCCACATCAGTCTTAGTTTTGTATACAGCATGCATAATTCCCCAAGAGTCATAGAATCATAGAGTTGGAAGAGACCCCAGGGGCCATCCAGTCCAACCCCCTGCTATGCAGGAACACCCATCAATCATTCCCAACAGATGGCCATCCAGCCTCTGCTTAAAAACCTCCAAGGAAGGAGACTCCACTACACTCCATTGAGGCAGCCTATTCCACTGCCGGACAGCTCTGACCATCAGGAAGTTCTTCCTGAGGTTCAGGTGGAATCTCCTTTCCTGCATCTTGAATCCATTGCTCCTTGTCCTGGTCTCTGGAGCAGCAGAAAACAAGCCCACTCCCTCTTCTACATGGCATCCCTTCAAATATGGCTATCATGTCCCCTCTTAACCTTCTCTTCTGCATACTAAACATCTCTGGCTCGCTCAGCCACTCCTCATAGGGCTTCATGGCTTCCAAACTCTTCACCATTTTGGTGGCCCTCCTCTGGACACGCTTCAGCTTGTCGATATCCTTCTTGAATTGAGGTGCCCAGAACTGGACACAGGATTCCAAATGAGGTCTAACTAAAGCAGAACAGAGTAGTACCATTACCTCCCTTGATCTAGACACCATGCTCCTATTGATGCAACCAAGAATCGCGTTGGCTTTCTTGGCTGCCGTATCACATTGCTGACTCATGTTCAGCTCATGATCTACCAAGAATTCTAGATCCTTTTCACACATACTGCTATCCAGAGGCTTGGAAGATTTCACATTACATTTAGGGCACGGATGACAGAACTGGAAGCAAAGGCCGTTTCCGCACTAGACTGTTACAGTGCTATTATTCCACTTTCAACCTCCTATTGAATCCTGGGACTTGCAGTTTAGGGAGGGGCATTTAGAATTCTTAGCCAGAGAGCTCTTTGGCTGTAGTAAACTACAAACCCCAGAATTCCACAGGATGTTGAAAGTGGAATAATAGCACTATAACAGTGTAGTACAGAGATGGCCAGAGAGTTGGAAGAGACCAAAAGGGCCATCCAGGCCAACCCCCTTCTGCCATGGAGGAAGACACAGTCAAAGCAATCCGTTTGACAGATGGCTAGCCAGCTTCTGTTTCAAAATCTCCAAAGAAGGAGACTTCATCACACTCCATTGAAGCAGCAGCATATTCCCTTCTTGAACTGCTCTTACTGTCAAGAAATTCTTCTTAACGTTTAGGTGGAATCACTATCACTGAAGTTTGAAGCCATTGCTCTGAGCCCTAGTCTCTGGAGCAGCAGAAAACAAGCTTGCCCCATCTTCCATATCCTTCCTTTCAAATATTTACATGGCTGTCATATCACCTCTTAACCTTCTGTTCCGCAGGCTAAACGTCCCCAGCAACCTCAGCCATTCCTCAATAGGACTTCAGGCTTTCCAGGTCTTCTATCATTTTGGTTGCCCTCCTCTGGGCACTTTCCAGCTTGTTAACATCTTTCTTGTAGTGCCCAGAACAGGACACAGTGTCCCAGATGAGGTCTGACTAAAGTAGAATAGAGCAGTACTGTTACTTCTCTCATCCTAGACATTATTCCTATTGATGCAGCCCTGAATTGCATTGGCTTTTTTAGGTGCTGCATTATAGTGTTTCTGTTTGGTTTTGGGTGCTAAAATTGCCTGAAAGTCATGTTGAAAGTTTTTTTTTAGAGTTTTGCAAAATGGGGGGAACGTTACAGACTGCTGAGGACTGGGGGCTGTCCAAAAACAGGGCCCAAGGGCTACATGTACACAGCCCACAGGTGGCTTTATGCCCGGCTCTGCTATGGAACATCTTTTAGATCCAACAGTCTGAGCTTCAGCACTAGTTGTTTTTCAGACGGCTCTCCTGCTCTGAGTAGGTTTTATGTGTCTCTTCATTCCTTTGTGTATTTTACCCCTTTCCCTCTCTGAGTATTTTTGCCTCAAAGAGGGAACATCTTGTGTGCCAAGTACTACTTTTGGAGCCCAGATGGCGCACGAGACCGGCGCCTGCTAACACCTTGTGTATTGAAGCTGTGGAATTCATTTCCCAAACTGTCGGCTCTGCGCATTAATTGAGGCACCTTGCACTCGTGATCTGCATAGATTGCCTGAGGAACCCTCCAGAGAAGCAAGCCTGGAATTAAGAGGGGACTGGGCAACGCTCGATTTCAGATGGAGAAACACTGGAACTTCCAAAGAAGAGACTGCAGTTTCAGAGGTCTTGGCTGAGATCCTGCCTCTGATTTGCATGGCATAAATCTCCACATGTGGAATGATGTGCTGGTTATACTATGTGGCCCTTCTATGGAGTGGCAACATTGTGTAGCCAAATATGCAGCTTGTGAATATCCTTCTTGAACTGTGGTGCACCACAATTACTGGCACCACAATTCAAGAAGGATATTGACAAGCTGGAACATGTCCAAAATGGTAAAAGGCCTGGAAACAATGGCCTAGGGAGTTAAGTATATTTAGTCTGGAGAAAAGAAAGTTAAGAAGTGACCTGACAGCAATCCTCAAATATTTGGAAAAACAACAACAATGACAACAAATATTTGAAAGGCTGTCATATATAAGATGGAACAAACCTGTTTTCTGCTGCTCCAGAGACTAGGACATGGAGCAATGGCTTCAAACTACAGGAAAGGAGATTCCACCTAAACATCAGGAAGAAATTCCTGATGATAAGAGCTGTTTGACAGTGGAGTATGCTGCTGCTTCAGAGTGTTGTGAAGTCTCCTTCTTTGGATGTTTTCAAACAGAGGCTGGATGGCCATCTGTCAGGAATGCTTTATTTGTGGCTTTCTGCATGGCAGAAGGGGGTTGGACTCGATGACCCTTGAGGTCTCTTTCGAGTCTGTGATATGATTTTATGAATGGGCCAACTCTCATTGGAACTAACAAACAGGATCCCAGAGATACATTTGCACATTCCAGGATGCTGGATAACTTTTTGTGAGTGCCTCCAACGTTTCACTCAATTTGCTGTGTGCAATCACTCTCTTTCTGTACAAGAGGAAGATAAGCAGGCATAGGGCAGACACACCCTCCGCCGCACAATGTTCCTGTTAAGCAGAAGAGCAGTGAAGCATGACTACTGTGAAACTAAGGCTGCAGTCCACCATCCTTAGTTGTGTAAATATCTACATGCAGAATTGTGCTGCTCAAGTGCTCCACAACTCCTACACCAATAGCAATGCTGCAAAGCACATGTCAATGATTAGGTGCCATTGTGCAAAACACAATAGGCAAAGCACAACCACAACTGCAATGCACAATCATAATTCAAAGTATAGGACAAGCACAAGGCAAGATACAGGATGTATAAACACAACGCAAAGTATAGGATGCACTACCAGTATCACTGAATTACTCGGGGCTTTAGTTCTGTTTGATTTCCCACACCAGCTATAAGCTTATATATCTATAATACATTCCTCTTCAAACTTTACTCACTTTTTCCTCTAACTTACTGGTGGCTGGGAACATCCATGCCAATGGCACAAGGAATCTGTTCTCGTTCAGTTGAAGGCATGTATGCACACATGTGGAGAGATGGAGAAATCACCCAAGATCCTCCATTGCCAGTGCATTGTGAAAGCAACCACTGGTGGGGTTGCATTCTGCTTGCATGTAGCACCCTCTATATTGGATGCCATTGTAAGGCAATATACTTGTGATCATTGTGATATGCACGCACCTGACACACTGATGCAGTGCAAAATACAAGTCACATTGGGTCCCTGTGTGCTCCACAGAGGGACCTTGGGCCTCATTACAGAATGACCCTGTGGATCAGTCACACCCCACCTGATGTACATCAGTATATCTTCTGCATGTAGACCTCTGCTTCACCTCTACAAGCTGTATGTGCCCATTGAACAATGTCCAGTTAAATACACACCATGTACGTAACACAGCTTAACCCTGTGCATGTCACCAACAGGAAACAGAGGCCTTTTCCGCACTACACTCTTACAGCGCGATGATTCCACTTTCAACATCCTATGGAATCCTGGGGTTTGCAGTTTCGGGAGGGGCCGGCCTGCCCCTCCCGAAACTGCAAACCCCAGGATTCCATAGGATGTTGAAAGTGGAATCATCGCGCTGTAAGAGTGTAGTGCGGAAAAGGCCAGAGGAAGCATAAACAGTGACTGTCATATTATTAACAGTGGCCATTCCCACAAACAGTGACAGTGATGATACAAAGGGCCCACTTGTTCCTATGCCATACATCCCTATTCCAGGATATAGTGCAATTGATGAGAAATATCATTTAAATGGCAAAGAGATATCATTTTTTAATATATAAAACCAGACACTTACAGCTGGAAGGCAATGTGGGAAAGGACTCTGCCTGAAAGCCTCATGCTAAGATGGATGACCTCGGCACGGCCAAGTCAAAAGTTCAGAAGATTAGCCAGAGAGCCTAACTTAATGGGCTTGAAATGACCCTCTCAGCTACTCAGAGTCAGAAAACAATAGCCAACAAGACTGCCCTGAGGAAGCAACTGATGATCAATATCTTGTGACTTCTTCCCATGGAAACTTCCCTTTGTTTCCTCACCTGTCCAGACATTAAGGGTCTATCATGACTCCCATCAATGCTTTGTCACTTGAAGTTAAGATGATTAGTCTGTGCTGGACACCCCTTTCTTTGCTCTGCTGGAGACTAATTATGCTTTTCTCTTCAGGGCTGGAAACAGGGTGCTTAAACCCTGGCTCTGAGCACAGCAACCTGTAGTATATTGGATGTAGTACTTTGGACCCACATTGGTGTGTTACACCACATGAGGGCCCCCAAATTTCAGTTTCTTTGCCTCAACCTTCTGCTTCAGGAATGGTAATTATCTCCCACTTTGTTCCCAAAACTCCTGCTATCCAATCTTTCTCTCCTTTCCCTTTGCCAGCCTTGGATGGTTCATGAAAATGCTGGATTTCTTGTGTGTATTTGTGAATTCCCCAATAAAACATTCTTTTCAACTTCCAACTGGTGTCTTGCAGTTAGTACCAGTACACACAGTGGCCCTTTCCGCAGTGCACCTGTTTGCGGAGCTGTGGTGTGGGGATTGTGTGAGCAGCCTCTTGCGAGAGGCTCTCGTGTCCCCGTTGCTTTAGCTCCGCAGCTGCTGATTGCTCATGCGAGAGCCCCTCCTCTTCCTTCCACAATGCAGCCTGGGATATTCCCAGGCTGCGTTGGGCAGGAAGCGCGAGCGCCACGGCTCCGGAGCTCCTCACGCATGACAAGTGCGTGTGGGGCCCTGGAGCGATGCATGATTGCACACCATTTTCGGTTGAAAGCTGAAAATGAAATAGTGCGTAATTGGTGCCTGCCAGCCCCTGGAGCATTGCACAATTGCAAGTGCATCGTGTGGACCACTCCTTGCATTTGCGTGATGCTCCAGGGGCACTTTTGCATGGCAAATACCATGCGAAAAGGGCCAGTGAAAAGGTCCCACAGTTACCTCCCTCTTATAGGCCTTCCTTTTGAGCTATAATTCTCCACTCTTCCATAGAAGCACTATCATTGTGGATAGACTCCAGAGTTTTGGGGTATCACACTGCTGTATAAGCCCCTTAACACCTGTAGGCAGGAATCCTGTCCATGTTTTATGCACATTTTACTCATGGCAGGGGGTTGGACTGGATGGCCCTTGTGGTCTCTTCCAACTCTACATTTCTACAATTCTATGTGGCTTTACTGTGTCTGTCCTTCCTTCCTTCCTTCCTTCCTTCCTTCCTTCCTTCCTTCCTTCCTTCCTTCCTTTCAAATCCTAGAGTTGGAAGAGACCCCAAGGGCCATCTAGGGAGAGGCATTTCGAACTCTCAGGCAGAGAGCCCTTTGATTTCAGTAAATGACAAACCACAGAATTCCTCTGGATGTTGAAAGTGGAATAACAGCATTATAACACTGTAGTGCAGAAATGGGCAAAATAGACAGCGTTCCCTCAACGTCTCCCTGGTCTACTCTGCAGGGCTGCTACAGATTCAGGGCCCTGGACAGCTCAATTCACAGAGGGTGTTGTCGGCTTAAATGTTCAAGCTAAAGGAACTCTCTCTCTGTCTCTCTGCATTTGCTTAACGAAAGTTCCTCCATTTTGAATCCTGGGCAGCTTTAAAAAGATGTTCTTGTCATCAGCCCCTTGTCTTACTTAAAATTATGCTGACATTAATTGGCAAAAGTAAGTGCCTAGGTTTTCAGCATCGGTTCCCACTGCTCTCTGTAACAATATTTCTTAAACTTCACTCCTGAGCAAATGCAAGTGTGATTCAGGTTTCATTGTTGATTGTTAACCAGAAGTTACTTTATTATCAACCGTGTATAAGGATTTTGGTCCTGAAAAAGCAAAGATTCTTGCCCTTGTGAGGAATGCTTAATGAAATCATTGCCACCTTAACCTATAAAAAAACCCTAAAACAATAAAGGGTCCTTCTCTTTGCTCATGTAAGAAGTGGTTTTGACTGCGTTCTTCCTGGGGTATGGAGAAGTCCCTTTCACCAAAGCTGGGGATCTTTCCAGATTGACTCAGGGCTCACCTGCAATTGCATAGACCGCTCAGGATTGTCTGTGCAGACCTAATTTTTTTAGGACTGGCCTCATATGTTTGTTTGTTTTTTTGAGGGTTCGAGGGTAACCCTAACACAACCATGAAAACAAACCCATCTCATATTCAAACACAATCAAGATGCAATAGTTGAATTAGTAATAAAAGCATATAAAATAAGTCTGAAATTATATAGAATCATAGAATCATAGAGTTGGAAGAGACCCCAGGGGTCATCCAGTCCAACCCCCTGCTTTTCAGGAACACAGAATCAAAGCACTCCCGACAGATGGCCATCTAGCCTCTGCTTAAAAACCTCCAA
Organism: Iguana delicatissima; assembly: GCA_948472985.1. Classification (NCBI taxonomy): domain Eukaryota; kingdom Metazoa; phylum Chordata; class Lepidosauria; order Squamata; family Iguanidae; genus Iguana; species Iguana delicatissima. Next base: position 332,006 of record CAOKZL010000519.1, read on the forward strand.
GGAAGGAGACTCCACTACACTCCAAGGCAGCAGATTCCACTGCCAGACAGCTCTGACCATCAGGAAGTTCTTCCTGAGGTTCAGGTGGAATCTCTTTGCCTGCATCTTGAATCCATTGCTCCTTGTCCTAGTCTCTGGAGCAGCGGAAAACAAGCCCACTCCCTCTTCTATATGACATCCTTTCAAATATTTAATTTAACCATGGCTATCGTATCCCCTCTTCACCTTCTCTTCTGCAGACTAAACATTCCCAGCTCCCTCAGCTGCTCCTCATAGGGCTTCATGGCTTCCAGAACCTCCACCATTTTGGTCACCCTTCTCTGGACATCTTGTTGCTGAATAGGTTAAAAGTTTCTCTCTTTGCCAGGGCTAACTTGACATGCTTGGCTGTTCAACAGGACACATTATAGTCAGTTCCTGGTAATAACATTGAGTTTTTTTTCCAGGGGGTAGCATCTCTAACAGGAACAGGAAGAGGGTCAAGGTACTGAGTTCTTAAATCTAAAAACAAAGAACATTCCAGAAAAAAAAAAAGGCATAAATTGTCCATCTTTTTACAACCATATGGGCACTGATGGTCTATCTGTATTAGGTATGCCATTACATTGCCCTTTAGCTTCCATTAGATGCAAAGTATTCACCCCTAGTTAAAAGGATCTTAAGGTCATATGGACCAGCAGAGGCTACACAAGAGGGCAATTTCTCGGAAACCAAGAGCTAGCCATTCTGCAGCACAAAGAGAAGAAATCTTAGCCCTTCCTTCTGTTGCCCACCCCCCCAACCCTCTGCATCAGCTGGCGCCTTAACAACACATTGGCATACACCATGTGCTTGTGGTCTCACTTGGAAATGCATGCAGGGATTTTCTCTCAAGGGAGGTGGTGCGCTCAGTATGGTGAGGATGGAGAGCAGATGCATGCCAACCGTGCACTTCACACATTTGTGAGGAAGCGTCATCTTCCCACCGACAGCTGGGACAACGCAGGTGGGTTTGTTTTCTGACTTTCCTCTTGAGTTGGGCCATTCACCCAGTTTAGTATTCACCCCTGGCACAATATCAAAGCTTCTTCCCTTCCTTCCAAAGGCCAAGGGAAAAGAGGATACGTTGGGAAATGTTCTTACAGTTCCACCATACTATGAAATGTCTCCTCCGCCTCTCCTATAGGGCTGACCTTCCACCTGTGGCTTCTCCCATAGCTGTATAGCGGACGGTGCTGCTGGGGGGTAAAGAATGTTCATAATTATATACCCCTCTGGTTGAAAAATCAGTTTCCAAACTGTAAGAAACCCACAAGAAATGTGAAGAATTTTCAATATGGCCAGACTTGGGCCATATCCTGGGGCTTATGTTCGTCTCATTAAATCTCTCACGTTGCAAGCCCTTATATTTCTAGGAGTTTTAAGAAGCTGTAGCTGGTGGCTCTCATGTCAGTGGAATAGTGAATTGGATCTGGGTTTCAGACCCAACTTTAAAGAAGATATCCAAGGTGTTGAACCTATTTTAGGGATGAGGTTCAGCACTGTGGGTAGTTTCTTTAAAATTCAGACTAATACTCAACATGGATTCACCACTCCAGTGACATACAGGTATCCCAAACAGACTTGTGCAAAATACCTAAATACTTGGTCTTGTGCCAGAGCTAAAACAAAGGTTACTTTTCTAGATTACAATTTCTTGATTCTCCAGCCAGCACGGTTGTGTCCATGCAGACTGGATGATTCTGGGAGTCGTTGTCTAAAAAAGATAACTTTTCCAAGTTCCCCTTTGTGTGAGCCTCTTTCCTTCCTTCTCATTCCATTTAGAGGAGCAGTCATGGCCTACTTTGGAGGGATGTAGGTTGTATGAGTTTCTTACCTGTGCTTTACAGGAACTTACTGTTGACCAGCCTGTTGCAAACATGGAATGATTTCAGTTCTCCTGGATCTTTGAAAATCATGTTCTGAGCCGTCATTCTCAGTGGTTGTTGGGGCTGCGTTTCTTCCTCTGGCTCTGACAATTAACACACCAGGAGTTACATGGGGAGAAGGGTGTCAGCAGGATGAATAAAACACCCCTACTTCAGACTTAATTGCTCCAAATTACCTGCTGTGCACACGTGGTGCATGATGGGCTCCTCTGAGGTGGGTTTTTGGCAGGCAGATTTATCTGAACTTTCATCCTTTTCCTTCCATTTGACAGGCCTGGTACATTCAAAGGCCCTAGAGTGCATTGCCTGCCTGCCTGCCTGCCTGCCTGCCTTCCTTCCTTCCTTCCTTCCTCCTCTGCATAATGTGTAATACTTCAGGCCATTCATTGGGTTGTTGCAATTATTATGCAGCAAAAGAGTGGTGGCTGGGCATTTTGAGGTAGAGAATCAACTCTAGGCTTTAGTCTGAAATTTTGATTTAGTTTTTCCACTGTGCTGAACCTCTTTTGGGGACATGGTTGCAGTCCTTCAGAGAGAATGATAGAATCATAGAGTTGTAAGGGACCACCAACTCCTGCCGTAAAGGAATAGCCTGCTGAAGCACTCTTGAGAGGGAGCCCTCCAACGTCTGTCAAAACACCTCCAAAAAAGAAGAATCCATCACACTCAGAGTCCATCTATTCTCTTACTGTCAAGAAGTTCTTCCTAATCCTAGAATCCTTGAGTTGGAAGAGATCATAAGGGCCATCTAGCCCAACCCCATTCTGCCTTGCAAGAAGACAGCCATCCAGCTTCTGTTTAAAAGCCTCCAAAGAAGGAGACTTCACCACATTCCCAGGAAGCAGCGTATTCCACTGTCATACTGCTCTTACTATCAGGAAGTTCTTCCTCATGTTTAGGTGGAATCTCTTTTCTTGAAGTTTGAAGCCATTGCTCCAGGTTCCTAGTCTCTGGAGCAGCAGAAAACTAACTTGCCCCGTCTTCCATAGGGCATCCCTTCAGATATTTAGAATCAGAGAATCAGAGAACCATAGAGTTGGAAGAGACCCCAGGGGCCATCCAGTCCAACCCCCTGCTATGCAGGAACACCCATCAAAGCATTCCCAACAGATGGCCATCCAACCTCTGCTTAAAAACCTCCAAAGACGCAGACTCCACCACACTCCAAGACAGCATATTCCACTGCCGGCCCTCATGCCACCTCTTTGTCTTGTCTTCTTCAAGCTAAACATACCCAGCTCCTTAAGCCTTGGTTTCAGACCTTTCATCATCTTTGACTTGTTCCAGCTTGTTGATATCTTTCTTGAACTGTGTTTCCTAGAAAGGAACACAGGATTTCAGGTAAGTTCTGACCAAAGCAGAGCAGAGTGGCACTACTACTTCCCTGCACTGGAGCACTATGCTCCTGTTGATGCGCCCAGAAATGTGTTGGACTTTTTTTGCCTGCCACATCACACTGTTGACTGAGGTTAACTTGTGGTCTACCAAAACCTTTAGATCCTTTCAATACCTAATGTTGTTCGAAGAGATGTCACCCATCCTACATTTGTGCATTGGACTTTTTCCCCTCTAAAAGTAGCACTTTACATATATCCTTATTTCAGTTCAAGCAGACAGAGCAGGACTGGTTGATGAAGTTGACTGTGCCCACAGAAGCACCTGCTAGAAATGTTTTCCTCCCAGTTAGTCTCAAAGGTACTACAGGACTCACTTATGTCTTTGAGAAGAAAAAAAATGTGGTGGTGCTGGTTCTTTTTGAAAACCATAATTTTCAACCAGGTGTTCTCAAACAGATTTATAGATCATTGAAAACAACAACAGGGTAAATGTATTAAAAATGCATACAGGTGATCCAATAATGTAATCGAGAAGAAGAAATGAGGCTGTAATCCAGAGTCTCCCTCAAAAGGCATCAGAGCCTGGTCTGGACAGAAAGATTTTAACCACTTGTTCGAGCAGGACAGGTTCTCAGATCTGGTGGATTTTTGGTGGCAGAGGGTTCTGCAAATCCAAGGTACCATTCCCAAAGATTTATGATCAGTTAAGGGTAAATGTGCCAGTAAAGGCATCAGAACCTGCAGTAGGAATTTACTTCTGAATTTACTTCTGAAATACAGATACGTATATAGGAATAGACACTCCCTTGACTTTCTGTCCCCAGCCTCATACCTGCTTGCCTATATATCCTTTCCTTTCCTTTCCTTTCCTTTCCTTTCCTTTCCTTTCCTTTCCTTTCCTTTCCTTTCCTTTCCTTTCCTTTCCTTCCTTCCTTTCCTTTCCTTTCCTTTCCTTCCCTTCCCTTCCCTTTCCTTCCCTTTCTTCCCTTTCTTCCTGTCTTTCCTGATGAGAAATAGCAAGAATAACATGGACCACAGAATAGGGTGGGCAGAAAAACTTGACAGCCCCCCTAAGATTAGGCCAAAAAATGATTAGAGAAATTGGACTGCCAAGACTCCTATGTAGGTAAGTATCCCTATAAATGTATTTAGAAATTTCCATCAGACATGTATTAAATGATCAAGCACACACACACAAGCTATTAAGACAATGATTGCCACAAAACGTGCCTTGGAGGGAGAAGTAATTTGCTATCCCATGACTTGATTCTCCGTATCTCAAGCATAGATGTATGAGTCTGCATTTTTTTTCAAGTGGATTATATGTGTGATTCTATATCTTCTAACACATATGTACAGATTTTGCCCTTAAAGTAGTGGCATGGAGGTATGGATGGGACGGGAGACCTCATGGGCACCCTTGCATTCACTCTTAGAGTCTTGCATGTTTTTCTTATTGCTTGATATGTTAGTTGTATTTTTAATATTTACTTAATTTTGTAATATTTCAGCTGAGATCTTGCACCAGAGACTATGATGCATAATTTTATGATGCCATGATACCCAACTGTCAAGTTGGATGCATTTCTCCTTGCCATAGTTGTAGTCATAATTTAGAGCATGAGTGCTTTGCTGTGTGTGTGGGGAAAGGATACGATGTAGTGATGGATGGGAACCTGGGAAGGTTTGAGTAAGGATCTGTGACAAGGAGGAAAAAGAAATGGCTTCAGAGTCATGCTGATGGCAGAATGAGTGAGGACATGGGAGGAGTGGGACAGAGCGCCCGGGAAAAGTGCTGTTTAATTTGTTAACAAATGAGATAGCAGCGTGCGCTAGTATTGGAATGTAATGGCTTATCTAGTACTGCAAACCCAATGTTCTGTTAATCCTGACAGTCGCCAAATATACATGATATAAATTAAAGTTTGCTCCTGGGAATGACGGTGGATGATGCAATTCCATGTAACACCTGCATGAGTCACTGGGGTTGTGTAACCAGGCAGGAAGGTTGCATCATACCTCTAGCAAGGGCTGCTAGAGTTGCATCAGCAATGGCTGTATATAAGGGGGGGTGTTCTAACCCTCTGAGCCCTCTTGGTCTCTGGGGAGCGGCCGGAGGCTATGTTCTGCATGCTGTTGAATGCTGAAAACTCCGTTGGAGATTTGTATATACTGTATGTAAAATTGTAACTCCTTTTTTGTAACTTTACAATTGTAACAATTGTAAAATTGTAAAGCCTCCTGTTGGAAGATAACACTTGTGTGGGAGTATTTTTCCTGGCTTCAAGGTATTTGCTGCTAATAGTTAACACTCTGCTGGGACGCTTCAAGCTGTGTGAGTAAACTCTGCTGTATGGTGATTTTTAAACACTTGACTCTGGTGAACTGTCTTTTTGCCAGAGTTCAGTGCTGGAGGGAAGTGCTACTGGGGGTTTTGTGTAGCTCCCATCATCCACCATCCCTCTGACAGGTGTGCTGCTGTTTCTTCAATGTTCCTGAATAAAGCTTTTGAAACCTCTAAGGCCATTTCCGCAGTAGACGGTTATAGTGCTATTATTCCTCTTTCAACATCCTATGGAATCCTGGGGTTTGCAGTTTAGGGAGGGGCCTCAAAGGTGACATGTTTCATGAGATATGTTGTGCCCCCATACATTTTGTTATTACAATTGATGTATATGTCTGTATCTCTTATAGGAGGTTAGTTTAACCTCCTGTTTGCTAGTAAAACTGAATTACTGTATCACAAAATGATGCATGTCTACAACGTGTGACGCCAACATGAAAAGTCTGGAAAGCTCTGGTATAGTGGTTTGAGTGCTGGACTCTGCAGACCGGAGTTGAAACTTCTACTTGGCCATGGAAACCCACTGGGTGATCTCAAGCAAGTCAAATTCTCTCAGCCTCAGAGGAAGGCAGAGTTAGCCCCCCCCGAACAAATTCTGCCAAAAAAAAACCCATTCACTTTGGGTTGCCATAAGTCAGAAATGGCATACAAGAAGAAGAAGATAGAAGACAGTAGGAAAGATCATATTACAGGATAGACTCAATTAAGGAAGCCCTGTTCCCTGAGTTTGCAAGACCTGAGCAGAGGATGGGGTGACTGGGAGATGTCTCATTCATAGGGTTGCCGTAAGTCAAAGTCAACTACTATTACATTTTCCGGAATTTCCTGGCTGGAGGAGAGTTTTTGGGTTTCTCACCCATTCCTCTTTTTCTGACTGGACTTGGAAGTCAGGGAGCTTCATGACGCTGCTGGGAAGGACAGAGCGGCTGCCCCAAATGTTCTAAAGCCCCCAAATGTTATAGCACCTGTAACTGTGAATGTTGTAAAAAAGAAAGTTGGAGTTATTTGAGAATGTGTTTCCTCAAAAAGCTTTATATTTAGCAGATGCACAGAAGTGGAAAATCTAAATATGGTGCCGTAAGGAGGTACAGATGGAGCGTAAGCCAGAGAGTGTAAACAGGAGTCCTCTCGATTTGCAAGAGGCCCATCTTGGCTGTAACAGAGATGATCTCCCTGGGATTGTGAGTTGTCAAACTGGGCGTAGGCATCTTGAATTACAAACAGAAGCGAGTGTTAAAGAAACACCAAGCAGCAAGTTATCAACAGGTTAGCAGAGAAGGCAGAGAGTTCCTGAATGTAGAAGCTGGGGTGTTTTTGGGGGCCCTTGAGACTCAGAAAACCAGCCAGGTGGCTTTTATGGAAGGACTGGATTTAAGAGGACCCAATCAGAAATGGGAGGTGAAGCATCTGTTGTGGAAAAATTCTCAAGGCCGGTGTGGTCTGGTAGGGGATGTCGTCGTGTGTGTGTGTGTGTGTGTGTGTGTGTGTGTGTTTTAACAAAAGGCTTCAAGGAATCACAGGAGACATGCTCGTATTAAGGCCACAGGCAGTGGCATTAAATGGCTTGAAAAAGACATGCAAAAAAGGCAAATAAGACATTAGTGGATAATTTGGCCAGAGAATAGAAAGATGGCTGGTTCAGAAAAATAACAAACTCCAAAATGTGACATGAAACTATCAAGCGAGGATCATAGAACCTTAGCATTGGAATGGACCCCAAGGGCCATCTAGTCTCAACCAAAGCACTTCCAAAAGATGCCCATCCAACTGCTGCTTAAAGAGCTTGACCATTTCTGCACTAGAATGTTATAGTGCTATTATTCCACTTTCAACATCCTAGGGAGCCCTGGGGTTTGCAATTTAGAGAAGGGCCTCAAAGGCCATCCTCAAAGGCCCCTCCCTAAACTGCAAACCCCAGGATTCCCTGGGATGTTGAAAGTGGAATAATAGCACTATAACAGTCTAATCGGAAACGGCCCTTGAAAAAGGAGAGACTTCCAAGCCTTCCAAGGTACTGTGGAACAGCTCTTACAGTCAATTGCAGAGTCAACTACTGAATTAACCTGATTTAATCCTCAGTTTATTTTTTCTTGGGGTACCTTGGTACAGTATGGCCACAGGATCTTAGAAGCAGAAGGGGGCACCAGGGCTATCCAGTCCAACCCCTGCCCATGCAAGAAGACACAATGAAAGCACTCCCAAAAGCTGCCAGGCTCCTGTCTAAAGACTTCCAAAGAAGGACCCTCTAACGCAGTCCATTTCGCTTTTCTTACACTAAAGTTCTTCTTAATGTTTAGGTAATATCACTTTTCTTGAAATTTGAATCCACTGATTCTTGTTGCATTCTCTGGAGCAGCAGAAAATAAGTTCACTCCAGGTTCTACATAACAGCCCTTCAGATATGTAAAGGTGGCTATCATGTTACCTCTCAGTCTTCTCTTCTGCAGGCTAAACATACCCAGCTCCCTAAGTTATTCCTCATAGATCTTGATAGTTCCCAGGCCTTTTACCGTTTTGACCGCCCTGCTATGGACACATTCCAGCTTGTCAATATCCCTCCTGAATTGTGGTGCCCAGAACTGGACACTGTATTATTGCAGGCGGGGTCTGACCAAAGCAGAATAATGGTACTATCATTTCTCATGACCTAGATACTATATGCCTATTAATGCAGCCCAGAATCATATTGGCTTTTTTAGCTGCTGCATCACACTACTGACTCATGTTCAGCTTGTGGTCCACTAAGACTCTTAGATCCCTTTCACACGTGCGGTACTATTGGTTTCCTCAGTGTGGATACTACATTCCTGTAGAGGCAGCCTAGAATGTCGTTGGTCTTTTTGGCTGTCACACATCACCAACTCATATTTAGCTTGTGGTCTATTAAGGCCCCTTCAGGTCCTTTTTTAAAGATTAGAATCATGGAATCATAGAGTTGGAAGAGCCCACAAGGGCCATCGAGTCCAACCTCATTCTACCATGCAGGAATACGTCATCCAAGCATTCCCAACAGGTGGCCATCCAGCCCGTTTAAAAACCTCCAAAGAAGGAGGCTCCGCCACACTCTGCTGAGGCAGCGGCATATCCCACTGTTGAAAAGCCCCTACTCTCAGAAAGTTCTTCCTAAGTTTTAGGTGGAATCTCTTTTCCTGGAATTTGAAGCCATTGCTTAGTCACAGAAAATATCAAACTTTGCCATCACGTTCAAGACAATCATGAAGGATTGAGAATACAGGCACTGGGTGGCAGTATGATCCTTCCTTGAAAAGAAGAATGGACCAGATAAGTGCCTTCAAGTTCCGACTTACAGTGAACCTAAGGTTTTTTTTGGTGAGATTTGCCTTTGCCTTCCTCAGAGGCTGAGAGAATGTGACTTGTCCAAGGTCACCCAGTGGGTTTCTATACTGGAGCAGGGAGTTGAGCTCTGGTGTCTATTTAACACCCAAACCAGTAAGTCCCCCTGGCTCTCTCCATAACTGTTAGCTTATTTGTTTTTATTGGATTTCTTATTTCATACAGTGGCTTAGGATATAATGGATGAATACCTAAGGCATCTTTCACTAATTTTTATTTAAAGAAAGAAAAGCTACAATACAATAGGAATTCAAATTTGCCTTGTCCCATGTCAGAGCCTTGGTCCAGCCAGTTCAGTATTGCTTACTCCAACGGGCAGCAATGGCCTTCCAGGATGCAGGGGGAGGATTCCTTTCGCCCCAACTGTGAATCCCTGGCCATCCTTCCTGCAGCCCTTCCACACCTCACAAATGTAGCAGTATGATTCCCTTTTAAATGCCATGGCTCCATCCTAAGGGCTCCTGGGATCTAGAGTATGAGGAGAGGGGATTTAGAGTTATCAGCCGGAGAGATGTAGGGAATGGTGGGGGATTCCCCTTCATTGTTGGATGAACACTTCTCAAGCATGCTTTCATTGTGGATCCCTACAGAGACAGCTGGGAGTTTGGACTAGAGGGCCCTTGGCACCTTTTCAGCTCTACAGTTCTGTGATATGAGCAGCTCTGCCCTCCGTCCATCCATCCATCCATCCATCCATCCATCCATCCATCCATCCCTTCTTTTATTTATTGTTGAATCCCTTCAAATCATTTCCAACTTATGGTGGCCTTAAAGCAAGCCTATCATGGCATTTTCTCTTGGCAAGATTTGTTCAGAAGGGGTTTGTCTTTGCCTTCCTCTGAGGCTGAGGAAATGTGACCTGCCCAAAGTCACTCAGTGACAAATGCCAAATGCCTTCTGGACACATCCTTCCAAGAAAACTCCATGAACCTGCTGGAACTTGGAAGTGGCTTCAAGGCACAAAACAGCAATGGCAACTGTAGGTGCAGAACATTTTTAAAGAAATTGTTTCTGGAGGTCTCCTCTTCTGTTCAAAAGTTTCAGGTGTGGAAGCTACTCCACTTCATAGAATCCTGACCTTCAGATTCTGTTGAAAGCGATTATTTTTAGAAAGGAGCAGAGATGATACAAATCTGCAAACACACTGACATGCATCAGAATCCTAGCAATTTTTATTATCCTACCCACCACCAAAAGTACCTGAATTAAAAAGAAAAAGCCCCCCATAGATCCCTTCACTAGCTACCAATTTGGGTCAGGTCTTATTTCAAACGTTTGCTCCTGGTATTCAAGGCTTTACATTCTAACCTCCTTCAGTACCTTCCAGCTTGGCTAGTATGGTATATTCCCTCCAGGAATTGAAGATCTTCAGGCAAAGGATTACTGTCTGTTCTGCCAACACACACAGTTCTGTTAAGGCTGCGAACCTTTCAAGATCTGGCTCGCCATTCGTGGAACCATCTTCCTTTGGAACTCTGGTTGGAGGAAGATCTCACCTGTTTTCATAAACGGTTGAAGACCTTCCTCTTTGATTCACCATCTTGAACCATTGAGTTGTGTTTAAGGTGCTGAGATGGATAGCGACCGGTGAGGTACTGGGGATTTCATTCTATGTATTGTTGTGGTGTTCTGTTTCCACCCTTTGGTGAAACGTGCACTATAAATAAATGTTGTTGTTGTTAGTATGACATCATCATCATCGTCATCATATGACAACAACAACAATGTTTATTTATAAAGCCCTTTTGTTACCCTGTGTACTGGGGGTCCCACGAGGGACTCCAAACATGCTCAAATAATGGTGGGGAAAATTAGCTCAGAGCGCAAGTTAGCAAAACGAGAGGCAGGGCAACGCAGCCCTTTAAATCCGATGTCTGCAGGGTCAGGCCAAGCCAAGAAGCACACCAAATATGAAATAATAACTGTGATTTTATTAAATACAAGCAAACAGTATATGCAACACACTCACACAAGTAACTATAGAAAATAAAGGTGGTAGCGGTATAGAGGATTTTAAGAGGGATTGTTGAATAGGGTGATACTACACCTGTCCAAAGCCCGGGGTAGGTCACTGCGGAGGTCCGTAGGTGCGCAGTCTCAGATTGAGACTCAGGGGAAAGCTCGGCGGACGAAGCAGCAGCAAGGCAGGATGGAAGTTCAGAGCGATCCGAGGAAGCTCTCGGAATCAGGGCTTTTTATAGGGAAAATATGACCATAGGCTAGTCTGTACTTGGGGAAGAACAGTGAGGCTTGGGCACGAGACAATGTCTCCGAAAGGTCAAATTTTAGCATGATTGAATTAGTTCCGAATCTACAATGGAATGGCAGATGCAGCATACTTGACAGTTAAGCGTCTAGCTCGTCGAGTTCCCTGCCCGGGGCAGGAGGCTCTTTGTATTAGCGTGCAGCCTTAATGAGGTGTTTGTCTAGGGAGGTCTCCTAAAGCGACGATCTGGCTGATTCCGGCCTGCCTGGGTGGAGAAAGGAATGTTCAGCAATCAATGGCCATGCCTAGTTCTGTGCTTGTCCGGGGGCCTCGCAAACACTTGGCCGAGGGTGGCATAATGGGGCTGAATTGTGATATCAAAATGATATCTAATATTTACCAAAGTTGGGCTAGCAAACGGTGATAACACTTTACACTAAAGGGCAGAACAATGATACATACGATCAGGGACAAAGACATTAAAACAAAAAAACCACATGAATACATGGCATGAAATCCCCAACACCCCACTGGTCATTACCCATCTCAGCACCTTAAACACAACTCAATGGCTTAAGATGGAGAGTCAAAGAGGAAGGTCTTCAACCATTTATGAAAATGGGTGAGACCCTCCTCCTCTAGCTGCAGGTCCAAAGGAAGACTGTTCCACAAATGCGGAGCCAGATCCTGAAAGGCTCACAGCCTTGACAGAGCTGGGTGTGTTGGTGGAACAGACAATAATCCTTTGCCTGCAGATCTCAAATTCTTGGATGGAAAATTACCAAACAAGCTGACCTATGAGGTACTGAGGGAGGTTGGAACGCAAAGCTTTAAATACCAGGACCAAAAGTTTGAAACAGGCTCTGGTCCAAGCTGGTAGCCAGTGAAGGGATCTACAGGGAGAAGAAACAGGTGGATATTTTGGCAGATTTAAAACAACCCAGGTAGCACTGTTCTGAATTAAACCAAAGGAAGAAGGGAGCAGGAAGACAAAGCTGGCAGTAAGCTGTTACGATAATCCAGGTGTAACCAAGGCCCAGACGAGCAGATGGGCAGCCTCTAAAAGTCAGGAACCTCCAGATCCTGCAGGTGTTCAAAAGTTGCATGCCTTTGCTGTAGTCCCAATAAAGGGATGTAGAGATAGGCGGTCATCCAGCAGGACGCCAAGACTCCTGGCAACTGAGATGGGAGCCACTGTGCAACCCTGTAAATCCAGGAGAGGACATGAGAGAGGGGCTGCTGGGTGATCAGGCTGAAACACCAAGATCTCTGTTTTGTCCACGTTCAGCTTAAGATGGTGGCCATTTCCGCACGAGTCTGTTATAGCGCGATGATTCCACTTTCAACCTCCTATGGAATCTTGGGGTTTGCAGTTTTGGGAGGGGCCAACCAGCCCCTCCCAAAACAGCAAACCCTAGGATTCCATAGGAGGTTGAAAGTGGAATCATCGCGCTATAACAGACTCGTGTGGAAATGGCCCGAGAGCGGTCATCCATGAAGAAACATGCAACAGACAGTCTGTCACTGACTTCCACACAGTGGCATCAGCTGATTTGAAACTGAAAAATCTGAGTGTCATCTGCATAAATATGACACTGAAAACCCAGTTCAGAAATAAGAAATCGAAGGGGGAACGTATACAATGAAAAAAGAAAAGGGCCCAAGACTGATCCTTGTGGCACCCCTACCATTGCAGGGAAAGGTTTTGATGGGAGTCCCTGAAATGAAACAGAGAAGGAATGATCACACATGTTTAAATATTTGAAAGGATGTCATTGGAAGATGGGGCGAGGTTGTGTTCTGCTGCTCCAGAGGCTAGGGCATGGTGCAAAAGATTCAAGCAACAGGAAAAGAGATTTCACTTAAATGTTAGGAAGAACTGCCTAACAGTAAGAGCAGTTCAACAGTGGGATACGCTGGCTGGGAGTGTGGTGGAGTCTCCTTCTTTGGAGGTTCTTGAACAGAGGCTGGATGGCTATCTGTCAGGAGTGCTTTGATCAGTGGCGAATCTTGGAGTGTGTGGAGGGGGGACGGGAAGGGGCATGACCGCTGTGAGTGGGGCCGTGGCCAGGGCATGTGGGGGTGTGGCCATGGTGCATGGGGGCCTGGCCAGGGCATGCGGGGGCATGGCTATGAGCCAGGAAGCCCCCAAAACATTGCCGCCTGGGGTGAAGCGCCCCCTGCTCCCACTTTTCCTACACCACTGGCTTTGATGGTGTCTTCCTGCATGACAGAATGGGGTTGGACTGGATGACCCTTGGGATCTCTTCCAACTCTAGGATTCTATGATTCTCTCCCTTTCAGTCCCAGTTATTGGGAAATACAAATGGGAGTGTGCTGCTGCTCCGTTTGTGGGCCTTCGAAAGGCAGCTGTCCAGCCCCTGGTAGGCACGTCCCATTGCACTTGATGGGTCTTTGCTCGGACACAGTGCAGCACTTCGCAAATTCTTCAGTGAGGGAGGAGACAGCACGCCCTCCGGTTTTCAAGTGCTTGGCTGTAAAAGCTACATTAGCTCAAATGTGGCACGAAGGCGGCTAAGTGACCATTGCTTTGTCCTTGATTGTTTGTGGAAGATCAGCAGATGCTTCCTCGATGGATGCTATAATGTTGGGAAGATGTTTCTTTAATGGCCCATTAGGGTTAATGGAGGGGACTCACCCCACATGCTCTAGTCCGGGCGGAAGAAGTGGTTTAGAGATATAATGCGGTCCACAAGGAAGAGACCCCCTCAGGGTTCTGCAGCTCTTTGGGAAGGCCTTGCAGCTGTGCCTGTGGGGAGAAACGTAGGCTGAGATCCTGCTTTGTGCTTGCACAGTGCAAATCTGGACTCATGTAGTCACTTGAAGGTTGCACTACACAACCTTTGGCTGAGCATTGTGCGACTGTGACCATTTCCACACAAGACTATTATAGCGCTGTGATTCCACCTTCAACATCCTATGGAATCCTGGGGTTTGCAGGATTCCCAGCCGGCCCCTCCCTAAACTACAAACCCCAGGATTCCATAGGATGTTGGAAGTGGTATCATAGCGCTATAACAGTCTCGTGCAGAAATGGCCTGTAATGTCCTCGTTTGGTAGGGGAATATAACCCCCGACAAACTTTGAAGTCTGTGAGCCTACACAAGCTTCTAGAATTCAAAAAGTTTCATTTCGGTTATCTAACAAAATAAATGTCAACAGGGAGAAATGTGAGGTTCTGCACTTGGGCAGAAAAAATGAAATGCACGATATAGGGTGAGTGATACCTCGCTTGACCCCAGTACATGTGAAAGGCCACAAGCTGAACATGTCAGCAGTGTCATGCGGCAGCTAAAAAAGCCAATATGATTCTAGGTTGCATCAATTGGAGTATAGTCTCTAAGTTGAAGGAAGTAATAATGCCACCCTCTTCTGTTCAAACCTCGTCTGGGATATTGTGTCCAGTTCTGGACATCCCAGTTCAAGAAGGATATTGCCAAGCTGGAATGTGTCCAGAGGAGGGCAACCAAAAGGGCCAAAGGCCTGGAAACCATGAAGTCCTATGAGGAGCGGCTTAGGGAGCTGGGTATGTTTAGTCTGCAGAAGAGAAGGTCAAGAGGGGACAGGAGAGCCATGTTTAAATATGTGAAAGGATGCATTAAGGAAGATGACATAAGCTTTTTTTCTGCTGCTCCAGAGACTAGGACACAGAGCAATGGATTCAAACTTCAGGAAAAGACATTCCATCTAGATACTTGGAGGAGCTTACTAAGGACAAGAGCAGTTTGACAGTGGAATCGGCTGCTGCCTGGGAGTGTGGTGGAGTCTCCTTCCTAGGAAGTCTTTAAACAGAGGCTGGATGGCCATCTGTCAAAGGGAAGGCTTTGATGGTGTCTTCCTGCATTGCAGAAATTGGTTGGACTGGATGGCCCTTGAGGTCTTTTCCAACTCTGTGATTCTATGATTCTATGTGAAACGTGTTTCCTCCCACAGCCAATGAAAGAGAGTGGAACGCCTTCAGATGTCCAGCATTCTGTCTTCCCCACGCTCCATATTTTCAGTAAAAAAATTTAAATCGAAATTATGTGCTTTTTTCTTTCTTTTAGAAATTTGAAGTTTAGTAGTTAATTTTTCAATCAAAACTTATTGCTACACCTTATTATATCTGGCCAAAGCAGAACAGAATGGTACCATCCCTTCCCTTGATCTCAACACTATATTCTTATTGATGCAGCCCAGAATCACATTGGCTTTCTTAGCTGCTGCATCACACTGCTGACTCGTGTTCAGCTTGTGGTCTACTAAGACTCCTAGATCCCATTCATATGGATTGTGGTCAAGCCAGCTGTCACCCATCCTATATTTGTGCATTCCATTTTTTTCCTGCACAAGTGTAGAACCTTACATTTCTCCATGTTGAAATTTATTTTGTTAGTTTTGGTCCTGTTAACATCATCTTTAAAAGATCTTGAAAGGATGTCTGAATTCAAATTGAACTTGGGAGACTGGAGATTTGGGCCCAAACTAACAATATGAATTTTGACAATGATAAATGCAAGATATTAGATCTTGGCAGGAAAAATGAAATACAGGAATATAGGATGGTTGACACCGCACCTGATAACAGTATAAGTAAAAAAGATCTAGAGTTCTTAGTGGGCCCAGAGCTAACCATGAGTCAACCCTGTGATGCAGCAGCCAAAAGTCCAATGCAATTCTAAATTGCATCAATGGTTGTGAGGTGTCCAGATCAAGCAGCGTAACAGTATCACTATATTCAGCTTGGATCAGACCTTATCTGGAATACTTGGATATTAACCAGCTAGAACACATTTAGAGGAGGGTAACTAAGTGGGGACATGATAGCCATGTTTAAATATCTGAAAGGATGTCATATCAAAGAAGGCACAGGCTTGTTTTCCACTGCTCCAGAGACTAGGACAAGGAGCAATGGATTTAAGTTGCAGGAAAAGAGATTTCACCTGAACCTCAAGAAGAACTTCCTGACGGCCAGGGCTGTCCAGCAGTGAAATCTGCTGCTGCCTCCATGGAGTGTAGTGTAGTCTCCTCCTTCTTTGGAGGTTTTTAAGGAGAGGCTGGATGGCCATCTGATGGGAATGCTTTGATGGGTGTTCCTGCATAGCAGGGGGTTGGACTGGATGGCCCCTGGGGTCTCTTCCAGCTCTGTGATTCCATGATTTTTGACTAAGATGGTGACACCAGATGCTATGAGGAATGGCTTAAGGAGGTGGGCATGTTTACCCTGGAGAATGTTAGTGCTTTAGCTGTGTACTCCTGCATGGCGGGGGGGTTGGTCCAAATTTCCGTTGTTGCCCCTTACAGCTCTATGATTCAACTATCATGGCTGTATACTTTAATATGAAATGCAACTTTGTATACCATTATCTTTTTAGAAGGATGTTTATAATGCAAAGTCCATTTAAAATAATTTTTAAAAGAGAAATCGTGCAGCTCTGCCCTATAACTTCATTTCCCTTGGGGAAACAGGGCGCATGTTCGAAGAGTCTGTTCAAATGGAAGGAAGGCTCTCCTCCACTTCTTATCTCCCATTAGTAAGAATCACAGAGAGCTTTCAAAGTGCTGTGGTGGGGAAAGCTCCCTTAAAACTTCTGCAAAGAGCACCCTACCCAAGCTTTTCCTGGAAGGGGAAGGAGATTCCCAGGGTATCTCGCAGCCCTCCCCAGCGGCTTCGCCCCAAGAGACAGCGTTTCATCCTGAGCCTCTTAATAGCTTCCTATGAGTGTGAGATGGAGTTCAAGGCAGGAAGCTCACAGCACCTGAAGTCTCAGGAAATCTGTAGTTTGCTGCACTGTGACGAGCAGGCCGCGGATAAGAACATCAGAAGATAGGGCTGCCAGATCGCAGGGTCTTGTCCTGAGTCTCCAGTTTTCATGGGAGATAAGGGTGCAAATTCTCCGGTTTTGGCAGGCTCAACTCAGGCAAGAGAAAGTGGCTTGGTGCAAATCTCTAGCTCAACTAGGAGAGCAAGAGCAGTGATGCCTTTTAAGTCTTTGACTCCAAGTCTCAAGTCAAGTCTCAGGTCTCTACCTTCAAGTCTCAAGTTGAGTCTCAAGTCCTGGCAAGGTACTTTCAAGTCAATTCTTAAGTCTAGGAGCCAGTTTCTGAAGTGGGGAATAGGATCCTTCTTACCTCCCATTACTGAAGCTTCGAAACCTTTAGAACACTTGTGTCAAACACAAGGCCCGCGGGCCAAACGCGGCCTCTCCAGACCATTCATGTTGCCCTCTCCCCTCTCCTGCGGCTGCTGCACTCCCCTTGCCTGGCGAACCTGACCCCTACGTTGTCCCTGTCCAAGTCTTGCCGTCAGAGCGTTGCCACAGGCTACCATGGCAACACTCCACGTGGCTCGCAAAAGTTGGTCAGAGGAGCAGTCAGAAGTAGAAGTAGATTGCGAGTGCTGGCTGCTGGCCCCTCTTCAGAATACGGGCAGCTGGGGGCCCTCAATGTGGGGATCAGGCTCACCAGGTACAGAGAGGGGCGGGGGGCAGAAAGAGGCAGAAGGGAGGGGGAGAGCAGAAAGAGGCACAGAGAGGGTCTGGAAGCTGAAAGAGGAACAGAGAGAGGCTGGGGGGCACTTTACAGAGGTATAGGGATCATAAACTACAATCAAATATTCCCAAAATGTCCAAGAAAAGAAAAGTTGATGCAGAGGGAAGGCAATTTAAAAACCAATAATAACTGAATGCAGAGGCAATTATTTAATATGATAAAAGAGTAGACGCATTTATATAGTCTTGCAGATACAGCCAGCCCTTGGAGGGCAACCATAATGTTGATGCGGCCCAAGATGAAATTGAGTTTGGCACCCTTGCTTTAGAAGGAAGGATCTTTCCCTGCACTCTGGGGTTGAGTCTTGCCTTCTGCTGTTAGGAAAATGTTCAGAAGGCTCCTCTGCTATGCAGCAGGGAAGGACTGCTGAGCAGACCTCAACCCTGCCTCAAGCCTGTTGCCTAACACGTTTGCTGTTCCCCTCCAAGAAACGGCCCAAGTTTTGGGATTTGAGACATATCGTCATGCGACCAGCAGGCAAAAAGAGATGGAGTTGTAAGGCTTCCGGATGAATGTGTTATGTGGCTGAACCAAGGGGGCAGGTCACTAAAAATATACAAGTCACGAGTCGAGACAAGTCAGTGTGTCATTTGTTGCCAAGTCAAGCCCAAGTTGAATCACTGAAGTGCCTTGTGTCTGACTTGAGTCTGAATCCATTGACTTGAGTCTACATCACCAGCAGGAGCTTGCTACAATTTCAAAGGCACAATTGATTTGCTGCAGCAGGTTGCAAACGCTCTCCAGGGAGTCTTTGCATTTACTTAGCTAGGTTCTTCTTTTCCACCTAGTTGTTGTGGTGCCAGGGCTTACCCTCTGCTCTGCATCCACCTCCTGGATAGAGGAAAATAGCCTAGAATGTGTGTGTGTATATGTGCCTTCAGGTTGCCCGTTGACTTACAGCGACCCATTATAGTCTTTGCCTCAAGTCTTAGGCAAAGAATACTCGGAGGTGGTTTTGCCAGTTCCTTTCTCTGAAACAGAACCTACAGCACCTGGTATTTGTTAGAGGTCTCCTATCCAAGTACTAACCTGGGCTGACCCTGCTTAGCTTCCAAGATCAGAGGGGACATGGCACCTTTAGTGTATTTGGGCCAGGCTAGACTAAATCTTCCTTATTTTGTCTCCCTAGGTAAGCGAGAAGGAATAATTCCCCAGTTAATCTTGTTGTAGGAACAGTCCCTTTCACTAGATTTCTGGCCATTTCCGCACTAGGCTGTTATATCGTTTCCAGACAAGAAGATATGTTTGGGGGTGTGTTTGAATGACATGCTGTGAGTATTGTGGCTAATTCTTAATGCATATGCTTACAGATATCACCGGGGCCATCCTAGGTCTCTGGGTTTGGCAGTGGCCTACCTAGCATAGACAGCACCTAGGGCAAGTGTGGAAGTCGTGCCCCTACCTCTAGGACTGCTTCCTCCTCATCGTCTGCCACTTCTGGCACTGCCTTTTTGCACCCCCCGGGCATTGGCTACCAGGGCACGTATCCTACTTGCCCCACCCTAGATATGCCTCTGGGGTTTGGGCCAGAATCCTCAAGTCCTGGAAAGATCTTGAGCTGGCAACCCTTTTGGAAGAGCCCTGCTCTGCTGGAAGAGACCAAAGGCTGGTATTTCTGAGGAAACAATGCACAAGCTCTCTATGGGCCAGCTCAGAGCGGGACATGAACACAATCACTGGAACCCTCTTGATGTCATGTGCATATCATTTGTTTTATGCATGCAGTTGCATCTTATTGGCTGTTATGCAATGGCTGTATTCAGTCCATGGTTGTGTTTGCAGAATCAGAGAATCATAGAGCTGGTAGAGACCCCAGGGGTGATCCAGTCCAACTGCATTCTGCCAGGCAGGGAGACACAGTCAAAACATTCTGGATAGATGGTCATCCAGATTTTGTTGAAAATCTCCAAAGAAGGAGACAATCATCATCCAGTTTTGTTTTCTTTTGTCGGAAACAGATTGGGGGCAGTAATGAACTTGGCCATGATTCTCTGCTCACCATCCAGCTGGGAATGTGCACCATCCAGTGGCTGGAATCCTGTTGGTGTCTTATGGATGAATAAGTTCCCCCATGGAAGCAGTTGGACATTTTTAGTTGAGAGTTTAGTTTTAGTTTAGTTTCCCCTGCACCAAAATTGGGTCGGTGCAGGGGAAACCTACACTTGCGTAGTCACGAAGTGGTTGTACAGCATAATGTCACTGTTCTGCAGAATATTGACATTGTGCAACCAAGTGCATATCAGTGAAATGTGCTCAGTCTCTACATTCCCTTTTTATCAAGTGATACATTGAAGGCACAGAGGAGGACCAATACACTATCCACAAATACCCAACCACTTGTGCAACAGTTACCAGTTGTGAACAGAATACCAATGTCACACTTTGGCCAAAGAAAGTACAACTGAAAGTGTAAGGAAACTTAACATGTGTGTATGAGACCAACTGATTGTCAGCCTTTTGTCTGATGCTTAACATCTACATTCATTTCAAGGCTGCAGAAGCAGAGCTGCACATGTGGTGTCATTGAGCACAGAGGTGCACGTGTGCTTGGGAGGGAAATCTAGTGGCGTGTCCGCCTGCACCTCTAGGAGCGCATTCAGTTGCATGGCGTCACCAGTTGACACAAAGGGTGCACAGCAGAATAAGCACAGAACAGTGGAGTTGATGCTAGAAAACCCCAATGTAGGATCTTAGCCCAAATGGCTTCCTCAGAGGGACCAGCCCCATGTGCTAACAAGGCACAAACATGTTCAAGAGGTAGTTTCCCCCCTCTTCCCTCCACAACCCCACAGAGCACAAATGGTGCCGTCATCCTATAAACTTGATACTGGCTGGAAATCCATCACACCCCTGCTCCGCTTCCCATTTGCTGTCCCTTACTCTGTTCCACAGATGGTTTTGATATTTCCACAAATCATATTTATACAAGCATACATAGTCTTGTGTGTATGTGAGTGCATTATATGTATATATAAAATGACGGATACATTTATTTCCCCCAGGGAAGTCAGTAGAATTTATGAAGGGAAACAGTTATAGGGCTTCTTTTCTCTCCCTCTCCTCCTTTCTTGCCTTAACAAATTATACATATTGTTAAGGCAAGAAAGAGAAAGATATATATATATAAATCTGTTTGCTTTTTTCTGTATCTGCACATGTGCTCCTATGAGTGTTGGATTAAGAGAGAGGAGGTAAATTTCCCCCAAGATGCCTGCATGGCATTTCTCAAAAGTAAAACTGACACATAGAGATCCCAGTTTGGATAGCTACACTCCTTTGAATTTGGCATCCATTTCAAGCCTGGACCCGATCCAACAGGAAGTCTTCCCCTCCTCAAACCTCTTAAAAAGGATGAGAAGAGGGCAAGTGCTGTGTAAGATCTCCACAGACAATAACACGCTACTGACAAGATTTGAATTCCTAGCAATGAATGATGTCTCTTCCAGTCCTCCAAACCAATGGAGCAATTTTTACTCTTTTTAAGCAGCCACATGCCCATGGAACTGGTAAACATTGGCATAAATGTTTTGGAATACAACTCCTTCCAGGAATCGCTGGGTCAAAACTTAGCAAGAGTTGAGATCTTGTATTGGAGTTCTGTAGCATAAACCTTCAGATGTGGAGCTGGACATTTGTTGCAGTATCCCGCTTTTGTATTGAATGGCAGAGGGTTGCACTGTTCACAGCTGCAGGTTCAAATGAGGACTCAAACTGAACGCAGGCATTCCACACCAAAGAAAAATGTCCAACTACTTAAAGTCATACAGTCTTAGAGTTGGAAGGGACCCCAGGGGCCATCCAGTCCAACTCTTCGTATTGATGGTAATGTACTAAGACTCCTAGATACAATCAGCTTTCCACATTTGTGGGCTTGACTTTTGTAGATATGATTATTTGCAAGTTTCTCCAACCTGCTCCTCCACCTTGGGAACTTCTTTTCCAGGTGAACCTTCCCTCTGGGAAGCTCTGATCAGGATGTGCAGCCCTTTAAAAATCTGCCTCTGGTCCTCCTTCTCTTCCACCAGCTGCTGCCTGCCCAGCTAAGGACATCTCTGAATGGCTGAAGCTATTTATACACTCTGGTAATTCATGGTGAAAAGCTTATGGGGAGGGTGGCAAGCTTGAAAACTGAAGATGGCTTCTATAGCTTTAATGGCGGAGCAGATGAGGGGATTCCAGCAAATCTTGCTTGCTATGTGGTTGCATAAGAAACAGCATCTCCTGAAATTTCTTCTTCTGCACAACCATCGAAGGTGCAAGAACTCTCTCTGGTTTTCAGTCTAGCAACTCTACTCACAGGGCATTTGCAGTCCAGCTTCCAAGAGGACTTGGATAACTCTCCACTAAGATTTCTTTTCTAAAAAAAGACATATGACAACATTGCTTGGCTGGATCGCCATGTATTTCTGGTTAGCGCTGGAACTCTGAAGTTTCAAACTTTCCTCTCAATATCCAAAGATCACATTTTGAGAAATTGCTGAATGTTTTGGTAGATCTTTTAAACATCTTGAATGCGTGTCAGAGACTTGGGTATGTTTGTGTGAGTGTGCTCTCTCTTTCCCCCAACCTCTCTCTCTCTCTCACACACACACATTCTGCTTCATTTCCACTGCAAATGGAAGCCTAGAGAAAAATAATGTTTATAGCATACAAGTGAACCTGCAGCTGCAAAGCTATTAGCAAGGAAGGGAAGAGGGGGTGGAGGGTGAGGGATGGGCCCAGAGAGACCCTAAAAAGCTAAAGCAACTTGGAGCAAAGTCAACTCATTCCCCAGCAGCTGAGTCTTTCCAACGTACCTCCCCTCTTCTACAATTCCTTCCCTTCCCAACCCCTGGATTTGGCAATGCCTCCTTCATTCTACTCAAGGTTGCTGCCTGCCCTGCGAAGAATCACTCACCCTCCCTGCAGTAACAGTTCCTCTGTCCAACCCTCCCAGGCCAGGGCTGGGAATAGAGGAGAAGAAAGCAGGGGTGGTGGTGATGGTGAAAAAGTGTCAATGCATCTTAACAAATTATGCAGAGACCACCTCTTGCACATTCTAGGAAGAATGTCGCTTTTGGCAAAGGCTAGCCTTCTGCATTTCAGTAGCACTTCTCAACTAAAATGGCAGTTGGGATGGAGGGGGGAACGTTCATCTGCTCCTGGGCCTGGATATGATGGGGCTGTGCCTACCTCTTCTTCTCTCCCTCCGAGGCCAGGGCAGTGGTGGTTGAGATGGAGGGAGGCCCTTTCACCTGCTTCTGTGCAAATTGTACATTAAAGGCACTGATGAAGACTTGCACATCATTCAGGAATGCACAACTGGGATTTCACCAGCCCAAACGATAATAAACCCTCTATAATAAACCACTCTATTCTGCATTGGTTAGGCCTCATTTGGAATCCTGTGTCCAGTTCTGGGCACCTCAATTCAAGAAGGATGTTGACAAGCTGGAACGTGTCCAGAGGAGGGTGACCAAAACGATGAAGGGTCTGGAAGCCATGAAGCCTTCTGAGGATAGACTTAGAGAGCTGGGTATGTTTAGTCTGCAGAAGAGAAGGTTAAGAGGGGACATGATAGCCATGTTGAAATATTTGAAGGGATGTCATGTTGAGGAGGGAGCAGGCTTGTTCTCTACTGCTCCAGAGACTAGGACAAGGAGCAATGGATTCAAGCTGCAGGAAAGGAGATTCCACTTGAAACTCAGGAAGGACTTCCTGACGGTCTGAGCTGTCTGACAGTGGAATATACTGTCTCAATGCTGTGTGGTGAAGTCTCCTTCTTTGGAGGTTTTTAAGCAGAGACTGGATGGCCATCTATTGGGAATGCTTTGATGGGTGTTTCTGCATAGCAGGGGGTTGGACTTGGTGGCCCCCATGGTCTCTTCCAACTCTATGATTCAACGATTCTATGAACCCATTGAATCAACTCCTCAATGGAGAGTCAACGCAAAGGTTAATGTGCTTGATGCAATGGTGACAACCATTTCCGCACTAGCCTGTTATAGCGCTATTATTCCACTTTCAACATCCTATGGAATCCTGGGGTTTGCAGTTTAGGGAGGGGCCTCAAAGGCCCTCCTCAAAGGCCATCCTCAAAGGCCACTCCCTAAACTGCAAACCCCAGGATTCCATAGGATGTTGGAAGTGGAATAATAGCGCTATAATATTCTAGTGCAGAAATGGACTCCATTTTAAGCAGGTTTAGGCACACCTGAAATGGCTATGCTGGTGGACTTTTGCTTACACAATCATGAATTGAATGCATACATTGCACAATGGTGAAAAAGTGCAACCTCACAGATAGGGGAAATTACAGCATGTGACACCAATGGGATCCTGGCTCTCTTCCCTCCCCATGGTTACACAGCCTTGGAACATGTGTAACCTTGAATGTAGGGCTCCAGCAATATTCTTAATTCCCCTGCAGACAAACTGATTTCCCTCTCTCCTATGTCTAGTACAGAAGCCAATTCTGCAAGTTGTCTCATTTACGTGTGTGTGTGTGTGTGTGTACACTGTGTTTTAGCTGACACTCTTTCAAGCCAGCAGCCTGCTAAAACAGGAGGTAGAGATCCAAGCAGGAAAAGAAAACTTTGCAATGCAGGAGTCATAGGAAGGCGGACGGAAGGTTTTATGGGGAGCCCCCACCCCGCCCTCATAGGCAGGACTGTGAAAACACTTCACCAGCTCCTTTCTTTAAAATGCTTTTAGCAACTGCCTTTATGAGCCTCCAAAGAAACGTGAAACAGGAGAAACTCTAAACAGATGGACCTATAAAAAGCGCTGAGTTTGGATTGTCAGATATTATAGTACTCCTGGCCACAGTTTCCAAAAAGCACACACATGTACATTATCTCTCCCCCATGCATGACCATGCACTTGCAGCCGTGTGTGCACGCACACACGCACATACACACACACACTTAATCAATGTGAGCACAGAAGCGCATTGCAGTTTACACAACAAAATGCATACCACCACATTCTTTTCATAAGGTTCTGCATGAGAAATTGGCTAGAATCCTATTGGCATCTTACACAATTTAAGTTCCCCTATGGAAGTGCTTGGACATTTTTGCAACAGCTGTATTCATTTCAAGGCCACTGAAGCAGAGCTGCTCAGAGCGGGTAGTGTGCATGGATATGTATTGTTCATACAAACACATATTGGGTATCATATTTGGTTATGGGGCATTGCAATCCGCTCATGCAGTGGCATAGTGAGAGCTTTTGCTGCCCGGGACAAAAGAGCCCCTTCTCCCCCGTGTGTGCTCCATTCCCCTTTCCTGGACTTGGGAGCCAGCCATCCCTCCCTCTGCTTGGCAAGCTCCACCATGCTCCTGCAGGTTCCTCCATGGCTTCTGGTTACTCTGGCTCAGAAGATGGGCAGCCGTCCGGGCAGCTCAGTCAGGGGCTTGGAGTACCTGCAGATGGCTGCCGGGTTAAAATATATCCCTGCCATGGCGGTGGCAGTGGCAGCCAGTCCATTCAGCTGGGCATGCCAGTGGAGAGGTTTCTGGCAGCAGTGGCAGCAGAGGTGGTGGCCATGGGTCAGCCAAGGATGTCACTGATGCTATGCAAGGTGCCAAGCAGGAGCTGGGTCTTTAGGCCGCCAAGGGCACCGGGTGCCTCGAAGCCAGCGGGGCTTTGGAAGGCTTAGAGGAAGAGGGAGATCTTCATCTCGGCCCTGTTATGGAGGCCTGTTGGTGCCCAAAAAAATGTGCTGCCCAGGGCGGACTACCCCGCCCTCCCCCCAGCTACCCCACTGCTCTCTTAAGGCTGCGTTGGGCAACCACCAAGTAACTCTTGGAATGTACCATTATGCTCCATCTCCTTGGTCTAGGATCTTAGCCTTAATGAGAGATGTGTCACTTGCTACCTGGAATACACTCACTGTGCAGAACATGTTACTAGGTGCTATGCTGACATCTTGCCTGTGAAAGCATTATGTGGAAATTGCACACTGAGATGTGCCTTAAAACTTGTGGATGGCAAATTGGGAGGGGTAGCTAATGCTCTAGGATCAGAATTCAAAATGATCTTAACAGATTAGAGAGGTGGGCCAAAATTAACAAAATGAATTTCAACACGGAGAAGTGTAAGGCCCTTTTCACACAGCATTTTCCATGCGAAAGAGGGTCTGGAGCATCGCACGGTTGTGAGAAGCGATCTGCACAACGCACTCACAATTGTGCGACGCTCCAGGGGCCAGCAGGTGCTGATCACGCACCTTTTCATTTTTGGCTAGAAGCCAAAAATGGTGCGTGATCGCACATTGCTCCTGGTCCCCGTGCGCACTTACCTGGTGTGCGGAGCCTCCAGAGCTGCGCCGGTCGTGCTTCCTGCCCCAGTGCAGCCTGGAAAACTCCCCGGCTGTGCTGCAGAAGGAAGAGGCGGGACTCTAGTGTGAGCAGGGAGGTCGTGCGGAGCCGAAGAACCCCGGACACAAGAGCCTCTTGCTGGAGGCTGCTCGCGCAATCCCCGCACCCCAGTGCCGGAAGAAGTTAAGGTGCGGAAAGGGCCTAAGGTACTACACTGGGACAGAAAAAATGAAATGTACAGATATAAGATGAGTGACACTTGCCTTGACCACAGTATGCTTGAAAAGCATCTAGGAGTCTTAGTAGACCACAAGCTGAACATGAGTCAGCAGTGTGATGAAGCAGCTGAAAAAGCCAACATGATTCTGGACTGCATCAATAAGAGTATAGTGCCCAGGTCAAGGGAAGTGATAGTACCACTCTATTCTGCTTTGGCTGGACACCTCCTGGAAAACCATGTCCAGTTCTGGACACCACAATTCAAGAAAGATATTGACAAGCTGAAATGTGTCCAGAGGAGGGTGACCAAAATGGTAGAAGGCCTAGAAATTATGCTCTATTTGGAGTGGCTTAGGGAGCTGGATATGTTTAACCTGGAAAAGAGAAGGTTAAGAGGTTGTCCAAAGACTAGGACATGGAGCAATGGCTTCAAACTTCAGGCAAAGAGATTCCACCAAAACATTAGGAATAACTTCCTGATGGTAAGAGCAGGTTGACAGTGAAATACGCTGCTTTCTGAAGTGTGGTGGAGCCTCCTTCTTTGGAGGTTTTTAAGAAGAGGAGGGATGGCCATCTGTTCGGAATGCTTTTGATCGTGTCTTCTTGCATGGCTGAATGGGGTTGGACTGGATGGTCCTTGTGGGACATTTTAAAAGCAACTAGAAATGCAGAAAGGCAGAGGATAACTCAGGACTGTCTTTGCCAAATTGGGATAGGTGAATGGTGTGAGAACTGCATGATGCTGCTGGTGGGGATTCAGATGTGTTGAGAAAGAACCAGTCTTGTCAAAGCTTGTGGGGTCAAAGGAGGGTTGAGGAAATGGGACAACAGAGCTGAAGGGGGAAAACGAAGCCAGCCATGGTGTTTTGAAAAAAAGGATGGAGAAAAAACGGTGGAACTTATAAAAACAAATGAGCTGCAGGCACTCTGGCTGGGTCAGGGAAAGGCTGCTAGTGGCAGGAATGCCTAGAGCCAGCTAAGCCCATCTGGACATGAAATAAGATGGAGGATTGGGTGAGGGGAGTTGTCATTGGGCAAGAAAGTGTGTACAGAAAAAAAAACTGACACTCTCTCTCTCTGTGTTTGATTGGAGCTGTGATTGGAACTGGGGAAAAGTCCCTTTTTGGAGAATATTTCCCAGAATCCCCCAGCCAGGTTTTGCAAACCCTGAGCTGCCAATCCACTGCCTGGGATTGCTGACCTGGTGCTGCTACAGGAACTTGTCAGTTGGAATCCAAAACATCCTCAAAGCCAGTGTGGTAGATGTTGGGCATTGCTGCATGGGTGCCTTTGTGCACCTGTGCTTGTTTCTTAAAATCAACGCAAGCATCCCAGGAGGAAGCTAGCTGATTTCTGGCTCTCCCCACACTTGCACTGCCCTCTTGCCAGCCCTCACTGCGCAAGGTGCTCAGCAGCCATGTCTCAGTAGCCAGGAATGACGTCTCCATCTATTGGTCAGAGACTTCCTTACCAAAGAAGTTTTATTACTACGGCACAGCTGCCACCATTGCTGCTGCTGAGCTAGCTGTGGAAATACGGCTCACAAAGTTGTTGAGCCAGTCCCTAACTTTGAGTCTTTCCTACTGCACAGACATCTTCCTTTTGCCCCATTCCCTTCTGTGGTGCCTGGATGCTCCCCTTGGCCATGGACACTGGAATGGGGTGGGGGCTTGAGACCCCCCCCCATATGACTTAGGTTGGTAGGCTGAACCTTTTCTGAAATGTTTGAGCAAAATTGGATTGTGATGACTCCTGCGGAATTGAGCCTCCTGGGGAATCTTCAGAGAGAAGGTTATTAAATGATGAAGCACAAAGGATCTGGCTATTGAGAGGCACAAAATGAGGGTGCTGACTCTCCACAGAAAAGCTCTGCCCACCCAAGGAAATTCGTTCCCAAATTTCTAGTGCAGCAGTCACTTAAAATACCAGTTGAGGTCAAATGGAGAGTGAAATCTTCATATTTCATAGAATTATGGCATTGGAAGAGACCACAAGGTGCCAAATTCTGTCCCTGAGACTAGTTCAGCACCATGGATAGCTCCTTTAAACTTTGGTCTAAAACCTGGAGTGTTTTCAATGCCCTGCTGACATGGATACCCCTAGGCATCCCTGACTGTTGACCTCCCCTTGGAGAAAACCTTGGGTCATAGAGTCCTAGAAGTGGAAGAAACCACCAGGGCCGCCCAGTCCAACCTCCTTCTGCCATGCACAAGACACAATCAAAGCACTCCCAACAGATAGCCGTCCAGACTCTCTTTAAAAACCTCCAAAGAAAGAGACTCCATCACACGCTGACCCAACAGTGTATTCCACTGTGAAACAGCTCTTACCCTCAGGAAGTTCTTCCTAATGTTTAGGTGGAATCTCTTTTCCTGGAGTTTGAATCCATTGCTCTGTGTCCTAGTCTCTGGAGCAGCAGAAAACAGACTTGCCTCGTTTTCTATATGACACCCCATCAAATATTTAAACATGATTATCATGTCCCTTCTAAACCTTCTCTTCTCCAAGCTAAACTTGCCCAGCTCCTCAAGCTGCTCCCTGTAGGGCTTCATGGTTTCCAGGCTTTGTACTAGTACATTTATCAGTATCCAAAGGGATATTTTGGCACCTTTGAAATTAACTGAGAGGAAAAGTGTATAGCATAAGCTTTTTGAACAGACATGGTATATTGTTGGGGCTTTTTTTGAATAGAAGGTGGGTAGCCATCTCTCAGGAGTATTTTAGCAGTGGATTCGAGGAGAAGGTCTTTGAGATCTCTTCCGACCCTATGATTCAGTTTCAGTTATAGTTCACTAAAATGTACCCCTACACATGTAAACTAACCTTTGCACACATACCCAACAACTGTCCTCCCATTTCCCCCCTTGTCCTCAGCATTTCCCCCCTTGTCCTCCCATTTCCCCCCTTGTCCTCAGCTACTGTGTTCAAAGTGGAAAACCAGTTTGGGCTCAAGTAACTTAGCTGCGGGGACAGGAGAGAAGTTGGTGGGATCTTGCCCTTCCCTCTAGGCTCAGGGAGAAGCAAAGTGCTGCTGCTTTTCCTGACTTATGTGTCCTTCCTCATTCATTACTTCTTGCCATCTGCCCACACTCTGCCAGGGTGTCCTGGTTTTTGTATGAAAAATGTAGGAGGGTGCAATACACATTTTATGCAAACTGCTGTCCTCTTGTCTCGTGTGGTGATGGGAACATGTATGTAGCCAGCCCATGAAGACAGAAAGGACGAACTGGAGCAAAGGAAATGTAATAGGGCTGCCAGGTGAGGATAAAGTCAGGACCTGAGAGTTTAGCACCAAAACATGAGACCTAAGGGTGATCTCTTGTGAAGTCACAGGATATGGGACCAAGTGGTGTTGTAAGGATGACATCACCAGGCACGGTTCCTCGAAAGTCTTTAAGCATGAGATATGAAGCACCCATTACTATTGCACAAAGTGAGCTATTTAAAACATACACACACACCTCCCAAGGCTGGCATTCTCTTCAGCTTTATGATAGTGTAAGGGCCTTAATACCCCAATGGCACCAGATCCTGTCTGACTTTGGAAGCTAAAGAGGGTCAGCCCTGGTTAGTATTGGTAGGCTATATTTCAGAGGAAGAGAGACTGGCAAAACCATCTCTGAGTACTGCTGGCCTAAGAAAACCTTGACTGTCCCTATTAAGAATGGCACAGGGCAGCAACAGATGTGGTGGCAAATAATCCACAAATAATCAAGTCTGTGAAAGTTTAGCCCAGGGATGTGAATGGCTCATTGTACACACACCTTTCAAGGCAGTACTCTCACCCCAAGATTCCTCTTCCTCAACCTGAGATCTGCAGATGAGGGGCCAGGCTCCGATGCTTGGCAACTCTAAGCCATGAAGCTGATGGTGGGGGTGGTGATGATAATGTGGTATTTGCCATTTACAAGTTTTGCCCCCATCTTGTATTCCCCAGTCTTGCATACCCTACATGAGGCATCGGCCATCCCCTGCCCCGATGTGTCAAAATGGCAAACAGCGCTTTGTGTAACCACGGGGCCAACTTCCCCAGCTGGCTGTTGGCTGGATCCTTGGATCTCCTTGGCTCCCACCCAGCTGGACGCCCCCCACTTCATTTTCAAGTTGCCTCTTCTTTCCCTCTCCAGGCCTCTCCCACACTCACCCCTTCTCTTGGCTTCTCTGCTGCTGTTTTGGAATCTTCCGATGGGCCAAGCCCATGCCTCGACCTTGCCTTGAACTAGACATACTTTTGTGTGCACAAGTGGGCGGGCACACACACACACACACACACACACACATAGATAAACTTCCACCCACCTCCCCTCTGTCTCCTGGGCTCATGTGGGTGTGCAGGGAACATGCAAGATTTGTTGAGCGGTGCAGAATTGTCAGTTAACACTCCATTGAACACCAGCTGGGTTGCCAATTTTTTAAAGCTGCCTGGGGTCCTGGGGAGAGCAAGCGTGGGGTAGCAGTTTGAGTACGGAGCTAGGAGGCCAGAATAATGGACTCAGGCCATTTCCACACTAGACTGTTATAGTGCTGTTATTCCACTTTCAACATCTATGGAATCCTGGGGTTTGCAGCTTGGAAGGGGGCCTTTGAGGATGGGATTTGAGGCCCTTCCCTAAACTGCAAACCCCAGGATTCCATAGGAAGTTGCAAGTGGAATCATAGCACTATAACAGTCTTGTGTGGAAGCGTCTCCTGACTTACTCATCTATAATTAATTCATATTCATGATTGCTATGCATTCAATAGTGCAGGGAATACAGAGGGATCATAAAAGTCTTCCAGTCTTGACTTACCAGGCAGCAGCTGCTAGAATCATAGGCTCATAGAGCTGGAAGAGACCCCAAGGGCCGTTGAGTCCAATCCCATTCTGCCAGGCAGAAATATACCATCGAAGCGCTTCCTTTAACAGATGGCCATCCAGCCTCTGTTTAAAAACTTCCAAAGGAGGAGACTCCACCACACTCCCAAGCAGCAGCGTATTCCACTGTCAAACTGCTCTTACCATCAGGAATTCCCTCGTAATGTTGGAGGGGAATCTCTTTTCCTAAAGTTTGATGCCATTGCTCCACATCCTTGCCTCTGGAGCAGCAGAAAACAAATTTGCCTGGTGTCTCTATCTCATGATTTAAGTTCAGCTGCAGTTCCCAGAGATAAAGCCTCTGGCTCAGTTTTCCATGCTTCCCTTCCCTCTTTTTTTTTATCGCCTGTCTCGATGAAGACAGCTGGAAAACTCAAATGCTGATACCTTATTGTGGAATTGTGATTGGTTTGAATAAAGGCATTGCCAGTCAGATTTTTATTTATTTCAAAGGATTTTATTTTGTAGCTGAGAGAGCCAGTATTTTATAGCACGGTGTAGTGATTTGAGTGTTGAACTACGACGCGGAAGACTAGCGTTTGAATCCCTGCTTGGCCATGGAAAGCCACTGGGTGACCTTGGGCAACACACTCTCTCAGCCCCATAGGAAGGGAAAGGCAAACCCGCTCTGAAAAAATGTTGCCAAGAAGACCCCATGACAGGTTTGGCTTAGGATTGCCATAAATCTGAAACAACTTGGAGGCACAGAATAACGACAAGCTGAACAGCAGGAAGGTGAAGCTACGGTAATCTGTTGTTAATGTAGGAACAGCAGACAAGATTTATGAAAGAGAAAAAGGTTTATTGTGGAAGATGTTTTTGTGGAGTGGAGCATTGGATGCTATACCAATAGAATCTCGGAAGGGACCACAAAGATCATCTAGTCCAACCCCCTGCCATGCAGGAACACACAGCAAAGGCACTCCCGAGAGATGCCCATCCAACCACTTTTTAAAGACCTTCAAAGAAGGAGAGTTCCCCATCCTCTCAGGCAGCCTGTTCCATTGTCGAGCAGCTTTCTACAAATACACACACACACAAAGTTCTTCCTAATTGTTTAGCTGGAATCTCTTTTCCTATCATTTGAATCCCCTGGTTCATGTTTTAGTCTCTGAAGCAGCAGAGAACAAGCTGGCTCCATTGGCTACATGACATCAGGACAAGTCTTTCTTTATTACACGCACACACACACACACACACACACACACACACACACACACATACACACATTCCTTCCATAAATCATGGGGGCAAATAGCAATTATTCGCTGCCAATTAAATCCCTGCTGTTCAGAGTTCTCACTGAACTTGATTGCCCTTGAACTTTGCGTGGCGATGTCACCCACTGTAGCTCTTGCGCTCTGTGTCCGGATTCCTGTTGGTGTCTCCTTCATGTGTACATTTTTCTCCCGAGGAAGTGGATGGACATTTTGCCAGGTAAGGAACATCTCTGTTGCAGAGGCAGCTGTGCGCCTGTGGTGTCATTGTGTGTGCAGATCTGTACTGGTGTGTACATTGAGTTCTGCACCCAGTTGGCAAGTTGCCATTCAACACCAAGTTTGGGGAGCATGATCAATGAGCAACTCTGCATGCAGCAATTTACACTTCACAACCCTGAGGTAGGTTCCTGGCTTGTGTCAACCCATTTCTGCATTCGAGTGTTATAGCGTTATCATCCCACTTTCAACATCCTATGGATCCGGGGTTTGCAGGTTCGGGAGGGGCGGCCTGGCCCCTCCCGAACCTGCAAACCCCGGGATTCCATAGAATGTTGAAAGTGGGATGATAGCGCTATAACACTCGAGTGTGGAAATGGTGTCACTTTGGACCTCACTTTATGCTCCCCTCCCCTTGCCCTATCAATATGTATCTGCTAGGTGCGAGTAGGACGTTAAGTGTGTAGTGGAATCCACTCCACAAAAGCTTCTGCTGCAATAAGGCTGCTCATTTGTAAAATACTCTGCGACTATTTTTCCAAAGACGGCAGAGGCCTTTGATCCTCTTACCCAGAGAAGTGTAGAGAGAGGGATGTAGCTAAAGGGGTGGAGTGAGAAAAGATCTTGGCTCATGTTCCCAAGCCCCAAATCTCTTTGGTACGTACTGGACAAGAAGGGGAAGGTCTGTGTGAATTGGTGCCTCCCTGCGCTGCAGGGCATGGAGTAGTGGAGGCATCCAGCGTGATGACTTAAATTTCCAAGGCACGCTTAGGCCCATGTAGTAAACCCAGCACATTCATCTTTTGCTAAGATTCTGCACCATGCAAACAGAGGGAAATGCTCTGTACGTACATTTTTGTGTCTGTCCCAGTGTACATCTTTTTTGGGAAAGTCTGCAGGGAAATACCCCTAGCCCTCTGCACCCTGTTCAAAGCCCCCTCCCTTGCCAAACCTTGGGACAGGAAACTGCTGCTGCTTACTAGTGAGAGGAGGAAGAAATTCACCTCTTGACAAACCAGCTTGTCTCAGCTTGGTGTGTATGTGTTTTCAAATTTTATGGCAACTCCATGATTTTGACAGGGGTTTCTTACACAAGGAATGCTAAGAGGAGGTTTTGCCAGTTCCTTCCTCTAAAACATAGCCCACAGCGCCTGGGATTCGTTGGCAGTCTCCCATTCAAGTACTACCCAGGGCTGACCCTGCTTAGCTTCCAAGATCAGATGGGATTTTGCACCTATAGGGTATTTAGGGGAAGGAAATGGAACTTGCAGGGGTGTAGCTATGGTTTAGGGGTAAGGAGGGGTATTCTGCCTCCCCCCCCATCAAATTTTCTGTCAGTACTCACATTTCTAGCATTGTTGCAACTTAAAAACTTCAGTTGAGCGTTTGGAAATAATTTAGACGTGCAAAGAAAGGGATCAGGCACAGTGACTGAGGGAATGTGAACATGGCAAATAGAAGAGGTTTTCAGTGTCTCCCTTTCTGCAATGCTAGAAATTTGGGGAGTGAAGGAAAAATTCATTTGGAGGGGCAGAATTCTTAACTGGAGAGGCAATGCCCTCATCCCCCACCCCCCGTAGCTACACTCCTCTAAGGCGTGCCCACGTAGATGGATTGAACCCTCCTATGCCTTCTCCTTGGAGCTACATCAGTTGAATTCTTCCATCCCCACTGATAAGGAGCAGTAGTGGCCCTTCCAGGGGCTTGACTGGTGGCAGGGGGACAGTTTGAGACATTGTACAAAGGACTACAGAATAGCACCTTGCTTCGGTCCACAGACAGATGTGTACGTAACTCACACTCATGCACCCAGAGGTCACTAACTAGATTGAAAGTGATATTCTGAGGGTGGCCACCAACAATGGTGGGTGGATGACCAGTGTTCCGATTTTCAACTCAAGTACAGTGAGTAGGAAGGCCTCAGTACCCCCAAAACACCAGATCCCATCTGATCTTGAAAGCTAAGCAGGGTCAGCTCTGGTTGGTACTTGGATGGGAGACCGCCAATGTACTGTAGGCTCTATTTCAGAGGAAAAACTGGCAAAACCACCTCTGCGTATTTCTCGCCCAAGAAAACCCTTTGAAATTCTCCGTAAGTCAGCAGGCAACTTGAAAGCACGTACACATACGATAGCCTTAATAGCTTAAGAGGGACTGGATCCCACCTGATCGTGGAAGCCAGGCAGCTTCAGCCCTGGTCAGCACTTGGATGGTGGACTGGAAATGAATACCTGGAGCTGTAGGCTGCATTTCAGAGGAAGGAACTTGCGAAAGCACCTCTGAGCAGTCCTTGACTAAGAAAACTCTTTGAAATTCATGAGCTCTCCATACAGGCGGCAGACATCGAGGTGTGCATGTGTGCACATGCATACACACACACAGAGTGAGCATAAATGAAAGAAGGACTCTTTTCCACAGGCAGCTGCAGGAGGTATATAGATATATTCTAGGGCCTGTTTCCTAAGAAATGACAGTAATAGTCAATTTACATGTGCTTAACATTGAAAAAACAGTGCAGCCAGGTATTGATCAACATTGCTATTGTACAACAGCAGTCACAGGACACACAATGGACAATGTAAAAAAAAATTAAAATTAAACATAAAAAATAAGTAGAAAAAAATATATACGAAAGAAAAACATGAGACAGGAGAACAAATCTCCGTACGACAAAGATAAATACACAGAGAACAAGCCCCGATGGAACAGTTTGAATCCCAACTTTTGGGGTGATTCTTTTCCCATAATCTTTATTTACAAATATTTGCTCCCCTCTTTCCCACTTGGAAATGATGCTACAAAAATAACTGTGGGAGCCTGGGAGAGGATGCCTGAAATTCCAGCAGCAACAAGCCAGAGGGAAGCCCTTTTACACCAGCAACGCTGCAACAAAGTGGAGCAGCGTGGGAGCCCCAGAACACCCCACCGGGTTGTGCATTCTCTTTTGAACCCGATTTTCTTTTATGAAGATGACGATGACAAGTTTTAAAACAACCAAAAAGATTGTGTTTGTTTTATAAAAGATATTAAAAAAAAAAAGCTGAATTGGGGAAAAAACGGCGTACCAGCAAGTTCATCAAGTTTTCAGATTGCGTGGGACAATGGCTTTAAAAAGAAAAAGTGAAATGGAAATGTGAAAAGTGTTTTTAGATTTTCATTTTCTTTTAAAAAGCAATTCCAAATCCTTTCATGAACCCCATGGGGGAACTGCTCTCTCTTTTATTTTTTGCCATTAAAAAGGCCCCCCTGAAGACTACCATTTGACCTCCCTGAAGGGGGTCAGATGAGGTTGGATGAAAATGGAAAGGCACGGCCCAAAACTGCTGCAGCTGTGGATGCGTAACACAGCCACCGCCTACAACCAGCCTCAGGCTGAATCACAAAGAAAGAATTCACCAGTTTTCTTGTTGCCGTCTCTTTCTGAATCCTTCCTGACGCCCCCCCCCGCCAACCTTGTAGTTTGGAGGGTCCTGATTTTCTATGGACAAAGCGAGAAGAGCTTTAGGTGTTCCTATGAGTTGCATCAAAGACACCTTCGCCACAAAGGGTAGCGTTGTCGTCTGAGAGAGCCAAGATGGTGGACGCTCATGCTAGCCACTGAACGCAAACACTGGGGCTGGCAAGGTAATTTTAGGGGAGAAGCGATGTGTGGGAGGCACTTAACTCTGCCTCTGGAAATGCCTTGTCCCTTGTTTCCCTCTCTTCACCGATCAAACCACACAAATCC
Organism: Iguana delicatissima; assembly: GCA_948472985.1. NCBI lineage: Eukaryota > Metazoa > Chordata > Lepidosauria > Squamata > Iguanidae > Iguana > Iguana delicatissima. The sequence goes on from CAOKZL010000519.1 coordinate 368,246, forward strand.
AGTGGGATAAGGAGTAAGAAAGGGAAGATCTATAAGGAAGTTTGGTGAGATGCTCCTAGCTGTTGATGCCCCCTGTCCTTAAACACCCCATTATTTCAGCAAACAACGGCTGCCCATCTCATTCATCTCGTTCAGCCTTGCACACCCATGCCATTTGCACACAGACTTTGCATAGAGTGGTGCACTCTACCTGGCTTCACAAAGGGTTCATCTGGTTTACAAACTGGCTTGACAGCTCTTCCTTCTCCCCAAAGAACTGTAGATCTCTGAGCAGAGGCTGCAAAACTCCCAAACAGAGAATTTTACCCTCCTCTGCACTCTTTTCAAACTACAGGGCTCAGGATTCTCTGGAGGCGAAGACAGGACTGAGAACTGGGCATAAAACCCATGGAAGTTTATGCTGTTGGCAAGTCACAGTGGCCATGTTGGTGGAGAGATTCTGGAAGATGTAGAGTTATGCCTAAAGGGTAACTTTTTAGAACTCTGCACCATAGATAAGCAGAATCACTGACAGTGAACTGAGATCATTTCTGGAGAGGCCAGAAGTACTTTGGAAGAAGTCAGGGTGGCAATGTTACCAATATGGATAATGTTGAAAGGGGTTTGCCTGCCCTCCTGTTGGAAGAACAATGGATGCTTCCTACTTCCATTTTTTGTATTCTGCTTAAGCTAGCTTCCAGCATCTTGGTGTGGTTTTCATGGGAAAACTGTCCCTGTGCCGTAGTGCTGTTAGTCACAGGGGAAATCTCATGGACTCCACAGAAAATGTGGCAAATCATCATTCCAGAGTTACCAGTTCAGGGGTGGGGCCAGGATACGACTGGAGTTATCTGTCTGGTGATTTAGCCATTCACCTATGCCAAAAGTGTGGGGCCTTGCCGCACTGGTAATTTTAGGAGCTGGCCTCCAAGAAAAGAGTGTGGCTGCACAGAAGTTTGCTTCCTGTTTGAACAGCTCCCTCTCTCTATTCATCTGCCTTAAGAGAGCATTTAATGAATCGAGAGTTTGCTCCTTTAAGCCCTTCCTGCTTACAGGAAATCGGAGACAACGGCCGCTGTGTTCTTGCTGACGGGGCGAAACGGAAAAGAATGGACAGGAACTCTCCAGGGGAAATTTGTGGGTGGGCATGTCAACATCTGGAATGCTTGGGAAGAACACACAGCCAAGTTTGGAATGGAGAGGACCAGAGGGCATCGCTGCGGTTCTTCACACATGTTCTGGCCACGCAGGAGACGTCCGTTTTCTAGATGGGCACTGCTTGGCCACGGACCTACACAAACATATTGGATGCTGCCGTACGGTGCATTTCCAGCCACATACCTTTGGGACAAGATGTCAGCAGTGGCAGAGATCATCTCGGCATCAGAAAACCTTCACCAAGACCTTTGTCTGCAGGAATGCACCAGCAAACATATCCGGTGGCCACAACTGTAGCACTGGGGGATATGCATTGTATTTATGTGTGAGTCAGTATGCAGGAAAGGGAAAAATCAGAGGAAAAACCTATCATAAAAACCTCAGGGTCACTTGTGGAATGCTGATTTTCTTCCTCTCATTGGAAAGCCATCTCCACTTTAGCAAAGACTAAGGTGGTGAGGAGGTTGTGTTTATGTGTGTGTGTGTGTGTGTAATGCAAACCAGCTTGTCTTGAAAGGGATGTCAATGAATAGAGATGGTCAGAAGATTTCCACCTCCTTGCCAATCCATATTTCCTGGGGTTAACACCTAAGGCCATGGGAGTAGTAACAAAAATAATAGTATTTTTTTTTAAAATGAAAGTAATAACTTATGAAAAGAACCCACGAGACCTGGCTCACAGGGCTTGATGTTCAGGGTTCAGTTTCCAAAGGGAGACTCTCTCTAGTTAGACCGGGGAATCCCACAGGGATAGAGATGATACATTTTTAAGAGGAATGTTTCATTCTTGGCAGGGAGCAAATCTACCTGAGTGGGGAACCCAGATGGGACGGTGGAGTCCTTTTCTTGCGATTCGTTTAACCAAAGCCATGAAAAATGGCACAGGAGGTCAGGGTGAGGAGGCAAGAAGGGAAGAGCGGCTTGAAGAAAGGATGGCAGTGCTGAATTCCCCTCAATGAACCCTCCCTAATTTTATCCTCCTCCTTGAGGAAGACACCCCCAGTTCCTGGGCTGGACAGTTCCAGTAGGCTGCTCAGCCTCTCCTCCCATTGCTTGTCCTGCTGCGCTGCAGCCTCCCACCAGAAGGGGGAGCCTCTTGTAACGGAGGCAACTAGATGGGAAGGAACTGGGAGGCGTGCTCCAGAAGCCCCGTCTTGCATAAGCAGTGCCCACGCCCTTTCAAGTCGAAGGGTCTGTGTCAAGCGCCAGTCCGTTGGTCCATCCTTCCAGAAGGTGTCATCACCCGGTCCCTGCTCACATGGGCGGTACGATGAGACCCGACAGGGCTGGAAAACAAAGAGGAGACAGGTCACGTTCTGGGGAGGCGGCAGGAGGAAGGGTTGGTTCAGTGCTACGTCACGTCACAAATACCGTAGGGATGTAAAGAACATTCACAAATTTTCTTGCCCTTAAAGAGAAAGGCTATCTAGATATGGCAAGGCAGCCCACTGAAAAACCGGTCAGCCAATGAGATTTTATTTCTATTGCATTTGCGGATTTTTGCGAAAATTTCGTTTGCTCAAAGGACACTTGTAGTTCTCTCTCCACATTTGCAAGGTTTGACCTTTGCAAATTTGGTTATTTGAGAGGTGCCCGCTTGCTGCCCCCCCACTCTTCCTCTGCCATTCCCTGGCCTTTTGACCAGGTGTGCTGCCTTCCTTCTCTGCAGCTCAGCAAAAGGCAAGCAAATGGGAGAGGGAAACATTCAGGTACATGCAAGCCCTTCCCCCTCCATTTTCCAGCCTGTTGCCCACATGCTCAGAATGAAGGAAGGGCGCATGGGCAATGGAAATGTGAACAGAGCGGGGGAGTGTTTTTCCCCCATTTGCTTGCCTCCCGCCTGTGCAGACAGAAAGGAAGTGGGATGTGCAAGTGATGGGCTGGCAAACTGAGTGGTGTGTTTGTGTTTTCCCTTTCATTTGCTTGCCTGTTGCCCATGCAGGCAGAAAAAAAGCTAGGGTGCGTGGGTAACATGCAGGAGAGCGGAGGAGGAGCCCTGGGAGGGAATGGGAGGGAGAGAGCTGATGTGGGTGGGGGAAAATTATTTGCATTTTTTGACTTTCAGAAGGGGTCTGCACCCCAAACCTTTGCAAAAGTTAAGGGGCCACTGTACTTTTTTTTTTTTTTTTGCACAAAAGTGTTTTAGCAGTGGCTAAGATGCTTCATCACACCTACTTTGCCTAAGGCCACTTCCGCACTAGACTGCTATAGTGCTATTATTCCACTTTCAACATCCTATGGAATCCTGGGGTTTGCAGTTTAGGGAGGGGCCTTTGAGCATGGCCTTTGAGGCCGCTCCCTAAACTGCAAACTTTAGGATTCCATAGGTTGTTGAAAGTATAATAATAGCTCTGTAACAGTCTAGTGCAGAAATGGCCTAAATTTGCACATATGTAATTAAGCGATGGTTTTGTTACTCCAGCCTTCTGATGACTACTGATGTTGTTCAGCCAAGGGTGTATCTGCCCATGGGTCTGATTCCTGTTCCCTTGTCCCATGGAGAATAACGCACGGGGGTGGTTTCTGCAATTCCAAGGAATCAAATAGGATGCTCAGGGAACCAACAAAGAGTTAGAGACATCCAAAAATGCTCAACTGCATGGCTGGAATCCTGAACGACTGGTTCCAACTGGATCAAATCCACGCAATCAGTTCTTCTCTCTAATTGAAGATTTTTTTTTTTTTAAAGAATAGAATAGGTTTATGGACTTTTGGAGCAGTAAGAAATCTAATGACACAATAAGTTGTGGCTACGGACACTAGTAATTCTGGCAGGATTACTTAGTTTGATCTGTTATGGAGGAATAATGTATATTTTTTTCTTTCTTTCATTATAGTTTTGCTTGGAGATGGTCAGAGCCCTTTTATGTTTTTGTAGATTATTGTTCGTTGTTTTAGTTAGTGTTCAATGTTTTAGTCTAGTGCGCTAATATAGTGTTCTAGTTTTAGTTTTTTTCTTTATTTGAATATATATTTCTTTGATTGTGTCTGCAATTTTAACTGTGAATTAGAATGTTTGTTTGATTTAAAACTAACAAATAGAGAATCTAAAAAAAAAATCCTTCTGGAGGACCTGAAATTCCAGAAATTCTTCTGGATGACTAAGATTGTATCTGGGCCAAACTAACAGAGTGTAGATATTGGCAGAAACCCTACATTGGGTGTGTAGACTTTTAATATGCTTGTATAGTTACACAGATATTCCTGCATACCGGTGCTACTCAGAAGTGGTGGTCTATGGACCAGTATTAAGCTACAAGCTTTAGACCATGGTAGGTTTCCAAAGAAAGAAAGAAAGAACAAAAGACAGCAAGAGTTGCTCAAATATGCTTAAAAAAAATTCAGAAAAAGTGAGAAAAAAAGGTTAAAAAAGAGTTGTAGCCAGAAAAGGTTGTAGCCAAATTGCGGTCCCTGGTGCATTGAGAGAAAAAACTCTGCTGGTCTAGCACATCAAACACGTTAGCCATGCTATACAAGTTGATTATCCCTTATCCAAAATGCTTGTCACCAGAAGTATTTTGGATTTTTTTTTCCAGATTTTGGAATACCTGCATTTGCATATATGTATATCATGAGATAGCTTGAAGATGGGACCTAAATCTTAACACAAAATTCATCTATGTTTCACATACACTTTACGCACATAACCTGAAAGTAATTTTATACAATATTTTTTAATAATTTTGTGCACGGAACAAAATTTGTATACACTGAACAGTCAGAAAGCAAAGGTGTCACTATCTCAACCACTCATGTGGACAATTTTTGCACACAATGTCTTGCATTTGGGGACTGCTTTGCAAAAATGTTCTTGCACAGCACACAAGCCAGAATCCTATTGGTATCCTACATACATGTGGATTCCCTTACATATGAGATTGTATGATTTTTGGCCACTGCAAAATGGTCCTATTCAATGCATAATCAAAATTCCACATGTATAACCATTTTTGCGTGCCGATGTGCATTCTTCGGCAGTGCTAACTCTTTGTTGTTGCTTTTAGTGTACGACTGGGATTGCAGAAAGAGCCACTGTGCGTTATTCCCCATTAAACAAGGGGACAAGATGCAAGCAGGCTGACAGATAAATCATCACTTGCACAAAATTGATATTCAGCAGAAGAATGATACAGGTTGAGCATCCCTTATCCGGAAATCCAAAATCCTCCAGAATCCAAAATGGTTCCACCCTGACACATAGCCAGCTCTCGTGAGGTCTTGCTAAACTGGTAGCTGCAGAGATTGGAAGAGTTTCTTTGGGGGGCTACCACTCCAGGAAATACATCTAAGCAGGCCTACCACTCTAGGGAGAAAGATAAACGACGAGAGTACTTGCAAGGTTATTGTTAAGGAGTCATGACTGTTTGTAGCAAGAGGAGCAGAGAAAAGAGAAGGCAGACAGAGCAAGGTGGGAGCAAGAGGCAGGAAAACGAGAGAAGGAACATACTGTGATTAGGAATAAGCCAGGCCCTGGAGTGACCGAGGTGGCGCGTGAAACTTGTCTGCTGAATCTTCAAAGGTTTGGTCTGGTTGGCAGGACCAAGCAAAGAGAGGCGCAGGACAAGGAAGGAAGGAGAGAGAGAGAAAAAACAGAGGGAAAAGCAAGAGTAAGCAAGAAAACGGGGACAGGAAAAAATGACAAAGGCAGTTAAGAGACAGCAAAAGATGCAATCAAGAAAACACTGGAAATAAGTAGGCTGAGTCCAAGAGCAGCTGCTGGCTTCCATGTCAGTGGGGTGGTGAATCCATTCCAGATTTTAATATGAATGCCATAGGAGCTATCTTAGGGGCAGAATCTGTTGTGGTGGTAGGGTTCAGCACCTTACGTAGTTCCCTTAAAATTCAAACTAAAATCCAGAGTGGATTTACTACCCTGGACACAGGCGCCCAGTCACCACGGGCCAAGTCCCTCATGGAGGAAAGAGACAATCCAGGTGATTCCTCATAGGTGTAGGATAAGACTCGGCAACCATACCCTCCTGTCTGTGGATTGCAACTCCCATTGTCCCTCACCATTGCCTATTCTGGCTAGACCTGATGGGAGTTGCAATCATCTGGAGTGCCAACACTGACCAACTTTGGTATAGGCCATGTGGGGCCAGGTAGTGCCTTTCTCTTGCCCCACTCTGTTTAATATCAGTGTCAGCTGGTGCTGCCTATGTCAGTGGGGCAAAGAATCTGCTCCGGGTTCCAGTCCAAATTTTAAAGGAGCTCTTCAAGGTTCTGAACACTGGGTTCAGCACTTTCCATTTGGATTAAAACTTGGGACACAGGTTCAGATCAAAACCCAGAGCAGATTCATCAACCTACTGACATAGTTGCCACCAGCTCCCACCATTCATTGGAACTCGCTTTCTCTTGGGAGAGCAGTTCGGATTGGGGCTAACGGATTCTCCATTTACTTGAAACTTGAAAGATTTCCTCCTACCACGCAATGGGAGACAGTAGATTTGGTGCAGCGATGGGGGACAGACTCATACAGACAGGAACGGCTGATGAGAAAATGGCAGCATGGTCTAGGAAAGCTGAGTGGGAAAAGATGAAAAAGCAAAAAATGCTCCCAGGCGGAGAACAGCAACTTCCAGCATCCACTCTGGGAAACAGTGCCATGTGAAAAACAGGAGCACCTGAGTGGACTTGGAAAAATTACCTTTTTGGACGGCAATTCCCAGATCCCCAAACCAGTGTGACCATGCTGGCTAAGAGATTGTCCAAAAATATAAATTTTACAGGCTCTGGCGTCTTGTGGCCTAAGTCAGCTTTTTCTGACACCAAAGATAGTGCCCTGAGCAGGCGCGTGGGTGCTAGCCATCAGCCCAGACAATATGCCAGTCCTCACTGAGATGGTCAAATTGAACCTGAGCTGTACCTCCTCAGCAAGGTGAAGCATTCAGCAGCGCAAGACCCCACACAAAGCACAGGACTGCCGAGACATGGCTTAACCATTGCGGAAAGAACGAGACCACTTTTAATTAGCAACGTATCTGTGTGATCTACTCGGAGAAAGGTCAATCTCTGAAAATAACTGGGGAACACCAATGCACAATTTGTGGTCCATGGCCACATTTGGCCCTCAGGGCAAGTGTGTGGCCCCCTCTAGCTCCTCCATGCCTCATGATCACTGCTGGAACTGAGTTGGTGGAGATCCTCTTGGATCATGGTGAGGAGAGGAGCAAGAAGAACCAGCTTAAGTCCTGAATCCGCCTGCTAGCCCTGATTAGAACAGATCCACTGAATCCACAGAATATATGTTAAGTGTTGACTTAACCAAGTTACTATTAATTCAGTAGGTCTATTCCAGTTGAGGATTAACGCTAGGATTTTGGCTTAAGCATTTCCCAGTGAAATCAGCTGAGATCACTGCTTTGGCACTGCCAATAATGCTCCAGATGTTTTCCCTGAAGAGGAACCTCCAGATGTGGGGACAAAAATGGCATGTTTCTAGCCACTCCCAAAACAATAGGTTGGGAAATTCAAGAAGCCCATCATTTTCTCCCATTAGTCAGATGGACTTTTTGACTCCAATGAACCATCCAAAAGACAATCCTAGCCAAAGGCCATCAGACTCTCCACCTTGGCCAAAAGGACTGAGAGAGGCTTTGAACACTCCAACATCTCTCCCATGGAAAGGTAACTGGGATTAACTCTGGATTCCCCACTGCATGGAAACCCCATGGGTCTATTTCAAAATCGAGGGCCCTTTTCGCATGGCGCTTTTAAAGCGTATTAAGCACGCTCCCTCCCCCCTTCACAAGCCGCCGTACCGCATGACGTTCTGGCGAACCAGGTGCTATCACAGCCATGGATAGTGCTGATAGCGCGTTTTCTTATTTTCGCCACCTCCCTTTCACGCATCGGTTGCGCGATCAGAGGACCTGCGGAGCCATCGTCCGGTGTGCTTCCGGGAAGGACTTGGGAATGGCCAGGGTGTGGGCAGTCCCTGCTGCCTGTCCCTCACGTCACAGCTCCCGGGGACGCTCCACCCAGCAGCAGGCTGGCCACTGCCCCCATCGCAGCACGGAACACTGCATGATCCGTCGCCGCGAGAGGCCACCCCGGGGCTGTGTCGCCACTCACACTCGAGATGACAGCAGCCCCCGGGGTCCGGTCGATGTGTTTTTTCCCCCAAACCTGGTGCTATCGTTAGCACGTTAGCATGTTACCAACATAGTATGAAACAACCTCTTGGCAGGATCTATCAAGCTAACGTTAGCATGATAGGGAGAAAAAAAATTAAAAAAAGAAAACCCACTGACCAATCAGGGCCGGTGGAGCGGGGACAGGGTGGGACCTGGGCGTGGCCCAGGACACCGACATGCGGAAGGGGCACCGGGTGGGGACCGGTGCTCTCTCGCAAATGCTCTGCTGGGTGCGGAGTGCAACGGGCTCTCTTGCGATGTTTGTAATAGCATGAGGGCTCTAGTTCATCGTGCTATCGAGCTACGGTGCGAAAAGGGCCGAGGTCTCTTTCATACTATACGATTACAGCACTCCTCAAACTTACAGATCTCAGGAGTCTGTGGAAATCAGCCAGGAGGTATCAGACTGCCACAGCAGCATTCTTCTGACTTCTGAGATTTGTAGTTTTGGGAAGCAATAGCGGTCTCTGGCAGAGAATCCTAAATACTTCATAAAACTACAAATCCTGGGATTCCATGGGAATTACAAGTCTCTTTCACACCACACAATGACATCACTTTAATGCCACTTTTTACTGTCCTAGCTCTAGCCAAGGGAACCCTGGGATCTGTAGCTTCGTATAGGTCTCAGGATTCTCTGTCAGAGAGCCTAAGTGTCACACCAAACTACGAATTCCAGGAATGTGTAGGAAGGAGCCATGCCAGTTAGAGTGGCACCAAACTGCTATTAATTGTGCAGTGTGAAACAGACTTCATTTAAAGTGGCATCAAACTTCTACAACCGCATAGTGTGAAAAAGGGCAGATCACAAGATGGTGGCCATTGCCCTAAGCCACCAATTTTGTCTAGAGGAAGTACGGCAGCTTAATCCCACCCACACACCCCCATTCGCACAAGTGGAACGAGGTCTCCCCTTCTCCTAATGTGGTACCCGCCGCCCAGTTCTCGGCCCACACAATTGGCTGCGACGGCTGGAGGAGGAGGGACCAACTCACCCTGAAGACTGTTCCCATTGGCGCTGGTGCAGGTTGGGGGTGGGGACGCTTGCGGCCGTACCACGGGAGCGAAGGCGCTTTTCTGCTTGACGGCGGAGATCATGTTGACTGGGGAGAAGGAGAAGACGCCAGCTGGCGTGGATGAGCTGGCGATGGATGAGGCTCCAAGGGGCGGACTGGACGGCATGACTGCCAAGAAGAAGGGCAGGAATTAGTTGCGAGGGGGATTCTGGCAAAGATGGGCACAGATCAGATTTTTATTCTCACCTTCCACCCCCATGTGATGCAACCTGGCTTCCCTCGTAGGGTTATTGTCAACTGTCATTGCTAAAATAGCGCATGTGCAGTACACAGTACACACAAAGAGCCCAGGTGGCGCAGTGGTTAAATGCCGGGACTGCAGCCACAACATTGTGAGTTCAAGCCTGCCGGGCTCCAGGTTGACTCAGCCTTCCATCCTTCCGCAGGTCAGTAAAATGAATACTCAGTTTGTTGAGGGCAATTAGCTAAACATGTTGTAAACCACTTAGGGAGTGCTTTGCACCGATAAGCGGTATAGAAATATAACTGCTATTGCTATAATACTGAAAGGCTCAAATGCTGTCATTCAGAGCCTAGGAAAGTTACTTCTTTCAGACAACGTTTCCAGAAGCCCTCCAGCCACTAAGGTCATGCTGACCGAGGGGTTCTGAGAGTTGTCGTAACCCCCAAAGTAACTTTTTACCCAGACCCTGGAGAAGATGGATAGAATCCAAATTAAGGAGTTGGGCGTGGAAGAAAAGTTTAAATTTGCCCCACACACTTAGGTCCTCTGGGGGACATTTACTCCAGTCAGCCGAGGCTAGGAGTCCTGGTGGCGCAGTGGTTAAATGCCAGTACTGCAACCACAAGGTTGTGAGTTCGATCCTGCCAGGCTCCAAGGTTGACTCAGCCTTCCGTCCTTTCGTAAGTCAGTAAAATGAGTACCCAGCTTGTTGGGGGCAATTAGCTAAAAATACATTGTAAACCGCTTAAATAACACTTAGTTGATAGGCGGTATAGAAATAAATGCTATTGCTATTGCTAGGTTGGCAACGGTCGCTCAGCCACCCCCAAACTGTGGAATGACCTGCCAGAAGAGATGAAACCGCTGAATATGCTTTCTGAATTTGAGGCAGCATTAAAGACCAGACTCTTCCAGCAGGCCTACCCAGATGATTTTTAAATTATGGATTTTAAATGATGAATTTTAAAGTATGGCCTGATTGTTGGAAGGAATCAATACAAGATGGCGGTCCATGCTGGTGTCCCTTTACGAGAGCCACAGAAACTCACTGGCATAGGGGGAGTTGGCCGTGGAGCCGTTGAGAAAACTGGGGGAACCGGGGACCCCGAGGCTGGTCATGGCGGCCCCCGCATAGCCATTCATGCTAGAAGTGATGCTGTTGTAGCTGCTCTGCTGAGGGGTGGAGCTGGGAACATAACCTCGCGGTGAGACGCTGCTCGTGTTGCGTGTGTATCCTGAAAAAAGAAGTGAGGTGGCGAGAAAGATTCTGACTTCTGCTGAGAAGAAAGGCAAGACGCTTTCAGAAGGAGCAGAGAGATCCACTGATGGCTGCTGGGCCAGGACAGTACATGGAATTTCCATATTGTGAAGCAATCTATCTTAGAATATCAGATGGTGAGCAAAAACCATGGGGAAGGGGGCTGTTGCATTCAGATCTGGCTAAATGGGATGAAACAGGATGATAAATTGGTCCACTTATGCTCAGCCAGATCCCTCTCCTTCTGTGTTGAACTATAAGTCCCGTTACCCTGACTAGGGGATGGTGAGACTTGTAGTAGAACTATTGGAGAAAGTTGGACTGGTACATGGGCCCTTCCTTGGTCTAATTCAGGGTATCATTATTATAGTATACGTGTTTATTTCCCACATTTCCTCCAGTTTTTTTGGAACTCAAGGTGGCTTACGAAAGTTAAAAGAGATAGAGCTAAAAATTTACATCATACAAAAAGTAAAATAAAATTAAATAATCAATGAAATTAAAACTAGTTAAAAGCAGAACAGTAACAAGAAAGGCAACACAGATAAATAATATAGCATGAATCCCCCTTTCCACCTTATGAAGTCAGTTTTCAAAGATACGCCAAAACAAAACGGTCTTCACTTGCCTATGAAAGGACAGTAAGGAGGGTGCCTGTCTAACCCCTCTAGGAAGGGAGTTCCAGAGCCTGGGAGCAGCCACCGAAAAGGCCCTGTCTTCCATGTTCCCAATAGATATACCTGTGAGGGTAGTGGGACAGAGAGAAGGGTCTCCCCAGAAGATTTCAAGACATGAGAAACCTCATACAGGGAGATACAGTCCTTCAGATAACCTAGAGGGTAACAGCTTTTACAGACTAGTAGCGTAAAAAAGAGAGCCTGTGCATTTCCCTCCTACCTTGCTCTGAGCCCTGAGCAGATTCACTGAGGTTGACAGCCAGCTGGCTCCCAAAGGAGTTGACACTCATCATCCCCGAGTGGGCATGGTTCCCAGCCAGGGAAGTCAGCTGGTTGGAGTTGCGTGGGACACTGTACAAAGCCTCGGCAATGTCTGCTGCTCGTTTCAGGATTATGTCCTGAGGAGGCAAAAGAGAACAACCAGATATAACCATATGTAGAATCACAGAATTCTAGAGCTGAAAGAGACCCTCAAGGGCCATCCAGTCCACCCCCTTCTGCCAGGCAGGAATACACCATCAAAGCACTCGCAACAGATGGCCATCCAGACTCTGCTTAAAAACTTCCAAAGAAGAAGACTCCACCACACTCCCCAGTAGCAGCATATTCCACTGTTGAACTGCTCTTACCACCAGGAATTTCTTCCTAATGTTTAGGCAAGATCTAAGTATTATGTATGCATTTTAAAAATCACCTCCGTTGGCTCTGATTTTCCATCAGTGGAACTTTTGGGTGGTGCTCAGTTTCTTTGTTAAAATATTTTTGCCCACTCTACATCAAAAAGTTTTAGTAAAACTAAAACAAAAGTTGAAACAGTAAAGAACTGGCAGGATACGCTGTCTATATGGTACTCCAGTGATCCATTGGGCTGTTGCATTTTGCCCTAGCTGCAGCTTCCAAGGCCGTTTCCGCACTGGACTGTTATAGCGCTATTATTCCACTTGCAACATCCTATGGAATCCTGGGCTGGCGGGACCCTCCCTAAACTGCAAACCCCAGGATTCCATAGGATGTTGCAAGTGGAATAATAGCGCTATAACAGTCCAGTGTGGAAATGGCCCAAGTCTTTTTCAAGGGCAGCCCCACATACAGTGCATTACAGTAGTCTAATCAGGATATTACTAGTGCATGGACTACTGTTAACTCTGTTGAAACTGGTGCCAAGCACTCTTGCTTCAGGAATAGGGTGCCCCATGAGGAGCAGCTTAGGGAGCTGGGGATGTTCAGCCTGCAGAAGAGAAGGTTAAGAAGGGACATGATAGCCATGTTTAAATATTTGAAAGGATGTCATATGGAGGTTGGAGGAAGCCTGTTTTCTGTTGCTCCAGAGACTAGGATCTATCATGGGGTTTTCTGGGGCTGAGAGTGTGTGATATGCCCAAGGTCACCCACTGGGTTTCCATGGCTGAGCAGGGAAATGAACCCTGGTCTCCAAGAATCCCAGAGCTGGGAAAGACCCCCAAGGGCCATCTAGTCCAACCCCCTTCTGCCATGCAGGAAGACCCCATCATAGCACTCGCAACAGATGGCCATCCGGCCTCTGTCCAATGTTCAAGACAGTCACAATGCTGGCTTCTGGTGACATGATAGTCATGTTGCTATATTTGAAAGGATGCCATATGGAAGACTGGACATGCAAGGAGCAATGGATTCAAACTACAGGAAAAGAGATTCCACCAAAACATTAGGAAGAACTTCCTTCCTGATGGTAAGAGCAGTTCGACAGTGGAAAACACTGCTGCTTTAGAGTGTGGTGGAGTCTCTTTCTTTGGAGGTTTTTAAACAGAGGCTGGATGGCCATTTGTCAAAGGGAGTGCTTTGATGGCGTCTTCCGGCACGGCAGAATGGGGCTGGACTAGATGGCTCTTGGGGTCTCTTCCAACTCTGGGGTCCTATGATTCTGTGTTCTTATGAAAGGAAGCAGAAAGCTGGGCACCCTGTTCTGTCATTTGGCATCCATAAACAGGGAAGATTTATGCCCTAGGAAGGAAGAGCCGGGCAGAACAGGACTGGAACAAGGGAAACAAAGGCCCAAGGAGAGCCAAACGCCTCCCACGGCATGTCTTGACCCGACGCCTCTTCAAGAACCGCAGCAATATCCGTCCAGGTGGTGCTAACCGCTACTGAGCTGTGAAAACACCGGCTGGCCCCACTTACGGGGGTGCTGAAAAGATGGGGCCAGTTTGTAAGTCCGTTACTTAACGGCACTGGAATTCCTAATGATGAACAGATGTAGGCTTTGGAGCCAACTCCGTGCATGGTCCCAGCCAGCTCAGTGCAAGGTTGCGGGAAAACAGGGGGAGGGGAGTGAGCCAGGTCCAAGAGATGGAAATAATTACTGGCACGGTGCTTACAAGGACATAAAATGCTCCGGATGAATCAGGGACCCTGGATCTGCGTGCCGAGAAATATCCCCTTTCCTCCGAGCCAAATGCTGCAACTGTGAGGCAAACTACCCGTGTCTGTGTGTGCATCTGTCACCAACGGTAGAGGACCTGGCTTTTGGACTTCTGTGTACATAGCATGGGGTCACAATACATGAGTAATGGGGCTTAGCATTTATACTTCACTTTACACTCATGTGAAAGCGTGTCCTAGGGATTATGGCAGTAATCCTTGCAGCAAGGGTGGGGAAATTCAGCCCGTGGGCCACATCCAGTTTTGGAAGAGTTCTTGAGAACCACATTGTAGTGATGGGTGGGCTCAAAAGCAAAAGAGGAAGGGCCCAAAATACCAGCATATATTTCAGCTTGAAGCTCTGATTGTAAGAAATCAAGCCTCTTTAAGACTGGATGCAAGGAACCCTTGGAAAAGCTATGAAGCCACCAAACTGGAAAAGCCATAATGAGAAATACCAAACGGGGGTAAAAAAAAGGCCCACATAAAAGCTGGGAAACCATTGTAACTAAGGGAAAAAAGAGTGTGGCCTTCTGGGAAACTCCAGTGGGCCCAACTGGGGCCCTAAAAAAAGGCAGGTGTGGCCCCTGGTTCTGAGGTTCCTCTCCTCTGCCTCACAATGACCCTCTGAAGTAGAATAGAATTGAATAAAGCTTCCAAGGCCAGCTAGAGAACAGAAGGGAGGAAAGAAATAGTAAAGGTCTTTGTATTGAAGCTATTCTAAAGTAACTGCCATGCATAAGCTATTGTTACTGGACTGTTACTGGACTGTTATGGTGCTATTATTCCACTTTCAACATCCTATGGAATCCTTTGAGGCCGCTCTCCAAACTGGAACCCCAGGATTCCATAGGAGGTTGAAAGTGGAATAATAGCACCATAACAGTCCAGTGCAGAAATGGCCATAGAGTTGGAAGGAGCCTCTTGGGCCAATGGATCCCACTCCCAGCTCAATGCAGGATCTCCAGCTAAAGCATTTCCGGCCTCTTTTTTAAGATGTCGAGAGAAGGAGACCCCACCACCTCTCTTGGCAATTGGTTCCATAGCTGAACCACTCTTACTGACAAGAAGTTGTTCTAGGGTTCAGATGAAATCTACTCCCCTGTAACTTAGAACCCTTAGAAGTCCTGGAAACCATCAAGCCTTATGAGGAGTGGCTTAGGGAACTGAGTCTGTTTAGCCTGGAGAAGAGAAGATTAAGAGGCAACGTGATAGCTGTCTTTAACTATTTGAAGGGATGTCCTATGGAGGATGGAGCAAGCCTATTTTCTGCTGCTCCAGAAACTAGGACACAGAGCAATGGCTTCAAACTACAGGAGAAGAGATTCCACCCCCTGCCATGCAGGAATATGCACTCCGAGCAGCCCCAGCAAATTGCCATTCAGCCTGTTTAAAAACCTCAAAAGGAGGAGACTCCACCACACTCTGAGGCAGCATACTCCACTGTCAAACGGCTCTTACCATCAGGAGGTTCTTCCTCATGGTTAGATGGAATCTCTTTAATGTGACTCTCCTGCTCATTGTCCTAGTTTACGGAACAGCAGAAAACAAGCTTGCTCCATCTTCAACATGACATCCCACCTCTTCACCTTCTTTTCATCAGGCTAAACATACCTAGCTCCCTAAGCCACTCCTCACAGGGCTTCATGGTTTTCAGACCCTTCACCATTGCAGTTGCCCTTCTCTGGACTTGCTCCAGCTTGTCAATATCCTTCTTGAATTGTGGTACCCTATCATGTCATCCCTCAGTCTTCTCTTCACCAAGAAGAACGAACCTAACTTCTTCAGCTTGGTGCAATTGGTGGAACAATGTGGCCCACATGTTGTTTGCCCAGGCTGTTTTTGAGGCCCCTATTGACCCTTCGTGTTTACCTTTGTTTCGGGAAGGGGGTAAAAAAAAATGGGGATTGCTGTTCCTGAAAGCAATGGAAACATCTGCACAGGTTTGTTGTGGTCCTCAGTGGGGTCCGTGCTGGAGGGCAGGATTTACTGGGACTGCCCTTGCCTGTTGTCAGGGTGTTGGAGTGTAACTGGGGCAATGTTGGAATGCAGTGACCCCCCCTTTAGCCAGCTGTAGGTTTTAGTCCGAGCCCTAAAGGAGATACACCCCAAACAGATTCAGCACCACGGACAGCTCAATGGGAGTCACCAGCTTCTGAGGGACAGAGGTAATTTACCTGGTTACTGTGTGGCATCCCGTACAATGCTTCCACCAGGTCAGCCGCCCTTTTGAGTAGCACTTCCTGGAATGAGAGAAAGGTAACATGGGTAGCCATGATTTTTCCAGCTTCATGGAATCACAATTCATGGAATTGTTCTTTACAACCATCCTCTGAATACTAACCCCAAACTCCTGGCCTCTCACCGGGCCCCCTGCCAGGTACCTTGGCATTCCTCTTCCTTGCCACACAAATATAATGCCCATGTGCCACTGGTTTGGTCCCATGGATGGAGATGCCCTGAAGAACAGGCTGTACTTTCCAGTGCACTCTATGTGGGGTTGCCTTTGGAAACTGTTCAGAAACTTCAGTGGGTTCGAAATGCTGCAGCCAGAATGCTGACTGGGGCCAGTTATGGGGAACATTAAGCTCCCTTATTAAGTTTCACAGGCTGCCAATTTGTTTCCAGACACAATTCCAAGGGCTAGTCATGACCTATAAAGCCATGCCCAGTTCTAGCATTGAAGTGCACCTTGAAAGACCAAAATGCCCATGGTTCTTTGGGCAAAGGGCAGTGGCCTGTGGAATCTATTCCAAAGTAGCATAAAGCATATTAATAGGCACAGATGCATCCAATGTGGAAGCAATATTGATAACAGCTGCTTGTGCTGCATTTCTGGCTCCCGAGAAACCTCCCTGCTCCAATCACTTCTGCATCCTCTATAAACCACCTAGGAAGGTCATTAAACTTATGACACAAAAGGACAGATACACCATAGCTAACGAAGCAGGTGCATTCCTGGACATTACAGTACTTCTCTAACAGAAAATTTGGCTTCGGAAGCAGAAATAACATGAAAAGAATAGGGAGAGGTTCTTGAACTTTTGTGCCTTTAGGTCCTTCCTGAATTATGGTGACCCTAAAGTGAATCTATCACAGGATTTTCTTGGTAAGAATTGTTTTGAGGGGCTTTGCCTTTGCCTTACTCTGAGGCTGAGGGAGTGTGACTTGCCCAAAGTCACCCAGTGGGTTTACATGGCCAGGTGGGGATTAGAACCCTGCTGTCCAGAGTTGTGGTCCAACACTCAAACCAGAGAGAGGTTCTGCACTATAAGGAAAGAAGAGCTGTTCAACAGGTTTCAGCATTTTTTTAAAATTTAACCATATGAATCTCTGAAAGAATCAGGACAAGATGCCCTTGAAGAAGTAAAGAAAAACATTTTGTCAGCAATGTGATGTGGCAGCAAAAAAAGCCAATGCGATTCTGGGCTGCATCAATAGAAGTATAGTCTCTAGGTCAAAGGAAGTGACGGTACTACTACTGTCTGATTCTATGACACCGAACCTCTGTCCGAGCAAACCTCTGCCTGAAGTGTCTGTGATGCTGAACCTATGACTGAGGATCCGAGTATCCTGATTGTACTGATGTGTATATGTTGGAACTTGAAGATTAAGAGCCTTCAGGTATTTTGGATGAAAACTCTGTGTGTTAGAGTTACTAACCGGTGGGTAGGGTGTGGTCAGTGCTGATGCTGTAAGTTACACTCTGCTGCTGCTCACGCTTGTCGCTGTTTTGAAACTTTGCTGTATGTTTACTGCTTGCCTCTGGGACACATTTTGTTCAGAGCGCAGCAGTTCCAGGGAGGATTTTGTGCTAGGTGCTGTAAATCGACTTCCTGACACCACTCTATCCTGCTTTGGTCAGACCCCCACCTGGAATACTGTATCCACTTCTGGGCAACCCAGTTCAGGAAGGATATTGACAAGCTGGAAGGTGTGCAGAGGAGGGCAACCAAAATGGTCGAAGGCCTGGAAGCCATAAAAACCCTATGAGGAGTGGCTTAGGGAGCTGAAGATATTTAGCCTGGAGAAGAGAAGGTTAAGAGCTATGATAGCTGTGTTTAAATATTTCAAGGGATGTCAAATATGGAGGATGGAGCAAGCCTGTTTTCTGTTGCTCCAGAAACAAGGACATGGAGCAATGGTTTGAAGCTTCAGGCAAAGAAGCTAAATATTAGGAAGAACTGCCTGAAGAGCAGTTTGAAAGTGGAATACGTTGCTGCCTGGGGGTGTGGGAGTCTCCTTCTTTGGAGGTTTTTAAACAAAGTCTGGATGGCCATCTGTTGGGAGTGTTTTGATGATGTATTCCTGCATGGCAGAAGAGGGCTGGACTTGATGGCTCTTGTGGTGTCTTCTAACTCTTACGATTTAAACCATTCTGGAGTCTGCTAGAAGGCTTCTCCCAAAACATATGAACTATTTCTTTCACTGACCACTACTTTTCTTATGATTTCCATTTTCCATTACAGATCTATGTTTTTAAAACATTCTGGCCAGGCTAGTGAGGCAGGCTAATATACTTTCCCCCGCTTTCCTTTCTGTTTCGCTCTTCACACTGGCTCAGTAAGGGGGTTCTGGAGGCAGCTGCTGTTTACCTGGCCCGCCGTAGGCAAACACAAAGGGCTGCAATGGATCTGCCACAAGAGAACTTGTTCTTTCTCAGATTCCATTGTTCACTGTAATTTCTCCAGACCTTTTCCACCATTCTCCAATGCCAATGCTGCTAAAAAAAGCACATTTGCAGCTAGAAAGAGGAAAAGGAGGAAAAGCAGGGACTGGCTGAGCCTAAAGACTTTGTGAAAGGATTTCCTTTGTCAGAGGCTTTGGGCATTTCTGCACTAGACTGTTATATAGTGCTATTATTCCACTTTCAACCTCCTATGGAATCCTGGGTTTTGCAGTTTAGGGAGGGGCCTTTGAGGATGGCCTTTGAGGCCCCTCCCTAAACTGCAAACCTCAGGATTCCATAGGAGGTTGAAAGTGGAATAATGGCACTATAACAGTCTTGTGCGGAAATGGCCTTTGTTAATTGAGGTGTACCTGGAAAGCAAGTTCCAGCAGCGTTTAATTCACAAGAAGCCGTGACACAAAAGCATGACCCAATTCCAGTTGTGTTTTGTGGGCAGCACTGTGGTGTGCTCTTTAATCTGCCCTCTTGGCCCTTCCTTCCCCCTCTCCATCCGGTGCCCCCTCCTCCCCCGTGCAAAGTCTTCAGAGATGACGGCAACAAGACCTGCCTGTTGGCTCTGGACTGTACATCAGGATCTCAAGGCTATTGGATTGCTGTCAAGCTAAGTGCCGGCAATCAGAAGCGCTTGCTCTTCTGTCTTCTGCAATATCTCACCGATCAATACAGTAATGGAGCAGAGGGGGACGGGGAGGGGACGCTGCCGGCCTGTCTTGTGCACATTTAGCTCCCTTAAGGTGACATAAAACACCCAATTGTTTCTGGGCAGGAGGGGCAACGGGGAGGGAATGAAGATGATAGCAAGACAGTGCTTCGATGCCCCAACCTAAGCCAGAAAGCACATCTTGGTTCCGCTCTGCAGCTTGATTGTCTCGCAGTGGCAGCTGGTGGTCCTCATGTGAGTGGAGGGCTGTGACTCCACTCTGGGGTTCAGTCTGAACTTTAAAGGAGTTATCTGAGATGCTGGACCCAATTGACTCCAAAGAAGTCCAGCATCTCAGAAAGAAGCTTTAAAGTGCAGATTAAATCCCTTTAAAGTTCACACTTGCCACCTCACTGAGATGGGAGCCACTAGCTATGCTAGGGCAGGTTCACACTGGATGTCCCTCCTGCCCAGCTGCAGGCATCAAAAATATCCACAAGCAGGACTTGACCCAAATTGTGAGATATCATGCACATGTGGAGGCATTAGAGAACTTTCACATCTCAAGTAATATTTCTGCAAGGATGTATTCAAAAAAAATCACTGGGACAACCTTTGCCAGAGGGACAGAGGCAAAAATAATCATACTAGTTTCGTACCATTTTAACTGTCATGCCTCCGTCCTAGGAGATCTTGGGTTTTGCAGTTTGGTGAGCAACCCAGATTTCTTTGCTAGAGAATTTGAATACCATCGTTCCTGTATATGGGCTACAGCTTTCTAGAGGAGCACCTGAAGTTTCTCTCTGAACTACAAATCTCAGATTCTGTTGGATGGACCCACAGCAGTGAAAGTGGTATAGAACTAATATAACTGTGAAGTGTAAACACTGTCTACATAAATTTAGGTTTGACGGCCATCACTTGGGAGTGCCTTAATGGTGGATTTCTGCACGGTAGAGGGCTGAAATAAATGGCCTTTGGGGTCCCTTCCAGCTTTTTAGTCTAAGTATAGACTTATATAGAGACTTGTATACATAGAGACTTATACATCATGTCCCTTTCCTTACAGCTGAATTCTCTGAGGCTCTAGTGCTGTAATTCAGGTGAGTGGGTTAAAGCTCTCCTGAAGTTACAGGAAGTCCCAACCCAAATCACAAAACCCTGGATTCTGCAGGATGGATCCAAGGCATAGAAAGTGGTATCAAATTAGCGTAACTGCACAGAGTAGATACGGTCTAAGTAAACAGTGATTTCATAGCTATTTCTCAGGAATGCTTTCGCCGAGGATTCACACACAAGGGTAAGACTAAATGATCTTTGGGATCCCTTTCAAATCTTGACTCTAGGTGTGCACAAACCATGTCCTTTACTTTTCAACAGATGTCTCCAGGGGTTGGTTTTGGGAGAGAATCCAAACTAAAATAAACACTTCTGTGTCTTTCTCTAGACTAAAGGATCTGGATGATTCTTTTTAAAAGGATTGGGAAAAGACAGGGAGGAATTCTTTAAACAGGCTATTAGCCATGATAGCCAGAAGCAGTTCTTGTGTTTAACTCTGTCTGCCAGATGTTGGAGCTTCACAACACATGATGGCTGTCCATAACTTTGAGCAAACTTCCTCCCAGGTTTCTTGCAGGCCAACTAAAAATGAAAGCTGATCTCACAGAATCGCAGAATCCGAGAGCTAGAAGAGACCTCCAGGGCCATCCCGTCCAACCCGCTTCTGCCACGGAGAAAGACACCATCCAAGAACTCCCTTTGACAGATGGCTGTCCAGCCTCTGTTGCAAAACCTCCAAAGAAGGAGACTCCACCGCACTACAAGGCAGTGTATTCCACTGTCAAACTCCTCTTACCATTGGGAAGTTCTTCCTAATATTTATGTGGGATCGCTCAGGGGAGCTGGAAAGGAAGAGCAAAAACAGCATTGGGGGCCCCGTGGTCTCAGGGCCAACACTGCCCACCCGTGCTTTTACAGAATGGACACCTCTCAATTCCCCACAAGAAATGCTGGGAGCCCAGCTATGATGATGGGAGTGGGGCAAGAGAAGAGACAGAGTATGCTCCCTTCTGGAGTTAAGCGCATGCATGCATGAGCATATGATTACCGCGTGTACCTGCTGTCAGTCCTGGAAGAGGCATGGGGGGAGCGGGGGACAACGAGAAGCAAGCAAGGTTGGGTTCATCATAGCCCGGATACGACAGGTAGCTTAAGTATGATGAATGGCTGGCCTAAACGAGCCGCCGCACTGAAGTCTTGGCAAAGGGAGAGAGAAATCAAAGGTGGCTCAGTAGAGGCAGAAGCTCCCTGTCAGAATTAATAAAGCTCTCCTTGGGTGGGCAGAGTGGGCTGGAAGGAGGTGCTTTGTTAAGGATTTCATCATCAGCGTGGGGTGTCTCGGTTGACCTGGCACATGGCCTCCCACATTTTCTAATGGTGCATGAAGCACAGAATCATAGAGTCATAGAAGAGACCCCAAGGGCTGTCCAGTCCAACCCCATTCTACCATGCAGGAAGACACCCTCAAAGCACTCTCAGCAGACAGCCATCCAGCCTCTGTTTAAAAACGTCCAAAGAAGGAGCTTCTACCACACTCTCAGGCAGAAGCTTATTCCTTTGTCAAACCACTCTTACCAGCAAGAAGTTCTTCCTAATGTTTAGGTGAAACCTCTTTTCCTGAAATTTAAAGTCACTGTTCCGTATCCTAGTCTCTGGAGCAGCAGAAAACACACTTGTTCCACCCTCCATCTGAAATCCTTTCAAATATTTAAACATGTCACCTCTTATCCTTCTCTCCTCCAGGCTAAACACACTCAGCTCCCAGAGCTTCCAGGGACTTGGACACGGAGCAATGACTTCAACCTACAAGGATTGTGGTGCAGGAGAAGAGTTCTGTGGATTCTCTGGATTGCTAAAAAGACAAATGGATGGGTCCTGGAGCAAATAAAACCTGAACTCTCCCTAGAAGCCAAGACGATTAAACTGAGGGTGTCGTACTTTGGCCATATCATGAGAAGACATGACGCACTAGAAAAGACAAAAATGTTTGGAAAGGTAGAAAGCAGTAGGAAAAGAGGAAGACCACAATACAGAAGGAGAGACTCTATCAAGGAAGATGTGTCCTTGAATCTGCAAGACTGGAGCAGGGGGGCTGAGGACAGGGTGACTTGCAGGTCTCCCATTTGTAGGGTTGCCATAAGTCAAAGATGATTTGACAGCAATCGAGAACAACATAGTATTTAAACTGTATTGTTTTTAACAAGCTGTAAGCTTTCTTGGGTCCCATTATTGGGGAAAAGGTGGGATAGCAATGAATAAAAATAAATAGATAGAATATAATAGAATAGCATAGAATATAATAGAATAGCATAGAATATAATAGAATAGAATAGAACAGAACAGAACAGATAGTAAATAATTCTTCTCTATTTTTTCTGTCCCAGCTGGACTGATGAGCAAGCATGTTATCACTGAAGCCAGCAGAATTTGACAATGAAATGGGGGATCCCACAAAGGAAGCCTCCCCCCAAGATCTGCCCCACTATACACCTAATGCTAGAACCATGGTTGTAAGAAGAAACAAAATTGTGTTTCAACCTCATCTTGTAACTACAGCCTCTGCAAAAACTGGGCACGAGCACTGGGCAGACTGGAGCAGATGGCTCCATTTTAGACTCTGTCAAAGGCAGAGAAATTAGCCGGTACTTCATGCATTGTGATATTTGCAGAGGAACTGGTGTGGCTTGTCCTCTTCAAAGGAGTTTTTCCCACTGCCACTTTCTGATTGGTTTCTTCTCCTATCCTTTTATAACAGCAACCTGAATTAGGTCAGAATTCTGTTTGTTAGTCCCAGCTACAGCAAATGTATTAAACCAGTTGTTAAATAGTTGAGTCACGTGCAAGGCTACATCCAACAGATTCAGTAGCCCTGCAGGCTTGCCTCTGTTAACAAAGCTTCTGATAAAGAAGTCTGACCAGCCCCCTTTCCTCCTCATCCTCTGTGTAGCTGCAAGTTTTTCACCAGCACCAGCATTGAGAAGATGGTGAAAAAGGGCTGGAGAAATACAGACTTTCAGTGCTGGGTTGCAGCAATGTGTTTGTAGTAAACAATTCAATAAAGCTTGAGATGGGAAAGAATAGGTTTCTCTTCTAGTTGATCCTACTGTAGCTGTGTGTACTTGCCTACAACAGGCAAGATAAACAGCAGCTGCCTCCAGAATATCTTAATAAGTATGTGCGAGCAGCAAAAAAAGGGAAAAGGGGACAGTAGATAAGCCTGCCTAAGAAACCACCACCAGTATGTCTTAAAAAAGGTATAGATCTACATATCTGGCCACACAAACTGGCAATGTGGAGGCTGATGAAAGAAAAAGTCAATCCCGGATACATTTTGAAAGAAACCTTCACGTGGCCTCTAGAATGTTCAAAATGTTTTTCTTTACTTATGCAAAGCTTACCTGACCTGTTTCATTCCACACTTAGATATTGTTAGCTTTGGATTTTTTTAAAAAATGGCTGAAACATGTTGACTGCTCTTCCCTTTTTGTAGTCCAGGAACCCGTCCTTGTTCTTTCCCATGTTATCCCTTCCTCTGGTACCAAATTTTCTATTAAAGAAGTAATGCCCAGGAACACACCTACTTGGTTAACTGAGGCATTTGTTGTTGTCGTGTGCCTTCAAGTCATTTCTGACTTACGGCAACCCTAAGGTGAACCTATCATGGGGTTTTCTGGGGCTGAGGGAGTGTGACGTGCCCAAGGTCACCCAGTGGGTTTCCATGGCCGAGAAGGGGATTGAACCCGGATCTCCAGAGTCGAAGCCCAGTTCTCAAACTACTATACCATGTTGGTTCACAGCAGGATATAGCCTGAGATTTGCCCAAAGTTTGCCACGTGGCGGCTGTGGGATTCTGGGAACTGTAAGCCACGGCAAGTAACTTTTCCTAATAGCTGAAGTGTGGCATCACAACACACCTAGGCCATGGAGTTCCCACATTTGGAGCTGAAGGGCCAAGCGCTCCACCGGCAGCAAGACGAGGTCCGTAAAGGCAATGTGGCAGAAGCCATGGCTGCGGCAGGGATGGTCGTTGTCGCCATGGCGGCCTTGTCAGCCTGTGATAAATGGCTCCAATTTGGAGGCCGCTTCCCGCTGTCACTCTCCATTCCTCCCTCCAGCAGATGTTCCCTGCCCAGAGGCATTAGCTCTGCTTTGCCAAGGACGGCCGGAGCAAAGGGAAGAAAGCAGCAACCTGTTTAAGCAGGCGCACTGCTCCTTTGAAGGGTCTTCTGTGTGCCGGTATTTTTGTGTGCGGGGAGATGAGCGCATGGCTTTTTGATGTATGACTCTGATCCATTCCCAGGGCCTGTGTCTGTTGTGTGTCTGTTATTACTCAGAACCCAGAGGAGTAACAGTGCTCAGCCCCTTGCATCCACTGTTTTTCTGGAGGAATATGAGGTCTGCACAGGCTAGCATTTCTATTTCCAAAATGTCACCAATAAAGATGTGTCTCTAGGAAGAGGATCATTGTGTGGAAAGGATCTCAGGGTCTTAGTAGATCACATGCTGCACATGAATCAGCAGTGTGATGCAGCAACTAAGAAAGCCAATGCAATTCTTGGCTTCGTCAGCTGGAGTATAGCATCCAGATTGAGGGAACTAGTAGAGCTACTCTATCTCGCTTTGTTCAGATATCACCTTGCATTTTGTGAACCTTTCTGGATACCACAGTCCAAGAAGGATATTCACCAGTTGGAATGTGTCCAGAGAATCTCAGAACAGAATAACAGAGCTGGAAGAGAACACCGGGGCCATCTAGTCCAACCCCCTGTCTTACAGGAATACACAAACATCCAGCCTCTGTTAAAAACCTCCAAGAAGGAGACTCCACCACACTCTGGGGCAGCATATTCCACTGCCAAACAGCTCTGACCATCAGGAAGTTCTTCCTGAGGTTTAGGTGGAATCTCTTTTCTATAGATTGAATCCACTGCTCCTTGTCCTAGTCTCTGGAGTGGCAGAGAACAAGCCCCCTCCCTCCTCGACATGACATTCCTTCAAATATTTAAACATGGCTATCATGTCCCCTCTTAACCTTCTCTTCTGCAGACTAAACATGCTCAGTTCCCTAATCTACTCCTCGTAGGGCAGGGCTTCCAAACGCTTTAACCATTTCGGTCGCCCTCCTCTGAACACGTTGCAGCTTGTCAATATCCTTCTTGAAATGAGGTGCCCAGAACTGGACACAGTGTTCCAGATGAGGTCTGGCCAAAGCAGAATAGAGTGGTACCATTACTTTCCTTGATCTAGACACCATATTCCTATTGATGCAACTGAGCATTGCACAGTCATAGGTGGCTGTGACTGTAAAAGGTAGGGAAACCAAGCCCGACGAAGAATGCCTTAGGGAGCTGAGTATTTTAGCCTGAAAAAGTGAAAATTGACAAGTGATTAAATAGCCATATTTTAATATATGAAGGGATGCCATGTAAAAGATGGGGCAGGCTTATTTTCTGCTGCTCTAGAGACTAGAACACAAACCAATGGACTCAAGTGACAAGAAGAAAGATTCCACTCTGATATTAGGAAGACCTTTTTAACTGCAAGAGCCGTCTGTCAGGAAAATGGACTGCCTCTCCTACTTTTGGAGGTCTTTAAACAGAGGCTAGATGGGAAGCTTCCAGGAACGCTTTAGCTTTATGGCAGGGGTTGGACAATGGTCCTTGGAATCCCTTCCATCTCTAACGTTCTATGATTCTACGGTGTTATGTTCCTCTGTTAACTCCAGTTTGTGTTGCTCAAGGGTATATTGCCTCTGAACACGAAGCTTCTGTCTGGGTACTGTGGCTGGTATTGGGGCAGCTGGTGACTTCCCATCTCAGTGAGGTTCTGAACCCCTTCTGAGTTTTAATCTGAACTCTAATGGATTTATGCAAAGTGGCAAAGCTACTGGGGGTAGAGTTCAGAACCTTAGACAATTCCTATACAGTTCGGACAAAAACTCAAGGCAGATTCACTATCCCAAAACAGGAAACTCACCAGCATCCGTAAGGGCCACTGAGAGGCCATGTACCTGCCTAACTGCCTTTTATCAAATCATATTAAACTGGTGCAGCCACCCATGAATGTCTGGTGCTGGCACCTTTTAATCAGCCGATATGTACATCTGTCAAATCTTCCAGTTCAAAATGGGTGCCCCTGAATTTCTGCACTATGGAAGGAAGCTTCTTCCTTTTCAGTCTCTCTTCATAATTTTATAATTCTCCATCCACAAATGCATGTTCAACTTTCACAGATTTTATTATTCATGGATTATTTGCTGCTGCCCCCCACTGCTGCCCTATGCCATTTTAAATAGCAACTTACAAGCCTTGCCTTGAGTTCACAGTCTCTCTGCAAGCCCTGAGAAAGCCTGAGAGTGACTGCAAACATGAGAAAGGCTTGTAAGACCTTATTAAAATAGCAGAGGACAGCAGCAAGCTCTGTCAGCTACCCACTTATGTCTTGCAAAAAAACATCGCTGCCTCTAAGGCAGAATCAGGCAGCTGGTATAGTCCCTGCTGTAGATTCAAATACTGTACTGTACATTTGAATCTGTGGTAGACTGAATCCACAGATTGTACTGTTTTTGTGTGTCAAATATGATTCGCGGGACCTAGGCCATTTCCGCACTAGCCTGTTATAGCGCGATGATTCCACTTTCAACATCCTCTGGAATCCGGGGGTTTGCAGTTTCGGGAGGGGCCGGACGGCCCCTCCTGAAACTGCAAACCCCCGGATTCCAGAGGATGTTGAAAGTGGAATCATCAGTCTGTGCCAGAATAGTTTTCGCAAGATATTTGAAATCTCACGAAATTCCCATGGAAGATGAATGGGAAAAAGCTTTGTGGGATATGGTGATCATGGATAAATTGACTCTTCTCCTTAGTAACAAGAATTTAGCGGAATTTAAGAAAACGTGGGAGCTGCTCATATCTTTTTTTAAAGAAAAGTGGAAAGATAAAATATTTGCAGAAGATTGAATAATGTATATACATGTGTTTAGCCTATTCTCAAGGATAAGATTTGTATCTTATGAATTTAAAAGAAATAAGAGGATGTGCTTCAGTAGATCAAATGGAAATAATTTAGATCCTGTTAAAAAACAGATGATATATCAACAAGATGGATCAAGTGGGCATTTTGTTTGTCGATGTTCTATATTGTAATGTGTTACTTTATGTTATATACTTTGTAATATGTATGTTTTTTGTTATGTTTGAGATTTGTCAGTTATGTATTTTAATGTCTGGGAACTTAATAAAAAGAAAGAAAAAAGAAAGAAAGCGGAATCATCGCGCTATAACAGGCTAGTGCGGAACTGGCCCTAGAGATCACCACAGTTTTTTCATTTTTGTTGGAGTCCTGCCTGCACGAATCCCATGAATATGGAGGGATGACTGCATAAGCTACTGCAATATGCCCACTTCAGCTTCCAGAATCTTTTCTTTTCCTTTCTTTTAGAATAAGTCAGCACAGAGGTTTCTATGCGTAAGTTTTTATATTGAGATTGGATGGCTGCCGCTCAGGGATTCTTCCGTTTTGGATTCTTGCACTGGCTGGGTGTTGGATTAAATGACTTTTGGGATCCTCCCTCATGTCATGCATTTAAGAAACTTCCTTCATCCAGAGTTCTGGTCTCCCAATGCAAGAGAATGAGGTTGCACTTCAGGAGCCAGGTGTGAAATCACCACTTCTGAATGTTCAGACATGCAATTTTTTTTTAAAAAAGAAAAAGCTCGTTGTAGGTAGAAAACTAGCAGATAAGGGAGGAACAAAGACTGTCACAATTGTTGGTTTGTTATTTACTCCTCCTGTCTATTCTCAAGACAGGCTACCTGAGCTCCTCCCATTTAGAGATGCCAGGGAATGAGTCTGGATCCTTCTGCCTCTAAAACAAGTGCTTTATCACTAAGCTGGAACCCATCCTTTAAAAAGCAGTATTTTCTGCAGACTGGACAGTTGGAAAAACCTGGAAAATTGCAACCATACTGTAGGCCCATTATAATCACTGCACATCATTTTAATTTCCTCTAGATCACACATATACTCCCGAGTTCTTCTGGTGTGAATCTGGCCAGATACTCCATTATTGGCTTCCTTTCCTCTCCTTCTTAAATATGTGGGGAAAATACCTGTAAAAACTTTTTAAGAACTTATTTTCACCATGCGGCAAACTTGAGAACTGAGTGGAACCTTGTTGATCTCTATTTGAATGTTCTAATTGGAATGGACTTTCAGTTAGTCCCTTACAAAGCACTCATCTTGTCTGTTTTAATTGCTATGATGAAGCACATGAAAGGCAAGGCAAAGTTTCTCAGGAGGATGGACAGCGCTCCTACCTTGGGTAAACGTTCAGGGTCACCGGGGTGCCGGAATCACCTTCTGCAAGCGTTGAAACCCGTAGTCAATGGTTGGCTCATTCAGGGCTGTGGGCAGAGAGAATGAGCTATTAAAGATTGAATGGCTTGTGATCATAATGGGAACCAGAATTTATGTAGTTTCTGCTTTAATTCTGCATATTTTTACTGAATCCTGAGGTCTGATCAATTCACCCAGGCAAGACCAGGATAACCAAAATTCCTTTGGCACAGGCTTCACAGAATCATAGAATCATAGAATCGTAGAGCTGGAAGAGACTCCAGGGGCCATCCAGTCCAACCCCTTGCCATGCAGGAACACCCTCAAAGCACTCCTGACAGATGGCCATCCAGCCTCTGCTTAAAAACCTCCAAAGAAGGAGACTCCACCACACTCCATGGAGGCAGCAGCAGATTCCACGGCCAGACAGCCCTGACTGTCAGGAAGTTCCTCCTGAGGTTCAGGTGGAATCTCCTTTCCTGCAGCTTGAATCCATTGCTCCTTGTCCTGGTCTCTGGAGCAGTAGAAAACAAGCCCACTCCGTCCTCTACATGGCATCCCTTCAAATATATAAACATGGCTATCATGTCCCCTCTTAACCTTCTCTTCTGCAGGCTAAACATACCCAGCTCTCTAAGTCTATCCTCACAGGGCTTCATGGCTTCCAGGTCCCTCACCACTTTGGTCGCCCTCCTCTGGACTTGCTCCAGCTTGACCGTGTCCTTCTTGAATTGGGGTGCCCAGAACTGGACACAGTATTCAAGATGAGGTCTAACCAAAGCAGAGTAGAGTGGTACCAGTACCTCCCTCGATCTAGACACCATACTCCTGTTGATGCAACCGGGAATTGCATTGGCTTTCTTGGCTGCCGCATCGCACTGCTGACTCATGTTCAGCTTGTGGTCTATGAAGACTCCTAGATCCCTTTCACATGTACTGCTATCCAGCCACATGTCCCCCATCCTATATTTCTGTATTCCATTTTTTCTACCTAAGTCTAGGACCTTACACTTCTCTTTGTTGAATAAGGGGAAGAATATGTAGGGATTTTTAATGTTTCCATCCTCCCAGACATACACAGTTGCAAACACAATCTTGCACCTACCAACAATCTCCAGAAAAGTTCTGAATTAAAAACTCTCACAGTCTCCAAGCCAGTATGACAATCAGTGTGTATGTTGTGTATGCATGTACATTTTAGCTATTAAGGCTTACAAATAGCAACTTTTCCTTTCTGAGAAAGTAGTGCTAAGGACTTTTTAAAGTGACTGCTGGAGCTGGAGGGGAGGAGAGGCAATTATGCAAACCAAACAAAATAAAGTACTTTGTGCAATTTTATTTCAAAACTGAGAGGTGGACAAAGGTGGTGGGTTTGGGGGGACATTTTTGTGTCCCTGGTTCCCTCTGGGGGCCATACACGCTTTCCAAAAACAGGGGGAAAACACAGAAACCAGAAGTCCACTTCTCATTTTGAAAAACATTTTCTGTTGTTCTTAAACAGGACAGTTGGGCCCATGCAACCTATTTTAAAAGTGAATCGCTGCTCCTGGAAGCTTCTAAGAGAGGTAATACATCCTCCTCCCCTCGCACTTAGTAAGCATCCAGAACTGGACCTCCAAGATATCCTGTTATTATCAGCTTTGCTCAAATCCTGCAAATTCAGTACAGCTGTGGCCGTGTTCACCGCATTAGTTAGAACATATTATTATTATTTTTTTAAATACAAACACTTGCAATGTTCTTTAACTGAATAGTTCAAGTGGCATTGGTCATACTTGTGGATAATTGGTTTTGCATTCACAAAACAGCCCTTTGTGGCCCCAGCAAAGCTGAGAAATCCATTTATGCACCAGCTTGCCTCTTTGCTGGGCAAAGCTGCCCCGCTTTGTGTCCTCTCTCTTAATTTTTCATGAGTCCGTGGTGGTAGAACTGCCAGAGTGCTCCCTCCCATCTGTCCTCATATGGCTTGCTTTCTAGGAGATAATGCTAATAACGACAAGAATTCCACAGGCACGCATATGCACTCTCCTCTCTGGGGCCGATACTTTCCCCTGCCCATACATCTCCATCTCATCAAGCACAGAAAACCAGGGGTCCCTCCCTCCCCCCGCGAACTGCCGCTGCCTCCTCTTTGCCCCAAACCTGTCCGTCATCCAACAGGCACAGGCTCTGTCCTCCCCCTCCTACCCCAGCCCCCAGATTGGCGGGCTTCATTACTGGGCTGAGATGAAGATAGATTGCCTGATTTAGCGTAAACATATGCTGCAATTCCAGTTCTGGGCAGCGTTCGTGCACCAGTAATTGGTATTGATTTTCTTCTGTTTCCCCCATCCCACCCCCAGTAGGGCTTTCACAGGCCAGAGCGCACGGGATTAGCCATGCAACAAGGGGAGGGGGGGACAGGCAGGGTGTGTGTGTGTGTGCATGTGTGTGCACACAGATAGGGCCATGGGGTTGTGCTCCCAGGACAGGACACAGTCCACAGTATCTGTACTCCATGGCACAATCCATGCGCTGTTTACATGCCTCCCAACAACTAAGCCCCATTGATTTCCGTGGAACTGACTTCGGGGCAAATATGCACAGGATTATAGACAAATTCCCTTCCCTACCTATCTCTCATTTGTCCCCAGACCTTCTCTCCTGCTCCTATGCCAAATCTCAGTGACTTCCATTATGGTCCCATGAAAAATTGGATATGGTCTTTGTCAATGCGGTGGTGGTGAGGAGTGTAGAGCACACCGTTGTCTCTCTGTCGCCTTCCAACTACAACTCCCCTCATCCTCGGCCAGCCTGGTCAATGATGAGAGATGCTGGGAATGGCAGCCCAACAATAACGAGAGGGCCTCAGGTTGTGGGAAGGTTGGCATAGGAAGTAGAAAGGGCAAGGGGTGTGTGGGTGTGTATGCATGTGCTAATTAATTAATTATGGCTAAAAGTATATTCAACAGTGGCCATTTCCGCACTAGACTGTTATAGTGCTATTATTCCACTTTCAACATCCTATGGAATCCTGGGGTTTGCAGTTTAGGGAGGGGACTCAAAGGCCTTTGAGTCCCCTCCCTAAGCTGCAAAGCCCAGGATTCCATAGGATGTTGAAAGTGGAATAATAGCACTATAACAGTCTAGTGCGGAAATGGCCAGTTACAACAGGAGAGTTTAAAAACTAGTTTGAAGAATCTGGAACCCTTCAAAATGTACAAACTGGGATGAAATCAATAAGGCCCGCAAGCCATGTTTTTTCCTTGATGCTGGAATAACAGCAGGGTTGGTGCCGATTAGGCCTCTAAAAGGGAGGCATTTTATAGCTGGGGGCCACAGTAGATAAGACCAGTGATGTATTTAAGTCTTTCACTCCAAGTCTCAAGTCAAGTCTCCGGTTTCTATCTTCAAATCTCGAGTTGAGTTTCAAGTTCTTGAAGATACTTTCAAGTCAAATCTCAAGCCTGGGAGCCAACTTTATGCCCCAGTCTATATTCCAGAATTTTGGGACAGAGTTGAACGAAGTCAGTTTTAATAACGTAAGCAGAGTCGGCCCTCCGCATTTGCAATTTTGCCATCTGCAGCTTCAGAAGTGGAGAATAGGATCCTTCTTACTTCCCCTTCCCGAAGCTGGAGGCTTTTGTGTCCTTGGGCATAAAAGGGTTTGCAGCTCTGGAAGAGTTTCCAGCTTAGGATCCTCCTTATTTCCCATTTCTGAAGCTGGGGGATGTTTCAGGAGTGGGGAATAGGATCCTTCTTACTCCCCACTACTGAAGATTCAAAAGCTTTAGAAGGAAGGAGCCTTCTTCCTCAAGCCCGTTGCCCAACACATTTGCTGTTCCCCTCTGAGAAATGCACCCTGCACTCAGGGGGGGTGAGTCTTATCTTTGCTCCTAGGAAACATTTTAGATGGCTCCCCCAATATGCAGCATGGACAGGCTGCTGAGCAGACCTCAACCCCACCTCAAGCCCATTGCCTAACCCATTTGCTGTTCCCTTCTGAGAAATGTGCCCACCCTTTGGGCTTGAGACAGATTGTCATGTGACCAGTAGGCAAAAATTGATGGAAGCGTTGTTCAAAGTTGTAAGGTTTCTGGACGAATGTGTTATGTGACTGAACCCAGGGCAGCAAGTCGGTCACTAAAAATATAGAAGTCTTGAGTCAAGTCAGTGCATCATTTATTGCTAAGTCGAGTCCAAGTTGAGTCACTAAAGTGACTTAAGTCCAACTTGGGTCAGTCTACATCACTGGATAAGACCCTCTCCCATATCCTCCTGCACCATGCTCTCCTGGCTGATGGGACACAGAGGAGATCTCAAACCTTGGGCAGGCCTATATATAGAGAGGCGCTCTTTCCAGTATTGAGGATCCATGCCATTTGAATGTTATTACCAGTTATCCATCATCTAAACCCACCCCTTCCTCCCCTTCACTCAGGGGGGCCAGCTCCTCCCTTGCTGTGGGTCGATATGCATAGATAATTCATGAACTGGAAGTGGAGGTGGGGGAGCAAAGAAGAGAGAGGAGGAATGCCCCCAGATAATTCGCACAGCAGAAGGAGCATGCATCTTCCTCATTCCTGCTCTCTGCTCCCCTGGGAGAGTTGCAGACAGTGTGTGTGTGTGTGTGTGTGAGCGTTTTTGTGTAAGAGAGACAGCACTCATCTTGCTCTTCTCTGAACACCATCTATTTCTCTTTCTTCGTCTTGTTCTTTCCAACTCCCCACCACCATGTATGGCTCTTTGCATATTCCTGGCATCCTGGAGTGCTCCATACAGTGGAGACTCTGCCTCCCATATCAGGAGAGCAGGGGAATCTGCTCCAGATTTTAGTCAGAACTTGGAAGGTTTTAACCAACATATTGAATCTTATCCTAAGAACAGGCTTAAAGATTGGACTAAAACCCAGAAAGGATACACTGCCTTTGCTGACACAAGAACCTCTACTAACCATTACTGCCAGGGTGCCATTGTCTTCACATTCTCATTATGGGCTTCCTTGAGGCTGCGGTGGGAAGAGAATGCTGGACTAGAGAGGCCAGATCCAAAAACCCAAACTTCCCACTTGGACTAGCACAGTGTAGTGGTTTGAGTGTTGGACTACAGCTCTGGAGACAAGGGTTCCCTCTTGACCATGGAACCCACTGGGTGATCCCGGTTGTGTCACACACTCTCAGCCCCAAGAAAACTCTGTGATAGGTTTGCCTGAGAGTTGCCATAAGTCAGAAATGACTTGAAGGTATAGAATTACAACAATGGGGCTGCTTTTAGGAACTCTTTCTAAGGCCATTTCCTCACTGGACCGTTGGTGCTGTTATTCCACTTTCAACATCCTATGGAATCCTGGGATTTGCAGTTTAAAGGCCCTTCCCTCAACTGCAAACCCCAGGATTCCATAGGATGTTGAAAGTGGAATAACAGCACTATAACAGTCTAGTGCGGAAACAGCCTAAACGTCAGCAGGCCAAAATGCTTTGTCCAGAATCTTGACCGGGGCCAGTTACTGGCAGCAAATAACAACTTTATTGAAACAGCTTCACCAGCTAGTGCTTCATTTCTGGGCACAATTCAAAATGCTGGTCATGACCTATGAAGCCGTATATGGCTGAGCTACAGTCTGTCTTAAAGATTGCATCTCCCTATCTGATCCCAGCAGAATTTTAAGATCTTTGGAGTAAAGCTTTCTCTCCATCTTGCCACCATCACAGGCGCACTAAGTGAGGACAGAGGAGAGAGCTTTCTCACCGGCTCTTCCTACCTCTGGAATTCCCTTTTGTGGGAGGCTAGGCTGGCTCCCTCCCTTCTGCCAGCAGGCAAAGATCTTTCAGTTCAAGCGGGTATTTAACGAATGAATCGGTTTATTTTGGTCACAGATCAGAACAGGCTTTTAATGTGTAATCACTTGCAAGGAGACTTCTTATGCAGTGTGTCTGTGTGTGTTTTATTTTTAATCTCTGTATGTTTTTAATGAGTGTATATTGTTTTTAATCTATCCCTCTAATGGGATGATTTTAATTGTGTTTTAAAACTTTATTGTTTTTAGCTGAGTCTTTTTGTAAGCCACCTTGGGCCCCTCTCCAGGACAAAGGCTGCATATAAATGAAATGAAATGATATGAAATATCTTTCAAAATTTTTACCATCCACCCCGCAACATGCATACATGCCCCGTACCAGTGTAGACAAAGCGTCCCGGGGCTCCTTTGCAGAATTGCTTTGATTTGTAGGAAAGCGTCACTTCCACTACCCCAGGAATGTGCCTTGGAGGCGTCTGTACACGGATTGCATGCGGTGTGATGAGCTGTTGAGAGAGGGGACAAACAGGAGGAAGGAAGCAGTTATTTGGGGAGGGTGGCAGTTTTCAGAAATGGGAAAGGTAGCATCAAAGGGAAACTTTACAGACACACGGCAGTTTGGCTTTCCCCTGCTTCAACCACACCCCCGTTTGAATTCTTCATTCCCACTGCTTTTTGTACAGGTGCCTGCTGACCCCATGAATTCCATAGGATTTTCTCAGTTAAGGAACACTCAGAGGTGGTTTTGCCAGTTCCTTCCTCTGAAATACAGCTTACAGCACATGGTATTCATTGATAGTCTCCCATCCAAGTACTAACCAGAATCTTAAGGGATGCTTATTTCTGGTTTCCCTTACGCCCATGAACTAAATAGCTTCCTCTTGCTAGCAGCAGCCTGCAGACAGAGAAGGGAGGCATCCCACCCTGAAATTGTTAACTGGGGTTGGCTAGCACAGAACTCCATGGAGTCACAAAATCCTACAGTTGGAAGACACCACAAGGGCCATCCTGTCCAACCCCCTGCCATGCAGGAATACACAGTCCAAGCACTCCTGTCAGATGGCTGTCCAATCTCTGTTTAAAAACCTACAAAAAAAGGTGACTCCACCGGGGCAGAGCTTGGAGTGTGTGGAGGGGGGGTTGGGAGGGGAGGGGGGCTACGGCGTGAGGGGCATGGCTGCGGTGTGTGTGGGTGTGGCTACAGGCTGGGACGCCCCAGAAACATTGCCGCCTGGGGCGAAGCACCCCCGCCCCCCCACGTCCCTACGCAACTGGACTCCACCACATTCCCAGGCAGTGTATTCCACTGCTGAATTGCTCCTACTCTCACAAAGCTCTTCCGAATATTTAGTTAGAAACTTTCCCCCTGTACAATAGTTTGAAAACTTTGCTCCATGTCCTGGTCTCTGGAGCAGCAGAAAGCAAGCTTGCTCCATCTTCCATAGTACATCCTTTCAAATATTTAAACTTAGCTATCACGTCACCTCTTTTTGCAACGGCTCCACTGGCTGTTGGTCTAGGTCCAATTTGGAGTGCTGATTATCCCCTACGAAGCCCTATATAGCTCAGGTTCAGGATATGTGGAGGACTGTCTGCTCTCTGATGAGCCTACCCACTTGTCTAGATATCTTCTGGGAAGGTCCTTCTTGCTGCCAAATCGCCTACACAGGTATATCTGTCGGGAATCTTTTTGTTTCTGTAGACCTTTGAGGCCTGATTGCATAGGTGCAGAAGGATCTTTCAAAATGTGTTGTATTACTGTTTATTTGTTGTTGTTGTTTTGCAGTCATGGTTTCAACTGATTTTAAATTTAACAACAACAACAACAACAGGGTGGGGCCCTGCCTGTTTGGTCCAAAAGTTGTCCAAAAGCTGCTAATCTAGCTATCAACGGAAGCTGCGTGTACAATACAACCACACAGATCAGAAATGTTATTTTTGAACTACAGTACCAAGATCACTTGGTCATGCTGGGTGGGGGTTCCTGGAACTGTAATCCAAAATTTAACCCAGAGTTTCCAAACTCTGCTCTGTACTATAAACTTTCTCAAGGGGTTTTCTTTCCAGTTTGACTGTTTTGGCCTCTCTGAAAGACTCCTTGGAAATTTAGTCAGAAAAAATATCACAGAATAAGAGAGGGGGAAGAGACTGCAAAGGGCATCCAGTACAACTGGATGTACAACCATGCACTGAAGCACTCCTGAAAGATGGCCTTCCAACCTTTGTTTAAGGACCTCCAAAAAAGGAGGTCCTGTCACTCTCTGTGACAGTATATTCCACTGCCAAACAGCCCTTACAGTCAAGTTATTTCAAACATTTAAGCAGAATCTCATTTCCTATTTGAATTCACTAGTTCATCTTCTTGTCTTGGCTGTAGCAGAAAGGAAGCTTGTTCCATCTTCTAAGTAACATGCCTTGACATTTTTAAATAGGGCTATCACGCCACCTCTCTATCTCCTCTTCTCCACGCTAAATGAAGGATCTTGAATGCTGGAGGACAACACCCCAGGGAGAGAGAAAGTTTGCTGAAGGTGAACTAAACCTACAGAGTGGAAATGTCCTCAGGGACTCACCTCGCTCCACACCAGCATGGTGCCAAAGACCACCTGCAGCCCATCAAAGAAGTTGTCCCCGATCACAATGACGGTGGCACCGCCCGTGGTCCAGCCTTCGCTGGGGCTGATGGCTTTGATGCAAGGCGTCGCTGCTTCAGGAGGGAAGGGGAGAGACAAGGCAAAGCATCAGGGGACTGGGATGAGAAAACACAGCAGGAAAGAATGCGTGTTGGGAGAGGCAATGGGGAAATTGTTGTCCAAGGAAAAGCCAACACGGATGAGGGTGGAAGGGAGGGTGAAACAGGTCACCGGTGTTTAATGGAGGAAAGGGGACACAAAATAGACCAGGTGACTGCCTGAGAACTAAACAGGGCCAAGCAATAGTCAAAAGGATGGGAACCCAATAAGCTTGTGGGGAAAGAGAGGCTATTCCAAAAAGATCCTCTTTTCCAAAATCTGTAACAATCTGAAATAGAGAACACTTCTGGTTCCAAGCATTTTGGATAAGGGTTTCTCAACCTGTACTAAAGCTGAATAGCTGAGAGGCACAGAGATCCCACACTCTTCCTCCTTTTATTAATCTTTATCAACCTATGAATACTACTGACAGTGTTCAGCATCAACCATGAATCATCTCACTGTGATTTTAAATAGGTATTTGGAAGATCTTTGGGAAAACCTCCTAGAAATAAGAGAGCTGTCAGGACTCCTAAATATTAGGAGGGGTTCCCAAAAATTAGAGAATCTCCCAGTGTCCCCAAAGATTACAGACTCTGCCAGAATGTGTTCACATTTCGTTTCTGATGCTTAAAAGTTTAATGTCTAGAATGAAAGCTATGAGATTTGGGCTACCAGAATGTTAGGAAATAAGGGAAATGAGCATGACAACTTGCCAGTGTAGACATCTGTCACTTTAGTTAGTTAACTGCCTTTTAAAACAATCCAAACAATTTAATGTGAAACTATTTTGCGTGCTATTACTAGTGTTTTCTAGAGACATTATAAGAGCTGTGAAATAATTTAACAAAACAGTCTTATCCAAAGCCACACCATTAATTGTAATCATGAAAGAACTTTTGGGGCATTTTCCTTTTTTAAAAATCATTCTGTGAATCCTTTGGAACCACAGGGCTCAAAAATGAAACTGGGCTTCTTTAGCTTATGCACCCACCAATTAAAACTTCCCTCGCTGATAAAAATTTACTCACACCAATTAAGTAGCTAAAAAGCTTTAGCTGATTCTTAGCTGAAGTGATTAATCATCACAGCCCAACTGATTACACAAAATTTAGAGAGAAAGGGAGTCTTTGCATAATTTATGGCAAGATTGTGAAGATCGGTGGAAGAGCTCAGAGAAGTTACTTTTGGGGACTACAACTTCCCAAGTCTCCCAGCCAGCAGGGGGAGCTACAGTAACTTTTACATTTAAAAGTTTAAAAGTAACTTTTTCAAATTCAGGGAGCTGCAGTACAGAAAGGTAAAATTTCCAAGCCGTGGCCATAACTACGAGTTGTCAACTGAGGCATGGTGCCAAACCCTGTTGGGAACAAATCCATGGCTGACAAACCTATATCACAGCCTGAGATTTCTGCTTTGTCTGATAACCACAAACCATGGCTTGTTATTTTGGACATCACGCTTCCTTAACCATGGCTTGACATAGCAGCAGGCAACTGGGACAGTGGATGCATCCCTTAAGAGTCATGACCAGAAGTGACTTCCGATTATAACTTCATATGTCTGCTAAGACTATTTTTCATTTTGCGGATGAGGGTCATTTGGAGGTTAAGAATGAATTGAAATAACCTCACCTGCAATGGTGGTATGCTGTTTTCCTGGCATTTGGAAACAAGCAAACCAACAAAAAAAGCCAAAGAAATTGGAATGGAGGTTGCAGACCAGTCCCCTAGAGCAGGGTTTTCCAAATGGGGCACTGTGACACGTTAGTGTGTCGCCTGTATGTGTAGGTGTGTCACTTATAATCTTGGAAATGTATGTTATTATTTATAAATCATATCTTTTTAAAAATATGTCAAAGGTTTTCATGAGATACGTTGTGTCCCCATACATTTTGTTGCTACAATTTAGGTATATGTCTGTATCTTTTATAAGGGGTTAGTTCATCCTCCGGTTTGCTAGGAAAATTGAAATTACTGTGTCGCAAAATGATGCATGTCTAAAAAGTGTCACCAACATGAAAAGGTTGGAAAGCTCTGCTCTGGAGGTCTGCATCTCCCCCATTCCTAGAGCCCTTTCACATTACAAAATTATAGCATTATCATTCTATTTTAACTGCCATGGCAACATCCCATGGAATTCTGGCATTTGTAGTTTAGGAGACACTGGAGTTCCCTGGCAGGGAATTCTAAATATCCGTCCCTAAACTATAAATCCCAGGATTCCATAGGATGGAGCCACAGCAGTTAAAGTGCGCTCATCATGCTATAACCGTGTAGCGTGAAAGGGCCCCTGGTATAGCCTGACATCAGACTAGATCCTTCTTGCGAGAGACCCTTCTTATTGGGCCTTGAATTCCTGTTAAGCATTCTTCTGGGGCAGGTACCTTCAGAGGGGTCCAACCTCCGTGCCCGGCGTCCGTGCTTGGAGTTGTTATGGACAAACATGTTATCGGAAACTGCAAGGACGTGGCCATCCACATTCACTGTCGTTGACACCACAACCTGAGAAGATGAGAGGCATTAAACAAGATGAGGCAAGGTTAAAAGAATTATTTTTATTTTGTGCACTGGGGGAGAATCAGGTAACACACCCAAGGACTTTTCAACTTTAAGGGCAAGCACCGAGGTTGCTGTTAGATCACGCCCGGCCCTTTCGATCTCTGATGAAATGATCCCAAACTACTCCACAAAGTAATACATTACAGGTGGAATATCATGGATCCAAACAACAACAAGCCCTTCTGCCTCAGCCACAGAAATAAAAGGGACCTTCTTCTGTGTGTCACCAGTTGTGGTGATATATTGTGCAAAAGTGTGGGATAAGGCCTCTTCAACTGTGGCACCGAAATCCAGGAACATGCAATCCTTACAGGTGTGATTGGCACCAATTTTGGCTTCCTTCTGGCATGAAGTAAAAACAACGGCTTTTTATTAAAGCCCTTGGTAGTCTAATGATTTTATCCACTAAGTACCTGTGCATGGTTTTAACCCATTTTAATTTGTTAGACAGTTTAATACAGTGGTTCTCAACCTCTGGGTCCCCAGATGTTCGTGGACTTCAGCTCCCAGAAGCCCTGAGCATTGACCATAGTGGCTGGCGCTTCTGGGAGCTGAAGTCCACAAACATCTGGGGACCCACAGGTTGAGAACCACTGGCTTAATATGTTTTTAGGCTGTAAGTTAGTTTGTGCCGTTCCATATTTTTAAAGGGTTTTAAAATTTAACATTGATGTTATTGTGTGTGCTGAGCTCAGAGGTTTGGGTCTAGGGTGGGACAGAAATATTTCAGTGCATTAAAAAAAAAAAAAGGAATCTAAGTCTGTGCTGGAAAAAATCAGGAGGGCTGTCAAGGACCGTGTTCAGGCTCTGGGTTGTCGAGAAAGGAGGGACTCTCCAGGCGTCAACCAGCGCCGACTGGCTGGTGGCTTCCTCATCAGGTTCCTCTCCTAACGATATGGTAATTGTGACATTTTTACATGATTAACAGCCATTCCAATTTGCATAGCGCGGGGGCCAGACCCTGGTGGAGCAGACAAGCACACCCACCTTGATGAGTGAACGCAACACAGCCGCTGCTTTTGTTGTGGGTGCAAGGGGAAGAGGGGAGCCACCGTTAACGGAAGGGCCTGCACCCGCGGGGGCGGCAGGACCCCCAAAGGAAGGCCACGAGCTACAACAACACATCCAAACTGCAGTAACTATGCACGGGAAGACTGGTGTTATGTTGACTTGCTTGCATCCAATTGTCATTACTGTAATCTACAAAACAGGGAAACCTTCTCTCTTATTTTTAAAACTCGTACTTATAAATTTTAATGCAAACTAATTCACAACAGCAGAAGAAAAGAAAAATGAAAAATTATACATAAACAATATTCATGTGCCTTCCACATTGGTAGGTTCCACTTTCATGGATTTGATTATTTTCAGGTTTCTTCAACCTGTCCCCTCACCTCAAGTACTTTTTTTCCAAGGGAACCCTCCCTCTTGGCAGCTCTGATCAGGCTGTGCAGCCCTTTAAATCCTACCCCTGCCTCTCCTCTTCTTCCTCTTCCTGGCCAGCTAAGGATGGATTGCACCAGGTTCTCTCAGCACCACAAACCCTCATCCGATGCCCCCAAAAATCCAAGGAAGAGAGGAACGAGAGAGGGGAAGTGTAGGACCACCGTGCCAACTAACCCCTTTCCCTCTCCTTTCCCTGACCTGGTTTGGGCCCTGGGTGTCCATTCTCCCTACCATGCCCTGGCCCCCCTCCCATAAACACACACGCACGCACACACATTTTGATATCTGCAATTATTCCACTTCTGCGGGGGTCCTGTGCCCCCAACCTTAGCAAAGATAGATAGATTGGAGAGCTGGGCCAAGGCTAACAAAATGAAATTCAACAGAAAGAAGTGTAAGGTCCTACACATAGGTAGAAAAAATGGAATGCAGAAATACAGGATGGGGGACAAGTGGCTGGATAGCAGTACATGTGAAAGGGATCTAGGAGTCTTCATAGACCACAAGTTGAACATGAGTCGGCAGTGTGATGCGGCAGCCAAGAAAGCCAATGCAATTCTTGGCTGCATCAATAGGAGTATGGTGTCTAGATCGAGGGAGATACTGGCACCACTCTACTCTTCCTTGGTTAGACCTCATGTTGAATACTGTGTCCAGTTCTGGGCACCCCAATTCAAGAAGGACATGGTCAAGCTGGAGCAAGTCCAGAGGAGGGCGACCAAAATGGTGAGGGGCCTGGAAGCCATGCCCTATGAAGACAGACTTAGAGAGCTGGGTATGTTTAGTCTGCAGAAGAGAAGGTGAAGAGGGGACATGATAGCCATGTTTAAATATTTGAAGGGATGCCATGTAGAGGAAGGAGAGGGCTTGTTTTCTGCTTCTCCAGAGACCAGGACAAGGAGCAATGGATTCAAGCTGCAGGAAAGGAGATTCCACTTGAACCTCAGGAGGAACTTTCTGACGGTCAGGGCTGTCCGGCAGTGGAATCTGCTGCTGCCTCCATGGAGTGTGGTGGAGTCTCCTTCTTTGGAGGTTTTTAAGCAGAGGCTGGATGGCCATCTGTCGGGAATGCTTTGAGGGTGTTCCTGCATAGCAGGGGGTTGGACTGGATGGCCCCTGGGGTCTCTTCCAACTCTACATTTCTATGATTCTATGATTCAAATGTGGAGGGACGATTGTACAAGTAAAGCTAGATGTAGGCTAAACTACGTTAAACTAATCTAAGACTAAGGCTCTTTCTGTACAACGTTGTCATCCTGCCAAAGCAATGGGTTGTTTCCATCGAGTTCCCAAGTGTTGCTAATCAGCCCTATTTCATTTCCAGAAAAAATCCAGTAATGGCCTCCTTTCTCACCATGGTTCCATCAGCTGGTGAGTGCCATTCCTCAACAGCACTTGATAAAGCTTCCTGTTGTTGCCAATCCAGGGCCATTTCCCCACTAGACTTTTATTGCGCTATGATTCCGCTTGAAACATCCTATGGAATCCTAGGGTTTGCAGTTTCAGGAAGGGCTGCCCGGCTGTGGCATGTGGCCGTGCCCAGATTATTCCTCCTTCAGCTATTCCCATGGTGCGGTAAGTTCCAAATCTATCACCTCTCCGTGTTTATTTTAAACTTCTCCTTTGAGTTGAAATTTTTAAAGTTTTTAACACATTTTTTTAGCGTTATACTGCAAAAACGCAATAGTTTACGAGCGTGTCATGCCATTACAACATTGCTGCGCCTAGTGTGCTCTACGAAAAAAAGCAACACCAACTAATCGTGAGCTGTGGGGCAGGGAAAAGGGGGTGGCCAATGACGCTGTAGTGCAGTGGGAACACCGGTGGCAATAATGCTACTCCTCCACTTAAAGCCGAAAGGGTAGAGAGCGTTCATAACCCGATACCATCACGGAAATGGCAATGCCGGGATTGTAAAGGGATAACGTGTTATTGAGGTATAGTATGGAAAGGGCCAAAGACACAATGCTAAAACACATTACTAAACCTATTATCATAAACACAACCTAACTATACTAATTAAAACACAACATATCTTGAGGTTTGCAGTTGAGGCAGGGGCCTTTAGAATTCTCAGCCAGAGAGCTCTTTGGCCTCAGGAAACTACAAATCCCAGAATTCCATAGGATGTTGAAAGTGAAATAATAGCACTATAACAATGTAATGCAGAAAGGCCCTCAGTTTACCTTAGAAGCAGAGCTTGAAAAACAGTTATCTTGTCGGGCTACAATACGCTGGGCAGAGGGTTATGAGAGTTGTAGTTTAAAGATGTATTCTCCCCCCGAGGTGTGACTGAAACTGCTCCCCATGGCTGCCCATCCGTCCCTTCCACAAAACTCCCCTCCTGCTAAACACATCACTGTCTTGGTACCTAATTTGGTTTGGAGCATATTCATCCCTTCAGCCAGTGAGCCAAGCTGCATTTTGCAAGGGATGGATGACATTAAATCCACAAAGGAGTCTAAACGGGTCTCACGGGAAAAAACAGGAAAGTCAGGCAGGATTACACCAATGGAAGTGTCTCACCTGGAATCGGCGCATGTCT
Source organism: Iguana delicatissima (assembly GCA_948472985.1). NCBI lineage: Eukaryota > Metazoa > Chordata > Lepidosauria > Squamata > Iguanidae > Iguana > Iguana delicatissima. Next base: position 411,900 of record CAOKZL010000519.1, read on the forward strand.
CGGGGATTCCCAGCATTCTTCAGGCAGTTCTGGTTGCACTTGAGGAAGAACTTGAGGAAAAATCTGAAGCAGAAGAAGAAAAAGGGATCTATTGTCTACTTTTTAAATATTTCATATCTTACCGTTCTCCTAACATGGGACCCAAGAAGGCTTACACCATAGATTAAAACAAAATACAGCTCCATTAACCTCCATTAACCTCCAGTACCTCCATTAACCAAGCAGATGTGCTCCTGGGCATTGCTTCTTTAACAGAAAATTTGCCACCAGAGGGAAAAAATAGCATGCGAAGAATTGCCATTGGGTGCTCCCACCACAAAAAAGAAGAAAAGCTGTTCAACAGAGGTCATTTCCGCACTAGACTCTTATAGTGCTATTATTCCACTTTCAACATCCTGGGCTTTGCAGTTTAGAGAGGGGCTTCAAAGGCCCCTTCCTAAATTGCAAACCCCAGGATCCTATAGGATGTTGAAAGTGGAATAACTAGACTCTTATAGTGCTATTATTCCACTTTCAACATCCTGGGGTTTGCAGTTTAGGGAGGGGCTTCAAAGGCTCCTCCCTAAACTGCAACCCCAGGATCCCATAAGATGTTGAAAGTGGAATAATAGCACTAGAACAGTCTAGTGTGGAAATGGCCACAGAATCACAGAGTTGGAAGGGGCCCCACGGGCCATAGAGTCTTCTCCAGCTGTACGCTATATTTCAGAGGAAGGAGCTGGCAAAACCATCTCCAGAGAACGCCTTGCCTAAGAAATCCCAGGAAATTCATAGAGCTGCCATGAGTCAACAGGCGACTTGGAGGCATCTACACACAAACACATGTTATTTCAAAGTTGTTACGGCCAAAGTTGTACAGCAGTGGTTCTCAACCTGTGGGTCCCCAGATGTTTGTAGACTTCAGCTCCCAGAAGCCCTGAGCATTGACCATAGTGGCTGGGGCTTCTGGGAGCTGAAGTCCACAAACATCTGGGGACCCACAGGTTGAGAACCACTGTTGTACAGTCTTAAACTGAGTACCACTCTTGCTCTGCCAATGGAGCTCAGGAACCATTCAACCACTGGACTACAATTTCACTTGGCAGGTCACTAAATGTGGCCAGGGAGACTGGATTCAGCATGGTGGATTACAGGCTATGCTGACATGGCACTGTGAATTTGGTTTGATATCCCCCTCCCCGTGTTCCAAATTCTGGGAACCGCTAGGTAAGCAAATGGTCTCTAACAGCAATCTTCACACATGCATCAAAAACCAGTTCCTGAAATTCTTGGCAAGAGAACGGTGGAATTAAACATGAAACAGGAACAAAGTGATAATCTGGATGACTCCTCTGTGGATGAAGTTGCTGATACTGCTGCCAAATGTATCAGTGTGATAGGTTATTCAAGTCCAAAAATGAGACATACAATGAGAAATCCAATGTTACTATTTGTTCAATACTTCAGATTTCATCTTGCTTATTCACAAGCTTCTTTCACAGCAAGATAGACTAGAGAACTAGTTTTGGTGAAAAAAAAGCAAACCAATGGATTAAAATTATACAAATAGAGGTTCCACCGAAACATTAGGAAGAACTTGCTGACAATAAGAGCAGTTCGACAGTGGGATACCGCCTCAATGAAGTGTGGTGGAGCCTCCTTCTTTGGAGGTCTTTGAAAAGAGGCTGGGTGGCCATCTATTGGGATTGCTTTGATGGCGTCTTCCTGCGTGGCAGAAGGGGGTTGGACTGGATGTCCCTTGGGGTCTCTTCCAACTCTAGGATTCTATGATTCCATCCTCACTGAGCTACGTCAGCCAGCCTGTGGCCAAGCATAGACTTCAGCTCCAACGTGCATCCCGTCTATGGACTCAAAGTCCTTGCACGACTCAGCTGGATCTTCTCCCCTTGCGTTCCTGGTTTCCGTGCTGTCCCTTTAAGGCAGCCCTGGAATGCCTCCTTCTCTGCTTAAGAGGGTATTGATTGGTAACTGATCCCCGAGACAGCTAATGGGCTATATTGCTTCAGAGCATGATCAATCAGGGAATACTAGCCTGGGAGATATCTGAGCCCAGCGGGAGAGGGTGGGGGCAGGGAAGAGCCCCAAGAGGGAAAAATAAAAGGAGGGAGGGCGGTATGACGGTTTGTGCCGGATACCGATCATTTATCAGAGCCTCAGTGGCTCATCTGGCTTCTTCCAGGAGATTCAGAGATAGACAAGCTCCCTTCTCCGCTCAGGCCAAACAGCACGACTCCTTCAGCTTCCATGCCTTTGATAGCAGGCTAATGCAGTGAACTTTTGCAAATGGTGTTGTTTTCTCATAAGCCTAGCATATAGAAAAAACCTATATTGCTTGCTCAATATCTAAGTGCTGGACTGAAATCAGAAAAGTTACATTTTGAGGGGTACAGCTCCCAGAATCCCCCAGACAGTGGCCATATTGGCTGGGAGAGGGCAGTTTCTCTGAGTGGTGGTCTCCTAATTTCTTCCCCCCAGTTGTGGTGCTGAACTGATATTCACAGCATGCAATGGGGATGCTTGCGGCTCTGAAGCGGACCAGGAGACTTGGACCCTAGAGGTGGCTGCTTATCAATAGGGAGGTGAATCTGAATTTTAAGGGAGCTAAACAAAGTGTAGAACCTATTTGGGTGAAAAGACTCAGCCCCTTGGAGAAATCCTTCAAAGTTCAGACTAAAACCCAGAGTGGATTCGCTCTTGCACTGGCCTGGAAGTCATCAGACACCACTGTAGATTGCTCTGCATTGGTTGCAGTGTGAAGACAAGTGACAGGCACGGTGATTGCAGCTGCCTCCATCATGGAGCGGTGGAGCGGTGAATCTGTGTAGGGTTTCAGTCTGTACAATAAGGCAGTGCTTGAAGGCACTCAATGCTATTCCACAAATAGGTCCACCACTTTAGATAGCTGCCTTAAAAGTGAGACTAAAATCTCGAGTACGGACACTGGAGCTGCCAGCTGATGATTCATCTTTCATGGGTAGTAACAGCCTATCGGGACTATGGAGGACACTTCTGGCCCGAAAGCATAGGTCAAAACAGGGTTTGACTCACAGGGAGCAGAGAACAAACATCTGTTGGGCTGCCTGGGACGTGTTCCAGGTCAGAGACAAACCGATATGGTTTGCTGGGCCAGTGAACTGGATCAGTGTAAGCCAGTTTTGGCTTCCATCAAAGGTAGCAAGCTAGGAGACGATGGGGAGCAATTCACCAGGAATTCTCATGTGCCACCCACTTGGAAACAAATGGGAACTGCAGAAAAGATCCTTTGGAAGAACGCACAGGTGCAAGGGAGGGCAATTCACATTTGGGTAGGGAGGGCAGAACCTCAGCAGAAGCACCCTCAAAGAAGGCACGAGGCACCATGCCACGCATCTCCCAAAACCAAGTCCATGAAGGTTGGGTAATCTGGAGCCCTCAGCTACTGTCAGATTTAAATCTCCACTGTCTACTGACTGTGATTGCCTGGGCTGATGGAAATCCAAAATGTTGCCCAGTTGTGGTGAAACAGTATGTTTTACGGAAGGAAGGAAGGAAGGAAGGAAGGAAGGAAGGAAGGAAGGAAGGAAGGAAGGAAGGAAGGAGAAGGAAGGGGCAAAAGAAATGATTCAAGGATGTCATATTCTTAATTTTCAGGGTCTATAAGCATTTTAGCTCTGCCATGACAATGCCACCGTGCTGCTGCCACCACTGATGTGGCGCAGTTACATCGCCAACAGAGTTTCTCTCTAAATCCTGTGCTGTCCTTTTACATGGAGAAAACAAAATAGCCAAGATTCTACATTAGGGTTGTGCTGTGCAAATCTCTGCCATGTGGAATTGTGCATGAATTGTGCTATGCAGCCTTTGTGTTGAATGCCAGTGTTGTGCAACTGAAGCAAGACATCAAGTGTGCAACTGAAGGCACAACCATAAATGCATGTACATCCTCGTCCAATGTGCAATGCTCAACCATGCATAATTTGCATCTATATGCAATGGCTCTGCATGCTCAACTTCCACAATCTTGAACTGAAAATGGACGTTCTGCATATTGTGTTAACAGTTTTAGACACCATAATTCAAGAAGGATATTGACAAGCTGGAATGTGTCCACAGGAAGTTGACCAAAATAGTAGAAGGCCAGGAAACTATAAACTATGAGGAGAGGCTTTGTGAGCTGGGTATGTTTAGCCTGGAGAAGAGAAGGTTAAAAGGTGATATGATTGCTATGTTTAAACATTTGAAGATACGTCATGTGGAAGATGGAGCAAGCTTGTTTTCTGCTGCTCCAGAAACTAGGACACAGAGCAATGGCTTCAAAATGCAGGAAAACAAATTCCACCTAAATGTTAGGAAGAACTTCCTTATGGTAAGAGCAGCTTAACAGTGAAACTGGCTGACGGAATTTGGTGGAGTCTCCTTGTTGGAGGCTTTAAACAGAGGCTGGATGGCCATCTGTCAAAGGGAGTGCTTGGATTGTGTACTGCTGCATGGCAGAATGGGGTTGAACTGGGTGGTCCTTGGGGTCTCTCCCAATGCTATGATTCTATGCATCGGACAAAAATGTCCAACCATTTACACATACATAAGGAGATCCATGGGATTCTGGACATGGGCTGTTAGTTGACAGATACAGACCCATGGGGTATGCATCCCTATGTATGAAACAGCCCAGTGAACCAATTCTGAAGTCACGGGGAGAACAGCGGTAGCACACAGCACGGCAATGTGAGGCATCCACATCCCTCATTGCTGGTGATCCTGGACACCCGCTATGGTTCAGAGGATTTGGAAAAGGCAGGGGGGCAGAGGAAGAAGAGTGAGGTATGCAAAGGAAAGAAGGAGCAGCAAAAAGCTCCCAAGAAGATGGATGGAAGCCAGATTGTATGATCCATTCCCTGACAGAGTTCCAGGCTGATGAAATATTTAGGATGCTTGTGTAGGGTCCTGTAATTGTCATTCTAGCATAAATAATTAAAGGGAAGCAGCCGCGCGTGCGTGCATGCATGCATGTGTGTGTGTGTGTGTGTGCATTCTGCAGAAGCTTGAAGAGAGAGGCAATTTTTGCTCTAGCTCAGACATTGCCTCTGCAAAGACAGTATCACAAGCATCACAAGAAAGTGCTCAAAACGGCACCTCAAAGGGCTGGATTTGTACAGTGACTCAGCTTATGGTTGGCTGTGTTGCCTACTCCCCTTATATATCACAAAGCCCCAACTCTGCCCCACCGGCTTTCAGTCTGCCAAGCCTGAACAGAACAGATGAACACAAATTTCCTTGGATTGGTAGGGAAACAACGGTAGAATGCCTACATCTACTTTCAGCAGCGGTGGAAGACTGTCCCAGTGTAGGAGAGGCTAGTGGTCTCCAAGTCAGTGGAGAAATGAAGTCACACCAGATTTTAAATGGAATTTTAAAGGTGCTATCCAAGGTGCTGAAGCTCAACAGTCAAAACAGGTCTAGTGCCTTGTGTAACTCCTTTAAAATTTGGACTAAAATACAGAGTGGACTTACTAGTTTTCAGGCATGGAGGCCACCAGTCAATGCTGGCCAGATGGGGTAGAAATTCAGTTCCCAAGCATAACCAGGGTACAACCAAGGGGGAGGAATGTTGGCAAAAACCAGCCATTCGTAGGCTAAATCCCAAACCTAGAAATGATACAACATCACTTTCTAACACACTGGAAGTGACGGTATGGCCTATGGGGGAAGGAATGGCTATTGGTTTACACTATGCTTTTCCAATTCTTGAGCCTTTTCACACTATAAAATTACAGCACTATGATCCCATTTTAACAGCCAGAGAATTCTGGGATTGGCAGTTTACGATGGGGGAGCATTTAGAATTCTCAGCCAGACAGCTCTAGCATCTCACCAAACTACAGATCCCAGGATTTCACAGGACACAGCCATGGCAGTCCTATAACTCGTTAGTGTGAAAGGCCCTCAGTTCTACTCCTACCTGCCTGCTCCGTTCTTAATCCAGTATAACCTTCTCGTAATTCCTCATATTCTCCTCCCTTTGTATGCTAACGATGAACTGACAAACCAAAACAATCTAGCTAAGTTTATATTTTTGGTTTCTTGGCTACTTTCCAAGTATTTCCATTTTTTTTTCTTTTTGGAGCAAAGACTGGTTTGGTTTTGTCTTTGGCAAATGACATCGAGGCCTATTTTTGACCCCGTTCATAAACCAAAAAAGTACATCTAACACACGCGCATTAATGTGTCAAGTGGCTCAACCAGATAAAGCATTAACTCAGTCTAACCTGGGTTCCTCAAACTGGCACCTTATAGATGTATTGGGACTATAAATGCCATAACCCTGGCCAGCACAGATGATGGCCATGCTGGCTGGGGATGATAGAAGTTATCATCTATGGACATTTGGAGCCTGGCAGATTGGGAAAGTTCAACTCTTTAAAAAAACAACAACAACTGGCTACCCTTATTTTTCATTTGAAAAATGCATCTTGGCTTCCATGACAGCTGGCAGGGAACACAATGCTGTGGAAAACAAACATTGGCTGTGCAAATGACCAGCTGGTTGCAGGGAGCACACAGCTCCCTTGTTGCAACAGCTCCACTGGCTGCCAGTCCATTTCCGGGCACAATTCCAATGTCTAGTTTTGACCTATAAAGGCCTAACAGCTCAGGTCCTGGGTATTTGAAGGACCGTATTGTCTCTTATGAACCTGCCCTTGTTTTGGGACCTGCTGGGGAAGCCCTTCTCTTTGGCCATTTCCACACTAGACTGTTATAGCGCTATTATTCCACTTTCAACATCCTATGGAATCCTGGGGTTTGCAGTTTAGGGAGGGGCCTTAGAGGATGGCCTTAGAGGCCTCTCCCTAAACCGCAAACCCCACGATTCCATAGGATGTTGAAAGTGGAATAGCAGTGCTATAACAGTCTAGTGTGGAAATGGCCTTTGTCTTGCCTCTCCCACAGGTATATGTGGTGGGAACACAGGAGAGGGCCGTCTCCGTGGCTGCCCCGAGGCTCCTAGAGAAGTTAGGCTGGCACCCTCCCTAACCTCTTTCCACAGACAGCTGAGGACCTTTCTGTTTCAATAGGCCTTTGAGGACTGTTTGTAAAAAGCCTCTCCTGCCTGATTAATTTCCTGGATTTTTCCATTTGTTGCACTGTGTGTGCGTGTTTAACGGTTTGTGCATTATCTGGTTCTAATTTTTTGATAGTTTAACCACTTTTTAACTTTTGCATTTGTGAATTTTTAACTACGTGTTTGTTCATCTGTTGTGCCTTGCTTTGAGCCACAAACTGAGAGAAAGGTGAGTTATAAATAAGAGCCAGAATGGTTTGAGAGTTGGGGTAAGACTCTAGAAACCAGGGTTCAAAACCTGGCTCAGCCACAGAAACCTACTGAGTGATCTTAGACAAGTCCTACTCTCTCAGCCTCAAAGGACAGCAAAGGCAAATCCCTCTGAACAAATCTTCACCTTAGGGTCGCCATGACTTGGAAATGACTTGAAAACACACAACAATAAATTAATATGAATATAATCCATTCATTCATCCTCTCAGATTGATAGATTTGGTGACCAAAATGGTGAAGCGTCTGGAAGCCATGAAGCCCTATGAAGAATGCCTTAGGGAGCTGGGTATGTTTAGTCTGCAGAAGAGAAGGTTAAGAGGGGACACGATAGCCATGTTTAAATATTTGAAGGGATGTCATGTTGACGAGGGAGCAGGCTTGTTCTCTGCTGCTCCAGAGACTAGGACAGGGAGCAGTGGATTCAAGCTGCAGGAAAGGAGATTCCACTTGAACCTCAGGAAGAACTTCCTGGCAGTCAGAGTTGTCTGGCAGTGGAATATTCTGCCTCCATGGAGTGTGGTGGAGTCTCCTCCTTTGGAGGTTTTTAAGCAGAGGCTGGATAGCCGTCTGTTGGGAATGCTTTGATGGGTGTTCCTGCATGGCAGGGGGTTGGACTGGATGGCCCCTGGGGTCTCTTCCAACTCTATGATTCTATGATTTGGATGGTACGCCAAGGGCCATCTAGTCCTACTCCTGCTAGTACAGGAATCCACTGCTACAGCATCTGTGATTGTTCATCCAATCTCTGTTTAAACACAGACAGTTCAACAATGGAAAATACTTTCTTGGAAGGCAATTGGCTTTTTCTTGTTTGAGGTTTTTGCAGAGGCATATCTAGGGTGGGGCAGGTAGGACATGTGCCCCAGGCGCCAGTGCCAAGGGGGTGCAAAAAAATAGTGCTGGAAGTGGCAGAAGAAGAGAAAGAGGATGAAGTGGCCTTTGGAGGTAGAGCTGCAACTTCCACGCTTGGCCTAGGTGCTGTTTATGCTAGATACACCTCTGGGCTTTTGAACATACGGTGGATGGTCCACCCATCAGAGATGCTTTAACTGTGAACTGTTCAGCCTGGCTGCCAAGAGAAGACTGAGGGGTGACATGATTTCCCCTTTTAAATGCCTCAAGGGCTTCCACAAAGAAGAACGGGCAGGCTTCTTCTCTGCTGCCCCAGAGGGTAGGACCAGGTCTACTGCTTTTAAGTTACAGGAGGGTAGATTTTAATTGAACAGTGGAAGGAACTTCTTGACAGTAAGAGCAGTTCACCAGTGAAATCAATTGCCTATAGAGGTGGTGGGGGTCTTCCTCTCTGGATGTATTCATAAAGAGGCTGGACAGCTACCTGCTGCTGGGGATGCTCTAGCTGGGGATCCTGCGCAGAGCACGAGGCTGGACCAGATGGCTCAAGAGGCCCCTTTCCAACTCTATGATTCTACGATTCTTGCAGCAGCAGGGCGTCGGACTAGATGTCCATTGGAGACCCTTCCAAGCATCATTTGCACAGAACCCTGTTGGTGTTTTATGCATACTAAGTTCCCCGACAGAAGCAGCTGGACATTTTTGTCTGATAGGGAATGCGTACATTCAGTTCAAGTTTGTAGAAGGAGAGATGAGCATGCAGTGCCACGGTGCATGTGCACGCACATTCACCGCCTATTCAGCTGTGCAGGACAAGTGGCTGTGCTTGTTGGTGTGCATTCAGTTTTACAAGAATGCCATTCAACACAATCAATGGGAAACCCCACCTACAGAGATTTATGCTATGCAACATGGACAGAGGGTCTCTGCCTATGAGAATGAAAGAGCTGGGGACCACTCACATTCCACAATTATAGCACCATAATTCCAGTTTAACTGCCACAACTGCACCCTATGGAATCCTAGGTTTTGAAGTTTAGGAGGCACTAGAGTGTTTTGGCTGAAGATTATAATTGTTTTTGTTAACTGCTGTCAGGTCAATTTCGACTTATGGTGACCCTACGAAAGAGAGACTTCTAAGTCATTGTGTCAACAGCCCTGCTCAGGTCTTGCAAACTCTGGGAAGCCAGGGCTTCCTTGACTGAGTCTATCCATCTGCAGTACGGTCTTATTTTTTTCCTACTGTCTTCCACCTATACCCAGCATCACTGTCTTTTCTAGTGAGTCATGTCTTCTTATAATGTGTCCAAAGTACAACAGCCTCAGCTTAGTCATTTTGGCTCATAGGGAGGGTTCAGGCTTGATTTGCTCTGGGACCTATTCCTTTGTCTTTTTAGCAGTCCTTGGAACTCTTCTCCAGCACCATGTTTGGAATGAGTTGATGGTCTTCCCATCAGTTTTCTTCACTGTGCAGGGCTCACAACCATACATGGAAATTGGAAATACGATGGCATGGACAATCCTAACTTTAATATTCAATGACAGATCTTTATATTTCAGGGTCTCGTCTGGTTCCTTCACAGCTGCCCTTTCAAGTCCTAGCCTTCTTCTGGTTTCTTGACTGCAGTCTCCATTCTGATTAATGGCTGAGCCAAGGAATGGGAAATCTTGAACAACTTCAATGTATAATTACCCCTCTCTAAACTGCAGTTCCTAGTATTCCAGAGGATGGAACCATGCTAGCTAAAGCAGAATCATAGCACTATAAAAAGACAGTGTGAACTGGCCCATGATCTTCTGTACAACATTGTGCAGAATTCCACTACTTGAAGCACATGTGTCAAACAAAAGGCCAGTGGGCTGAATATGGCCCGCCAGGCCATTTCATGTGGCTCTTCCACCTCTCCTGCAGCTGTGGCACTCCCCCCACCTGGCAAGCCCAATCTCCACATTGTGGGTCCCCAGCTGCCAGTATTCTGAAGAGGGGCCCAGCAGCCAGCACTTACAATCGACTTCTACTTCTGACTGCTCCTCTGTCCAAGTCTCGCTGTCAGAGCGTTGCTGTGGGTTACCACAGCTCACAGCACAGCACAGCTCACGAGAGTCGGACAGAGGAACAGTCAGAGGTAGAAGTAGATCGCAAGTTCTGGCTGCTGGGCCCCTCTTCAGAATACCAACAGCTGGGGGCTCACAATATGGGGAACAAGCTCACCAGGTACAGAAATGGGCAGAGAGGCAGAAAGAGCCCCAGGGGAGGAAGGGAGCAGAAAGAGGCATAGAAAGGGTCCGGGAGGCAGAAAGAGGCACGAAAGAGAGGGGCTGGGAAGCAGAAAGTGGCACACTTTGGACATACTGACCAATTCTATGCCACTTTACAGAGGTATAGGGACCACAAACTACGGTCAAAAAGCCCCTAAATGTCCAAGAAAAGCAAAGTTGATGCAGAGGTAAGGCAATTTAAAACCAGCAATACTCAAATGCAGAGGCAATTATTTAATATGATAAATGAGTAGATACATTTATATAGTCTTTCAGATACAACCGGCCCTTTGAGGGCAACCATAATGCTGATGCAGCCCAAGATGAAATTGAGTTTGACACCTCAAGTATCAACTGCAATCTTGTGTGGATGCTCCATAAGACACACACACACACACTCACACACCACTTCCTTTCAGAACCAAAGAAAGCCTTGGGCACTAACCAGAGAATCCCAATGATCAGGAGGGGGGAAAAAAGGGTATCCATATTACGTTTCCTGTCCTTGTCCCCGCTTTTTTTTTCTAAAGACAGAAAGAAAGAACCTTTGGAGGTTAATCACAGGAGTGAGACAATCTCAAGGAACACAAGAGATGCTGACTTGAAATCCTGGTTGGCTGGAGTTCCTGCTCTCCTCGCAGGTGGTAATCAAGGAAAGGAAGGAATGTAGAAGGGAGGAGGAAAGATAGATATATATATCTCTCTCTCTGAGAGAGGGAGAGGGAGGGAGAAAGTTACCCCTCTCCCATTGCAAGATTGACAGGGAGCCGGCCACCCCCTCCCCCTCGGACCCCCAATTCTGCCATGCCCGCTGCCCTCCCCTCCAGGGCCACTGACTCTGAGCAAGAGACAAGAGAACGAAATAATAATAAGCAGACGTCGGACTGCTTCACCTCCTTCAGCGGCATCGGCGGCGGCGTGCGCGGGCCCGGGGAGTTAAAAATAAAGACAATGTGCATACATTAGCATCCATAATGCACAACTCTCTCCATTTAATATGCAAATTCCCAGCGACGCTGCAGAACACCTTCTGTTCCGAGCGCATAAATTTGAATTTGCAATTAGAATAATCTTGTATAATTAATGAAAAGCGTCAATTTTAGCTCCTAAGTAATTTGATTAACATGTTGATAGGGCACTTATTGGGCTCTCTAAACCAGAGGGGCCGGGCATCGCACAGGAATGGGGGAACGGGAAAGAAAAAGAGAAAGAGAGAGGGAGAGGGATGGAGGAAGGATGAGTGCAGAGAGGTAGAGAACAGGAGAAAGACCCCAACAATGAAATATATGTGTCATTGTTGTGTGCCTTCAAGTCATTTCCAACTTATGGAGACCCCCAGTGAACCTATCATGTGGTCTTCTGGGGCTGAGAGAGTGTGACAAGTGCAAAGTCACCTAGTGGGTTTCCATGGCTGAGCAGTGACTCGAACTCTGGTCTCTAGGTCACAGTCCAATACTCACACCACTATACCACTCTTGCTGTCACACACAAACACACACACTCCTCTGAAACTGAAGAAATGAGTAACAAGATAAGCTTCGTGGACACATGAATCTAGAGATGAAAAAAGAGAAGAGATCCCACATTTGGATTATTTAGGGTAAAACTCCTCACATCCGGAGTTACATCTTAAGTATGGTATACATCTCTTGTGCTGGTTGACAGTGCTGTGTCACTGAATGCACAACTGAATATGCACACATGTGCAGGTGCATTTGTGCACGGCCGTGCACACATGTGCACACATGTCTGCTGGTGCATCTCCCTGCGTAATAACACCACATGCCTCACTCTGTTTCCCCTTTTCTCTCTGTTTTGCTGTTCACTCATGCTCAGGAAGAGATTCTGTCTCTCTGTCCCTGTGCCTCTCTCTTCTACATTCAGTCCAGACCTTTAGACATCTGTCTCTCCTCCTGTTTGCACTTTTCCTCCCAGGTGGGCTGCGTTTTTCCTCTTTGGACACAACAAGCCAGCACTGAATGATACGATCCGCCTCCCCCTCCCAGTCTCTTCAAAAGCTAGAAAGGCAAACCTCTCATTTCTTGCACCACTTAGGCCTTTTCCACACTAGACTGGAAACAAATTAGGATATAAGCAAATTTAACGAGTAGAGTTAACTAGCTATTTCCAAGCTGTGGTTGTGAGTGTTGTTAATCAACAAACGCAGTCTTTTCTTTTCCTTTTCTTAAGCCAAACACACAAACAAAGGGAATAGCTGGGAGACCTCAGAAAACTGTGCGCCTTCACATTGTTTCCAACTTACGGCAGCCCTAAGGTACCTCTGTTACAGGGTTTTATTGGCAAGGTTTGCTGAGAGAAGGTTTGCCTTTGCCTTCCATGGAGGCTGGGAGAGTGTGACCTACACAAGGCCAGCCAGTGAGTTTCCATGACTGAGCAGAGATTTGAAGCCTGGTGTCTAGAATCGTAGCCCAGTGTTTAAACCACTATGCCAGGCTTACCAAGAGGAATGAAAGTTCTCATTAAAACTCAAAACAGACTCACTACCCCAGTGCGCTGGCCACTGCTGCATGTAAGACCAAGCTTGTCTGGAAGCAGGCAATCCATCTGGCATGGTTCCCTGCTTGGTTCTGGAAGAGGATCTGTCTAAACTGAACTTGCTGGACTTTAAACCCATTGCTTATCACTGTTTTCATCCCAACCAGGGTAGAAAGGGTGTACATTTGAGTGTGTGTTTGGGTGTGTGTCTGAGACCCAGCTGAAGGAGCAGCTGAAAGATCAGCGCATACAATGGTCTCTGGCCAGACAGACCTTAATAGGTTCGATTCTTCTCTTCCTAATCTCCCCTCTGGCTTGTCAATCTCCATTCTTTTCCGTCGGCTGCCGGCTGCCTCCCGGGTGGGGTGAGTGACAGGCAGACCTTCCCAAGACACCAGGCCCCCGTGGCAGCAGTGCCGATACGATCGCGCTGGACAAAGCCGATGAAATGCCAGCATGTTATCAAAGCACCCCGACTGCCACCGGGATGCGCCGAGAAAGGAGGCCCTCTTTCATCCCATTGGACCATTGTCTGAACGATGGAGAAAGTGACTTGCACACACATGTGCACATACACACACTCCCAAGTACACAGTTGCAGAAGAGTGTGGAAAGAAGACAGGTAATGTCAGACAAACACTTTCTCGTGAGCCAAAGGGGGGGCGTGCTGTGTTGATAGAAGGGATGAGTAGAAACACTTCTTCTAGTGTGGACCGAAAATAATGCAAAATTCACAGGTATCATGTACAGGGCAACTCCAGCCCCAGAGATTCAGCTTAAAAGGTTGCAAAAGCTTTACTCAGGAGACTTTAGGGTAACAGCAGCACATTTTGGCAATTGCCAGGACTAGAAAATGACTGGATTTTCAGTGCCTTATAAGTTGCAACATGACCAATTTGTGTGGGCCAGCATCTTATCTGACAGCTAATTACAACTCCTTTCCCAGGCTTTCATTCTGCCTGCCAACTGCATAACTTTGAAATTGCATTGGTTCCCAATGGTTAAAACAACATTGCCTTATTCCCAGCACAGTGTTTCTCACACAGTTCCATCACCCCCCCCCAGCCTGTTTTTCAAATATCAGAGCACTCCAGGGCATTGCATTGCATGGCATTACATCGCATCACATCGCACGGCATTATATGACACCTTCTACCATGGCAGGGAGGGCAAACCCAACCTGACAGAAAGCCAAGAACATTTACCTACAGCAGGTACAAATCAGGCCTCTGGCATGAGAGATATCATTGGCAAGCACCAGACCTGAAGGCTGAGCCCCTGCCATGCATTCAGAGAATCTGCAAATGTGTTATGGACTATGAAGTCAGCTTGGAGCTATTAAAACCAATGGGATTTATCAGTGCCTTGGCTCTCCATTCATCAATTGATTGAATGGGTCCACTCTTTGTTGTTATTTGTCAGCAACTTGGCTTCGACTTATGGTAACCCTATGAATCAGGGACTTCCAAGAGTTCCTGTTATTAACAGTTCTCCTCCGGTTTTGCTAACACAGGGCTGTGGCTTTCTTTACTGAGTCAATCTATCTCTAATGTTTTCCTACCGCCTTCTGCTTTTCCTTGCATTATCATTTTTTTTAGTGAGTCATGTCATCTCAGGGTATGTCCAAAGGACAACAGATTCCATTTAGTCATTTTGGTTTCTAGTGAAGAGTTCAGGTTTGTTTTTGTCGCTGTTAAGTGCCGTTAACTTGAATTTGACAATACAGAGAATGAGGAATTAGAGACGTCCAAGAAACCATATTTTTAACAGCCCTGCTCAGGTCTTACAAACTGGGGGCCAGGACTTCTTCAGCTGAGTCAGTTTATCCGTAATGTGGTCTTCCTCTTTTCCTACTGCCTTCAACATCACCCAGCATTTATCGTCATTTCTAGTGAGTCATGTTGTCTTAGCACGACAGTCCTGATTTAGTCATTTTGGTTTCTAGTGAGAATTCAAGCTTGATTTACTCTCAGATGCATTTATTTGTCTTTTGGGCAACGCATGACATCTGTAGAAACTCTTCTTCAACTCCACTTTTCAAACGGGTTGATCTTTTCCCTGTCAGACTTCTTTACTGTCCAGCTTTCCCAATTGTACGCACAGGTCAGCAACATTATGCCATGGATGATCCTGACTTTGGTATTCAGACTTTGGTCATTTGTTCTTGTTGTCGTTGTCGTGTTGTCAAGTTGTTTCCAAGTTCTGGCGACCCTAAGGTGAACCTATCATGGCGTTTTCTTGGGCTAAGAGTGTGTGCCGTGCCCAAGGTTGAGGAGGGAATTGAACCCTCCACCATTACCAGAAAAAATCCTTTCCTTTCCTGGCATGACCCCATTGCTTGCAGGTGTGTGATAAGGGCAGAAGTGCTTGACAGTGCTTCCTTCTGCAGTACAGTGGAAGAAGAGGTGGGGAAAGGGACAGAGCATTGATGCTGTACTGCAGAAAGCAGAAGAGTGTTCCTAACACTACCTATCTGCCAGCCGCTGACTGGTTGTGGTGGAGAGGGTTCAGGTCCCATTTCCATCCTGGCAATGGCACTGCTGGGATCCCACTGGAATGACGAGATATAGAGGGATGGTGGGGAAAGGGCCGAGGAACCATGCGATCTCATTTCCTATTGGCTCTGCACACCAGCTGTGTTGTGAGACTGCCAGGGGCTCCACTGTTGTCAATGAAATTTCTGGTCATCTTGCACCCTGGTCAAAGTAAGCAACCCGAGAAAGGAAGCAGGGAGATAGCAGAGGGCTCTACTTGCAATCGGTGGAAACAGACCACCAGTGAGGTCATTTCCTGCCATCAGGGCTCAGGGTGGAGGCATCTAAGAGAAGGATTCATTCTGAACCAGACCTGTATCTTGGACAGTTTGGCACGAACCCAGTTCAACATGGACAAATTTCTCCACGAGGAGAGAAACATCTTCCATGTTTTTATACTACAACACTCCAGCAACAGTGAAAGGCAGGACAGTGCTAGCTAGATCCAGACACCTTTGGCTGGGCTTAGAGTAGGGGTCACACACTTACAGAGTTGGAAGGGACCACCAGGGCCATCTAGTCTGGGGGTTTGTAGCCCAACTCCACCATGGCCTGGCCCACTTCTGGCCAAAAAGCCAGGGACCGATGGTCTGTCCTGGAAGCCTTCCAGAGCAGGAATTCACCCTTTGAATAGGTTATAGGGTCCCCTGTGCTACTGTACAATTTTTTAAAAATAACCTTTTTTTTTTCAAAATTAGAAGTGCATTTCTAGCCACCTCAAAACTGTTGTTTGTTTACCAACATTTGGGGAAGTCTACCTGGCCCCCAAAGGTTCTAGTGTTCAAAAATTGGCCAGGCTTTGTTCACTGCTGGTATAAAGGAAGCACCTTGTATTCTTTTAGCTTGGATGTCAGCCAGGGCACTGGGGGAAGGTGAAGTGGGTGTCTGGTTTCAGAGTATCCAGAATTTTGGATATAGGGGTGGAAAAGTCGAGGGGTTGACATGCTAGATCACATCAAAGAAGCACAGAAACTAAAACCTGCTACGTAAGTCAGCATCTTGAAAAAAAGCAGCTTCCATATCTTAAAATACCTGAAAAAATCAAGTCTCTAGTCCTTGGGTCAAACAGGGATACGACAAAGAAACACACAAAAACACTCTTAATAACAGTTTGCTTTTGGCATCTGCTTCCAGGGACAGTGGCCTATGCCAACAGATAATCATATGTTGTGGCTTCTGCCCTTGATATTTACTTATTTATTTATTGGATTTATACCCTGCTTTTCCACCAAGTGGGACCTGAAGCATCTTACAATGTAAGTTAAACAAAGATAGCTAAAGCAGTATGTAGTACAAAAGTTTAAACCACTGATCCAAATAAACTCAACTTTTCAAATGTTCCTTTAAAAAATGTAAAGACACACAAAGAACAGATTACAAATGGCGCACATAACTGCATGTCCCTCTACCTATATTTCAGAGGAAGGAACCAGCAGCACCTCCCCTGAGTATTCCTTGCCTAACAAAACCTCATGCAAGTCACTGGAGTCACCTTGAGTCAATAGGTGACGGTGAAGACTCATGCAAACACTACTTCAATCCACTGAGCCCCAAGGTCCGTCTGTGCTTGCCAGTGAAAACAGAGCAGAGTGGGGGCAAACCAAACCTCGCTTGGGAAAGCTTAAGACCAAAGGAAACTTTTGCACTTTAAGACGAAGCTGTTTTTGCTGCAACTGGTTAACATGGCTGTCCCCATGGAATTTTCTCCCTCAAACCAGGGGCAGTAGCTGGTAAAACAGGAAGAAACTAGTAAATTTACACAAATTTCCATTGTGTAAAATTACTCTAGGCGCCACTGCTTTGGCTTTGGTATGTAAAACAGGTACTTCACCAACGAAGCTTGGGAAATGTTCTTTTTTTAGCTGGCAACACCCAGAATCCCCTAGCCAACATGACATTGCTGGCTGGGGGATCTGGGAGTTGTACTCCAAAAAAAGAGTTTTCCGTAGCTCTCCCCAGTCAAGCTCAAGGTCTCTGCAATGCTTTTACCCCGTGGCCTAAAAATTCTAAACAGGCCATTCAGACTCTATTTCGAGCCCTAGAGATTCCAGCAGGCCAATTAAATAAAGCTGTTCCTGCCGTGAAGGTCCCAGGGACTTCCTTTGCCTCTTACCTGTCGATGATGACGGGGTCGGAGGGCGTTTCATTGCGGTTCCCACAGCTTTTCTTATCACAGCAGCGGCTAGAAGGGAAAAAGGGGGGAAAGGGGGGAAATTATGTATGATCATGAACCTCGAGCCTGTTAGGATGCTGCTGTGACCCCAATCCAGCTCCAAAACCAAGGCTATTAGAAAATGATTTTATAAAAGTAATTTATTCCCATTACACGTGGGAAGTAATCAGTTGCTATTATGTGCTGGAGGAAAATAACTTGCTTCTTATGTTTGTTTAATAAATATCACACCTTTCTTCCACATAAGGCAGTTCATACCACAGATAGAAATAAAGTACAGTTTTATAAATAAATCATTACAGGAAAAACATTTAGCAATGATTTAGTTATCTTTTTAAAAAAAGGCATTGATTTGAAGCAGTTTTAAGGCATGTAAAATAATCATTGGCTTGTTTTACACTGTACTTTCTGTTACTTTGCTGAGGAGGATACGACTTGAACAATTCCTATCAAAATGCCTCTGAGAAATGCCCATTAAATATATTACTCTTCGCAGGAATAAAGTAACTTGAGACTCTCTTGACAGGAACAAGGTAGGTAGTTGCTGATAACTAAACAGCTTTCAATGTGTTGCTTCCAAGATCCGTCGAGAGTAAAGCAAACCCCTTCATAATTCTTCTAAGCTTTAAAAAGCGCCATGGAGACATCCAAAGGTCCTGTGACCATTGGGCCCTCTTTTCCTTTAAAGAGAAGACTGTGCTGGGGGTGAGAGGTGGGTATAGATGCCTTAGTACTCCTTATTAAAGGAGTGGGAAGGTGGGGCCATTGGCTGGATTCAACCCAGACCATATGAGAAGCCCCCTTTCACTCCCTCCAAGTCCCCTCCCCTTCCCCAAATTTTCATATTTTGGTGCAACTTTCAGGCAAGACTCATCCCA
Organism: Iguana delicatissima; assembly: GCA_948472985.1. NCBI lineage: Eukaryota > Metazoa > Chordata > Lepidosauria > Squamata > Iguanidae > Iguana > Iguana delicatissima. The sequence continues at coordinate 430,404 of CAOKZL010000519.1, forward strand.
AAATTGTACCCAAAGTCCTGCTAAACGCGTGGAAGCGCTCCAAAGCTCTCTCCCACCCATGTAGACCCTACTCCAACACCTTCGGTCTTGCCTGTATCCTGGCCAAGCACGCTGTCACTTCTGGTTGCCATTTCGGCTATGATATAGACCTATTTTGATGTATTGTCAAGCATGGTTGGTCCGTGGCAGAAAGCCAGGAGGGCACTGGCCTCTGCCCCCGACGTAGTTGCCCACGCCTGCCTTAACAGAAAGCAGAGAGTTCAGTACAGGTTGAGTATCCCTTATCTGGAGATCTGAAACCGGACAGCCTTCAGAAGCCAAAACTTTTTTGCCGCCAGCTGCCCATGTCCACCTTCAAGGCAGCGGCTGTGGCGCTCCTGCTCCTTTGGTTCTCAGATCCTCAGCCTCTCTCCAGCCTCGTGTCTCAGGCACAACCCAAGCAGCAGACAAATGAGAAGCGAGGCTGAAGAGAGACACGAGGCTGGAGAGAAACGCATGGACCTGTGAAATCGTGGGAATCCCAGCATAGCGGTCAAGGCAAAGTGCCAGTTGAGCCCTCCTGCTTGTTCAGTCACAGCCTCCCCAAAGATCTCCCCTACAATATTGTATCTAATAGATAAAAGTCAAAGTTTGTCTGTTTATCTGTGTCAGGCAGAGAAGACCTCATGTGATTGGCTGGCTAAGAAGATTCTACGGAATCCTGGGACTTGCAGTTAAGAGAGGGGCCTTTAGAATTCTCAGCCAGAGAGCTCTCGGGCCTGTCTCGAATAGTTCGGTTGCTATGGAGACGAGGCCGAGCAGCAAGGAGGAGGCCTGGGTATTTCCCTCAGGAACCCAACTTCTCCATGTTAACAACTCTGAATACAGATTGGACTGGCGATTATGGGGAAAACTTACAGGTACTGAACCAGACAGTTTGGGAATTACAGGATGTCAAATCTTTCTAACAAGTGTTATCTATGAGAAAATAAAATCCTGGGCAATGCTGGGTAGATATGCTAGTTCTATATCCATCCATCCATCCATCCATCCATCTATCTATCTATCTATCTACCTACCTACCTACCTATGCAAACACATGTAATCTAAAATTGGAAAACAATCTAAATTACTAAACACTTCTGGTCCCAGGCATTCTGGATAAGGATATTTAACCTGGACATGGTGCTCAAGTTTATAAACTTACCAGGATAGAAATCAAATTAGGTCCAGACTATCTGATAGACAACCTCTCCCTGTACAAACAAACTCAAGTCTTAAGATCCTCAAGGGAGGGCTTTCTCTCAGACCCACTGCCATCACAGATCCATTGGGTGAGGACACAGCAGAAGCCCTTCTCCGAGGTTGCTCCCAGGCTATGGAACACCCTCCCAAGAGAGGATCAATTGGCCCACTCTCTGCTCTATTTTGCTGCTAGGAAAATACCCTTTTATTTAAACAGGAGTTTGACGATTCACTGGTTGTGCAGAAGAGTATTTTTACTGGAGTTGTTGCTGTATTTTTATCTCTCTTCTCATGCTTTTTTTAAAAAAGATTTTATACTTTTAAAATTAATGGTGTTTTAGTATGATAGTTTGTTTAATTGTATTTTAAGTTGTTTATCATCAAGTCTTTAGCATTCTGTTGTTTAAACCTTGCTGTAGGCCACCTTGCGTCTCATACTGGCAGAAAGGCGGGATATAAATTCAATAAATATATAATTAAAATAAAAAGTCCTACACAGAAGTGTGTGGTGTATATCGTGTGTGTTTGTTCTACACTCCACACTTGCCCACTTCTTTTGCTGCCTTAAATGCACCTTTCTAGCTTTTCTATGAGATTCCTTTGATGTTATGAGTACAGATTTTGTCCCTCTAGTGTCAAATTTGTCCCTTGGATTGGACACCGTTGGGCCACAAATGTGCTGCCCTCAAACACAGGTGCCACAAGGGCCACCCCACGATGCCAGATACCTCTTGCAAAAGTGGGGAATGAATTAGCTCAAAATCAGGAGGCTAACAAGAACAGGTCAGTTTAGTGAGACCTTTTCTACCAATGTTTATGAGCTCACGCAGTAAAGGAACCAGCCAGAGATTCAAAAGTAAACTAAAAATGGGTTTTTATTGGAGGCGAATTCACTCATGCAGGCACACAAAATACAAACAGTCAAACATCCACACAAGACCTAACTGAAGGATAAAGGAGGAAAAATAATGGATAGAGAGACTGAGGATTTGGAGTTATAATTACCAGTACAGAACAGTAGTGAAGAAGTTGAAATGTGGCTTAGACTTCTGTCTAAGGGCAGACTAGATAAGGATTCAGGGAGATACAGTTGGGTCTAGCATTTCATCTGACTGCATATGCCTTCTCAAAACCAAGGGTTTATTTCTCTCCCTGAAGGAGGGTGAGTTAATCGTTCTCCCAGCCTAGTGGACAAAGGGAGTTGCAACATAGACAATGGAGTCTGGATGATTCTAATGGTTCCAATATCTTGGCTGAGTGGGGTTTCTGAACCAGGCTTTGATAGGAAATGCAAACAGCAGGGGTCCTTGCCTCCGCACCTGGGTACCTTATTGTTTTCTAAGGTTGGGCAGTTGATAGGATTAGCTCAGAGCCATTAAGTCAGGCTTTCTTGACTAATTCTTATGGTCTGGGAATGTTGAGATCACCTTGAACGTATTCCCAGCCAGTGTCCCTTTCACATGGCCTTTCCAGCCATATAATTTATATTTTGTGCCAATTAAACATTTCTGCCAATTAAACCAAAGCACAGAGGCGTATGGCCTGGTAACAAATGGGTGCCTGATATCTCTTCACTGGTTGCCCATTCCTCCTAGGATTCAATACAAGCTTACTGTTCAAAGTCCTACAAAACTCACGCCTTGTTTCTTTTTACTTGCCTGTTCAAGATCTGAATTCTAGGCATTCTAGGTTTCTCAGCCAACCCACCCACCGGTCCACCCACCCACCAACCAAGAGTTTTCTTGGCTTTTCCCTTCCTTGTTCACTGCTCCACACTTTTGGAATTGCCTCTCTGAACATTTGCGGGCTGCTCTTCTCTCATTATTTTTAAATCTCAATTAAAAACCTTGTTTTCAAAAGCTTCTGGTGTTTTAGTTTAATATTGCTTTATAATTTTGTATAGCTAGATTATATGTACTTGTTAATTTGCTTTCATTATGTTGCATTTTTAAAATATTTTGTCTGAATAATTAGTTCTACAATAGTATGATGTAGTTTTGTTATTCCTTCCGTCATTGTGTGTGAATATATTTTAGATTGTATGTCTTTGGCAGGATCCACTGTTTTTGGTTGTTTTACTTGTAAAATGCCAAGTACACAGATGGTGCTATAAAAATAAATAAATGATGGTGGTGATGACGATGACAATGATGATGGTAACCACGACAACAGGCCTTTCTTTGATGATGCTCAGCAGCTACTCCAATGTCAGTGTATGTGGGAAAGCAATGGCATTCAGCCCAAACGTTAAAGTTGCTACCAAAAGTGCTGAACCTAATTTGCAGCTATGGTCCAACATGCAGGGTAGCTCTCCATAATGAAACCTGGACGCAATTCACCACCCTGCAGAAATGGAAGCCACCAGCTGCGTTGCAGAAGAGCTGGTTGAAGATTTGGGGAGGGGGATTTTGGACAAGAGAACATCATTGGACTGTCCCTTCTCTGCCACAATTCTCATTTTCCCATTTCTTTGCAAGCTTTCAAGCCCCAATCCAAGCAGCAAGTGGAAACATGTTACTACCTCCCTTCTGAAGCTCTGCTAGACCCTGGAAGAGGAGGGTCAAATAGGCAGCTGAATGAGAAAGAGGAGAAGGAAGAACCACGACTCCTCTCCTGGGGCAAATTATTATTATGAGTGTTGTTGTTGTTTGTTTATTGCTCTCAACCCATGGGAACCCCTGGATGATGAGCCTTAGCTGGTGCTCTGAACTCTCCCTAGAAACTAAGACGACTCAACTGAGACTATCACACTTTGGACACATCTTGAGAAGACACGGCTTGCTGGTCAAGATGGTAATGCTAAGGAAACTGGAAGGCAGTAGGAAAAGAAGATCACAGTATAGGCGAACAGGTACAGCTGTCCTGAGTTTGCCAAAGCTGAGGAGGAGGGCGGTCGTTGAGCTCCTGGGGCTCTCTCATTCAGAAGGACATCATAAGGTAAAGTCAACTTAACAGCAAATAACAACAAGGTACACAATCATGACAACTCCTGACTCCCGTAGCTAGTATGGCTACTGGGGGATTCTGGAACTGGTAGTCCAAAAACTCCCCATGGTTTCCAAGCTCTGGGTCACATACACACATTGCACTTAAGTCAAAGGAGGTATGGCCTAATGGTTATAGATTTTTATTTTATTTTAATTTTGCCATCAAACCAACTCTGACTTACGGCACCCCATGTCCCAGAGACCTCCAAGAGCCCTGGCCATTTACTGTCCTGCACAGGTCTTGCAATTCAGAGCAACCATGGCTTCCTTGACTGAGTCAATCCAATTCTAATGCTTTCTCCCTCTCTTCCTATTGCCATCCATTTTACCAAATATTATAATCTTTTCCAGTGAGCTGCAACGTCTCATGATGTGTCCAAAGTACAACAGCCTCAGTTTAGTCATCTTGGCTTCTAGTGGCTAAGGGACAGAAGATAAAACTGGGAAGCCCAGGTGGGAGATATTTCCAGTAATGTTTCCAAACTCTGCTCCAGTCCAGCCATAAGCACAGAGGGTACTGCAGGAATACGACTGAGTCTGATTTAGCATTCTTATCATAATCATTATGGAATGAACACCGAAGGCAGAAAACAACCACTGGACCAATCTGGTTTTGTGTTCATTTTTGTCTCCAAACCAAGGCATGCTCTTATTCCCTTGTATCAAGCCCAGCTTTACTGCTCATAGTGGCATCACAATTGGATGTTTAATTGTTAAGGGTTCAATTTATGGCACAAAAGAAAGAATAACAAAGATAACATCTATAGACATCCCTTTGCTGTAGATTAGAACAGGGCTGGGAATCATGTTGCCCCCCAGATGTTTTTGGGACTGTAACTTCCAGCATTCCTCACCCTTGACTGTGCTGGCTGGTTGCTTCTGGGACTTGCAGTCCAATAACATCTGGAAAACTGCACGATTCCCACGCCTGTTGCTAGAACAACAACGAATTAAAATAAATTAACAATTCTGTCCAGGCTGTACAAGAATTGTCTCAAAATACTTTAAACCCCAAAGGCCTCTGGATAATAAAATTGCAGTTTGGATCTCTTTGTCAGAAACAGAGAAAATATCTGCCACACCTAAATTCCTCAGAAACAACTCAGAAAATTAAAGAATGAGCCTCACCAACCAGGCATTTTTCGATCAAGTCTGACCTGGTGAAATCACTGTTCTTAGGAGGGGGGTGCCCCCAAATTGTATGGGGTCATTCCATTTGGGCACATCACATACTCTCAGCCCCAGGAAGTTCCATGATAGGTTCACCTTGGGGGTCACAACAAGTCTGATAAAACTTGAAGGCACACAACAACAACATTCCATCCTCTCCAGTGATTTTCAGAACACAAACATGGACATAAAGGGACATGGTTTACTGTCCCCGCAAAGAGCATACCTTTTCTGTAGTGACCATAAGGCCAGGCCACATACATATTACACAAAGGCAGAAACTTCAAGAGACAATTTGTCTGTGTGAACATATCTTCATCCCAGCTATGGCTTTCACACCAACTCAAAGCAGTGACACAGCTCATGGGAATCCGTTTCACGCAAACTGCTGCCTTTCACCACACTGTAACACGTTTTCTAGTGGAGAACAAGCATTCCGGCTCTTGTGAGTAAGCACCCTAGACTGGTCTGTAAATGCTACAAAAACTTTCTCTGTGCATATATACCAAGCTCTCGTCCCTTCTCAACAATACCAAACCACCCGGTTTCCGGCCAAAAGGGAGAGAAAAAGGTATATTGCCCCTTCTGAAAATCTCCAGGAATAGCAACACGTCTTTTAAATAGATTGCATGTACAAACACACACAGTTGAATGACCAAAAAAAAGTGCACATTTTTCAAAAACTGAAGTGGACTTTCAGCCACTCCAGTATTGTTTGCGGAGTCCCCCACTAGGGCAAATGGTTGCCCACTGTGGGAAATATAAGCCTGGAATGTACAGATCTTTAGTGTGATCCAGCACAACTCTCCTTACGGAGAGAATGAATCCTCCCTGCACAGGGACAGTATATCCCAGGATGCTAATACTGAGGACTAGGAACACGGGAGAGGTGTGACTTTTGCCCTGAATCCTATCAGTAGTCTCAGTTGGAATATTCCCGTTGAACCATGAGCCAATATATAGGTAAATCCTATTGATTCAATGAGTCCATTCAGTGCTAAGTGTAGGATTCAGGTCTTCCTTGAGTTCCTTGAGAAGCAGAAGGAGAAGGAGATGATTCTTCTTATTCTCCTGCTGGTGAGCTTTCCAAGGGCAATTGGAAACAGCTGGCTTTTGTGAGGACAGGATGCTAGTCCAGATAGGTCTTGACCTGTTCCAGCTTCAGGTCTCTTAAGGTCTTATGGGTATGGTGATTTTCTCCCCGCAGAAACAATGCCACCATATCAATTAGAGTGGCCAAGTCAAGACTATGCCAGGCCTTGAGATTCCAAGCCCTGAACCTGAGACTAAGAGATGCAACCCTTGTCATGTCACAGGGGGCAGGTTCCAGTGATGCCATTAAGCATGATGCATTAAGCATCTATCACAGGAATCTTAGCAGATCACAGGCTGAACTTGAGTCAGCAGTGTGATGTGGCAGCTAAAAAAGCCAATGCAACTCTAGGCTCTATCAATAGAATCATAGAATCATAGAGTTGGAAGAGACCCCAGGGGCCATTGAGTCCAACCCCCTGCTACGCAGGAATACACATCAAAGCATTCCCAACAGATGGCCATCCAGCCTCTGCTTAAAAACCTCCAAAGAAGGAGGAGGCTCCACCACACTCCATTGAGGCAGCAGATTTCACTGCCAGACAGCTCTGACCATCAGGAAGTTCTTCCTGAGGTTCAGGTGGAATCTCCTGTCCTGCAGTTTGAGTCCATTGCTCCTTGTCCTAGTCTCTGGAGCAGCAGAAAACAAGCCCGCTCCTTCTTCAACATGACATCCCTTCAAATATTTAAACATGGCTCTCATATCCTCTCTTAACCTTCTCTTCTGCAGACTAAGCATGCCCAGCTCCCTAAGCCACTCCTCATAGGGCTTCATGGCTTCCAGACCCTTCACCATTTTGGTCGCCCTCCTCTGGACACATTCTAGCTTGTTGACATCCTTCTTGAATTGAGGTGCCCAGAACTGGACACAGGATTCCAAATGAGGCCTAACGAATGCAGAACAGAGTGGTACCATTGCCTCCCTCAATCTAGATACCATACGCCTATTGATACAACCAAGAATTGCGTTGGGTTTCATGTAGGAGTACAGTATCTAGGTTGAGGGAAGCAATAGTATCACTGTATTCTGCTTCGGGCACCACAATTCAAGAGGGATATTGGCAAGAGGGAACATATCCAGAGGAGGGTGACCAAAATGATAAAAGGTCTGAAAACCATGCCCTATGAAGAGCGGCTGAGGAAGCTGGAGATGTTTAGCATGGAGAAGATTAAGAGGTGACATGAAAGCCAGGGATGCCATGTGGAAGATGGGACAAGATTGTTTTCTGCTGCTCTAGAGACTAGGACACAGAGCAATGGCTTCCAACTACAGGAAAAGAGATCCCACCCAAACATTAGGAAGAACTTCCTGATGGTCAGAGCTGTCCAGCAGTGGAATCTGCAGCTGTCTCCATGGAGTGTGGTGGAGTCTCTTTCTTTGGAGGTTTTTAAGCAGAGGCTGGGTGGCCAAATGTGTGGAGAGGGCTTTGATGGTGTCTTCCTGCATGGTAGAAGGGGGCCGGACTGGATGGCCCTTGGGGTCCTTTCCAGCTCCAGGATTCTATGATTCTATGCACAGTTTGCGATCCAAATAAAAAATAGCAAGTTAGTAAATGTGGAATGAACACACACATATACACATGCACACACACTTTACAAGACAGTGCTCTTGCCCTGAAATGAGTCTTCCTCACGCTGAGGACTGGAAAGGAGGAGTCAGGCCCTGAGATCTGGAAATCCTGCTTTCAGTATCAATCTTTGGGCTACTGTGACACCGTCACAGATGCAGAAAAAAAAGAGAAAACTGTTTTCTTCTTCCCCAAGACAGCATCTCAATTTAGGACACTGTGTGCTTAAGCACCATGATATTCAAGACCTCTCTCTCCAATCTCAACTTTTTATCATTCTCCCAGGTGTCACCGCTTGCGTTAAATATAATTAATAAGTAATCGGATAAACAACCGCAAGCTCTAAATTCACCTCTCTCTCCCAATGGGCGAGTTGCAATTCTACCCACGGCTACATAAACAAAAGCCAAGGGTGCCTGAGCCCGGCTGCCTTCCTCTCCACACCGCCCCATGTCCTCCCCACCAAACCCTGCCATCTATTCCCTTAGCCCCCATGATCGTTAGCGAGGTTCCTGGAGATCAATTAGCCATGCAAGTTGGCTCCAAGGCAGCCGGGCTAATTTGCACAAACACTGAGCGCGAGTGTCGTAAACAAGGCAGGCGTTAATGGGACACCAGGGATCTTGAGGGCAGCAAAGGGAACGCTCCCAACCTTCAGCACATCTGACTGACCTGTCTTTCTGGTACATGGCTGCTTCGCATTGCCACAAGGACGAGCAAGATAGAATTACAGAGACCACAAGAGCCATTCAGCTCAACCCTGGTTTTCCAGGCCAAGAACTTGACTGCTAATCGTGAACACCATACTACTGGTTTCTTGTTGTGTGCCCTCCTCTTGTTTCTGACCTATGATGACCCTAAGATAAACTGTCTTGACAAGATTTGTTCAGAGAGCGTTTGCCTTTGCCTTCCTCTGAAGCTGAGAGGGTGTGACTTGCTCAAGATCATCCAGTGGGTTTCCATGTCCAAGTGGTGTTTGAACCCTGGTTTCCAGAGTTGTCGCCAAAAGCTCAAGCCGTTACATCACACTGGCTCTCACTACTGGTTTGGCTCCAGTTTTTTACCATGGGATTGCAGCATAGTCTGAATTCTCCATGCATGCATACATCAGAGATAATTTCCAATTCCCTTCATGCCCTCTTCCTCGTGGTCCCAATGGTGGGAGTCTAGGGCCAGAATCACATTGGTGACTTACGCATGAATAAGTACTCCTAACAGAAGCGGCTGGACATCTTTGTCCAATGTGGAATGTCCACTCTCTTCAAGGTTGTGGATGCAGACTTGTGCCTTTGGTGCCACTGCATATCAATGTGCACAGAGTATGGAGGCATGAGAGATGAACAAGCAAAAGTGCTGCAGCCACAGCCCCGAAAGTAGAAGTGGGAGGTGGTAGCAAAAAGCAAAAGACTGAGGATTGAGTATGGAAGTGCATGCATATTTAGTTGTGCATTCGGCTGCAGATTTGGTGTTTTGGTTCCATTGTGCAACACTGCCATTGAACACATAGATTGCACAGCATAATTAATGCATAACTCTCAGTTTAGACATTTATCCTACACAATCCTGATGTCAGATATGAACCTCCATTTTTTCCCTAAAAAATACATGATTAGATTTTATGGCTACTTAATGCACTAGTAGCACTAGTAGGAGGAAAGGAATCTGCCCCCAGAACTCTTTATTTTCTCTGGCCAGAATATTATTGGTACACTATAAAGGTTGAGCCTCCCTTATCTGGAAATCTGAAATTCAAAAACTTTGAAAACACGAGACTTTTTGCGACCAGTGCCTGCTTCTGCCTTCAAAGTGTTGGTTGCAGCAGTCGTTTGTTGCCACCACTGCCCCAAAGGTACAAGTGGACAGCTGGAGGCAAAAAGAGACAGACTGAGGACCTGAGAGATGAACAAGCAAGAGCACTTCAGCCGCCACCTCAAAGGTGGAAGCAGGAGCCTCGCAGCCAAAAGGAAAAGACTGAGGATATGTGAAATGGCAGGAGGCATGGATATATGCCAAGCACTATGCTTGAATTCCCATCATTTCACAGATCCTCAGTCTCTCAAAAGTCTCGCGTCTCATACACAACACAAGCAGCAAAGGAATGAGATGTGAGGCTATTCCAAAAAGGTACTGTATTCCAAAATCTAAAAAAAAAATCTGAAATACGGAACATTTTTGGTCCCAAGCCTTTCAAGGAAGGGATACTTAATTTGCATTAGCAGCTGCTCTTTTTCCAGGATCACACAGCAGTGGCTGAGGAATTCAGATAAAATTTCCAGCTATGGGGCACTTCTCCAGTGCCTTACTTCCTCCTTCTGCATTTTGGGTCTTTTTAACTCCTGCCTCCACTACCTATGCCAGCATAATTATACTGGTGTAGCCCACCTGGAGAATTTCAACCTGTCTTTGCGCATCTGCCCATTCTGGTCATTGCTTCTGTAGCTTCTCCCTGACCCAGTATCGAGCTTGGGCAACCGTGAACATACACAAGGTCTTTTAGGCATTCTAAAGATAAGGATTCCCACTCAAAGCTTCAATCCAGTTGTAATTTCTGACCAGAGCTGACCCATTTAAGCAACAAGTACTTCCTTTACTTTTCTATGTTTCACCAATTCAGTAGGTTGAATCCAACAACTGAGCTAACAATCAAATTTAAGCTTAAGCAATGCTGCATAAGAAGCATAGGCTAATAATAATGTGGTTTTGTGTTGTGCTTTTCAAGGGAGAAACAACAACAGGTTATAGAGCTGATGTTATGGGGTAGGCAGGGACACAAAATAGCTCTGTTAGACCACTGCTTTGTTAGATTAGACCAAAGGTCCACTGAACCCAGATTTCTACTTTTTTGTCCCTTCTGGACACATCCACACACAAAAGCCAAGATGATCCTCAGATTCTGTGGCAGCAAAATCTGTTACCTGTGCAGCTCTGAAGAATGACTCTTGCCAATCTCTTGCCAATCACTGGGTGACACTGATCAAGTATTATGAGAAGTTGTGCCCACTGTACTTCAGTTGAGGAACCTTTACTGCAGCAATGGGGAAAACTTTGGCACATGAAGGTTCCCCATCTGGACTGCAGAACTCCCTTGTAAGCTCCTTACCCTACCCCAAGTTCCCCCCAGCTATCAGCAGGAAGAGTGCCCACTCTTATCTCTAATCACTGATCAATGATTGGAGATAAGAGTGGCCATGCTCTCAATTGGTGCTTGCAGGCGCCATTGGGAGGAGAGGAATCTGCCCCCAGAACTCTCCATCATAACTCTCAGCTGCTAGAAAACTGATCTTCAAAGGGGAGTTCTCCATCTCCTGGTCATCTTGGTTGTTCTTTCTAGCGTCTTTTCCGATATTGTTCCAGAGGTGCTCCAGGCAGGTTCAATAAATACCAATAACAATTTATGGTTAGATGAAAAAGAGGAGGGTCTTAGTGGCAGTGCTCACCTGCACATGATCTCATGCGTCAACAATACACGGCACATCTCTGGGTTCTTGTCTTGCCCCTCGTAGATGATTGCCTGAAAACCGAGAAGAAGAGAAGGAGAGATTTCAGGTGACAGGTAACACTAGTGGCAGACTGTTTTTAGCTCCAGGAAAGGCTTTCTTCTACCCAGGGAGTAAACAGGAATGCATCTTTTGGTTTACTTTCTGTTATTTTTAAAGGCCTGTCCTAGGATTGGAGCAAAACATCACAAAATTGTTTCCAAATTTACAAAAAATCGGGTAGGGATGTGGAATGCTTGCTGGCCTTCGACGGCAGCTTTGGGGGCTACAAATGGTTTCAGTCCCTGATTCAAGAATCCAGATTAATACACACAGAGAAGGTCCCCTACATAATATGCCTGTGTACAAACATTTAACTGGTTAGGCGCTTTTTCAACTTAATTCATTGAAGTGATTTGAGTAAATATTGGAGCCCGACTGCGTTTTTTGAAAAGGTCGTTAAAACACAAATACACAGACACACAAACAAACAAAACAGACTCTGCTTCCTGGCTTGTTAGACACAGAGAAGGAAAGGGTTTTACAGTTCCATCACACTGAATTTCATCACATAGGTCTTTTTTTTTATAAATAAGGGAAAGTATTAATTACTAATAACTTTATACAGTATAAATTTAAAGAAACAAACATTAATAATTAGCACAACACAGCACATGGAGAGTTCCAGAGTCAAATGAACACCCGATGAATAAGGGAGGCAGAGACACAAATGAACCCAGATACATTAATCAAAAACAGAGAGAGAGACAGAGAGCGCTTAGATTTTTTTATTAGTAAATCTTTCCACAAACCCAAATGATATTGTGGAGGTTGAATACTAGCACTCACAAATGAAATAAATGGATACCACTCGGTTTAATGTTCAGAGTTGTCTGTATTGTTTCTTAATTCGTGTATCTGACATGTGCATTTTTCCGTCAAAACTGAGGATGATAAGCTATTTCTCCATTTCAACAACAACAGGTTATTTTCTGTTTTCCAATCTTGTGCTGTCTCTAGGCAGGCAGATATGGGAGGAACCCACATCTGTCTGTCCCCCACGAGCAATTTTGGGGTTAAAGGTCCCTTCTCACTGAATAATAATAATAATAATAATAATAATTATTATTATTATTATTATTACTATTATTATCTTTATTTCTATCCCGTTTTTCTCCCCAAGGGGACTCAAAGTGGCTGAAGTGGCCAATTTGTTTCTGGAGTATCCCACATAGCAAAATGTTCTGCCATTCAAAACAGTTCCTGGTAGATAAACAATGAGCATATCGGGGAGCTTTTTCACGCTGAGCCTTTCTTCCCAGTGTGTCCATTTTTTGTATTAAGGGATTTAAAAAAATCAAATTAAAAAAAAGATGGAAGAACATTCAACTTCTAGAAGTAATCACTGATCAAGGATTTGAATCCCGATCTCTCCATGTCCTAATCCAACACTTAAACGACTACACGACACTGGCTAGTATGGGGTTTTAATTTTTTTAAACTATTTTAATTGGTTTTAATCCATCTTTTAACATTAAATTGTTTAATATGTTTTAGTCTTTTAAAATCACTTTTATTGTTTAAATTGTTTTGAATTGGGTAAAATGATTTCATTGCATACCAACCTGAGATCTTTAGAGACAGGGTGGGATATAAATAAACAAATATTTTTTTTTAATTTTTTTTTATTAAACTTTAATTACAAAATAAAAAAGAAACACGAGTGGTTTATATCTTCTTTAAACGTATCCCACCCACCCTCACTTTCATTTATATTCTCCAGTTGAAACTACATTATTTCTATTTACACAAAAGAAGAGCAATTACATTTCTATTGGCAAAGAAAAAGCAATTTCATTTGTATCCTGTTTCCATTTCTTATACATCTTATAAATTTATATCTTTGCCTATCCAATACTCCTTTCCATTCCCTTTCAAAATTCTGTATTGGTTTATTTTTCAAAGAAAATGCTAATTTTTCTGTTTCTACCATCTCTAAAACTTTCTGCTTCCAGTCTTCTAGATTTATATCTTTGTTTTCTTTCCAATGTTGTGCGTACAACAACCTCACTGCTGTTATCAAATGTAACGATATCTTCTGATGACTTCTTATCTGTCTTTGTCGTCCTAACATATCTAACAGATAAAACTCTGGTATCATTTCAAAATTCAAATTACAAATTCTTTGAATTTCATCATGTACCCCCTTCCAAAATTTCCTTGCCCTTCTGCAAGTCCACCACATATGAAAAAAAGATCCAATCTTTTCATCACATTTCCAACACTTCCCAGTCCCAGACTTGGGCCATTTCTGCACTACACTGTTATAGCGCTACTATTCCACTTTCAACATCCTCTGGAATTCTGGGAATTGTAGTTTACTGAGGCCAAAAAGCCCTCTGGCTGAGAATTCTAAATGCCCCTCCCTAAACTGCAAACCCCAGGATTCCATAGGATATTGAAAGTGGAATAATAGCACTATAACAGCCTAGTGCAGAAATGGCCTTGGCCATCTTCTGTAATGTTATTGGAGTCATATACCACCCATGGAGCATTTTATAAAAATTTTCTCTTAAATTTAAATTTGGGGTAAATTTTATATCCATTTTCCACGTTCTCTCCCAAACTTCTAGTTCAGTTGGATGTCCCACATTCCGGGCCCATTTGACCATTGGGTCTTCGACTACCTCTGATTAAGGTAAGAGCTACAGAATCTCTACCTACGAGTTATAGAATTTAGCCTTTCTTGTCATAGACGTCAGTTGCCTTGGTGCAGAGCCACTGATTTTGTTGACTTTAAAGTTTAGCCCAAAGCAGACAACCCCAAGTGCAGCCCCTGGAGAAGGTGCGTGATATTTTTGTGTTCCAAACAGTGCTATGCACTAAGTACTAAGTAGATGCTAAACAGCAAAGGCCTCCCCTGTGTCACCCACATCCACATCAACACCACCGACAGGCACCCCCCTCCCTGTTTAATGGTGTTGATTAATGAGGGTGCCACTTAATGAAGCATTTTCCTATTATTTGTAAGAGCGGAGTTGTTTCTCTTGGGGTTCTCCCTCAAAGGGATAGGGTTAGAAGCAAACCAAACCAGAGTTGGGAAAAGTTATTTTGGTGGGGGAAAGTCTCAGCCCATTTCCGCACTACGCTCTTATAGCGTGATTATTCCACTTCCAACATCCTATGGAATCCTGGGGTTTGCAGTTCCAGGAGGGGCCGGCCGGCCCCTCCCGGAACTGCAAACCCCAGGATTCCATAGGATGTTGAAAGTGGAATAATCGCGCTATAAGAACGTAGTGCAAAAATGGCCTCAGTTTTCCCCAGCCACCATGGTCTCCGTCTACGTTAGCTCCAGGATTCTGGGACCTGTGGTCTTCCAAATTATCTATTTCAAGTTTTGCATCAAGGTGCTGGGAGCTGTCATCCTCAGAATTAACTTTTCCAAGCTGTTATGCAAAGAGCAAAGACAAACAACATATCAGGGAGGAGAAAAGAGGAAAACCAGTGAAGGAAAATATCCCAGTTTACTATTATTGTTATACAGACTTTGGAAAAATTATTTTAGAGACTACATCTCCCCAATTTTCCCCCAGACGGCCATGCTGGTTGAGGGATTCTGGGAATTGTAGTCCCATAAATAAGTCACCCAAGTTTTCAGGACTGTCACTTTTGGGACCCTATAGTCCCCCAAGGGGTTGCTTTTCCTAATACTGCATAAAATCCACCCACTTTCACACTGGTCTTGCCTGCAGCTAATTGCAACTTAAGTGGCAGAACTCCAAAGATCTTGGGGCGGGGGGAATGCTTCCTTCCCTGCCCAGTCTGGCCAAGCCTGCAAAAATGTCCTCCGTCCCAACCCTCCCAGCAAAGGACACCATTACCTGCTTGGACATTGAGTCAATCAGCCGAACGTAGAGGTCTTGCTCCGTCCGAAGCCCTGCAGAGACACAAAGGGAGAGGAAACGTGGAGACTCTTTGAGTTGTAAAAGCATAGAGCTTGGAAAAGTTACTCTTTAGAACTTCCCGGAATGCCTCACCCAGCATGGCCACTGTGCAGAGGGGAAGCAAGGGCTGTGAAGAAAAAAGAAGGATGTATTGATAAGCCACCCTTCTGTTGATCTGTTAGGCATATCTACACTATAAACTTACATTGGTTTTATACTGCTTTAGCTGCCATTCTGCTTTTCCTGCCATCATGGGTTCTGGGAATTATAGTTCTGCATGGGTCTTGAGAAACTTTCACCAATCTGGGACCCTCCATCATCTGCTGAGCATTTGGGATCCTTAATTCCTGTATCTACACCACAGTTCCCAGCGTTCCAAAAGGCAGAGAGAAAGAGAACGGCTCTTACATCACTGAAAATGAGGGGTACTTGTGGTAACCTCCCCAGTTCTCCTCACATCTGCCATGAAACGATAGCAGCAAACTTTTTTGAATACTTTCGCTGAGTTTTGGCTTGTTTCACAGAACATAGTTACAGCACACTGACACCATTTTAATTTGCCACCGCTGCATCTCACAGGAGCTTGGGATTTGTAGTGTGGTAAGAGTCTAGAGCAGCGGTGCTCAGCCTTTGGTTCTCCAGTTGCTCTGGACTTCAGTTCCCAGAAACACTAGTCAGCATGGCACATGGTAAGGGATTTTTGGAGCTGAAGTCCAAAATGTTGAGAATCCTTGCAGTAGAGTTCTTTGCCAGGAGATTCTGAACATCTCATGAAATGACAAATTCCAGGGTTCCTTAAGATGGACCCATGGTCATTAAAGTGTTGTCCAACTGATACTATCGTGAAAGAGACTAATATTACTAGCAACCTGGGGGACTCTGCTGTGGAGCCAAAAGGAAAGATGAATATTGATGAATAAATTAATTACACAAGGAACTTCCTCATGAGGGCACAACAGAGATTTGGGGAAGCGGGGGTCTCCCCAGAGACACAGGATGAACTATGGGAAACTACCGCCCCAGCATCTTTCTACAATACCACAATGACCCAGAGCATGTCTCTCCGATCACTCAGGCACCACCAGGAGAAGCAGGGCAGGAGTTTTGTGAGGTGTCCAAGTGTTTGCAGCCCAACCATGTGAGATTTTCCTTCTGACCCAACGTAAATATTTAATCTATGGGGGTGTATATGTGCCCTCAGGTTGCATCCACCTTCTGGCTAGGCGCCAACGGGCTAGATTGTGTGTGTGTGTGTGTGCGTGCATGTGTGTTTTTAAGGCACCTGTCATCTTTGGAGAACTCCATGAATTTTCTAGGGTTCTCTTAGGCAAGGAACACTCAGAGGTGGTTTTGCCAATTCCTTCCTTTGAAACATAGCCTGTGGTATTCATCGGCGATCTCCCATCCAAGTACTAACCAGAGGTGACACTGCTTAGCTTCCAAGATCAGACACGACCTGGTGCTGTTAGGTATTTAAGCCCTGTGTGTGGATGTGCCTTCGAGTCACCTGTCAACTTATGGCAATCCCCTGAATTTCCTAGGGTTTTCTTAGGCATGGAATACTCAGCGGTTGTTTTGCTTCTGAAACAGAGCCTCACAGCACTTGGTATTTATTGGAAGTCTCCCATGCAAGTATCAATCAGTGCTGACCCTGCTTAGCTTCCAAGATCAGATGGAATCTGGTGCCTTTAGGGCAGTGGTTCTCAACCCTGTGGGTCCCCAGATGTTTGTGGACTTCAGCTCCCAGAAGCCCTGAGCATTGACCATAGTGGCTGGGGCTTCTGGGAGCTGAAGTCCACAAACATCTGGGGACCCACAGGTTGAGAACCACTGCTTTAGGGTATTTAATCTAGTACTGGGTGAAACATACTTACCATTACTGTACAGCAGCTGTAACCGGTAGTGGATGCCATTGTTGGTTTTTTCTCCATTCTGCTCCTAAGAGAAGGTGGAAAGAAGGGAACAACAAGAACCTGTATCTTTTCCATCTTGTAGAGGGGGAAAAGTGCAGCCTATGGGACACATACATTCCCCCAAACAACTCTGTGGGCTGCACACATCTCCAAATCACCTCTCAGGAGACTCCCCAAAGCCCTCAAAAACTGTTAAAAAATTGGCCAATTTTTAGATTATTGCATCGGCTCAAAATCTTGCAAACGCTGCAAGCAAACACGCACAAAGAATTTCTGATAACTTGAAGGGAAATATGATTTTAAGGCAGGATATGGTAAAAGAATTCAAGACAGAATAATGTTGATTGATTTTAAAAACAAGGCAGACTCAAATTAGATTAAGAGCTGTTCCAGAAGAGCTGGATGGTTTTAAGCAGACTATTTTAAAAGTTCCAGCAGATCTCATCAATACTGCTCCTGAATGTTTTGGCAAGGAGATGGAAGGACTATAGAAGCAAAATTCTGCCTATGCACAGAGGAATAAACTCCCACGAGAAGCGATCGTCTGATTCAGGCAGAAGTGTCTCAGAGACGAAATACTGAGAGTCTACTTTAAGAAAAGGCTGTAAAATAAATGATAATGAAATAACCATGTTCAAATAAATCCCAGATAGGATGCTGAAGAAGCGCAGAGAAAATAATTCTTTGGTGGTGTTGTTCACTAAAAAAGATACTGCTTTTCTCTGGATAGCGCCAGAGAGTTTGATAACCACATACACAAGTTAAAAAAAAAAAAACAAATTTTTTGGCTAAAAGAAGCCCCAAACTACAAAAACCAACATAAAAATGGCATGGCTTGCATCCTCTTGCTGCCCATCATCCCCCACAATCCCACATCACTGGGAAAAAATCCTAGAAATTAGGTCATTTTGGGATAACACCTAGAACCAGAAAAGTTAGCATGAGAAGGAAAAGGCATGGCTCGTACCACATAAAACACACAGTTTCACTGTGATTGTTCTTCAGATTAGACACCTCAGACCTGGGGTGAATCCACACAGCACAGTTATAGCAGTTTGATACCACTTTAACTCTCATAGAATCAAATAATCACAGACACTTAGGAAGGGACCAGCACAACCCCCTGCTGTGCAAGAATACACAACTAAAGCACTCTTGAAAGATGTCCACCAAACCTATGTTTGAAGTCCTCCAAAAAGGGATGTCCACCACTATCCAAGGCAACCTATTCTACTGTCAAACAGCTCTTATAGCAAAGAAGTTCCTTCTAATGTTTGTGAGGAATCTCTATCTCTGGAGCACCAGAAAACAAGCTTGCTTGATCCTGTCCTGTCCCTTCAGATATTTGAAGATGGCTATCATATCACTTCTCAGTCTTCTCTTCTCCAAGCTCAAGAGAGCTCCTTCCTATGGAATCCTGGGATTTATAGTTCGGGGTGAATTTAGAACTCTCTTTCCCAGAAAGTTTGAGTGCTGTAATTCAGAGGAGCAGACTGGAGTGATCAAGTAGCAAAGAATTCTAAGGCCTATGCCAAACTACGAATCCCAGGATTTCATAGGATGAAGCCTAAGCAAATAACGATGGGTCAAACTGCTCTAACTGTGCAGTGTGGATTCTTCCCCATTTTGTCAGTTTTCAAGGGGAAGGAAGAGAAATGACAGGATAACCTCGTTGGTTCCTTACTCTGTCCTTCTCCACAAAGTCAATGAAGGACGTCCTCTCGATCTCCACAGGCTGCCCATGCCGATCGTACATGGCAAGCACAAAGTGGAAGAAGTTGGACTTCCTGAGGTTGGAGGGCGGCTGCTTCTCAAAGTGGGCCCGGGCCAGTCCAATGCCACTGAGAAAGAAAGAAAACAAAAACAGATCTTTAGAGAACAGGATGGTGAAGAAAGAGATGATGGGTTAGGTCTCCAGCTGGAAGGCTGTCAGAGCCTAAGAAGACCTCATAAATCAGGGCTGGGCAACTACATGGCAGCCAGAGGCCAAGCTCTGTCTTACAGGCTGAGCCCTCCATTAAGCCCAAATACCTCCATTTTCCTCTGCAGTCCCTCTCAAAATGGCGTCAGGAAATGACACTTCCTGCCACCATTTTGAGAGGGAGTGCAGAGAAACAGAGATCTTGGTGGGACAGAATGCCATTCTGAGGTACTGGTGGTATGTGGCTACTTCCACGTGTCTTCATTTATTTGGGAGGCTTTCTTGGAGGATTTTGGGTGGTAAAATTATCTGAAAATCTCAAAAATTTCTTTTAAATGAGAGTGGGGGCTTTGAGGTTCTGGTAGGAGGTTGCAAAAGTGGGTTCCAGGAGCCCAATGCAGCCCATGGGCCACACTCTGCTGACCTCTGTCCTAAATTGTGTCATCCGACATCAGCAAACCAAAATGAACAGGAGAGACCACTTGCAGAAAGATCCCCTGAGATTTGTATGGAACTGCTTATACACACTGTGCCCAAGGGCAAAAAGAACCTTTGGCTGGTATTTGCCTTCAGTTTCAGGTCTACAGATCCATGATCCCTGGCCAGGATTGCCAGAATGAAAACCAGAGATCGTCTACCTTCAGTGGATGTGTAAAACAGGCAATTTCAGCAGGAACTGCTTCTTAACTGATTATTTAACAAGCAACTCCTTGCTTAAATCCCACTTTCTATACAACCATAAAGGAACAGCAGCCTTCTTCAGTCTTGAAACCCATCCTCAGCAGGGCTACATTTGGGGAAATGGGAGGGAGGTAAACTCACCATGGGCCTTTCTGCACTACCTTGTTATAGTGCTATTATTCCACTTTCAACATCCTGTGGAATTCTGGGGTTTGCAGTTTACTGAGGCCAAAGAGCTCCCTGGCTGAGAATTCTCAATGCCGCTCCCTAAACTGCAAACTCCAGAATTCCACAGGATGTTGAAAGGGGAATGATAGCCCTATAACAGCATAGTGCAGAAGGACCCATGTCTTCGACCCTCTCTGGACTGTTTTATGCCCAAGAGAGGCCTTCCTATTGAAAAAGACCTTCTCCTACTCTTAAAAACAGCCAGAGGAAGGGTACAAATGTGGTAAAAGTGCTTTTTATATCCCTTAGGGCAGGTTGGGGGCCATTTGGGGCCAAAAAACTTTTTTACTTGGAGGGATCTGGGGCCCCCATTCAGCCCGCAGCCCCCTATTAAGGGAGGAGCTGAGGAAGCCTGGCTGAAGGCAGCCAATCACAGCTCAGGGAATGCTGTGAAGGCAGGGCTTACAGGGAGGAAATGTTATAAAACTGAGGCTTGTCTAAGTCAAAAGGTGGATAGGAAAAAGCTGGCACAGAGATAGGGAGCAGATTTCAGATGGAATAGAGGCAGGAGAGTCAGACAGAAGACAGGAATGACTGCATTTTGGGGGAGATGTAAATGATTTAGTAGTTCAAAGCTTGGTGTATTATCTTCTTGTGTGTTAATAAACTTCCACTTGTTTGTTTTCACCACTGCTTCTGTCTGTTCATATTATCTTTGGTGGAGGGGATACAACGCTTACTACAGTGACCCCACCAAAGCAACACAGCCACTGGTCCACAATCGAGGGTCTGCTTGAGGCTCATGTACCCATTCCAGGAAGGGATTAAGTGGGTAAAAGGACAAGGCGAATGACAGGAACCCAGGCTTGGGACTGCGGGGCAAGCCCACCAAGGGGATCACCCACCTTCTGTCCATACTCTTGATCTCTGGGGTGTGAGGATGAAATGCCACCATGATTTGCCTTCCTTCCATTTGCTTTAGCCAAGGAAAGGCTTTCTCCAAAGAAGGAAGCAACCAGAAGTTACACCCAATTTCAGAAAAATTCCACCTGGGATTAACGCTGGCCACTTCTACACTACACTGTTAAAATGCTATCATTCCACTTTCAACATCCCATGGAATCCTGTGATTTGCAGTTTAGAGGTTGAGGCCTTTAGAATTCTCAGCCAGGAAACTACAAACCCCAGAATTCCACAGGAAGTTGAAAACGGAATAATAGCACTATAATAGTCTAGTGCAGAAATGGCCATAGTCTGTGTGGGAGCAAAGAAATAATGAAATTGCTCCCACGTTCACCCAAAATCACCAGAGTGGATTCTGTGTTTACGAACAAGGTTTTTTCCCCTTCAAGCTGAGACGTGGGAGCCCTTGGAGGCCACAAAAATTGGTTTGGGAGCCACATGTGACCTGTATCTTCTCCATCCCTTCTCTAAAGTATCATGACAACAATGTAGATTAAAAAGCCAAAACCAATCAAGCGGAACAATTCTATGAATAGCAACAGGACTCTCTGCATTAAATCAGACTCCTCCAAGAAGGTGTAACAAAACTGAAAAATTCAACAAGCCATTTTAAATGGCAGCAAGGTTAAATACCGATGAGAAGCACCAAAGAGCCCAACCCATGATGAGCCTGGGAGCAGAACCGAAAACAATTCGTCTGAACCAGTCACAGCTGTAAACTCTAGTTAAAGATGAAGAAGCAGAAGAGAGACGCCTCTGCAGCTCTAAAATGTCACAGAAAATGTAGAACGGCGCATTTGTACACCTGTGCAAAACCCAGGCCATACAGAACTTTAAAAATTCAGTATACCTGAAAAAAGTCTGGGATATTCATATAGATTTTCTGGATGTCTAGTGGGCCCCAGTTCGCATTGTTGCTGTTGTGTGCCTTCAACTCAATTCCAACTTTAAATAACCCTATCCTGGGGCAGGGGGAGGGTTCGGCAAAATTTGTTCAGAGAGTGTTTGCCTCTACCATCCCGAGGCTGAGAGAGTGTGACTTCTCCAGGGTCACCCAGTGGGTTTCCATAGCTAAGCAGGGATTCGAACTCTGACCTTCCGGAATCCTAGACCAAGCTGGCTCTCTTATATCGTACCATACAGGTCTCGAATAGTGGGGTTATGACCAAACAGAACCTGCTCAGTTCCTTAGCACAGCAATTTAAAGCCTTTTTGAGGCAGGAAGGGTGAAAAGGAGGAGGGCCAGCACGGTGTAGGAGTTTGAACACCTGGATTAGGACTCTGGGAACCAAGAAAACCCTGTGATTGGGTTGCCTTAAGGTTGCCATTAGTCAGAAATGACTTCAAGGCATTTAAGAGCAACAACATGAGAGTCCAACAGAGAGAAGAGACGAGGCACAGCGTCTTTTACACAGCTGGAGCTTCACCATCAATCCCCTTTTTCATATGTGTGTCTCCATCATTTATCTCTGTGTGTGCATGCAAAGATTTCTGCCCAGAGGAGGACAGCAGGAATGGTCAAAGGTCTGGAAACCATGACCTTTGAGGAGCATCTTAGCCAGCTGGATATGCTAAGCCTGGAGAAGAGAAAGTTGAATGGTGACATGATAGCCATGTTCAAATATTTGAAGGGATGTTATATGGAAGATGGAGCACGCTTGTTTTCTGCTGCTCCGGAGACCAGGCTTCAAATTATAGGGAAAGAGATTCCATCTAAACCTTAGGAAGGACTTCCTGACAGTAAGAGTGGTTCAGCAATGGAATATGCTGCCTTGGAGTGTGGTGGAGTCTCCTTTGTTGGAGGTTTTTATCCTGAGTGAGGATGGCCATCTGTCAGGAATGCTTTGATGGTGTCTTCTGCATAGAAGAACAGGGTTGGACTGAGCGGCCTTTGGGGTCTCTTCCAACTCTAGGATTTTATGATTTCCCTGTTCCAGCCTTTCTCTGCTTCTTGTCCTTCCCATTTTTGCCACAATAAATCTGCTTGTAATGAAGATGCTGTAAGATGAAGATGCTGTTGCTGCTTTTGCTGCAAAGAGACTAAACGCAGCTGCACAGCTAGCAATCAATAAAATAAAACAAAACCCTAGCCAGGCTATGCTTACATTAAGGTCTTGTCCTGAAAATTGCATCTGGTGCTCTCATGTTAATGGTGTGTGCGAAACCACTGTTGGTTTTGTTCTGAACTTCAATGGAGCTGTACAGAATTTAGTTTGGGTGATAGGGTTTAGCACCATGGGTAGATCCCGTACAGTTCAGACTAGAAGCCCCGGCAAATTCAGTCCCCTTATTTTCTAAGTCATGACCAGCCAGTCTTTTCATCCATCTATCCTGGTATCAACAACTCTGACCAGCAGCCATGACATTTAAGAGCTGCAGAGGCGTCTCTCTTCTGCTTCTTCACTCTACCTGGAGAAATGGGCAAGAAATCTTCTTGCTGTGTGCCTTCAGTCTGTTTCCAACTTAAGGAAACCCAAAGGTGACCCTATCACAGGATTTTTTTTGACAAAATTTGTTCAGTGGAGGGCTGCCTTTGCCTTCCCCCAAGGGTGAGAGAATGTGACCTACCCGGTGAGAATGTGACCGACCCAGCATGTGATCCAAACAGGATTTGAACCTTGGTTTTTAGAGTTGTAATGCAACACTCAAACCACTTTGGTTGTTTTGTTTTGTTTTTGTTTTGTAGTTGTATGTGATTGTATATTTCTGCATGTTACATGGAAACTTTAATAAAAAATATTAAAAAAACAAAAAACAAACCACCTTGCAATGCTCTCTTTCTGTGCTCTGTGCTCACATGAATTTGATTGTCTTACGGTATGTGCGTGTCCGTGTGGGGACCCAATTGGCATTTTAAATAAGTTATCATTTGAAGGAGTTAAGGTCTCAAAAACACCTTTAAGGGCCAACAGCCTGGACTAATAGAGACCCATGATCAAATACAATTGGAAAGATTAAGGTTGCCCAGTGCCTGGCCGGGAGAGGACCTCTGGGCCCATATTCAGCAATGACCACCGCAGCATAACTCTGTTACTGCTACCTGTTCACCACTCCCAGGTCTCCCGGGCCATTTCTGCACTAGACTGTTATAGCACTATGATTCCACTTTCAACCTCCTATGGAATCCTAGGGTTTGCAGCTTTGGGAGAGGTCTTTGAGGAGTCCTTTGAGGATGACCTTTGAGGTCCCTCCCAAAACTGCAAACCCCAGGATTCCATAGGATGTTGAAAGTGGAATCATAGTGCTATAACAGTCTAGTGTGGAAATGGCTCCAGATTTGCTGCAATAGTCCCTAAGAACAGCCATTCTGTTGCCGGTGGAGCGGGGTGGGGTGGGGGCATCGGAGATGCATCTGGCTAAGGAACATTTTTGCACAGGAAACAGTATATTTTCTGCAGAATATATTGTTTCCTACTCCAAAATGTTGACTTTGTCTGTCAAAAAAAAAAAAAGAAGCACTTTTTTGGGTGGAAGAAATGAATTTTTCTTTTACAAAGTCCCAAAATGTCAATAGTTGTCAAAAGCTGCAGAAACGCTTGTATTCTTCTGAAACAGAAATAAAAATGTTGAAATTATTCGCTCTGGCATGGAGGAGTGAAAGAAGTGAAAGTCTGTAGATTTGTTGTTTTTGTTGTTGTTGTTGTTGTATGCTTTCAAGTAGTTTCTGCCTTATGGTGATCCTAAAATAAACCTATCATAGGGTTTTCTTGGCAAGATTTGTCCAGAGAGAATTTTTATTCAGAAGTAAAGATATGGACATGTGAAGTCAAACAGCCAGGTCAGGTAAGTCTTTCACGAGTAAACAAAAACACCTTGATGCTCCTAGGAGACCAAGGTTTCTTCCAAAAATGCATTCAGGGGTTATTTCTTTTTCTTTTGCCAGTCTAACCTTTCTTATGATTTCTATTTTGGTGGCCAAACTTATAGATCCATTCTTTTAAAAATGTGTTTATAGTAGCCTCAGAAAGTTCTTCTTAATGTTTAGGAAGATTGGTTTTATTATATGCTGGCCTGAGATCTCTAGATGGGCAGTGGAATATATTTTGATAAATGAATGAAACAGTTCTTCCAGACTGCAGCACAGTTTATAAAGATAAGGAGCCTTTTAAGCAAAAAAAGTTGGCCGCTCTAAGCCTGCACCATACACTGGGGATTGGAGTTTTAAGACATGGCTCTCTCAAATCCTTCTCTCTAGATGGGCAAATCTATCAGTTCCACTTTATCCCAGATTTAATTCTTTTAAAAAATATTTCTGGAATATCTACGATAAAATGTGTAAATTGCAAATTTGCATACATCTCTTTTTCCCACCAATAAAAATTCTCACCCATCCCCAGACATAAACAGCATTGTTTCCAGGGACGCCTGATAAAATAATGCCACCTGTTGGTCTTTTCGCCAACTGCAGAAGAATGATCTCTTAGGCTCAGCATCTCAGCCCAAATTTACCCAAAGAAAACAGCAGTGCGTGGTCAGGACTGCTCTCAAAAACTCATTGCCACGCGCCTGTGACGCAGACCGGTCCCTGAGTCACAGGCAGAATACCAAGAGATGAGACTGGCACTCGTTTTTCCATGCATTCCTCTTTCCAAAGTTGCAGCTTCAGAGTCTTTGGAATGCTGTGAAAGGTTCAAAAGGACATAAAGAGAGGAGAGAGGCAGGGAAGCGTAGAGAACAACCAAGCAAAAAAATCAAGCACTTTGACCAGAGGCCCCCCCCCCCCCGCTGCTTCCTCTGTTTCGGGGAAGAAATTCCAGCAGAGGGTCTTTTCGCACTACACTGTTATAGCGCTATTATTCCACTTTCAACATCCTGTGGAATTCTAAAGGGAGGGGCTTTCAGAATCCTCAGCCAGAGCTCTTTGGCCTCAGGAAACTACAAACCCCAGGATACTACAGGATGCTGAAAGTGGAATAAGAGCACTATAGCAGTGTAGTGCGGAAAAGCCTTCTCTCCAGCCTATCTCAGAGCTTGGAAAACATAGGCCATTTCTGCACCAGGCTGTTATAGTGCTATTATGCTGAAAGTGGAAATAATAGCACTATAACAGGCTAGTGCAGAAATGGCCATAGTCTTTGAGAATATAGCTCCCAGAATCCAGCTTGTCCAGTGACTGCGTATATATGTGATATCAAGCTGTGTCAACTTATAGGGATTCCACAAATTTTACAGGCATTTCTTAACAAAGTTTGAAACACTCAAGAGGTGGTTTGCTGTTGTCTTCCTCTGAAATACAGCCTTCAGCACCTGGTGTTTGTTGGCGGTCTCCCATTCAAATACAAACCAGGGCTGACGCTGCTTAGCTTCCAAGATCAGACATGATCTGGCACCTTCAGGGTATTTAGGCTTCCCTTTTGGAGCTACACCTGTCTCCCTCCCAGTAAGTTTACCAAGCTTTGGCCAGACCAGGTGCCAGTACTTCAGCTAATAAACAGAACTTTCTAAGGAAGGTCTGCAGTTTGTGTTGCCTCAAGCATTTATTTCTTTATGTATTACCAGTCCTAAACTTCCAAGATATCCCCAAAGATTTTGGCAACTCTCTCTCCGAACAATTTGGTTAACAACTGGGGGAAAAAAACCACTTCCAATGGTGCAAAACTGCTCCCAAACATGCTTGCTTTGTTTCTCCTGGTCTAGCACTGGAGTCTAGAGCTCAGCAAGTGCTTTTTTCACTGAAACAGGGAAGACAGAAGCTTTGTGCCTGCATCCTTTGTGGGTGCTGCATTGCTCCTTCAGCTGAAGAAATGGAGAAACTCACTTTTCGTAATGGCCCACTCTGTGAGAGCCTGTCAGTGCGCAGCCCTGAATGGCATCTTGTTGCTAACATATGCAGACCTAACCCACCTTATGCCCAGAACTACACGTTGGGGGGCATATGTGACTCCTACTGGGGCTGTACTTTGCCATCTTGGTTTAAGGCTCTAACATCTGGGGGGCAGAGCAGAGGTCTGAGCATCTGCTGGTGGGGAGACTATCTAAATCCGCGTAGCACCAAGCCCAGAACTGTGAGGTACACTCTGTGAACAGCTATCCACATGTGCCCTACAAAAATGCCTCTTTCTTTTCACTGGTTTTCTGTGCCACTTTGCCAAAAGGCTCAGACATGTTTGGAAGAGAGAGACTGTTGGGACCAAGGGAGGGTGGCTCAACACAGAATCATAGAATCACAGAGTTGGAAGAGACCCCAGGGGCCATCCAGTCCAATCCCCTGCCATACAGGAACCCACCTCAAAGTACTCCCTTTGACAGATGGCCATCCAGCCTCTGCTTAAAACCCTCCAAGGAAGGAGACCACCATGCTCCAGTGAGGCAGCCAAACAGTTCTGACCATCAGGAAGTCCTTTCTGAGGTTCAAGTGGAATCTCCTTTCCTGCAGCTTGAATCCATCGCTCCAGGTCCTAGTCTCTGGAGCAGCAGAAAACAAGCCCACTCCCTCCTCAACATGACATCCATTCAAATATTTACAGATGGCTATCTTGTCCCCTCTTAACTTTCTCTTCTGCAGACTAAACATCTCCAGCTCCCTAAGCCACTCCTCATAGGGCTTCATGGCTTCCAGACCTATTGAACTGTGACTGCTTTATCAATGATCTATTCATGTTGAGTTGGGAAAGTGGGGCAGGACTGAAAAAAAGAAAGCACATTATGAATGCACATCTTTAGAATACCCATCCCCTTGGAAGGGATGCCGCATCGCCCTACTGTACTTTGTGCAACTCTCTGTGACTTGAATTAAGCTACCTTGCAGGATTGTTGTGCTCATAAAATGAGGCAGGAAAACTATGTATGTTGCTTTGAGTTTTGGAAGAAAGGACAGGAAATAAACACAACAGTGAACAGCTTGATCAGGACGAAACATCTTGCAGGGTAGGGCATGCACTGGAGAGCTGTCACGTTGTCACCTGGAGCATGGCAAGGGGGCTTTATCTGTTTGTCTAAGGGACTGAGATATGATCGGCAGGGGTTTGGAATCAGACCTTTCAAAAAATGCATGAAAGAGTGAAGGTTCTGCAAGCCCCATTCTTCTATCTCTACCCTCCTCAGTGGGGTTGGGGGTGGCACCGAATTCTTCTTGCACTGAAAAATGAACCTCAAAAAAATTCAGTGCAGCTCCATCTCCTTCATGTCTTTTGCAGTTCCTCAGATTCCACAGGATGGAGGTTTTTTTTGCCTCAAGAGCACAGTCTCCTCTTTTGGATATTTCACTGATTCTTGAGTGGGGGGCAAATGTGAACAAAAAAAAGGGGGACATATCTAAGCAACCTGTCTAGTAGTGTCTCATCGGCTCCCCCTCCCCACTCCTACATCCCAATGAATGTCAAGTGATTACTTTCTCCAGACACTATAGAGACTTCCAGACTAGCTGTCCAAACCCCCACCTTCCCACCGCAACTGTTGATTTGAAAAGAAACCTGGCAGACAAGACGCAAACTGTCAGTCTCAGATCTTCCTCTCTGAGCCACGTTTATTGCAGAATGGTTTCCATTCCCACTATCAGGAGGCAATGATGCTGCAGAGGGTGGCATCCATTGACCAACTAAACTGGCACGACCTGTATACCTGGATTGCCGATAATGTGCTTTTGTGTTACTGGTTATTGGCAGTTTCCATATTATTGGACAGTGAAATTAGCACTGGGTTGTAGTCCAGACTGTAAAGGAACTATTGCAGGTGCTGAATCCTATTCTGCCCCAAAATAGGCTCAGCAGCACTTTGATCTCCTCCTTTAAAGTTCAGCGTAAAACCTTGAACGGATTTACCTCCCCACTGAGCAGCTTGTCTCTGGGCACAATTCAAAGAGCTGGTCATGACAGATAAAGACCTATACAGCTTAGGTCCAGACTATCCGAAAGACAGCATCTCCCCATAAGAACTTGCCGGAGGTATCAGACCTGCAGGGGAAGGCGTTATCTCGGTCCCACTCCCATCCCAGCCTCATTTGGTGAGGACAGGGGAGACGGGGCCTTCTCGGTGGCTGCTCCTACCCTCCAGAACTCCCTTCCCTGGGGGGCCAGGCTGGGCCCTCCTTGCTCTCCTTTTGCCAACAGACAAAGACCTTTCCGTCCAAGGAGACTTTTAATGAAGCAATTCCTTCTCATTCAGAGATATGTGTGCACACTTTATTCATTTGTTAACTTGTACACTTTTGAATGATTTTATACCGTTTATAGCTATGGCTTTTTAATGCGGTGGATTTTGAACTGTGGCCATTTCTGCCCTACACTGTTATAGTGCTACATCCTGGAGAATTCTGGGGTTTGTAGTTTCCTGAGACCCAAGAACTCTCTGGCTGAGAATTCTAAAGCCCCCTCCTAAACTCCAAACTCCAGGATTCCATAGCAGGTTGCAAGTGGAATAATAGCACTATAACAGTATAGTGTGGAAATGGCCTGTGTTATTTGCCAGTTGTTTTTTATTTTTATTTTTTAGCTGATTCTTTCCCTCAGCTGCCTTGAGTCTCCCACTCTGAGAAAAAGGTGGCATATAAATGAAATAAATAGATAAATAAATAAAGTTGACATCTAGCCACCAGCCAACACTTGGGCTCTATATTTTCAATCGTGCTTTTCCGGGTAATATTGCTTTGTTATAAAGTTTACAAAATAATAGTCAGAGCCTTGTTGATGACATGTGTGCGTGTCTCTGTGTGTGTACCTTCTAGTCCCCCGTCAACTTATGGCAACCCCATGAATTTCATGGGATTTTTGTTAGGCAAGGAATACTCAGAGGTGGTTTTGCCACTTCCTTCCTCTGAAATCTAATCTATAGCATCTGGTATTCGTCGGCAGTCTCCCATCCAAGTACTAACCAGGGCTGACCCTGCTTAAGCTTCCAAGACCAGATGGTTTGTTCTGGTGCCTTCAGAGTATTTAGGCCATTGATGTCTTATGTAGTCAGGGGTAAATGTTGGGTAGAAGTCTACTGGTGTCCTTCAAAAGTGTATTTTTCTCTAAGGAAGTGATTGCACAAAGTTGTCTGACGTAGGAGGCCTGACATGAGTCCAGATCAAGGGAAGTGATGGTACCACTGTATTCTGCTTTGGTCAGTTTTCACCTGGAACCCTCTGTCCAGTTCTGGGTACCCCAATTCAAAAAGGATATTGACAAGCTGCAACATGTCCAGAGAACGGCGAACAAAATGGTAGAAGGCCTGGAAACCATGAAGTCGTAGGAGGTGCAGCTTAGGGAGCTGCATATGTTGAGGCTGAAGAAGAGAAGGTTAGGAGGTGGCATGATAGGTATGTTTAAATATTTGAAGGGACATCATATGGAGGATGGAGCAAACCTGTTTTCTGCTGCTCCAGATACTGGGGCATGAAGCAATGGCTCCAGGCGTCAGGAAAAGAGATTACATCTAAACATTAGGAAGAACTTCCTGAAGGTAAAAGCAGTTCAACAATGGAATACACTTCCTGGGAGTGTGATGGTGTCTCCTTATTTGAAGATTTTAAAAGAGTGGCTGGATGGTCATCTGTCAGGAATGCTTTGATGGTGTCTTCCTGCATAGTCATAGAATCATAGAATCATAGAGTTGGAAGAAACCTCAGGGGCCATCAAGTCCAATCCCCTTCAGCCATGCAGGAACCCCCATCAAAGCATTCCCAACAGATGGCCATCCAGCCTCTGCTTAAAAACCTCCAAAGAAGGAGGAGACTCCACCACACTCGGAGGCAGCAGATTCCACTGCCGGCCAGCCCTGACCGTCAGGAAGTTCTTCCTGAGGTTCAGGTGGAATCTCCTTTCCTGCAGCTTGAATCCATTGCTCCTTGTCCTGGTCTCTGGAGCAGCAGAAAACAAGCCCGCTCCCTCCTCAACATGACATCCCTTCAAATATTTAAACATGGCTATCATGTCCCCGCTTAACTTTCTCTTCTGCAGACTAAACAGACTCAGCTCCCTAAGCTGCTCCTCATAGGGCTTCGTAGCTTCCAGACCCTAGGCCTAACCAATGCAGAATAGAGTGGAACCATTACCTCTCTCAATCTAGACACCATGAGTGTAGTAGAATGGGGTTGAACTGGATGGCCCTTGGGGTCTCTTTCAACTTCAGGTTTCTATAAGATACCCTTTCAAATATTTAAACATGGATAGCATGTCCCATCTTAGCCTTCTTTTCTCCAGATTAAACAAACCCAGCTCCCTTTCAACCTCCTCTTTCCAATTGTCCTGCAGAATTGGCACACATGATAACTGTAACCTCCCTGGACAACTTGACCTATCGCTCAACTTTTCTATAGGACTCAGAAAATGTACTTTTTAGACTATAGTACATGTGCTGGCTATGAGCTTCTGGGAGTTGTGCTAATTCTGTGTTGTGCTAATACCTTTTATTGAGCCAACCAAAAAGGCACTAAAATAAATAATGATATCAGATCTTGTCTGATCTTGGAAGCTAAATAGAGTCAGACCAGTTAGTACTTAGATGAGAGTCAATGATTACCAGCGTTATATTGCAGAGGAAGGAACTGACAAAACCACTTCTGAGGTTTTCTGGCCAAAGATTCATGGGAGCTGCCACAAGTCAACGGGTAACTTGAAGAAACATACATAGATACACACAAAAGCACCAAAACTCTGAAAGTCTCAACAGGCCAGGTGTCCAAGTTCAACTTCTCCCCAACTATCCACTCTAAATCTGCCTGCCTTTCCCAGTTGTATAGGTTTTGAGGCCCATTGCAAAAACACCAAGTTGGTGCTTTCCTGGCTGGCATCACTTACACTGCAGCAGGAACTGACAAGACACATTATTGCATAATTAGATTAAGGAATCCGAAGTCTTGACCTGCTGGGCCAGATGAAAATCCATCTGTTCCAGCGTTCCACTCTCCACAGAGGTGACGACAAAGGGCTGCTGAAGCTGCGCTGGGGATTGCAAGCACAAAAGCAGGGAAGGGCAGACAGACGCAGATAACGAATCTGGACGAATACAAAGAGGTTGAAGCTACTGGTGGGCGACATATGCTTGAGTATAAAGCAAAGAGGCCAGGGGGGAAATGAGAGAAGCTATGCTATGCAAACAAAACCTATGGTACATTTTACCCTGGGGAGAAAAACAAAAAGAAATTGGAAACATCCAATGGAGCCCCATGAAAAAAAGACAAAAAGAGACTGGGATCCTGTTGATGTCTTAAACATGCATACATTCCCTTATGAAAGGGACTGGGCAATTTTGATTGATGTGGACCTTTGATATTCAGTTCCATTTTTGTGGAAGCAGGGTTGCAAATGTGCACGGAGATGCATATGTGGATGCATATCCACATATGCATTTCCATGCACACTTGCAGCTCTGCGCGCGCGCACACACACACACACACACAGGTGATGCCAGCCAGCAACACACACACTCAATTATGCATTCAGTTGCACAGCACTGCTATTCCACACAATAAGTGTTAGAGGGAAGTTCTATGGATATCACAGACTGCTAACAAGACAAGTGAACAAATCAGACCTGAGCGAAGTTGCAATGGCTACGTTGAGGCTTTTGTACTTTGAACAAATCATGAGATGGCATGGCTCACTGGAAAATATGATGCACTTGAGGTAGCACATTACAGGTGGAGTGACTGACACTATTCTCCCATTGATGGACCCCAGAATTGTACTGGCCTTTTTAACAGTGTGATGCAGCAGCTAAAAAAAGTCAATGTGATTCTGGGTTGCACCAATAGCAGTATGGTGTCTAGGTCAAGAGAAGGGATAGTGCCACTCTATTCTGCTTTGGTCAGCCCCCACTTAGAGTACTGTGTCCAGTTCTGGACAATACATTTCAAGAAGAATATTGACACGCTGCAACACGTCTAGGGGAGGGTGACCAAACTGGTAGAAAGCCTAGAAACCATGAAGCCCTATGAGGAGCGGCTTAGGGAGCCGGGGATGTATAGCCCAGAGAAGAGCAGGTCAAGAGGCAACATGATAGCTATTTTTAACTATAAGAAGAGATGCCATGTGGAGGATGGAACAAGCCTGTTTTCTGCTGCTCCAGAGACTAGGACACAGAGCAATGGCTTCCAACTTCAGGAAAAGAAATTCCACCTAAATATTAGGAAGAATTTCCCGAGGGTAAGAGCAGTTCGACAGTGGAATCTGCTGCTGTCTGTGAGCATGGTGGAGTCTCCTTCTTTGGAAGTTTTTAAACAGAGGCTGGACAGCCATCTGTTGGGAGGGCTTTAATTGTGTATTCCTGAATGGCAGAAGGAGGCTGGACTGGATGGCCCCTGGAGTCTCTTTTAGGATTCTGTGCTTGAATCAAGGAAGCCAGTGCACTGACTTCGCAAGAGGCTTTTGATGCCTGAGGCTCCTGGAATTCTCTCCTTTATAGGGTCACCATCAGCTGTAATCGACTTCACAGCAAATGACAACTACTGTTGCCCCCCATCTGAAAGTACAGTTCCCAAGGTTAGGATTGATTGATTGATTGATTGATTGATTGGAAAGCAACTGCACAAATTCTCCCACATTAAGGGGAAAGATAAAGCCTACTGCTATGACAATACTCTATCAGTCTCTCCCAGTAATCAGTAGCCCTTTTTTATCTGTACGGAAAGAATCCTTCACAAGGCCTACATGCCCTAAAGGCACCAGATCTCCTCTGATCCCAGAAGCTAAGCAGGGTCAACTCATACTTGGATGGGAGACCCTCAATAAATACCAGGTGCTGTTGGCTCTGTTTCAGAGGCAGAAACTGGCAAAAACACCTCTGATTGCGCCTTGCCTAAGCAAACCCTCCGAAATTCCTGGGTCACCATAAGGTGACAGGAGAGTTGAAGGCACGTGTACACATATATGCCTTCGTGTTACCAGTTGACTCATAGCAACTTCATGAATTTCATGGTGTTTTCTTAGGCAAGGACGTGGGCCATTTCCGCACCGGACTGTTATAGCGCTATTGTTCCACTTGCAACATCCTGTGGAATCCTGGGGTTTGCAGTTTCGGGAGGGGCCGGGACAGCATTGTTCTAAATTAAAACCAGAGGAAGAAGGGAGCAGGAAGGCAAACCTCTTGGCCATGGAAATCCACTTTGGGCACCTCACACACTCTGCTCCTGGAAGACCCTGTGACAAGTTTGCCTTAGGATCGCCATAAGTCGGAAACGACTTGAAGGCACACAGCAACTGAATAGAAAGCATCAGACTTCGTAATATAGGTGTACCTCGCTAAAGGCAAATATTCAACTAGAAACCAACACTTTTGGGATGGGGGGACTTACAGAAGAACAATTGGAAGGACAACATGGAAGACTACTGCAGTATATGATTAGAACAGCAAGATCGTCCTATGCACAAAGATAGAAGAATTCAGCATTACCCATGATAGAGGACTGGCTGTTAAAACTGAAGGATTTAGAAGAAACGGATAAACGATCTGCTTTGATTAGAGAATAGTCATTAGTGACATTTTTAAAGGATTGGGAACCACTGATTGACTTCTTGCAAAAAAGGAAGGGAGGAAGGAAGGAATGAAGGAAGGAAGGAAGGAAGGTGATAACTTTGGGTTTTGGGAATTAAGAGGATTGGCTTATCAGAACTGTAAGAGGTAATTTTTAAAGGGGGATATAAGATTATAATACATATGTGTATCACCACAGAGAAGAAAGTCAGAAGTCATTTTACTATTTTCATGCATTCTTTGCTATATTTCAGGTGATTTTTCTATTTCTCTTTTTTCTGTGTGTGGTTTTTTTTTCTGTTTTCTTTCTTATTGTATCTATTTTTTCTTTAAAATACAGTCAGCACTCCAGTTTTTGCAGGTTCAGCATTTGTGGATTTGATTATTTGCAGGTTACTTTATTTATTTAAAAAATGCTTTCTGTATTTGCCCTTGCCACATGAAAAAAAATGTTATCTCTAAGGATCTCTCAGTCTTCCAGTGCAATTCTGTGGCCCACTTCTGCTGGGAGCTGACTATAGAATCATCCTGGAGGACCTAGTGATTCCCAGAGAAATGAAAAATAGCATTTGCAATTTTTAGTTTTTATTCATAGTTTTTCTACTTTTACAGGGATCTTGCATCCCAGCCACTGCAAAAGCTGACTATAGCTGTAATGTTTAGTGTATTTGGAAAATTTCTTATTTAAAAAAACACCGAAATACAGGCATGCCTTGCTTTAAGGTGCTTCACTGTAGAGTGCTTTGCTAATACTGCACTTTTCAATTTTATGGTATGGAACCATTTTGTTACCTGCGCTCAGTCTGTTTACACCATTTCTGCCCTCCATGTCTCAGTGTTGTATTTTAGCAAAAAATAAAATAAAATAAAAAAATAATTTTTAATTTTGCATCCTTTTCTTTTTAGGTCTAGCATGATTGCACACTCAATAAATGATAGTGTAAATATGCTTTTAGGCTATGCACTGGCAAGTGAAAAAAAAATTGCAGTGATTCACTTTAGGGTGATACTCTATTTATGGTGGTGGTCTGGAGCCGAACCCACTGTTTTAGCGAGGTATGCCTTTACTGGTAGAAGGTACGCTTGGTCACAGAGATGGGAAGACTTCAAGTTTGTGGGATACTTTTTTTTCCAGATCTTAGTGATGCACAAAAAGGTGTGACAGCAGCTCAGGCGGCTGGCCGGCCATGAATGTTGTTTCCACATTATAGTTGCATGATAGGCAGACATTTGTGATCAATGCTAAAATAAGGACACAAATATTTGGCATAAAAACATGCTCCTGAGCACGTAAACGTGTTATTTCAGAGCAAGAGGACATGAAGATGGTCTGAGACTGGTAGCGGGGAAACGTTGGGGGGGAAGTCAATTATTGGTTATTAGTTATAGTTATTAAATACAAGGCAGTCATCGTGTGATAATGACAGACATACTAGAAGAAGTACAT
Source organism: Iguana delicatissima (assembly GCA_948472985.1). Classification (NCBI taxonomy): domain Eukaryota; kingdom Metazoa; phylum Chordata; class Lepidosauria; order Squamata; family Iguanidae; genus Iguana; species Iguana delicatissima. The sequence continues at coordinate 466,350 of CAOKZL010000519.1, forward strand.
CTTGTAGATTATCTTAGAACAAAACGCTGGTGAGTTAGAAGTCATTTACATGTATTCCTGGCCTCTTTTTTACTTTAGTTGTAGTCTAATTTAGTATCAGGCTAGATGTTAAAGAGTTTTTTGTCTGTTTATTTACTGTTTGTCTTTTTAATCTCCTATATGTTGTTTTATATACTAAACACATGTTAATAAAAAATATTTTAAACAAAGAAAGAAAAAATAACTGGGATAATACTCCCTCTTTTCCTACTCATGGAGCTTGTGCAGGAAATATTCCAAAGTATTCCCAGTCAACCCAAGAAGCAGCCAAGAAAATTACTTTTTCTTCAAGTTTTTCGTTTTCTGTATAGCTTAGAAATCTCTCCTCCCCCTGTTTAGCTTTTCAGCTAAAAAGACACACACAGAAAAACAGGGGACGAGACAGTGGGTGGAGAAGTAATTTACCTAGGAGATTACTTTGAGGGGGAACAGATTGTCTTATTTTTTTGTCTGTGGGCTGAGGTTTCGGAGATGCAGGCACGTTGAGTTTTTACAGACAGCCAACTTCCTTGCGCCTTCCTCTTGTTAACTCCTGCCTTCATTGGTTAGAATACTGACTCAGAATAATCATTATTCTTATGCCTATCGTGACTATTACTGCAACTGTTGCCAGGTGTCCCTGACTGGACTTTTAGGCATCAGTGATTCGGATCTTATCCAAGAACCAGGGACGTATAATTGGATAATGTGGCATGCCCCAACTCATGCCCTGCTTTGTAGTTGCAGTAACCTGATTCTGTCTATGGTGATTTCATCCTGATGTCTTGTCCGTCTGTTTGGAATTGCACCCAGAACATCTGCCACTGCTGGAACCACGCTTGCTTTCTTTTCCCAGAGGTGCTAACTCTCCAGGTCTTGATGCAGTCGTTGTTGCATGCTTTCACGCCATTTCCAGCTGATGGCAACCCTAAAGTGAAGCTGTCATGGGGTTTTCTGGGGCTGAGAGTGTGTGACGTGCCCAAGGTCACTCGGTGGGCTTCCATGGCTGAGTGGGGAACCAAACTCCGTTCTCCAGAGTCGTAGTGCAGCATCCAAACCGCTGCAGCACCCTGGCCGTCCTCAATGCAGAAGCCTCCCCTTATCTGGGGGGGATACATTCCAAGACCCTCCCTCACGGATGCCTGAAACTATGGATAGTACCAAAACTTATAGTACCAGGTAGTATGATAGCCATATCTAAATACCTGAAAGGATGGCATGTAGAAGGTGGAGTGAACTTGTTATCTACTGCTCCAGGCACTAGAATGAGAACCAGTGGATGCAAATTACTCTCGCAAATTACTCTCTGTGGTCTGTGCAAAGCTAGAATGCTACTTCTGTGATGCCAAAGCCGTTTCCTGTGTTGGTGTTGGCAGAGGGGTGGGCAGGCAAGTAGGGTGCATGTAGCAGGACCTGGAGCAGCCCATGTGGGTGCCGTCACGTAAGGCCTTTCTGCACTGCACTGTTCTAATGCGGTTATTCCACTTTCAACCTCCGGTGGAATCCCGGGGTTCTCAGTTTAGGGAAGGGCCTTCAGAATTCTCAGCCAGAGAGCTCTTGGGCCTCAACGACAAACCCCAGAATTCCACAGGAGGTTGAAAGTGGAATAATACCATTGTAACAGACTAGGATGGAAAGGCCTCTAGACGCTGGCAGATGGATCAGAGAAAAGAGTAGAAGGTATTTTTGGACCCTGGTTGACCATGCATAACTGCAACCACGGAGAGTGAAATATTTTCCCTGGCCATTTCTGCACTAGACTGTTATAGTGCTATTATTCCACTTTCAACGTCCTATAGAATCCTGGGGTTTGCATAAATAAATAAATAGAAATATTTATATACATAAAATGAAGTTTCTGTCTGTCTCTTTGTTACTGCATCAAGATATAAACAGCTGGACAGATTTTTATCAAATTTTGGGGTGATTTGTAAGGTGGCCTGACATTAACCGATACCTTATGTGGCATAAATGAAATTCCCTTTGCGTTGGACAGGCAGACACCCCAATTATGGTTTTTCCGTTCATACAGAGGAGCGGGTGTCTCATATGGTATCTCCCAAGCAGCCTTGGGAACTGGCGCTAAATAAAAGAAATGGAAGCTGCAACCCTGTGTGCTTTAACTAAGGATTTCAGTGAGTGAGGCTTAATTCCAGTGTGAACAAGATCTGCGCTGGCTCTTAACTGTCTTCCAGGAAGGATCTTGCCAAGTAATTTTCTGACCTGGCCGGTGCACCTTCCCATTTAAAGAGCAGCTTGATCTGCATCCATTAGTGGCTGAACGTGTTTAAGCTCCACGTTACATCAACCCTCGACACCAGAGGTGGAGCTGCTCTGGCATGCGCAAGGGAAAGCCAGGTTGTTGTTATTCTTGATCATAGCAGTGGTCTGTATATATTTATACAGGCTGGCCAGATGGCGATGCTGGTCTTGACTTGGAAAAGTCCACGAACAGCCGGAGCTTTAAATGCTTTCTCTCAATTCCATCATCGCAGCTTTCAAACATCAGCTGAGACTTTTATCTTGTTTGCTGTGGCATCTAGGCGGCATCAATGGGAGAAGAGAGGTGTGATGAAGCAGTTAAGAAAGCCAATGTGACTCCAGGCTGCCTCGACAGGAGAACGGTGTCTAGGTCAGGGGAAGTAATAGTGCCACTCCGTTCTGCTTTGGTCAGACCTCTCTGGAGTAGTGGGTCCAGTTCTGGGCACCACAGTTCAGGAAGGATATTGATAAGCTGGAACGTGTCCAGAGGAGGGCGACCAAAAGGGTGGAGGGCCTGGAAACCATTAAGCTGTAGGAGGAGTGGCTTAGCGAGGTGGGGATGTTTAGCCTTGGGGAGAATGTTAAGAGGGCACAAGATAGCCATGTTTAAATATTTGAAAGGATATCATATGGAAGATGGAGCAAGCTTGTTTTCTGCTGCTTCCAAAACTAGGACACGGAGCAGTGGATTCAAACTACAGGAAAAGAGATTCCACCTGGACATTAGGAAGAATCTTCTCATGGTAAGAGCAGTTTGATAGTGGAATAGGCTGCCTTGGAGTGCAATTGAGTCTCCTTCTTTGGAGTTTTTTTTTTTTTAACAGAGGCTGGATGGCCATCTGTCAGAAGTGCTTTGATTGTGTCTTACTGGATGACAGAAGGGGGCTGGACCGGATGGCCATTGGAGTCTCGTTCAACCCTAAGATTCAGTGGGCTTCCATGGCCAAGCAGGGAATCAAATCCTGGTCTCCAAACAATCATCATCATAATCATCATGTTGTTATTAATTTCTGTCCTGACTTCCTCCCAATTTGGGACTCATAGCAGCATACAACAAATTAAAGATAAACATACTGTTAAAAATCTGAAATGTACAGCAGCTAACATGAGATTGAACAATCAAAAAATTAAAACCAGGTTGAATCATCTACACTCAGCCCCAGATTAAACCGTATATAGTCAGCAGGTTTCACTTTTGCGGATTTGATTGTTCACGGATTATTCGCTGCCTCCTCTGCTGTGCCGTATGTTATTTTTAAGAGGGACTCCAAGAGGGATACCATAGAAAAGACAGAGCAAAGGATGAAGGCTAATAAATAAATATTCATGAAGCAGCCCGTCTTGCAATTTTGCCTTTCGGGGGTTTGGCGAACAGTCAGCAATCTCCTGCAAGCTAAGTGTGGAGCTAATTCAGGTTTTCAGGGCAAACCCAGAGGGTTTTGTAAAGGCTCCACAGGGGGGTTGTTGAAGCTCTTCAAGGTCTTTTTTCATCCTGTCAGCTCAGTCTAGGATGTGATCAGGGCGAGAAAACCTAAGTGACTCTGTTACACGGCATGCCGGATTTTATTACAGGCAGGTTTGAGCTTTGAGCAGACGGTCTCCCAGGGGAGAACCTGGAAGGAGGGGATGCTGCCTCCTTCCAAGGTCCCCTGCGTGCACACACATGTACGCCCGCAGGCGCTGCTGCTCAGAGCTGTGAAACACACAATCGTAACATCATAGAGCTGGGGGAGATCACAAGGGCCTTCCTGTCCAGCCCCTGCTCCCATACAGGAATACACAATCAAAGCGTTCCCGACGGATGACCATCCAGCCTCTGTTTAAAAGCCTCCAAAGAAGGAGACTCCACCACACCCTCAGACAGCGCATCCCACTGTCAAAGTGTTCTTACCATTAGGAAGCTCGTCCTAATATTTAGGTGGGATGTCTTTTCCTGCAGTTTGAACCAGTTTCCGGAGCAGCAGAAAACAAGCTTGCTCCATCTTCCATATGATATACTTTCAGTTCCCTAAGCCGCTCCTCCTGGCCTTTTACCATTTTGATCATTCTCTTCTGGACATATTCCAGCTTATCAAAATCCCTCCTGAACTGGGATGCCCAGAACTGGACACAGTATCCCAGGTGAGTGCTGACCAAAGCAAAATAGAATGGTACCATCACTTCCCTTGACCTAGACAATATACTCCTATTGATGCAGCCTGGAATTGCATTGGCTTTTTAGCTGCCCCACAACACCTCTGACTCATGTGCAGCAAGGATCTAAGACGCCTAGATCCTTTTCACATGTATTGTGGTCACACTAGATGTCACCTCGTCTGATATCTGCATTTCATTTTTTCTGCTTGGGAGCAAAGTTTACTACCCTATTGCAATTCTCTTTGTTAGTTGCGGTCCAGCTCTCTAACCTCTTAATCCGAAACAAAACACAGCATTCAGAAGGCAAAGAGACGCTGCAGGATTCCCCATGCAAAATACAATGGCTGGAATCCTGTTAGTTCCTTTCTCGTCCATAAGTTCCCTATGGAAGCAGCTTGACATTTTTGTCCCACGCAGAATACCCACTTTCATTTCAAGGTTGGAGAAGCAGAGTTGCACGTTTGGTACCATTTCACATGGGTGTGCATGCTCATAGGACATGGATGTGCATTGTGCATGCATGCATATTTGGATGTGCCTTTGGTGCAGCCATGCGATGTTGCCATTCTACATAAGGGATCCATTGCACAATTAATACATACAATTAATACATGTGGATATTTATGCTACACAAACCTGATACAGGATCTCAACTGAACTGTAATATAAAACTGAAATCCTGGCAGAAGGGAACAATTTGTGTGTGAGAGAGAGAAAGAGAGAGAGAAAAGAGAGAGAGAGAATACCAGGTGCTCAATACCATGGCCATTTCTGCACTGGACTGTTATAGCACTATTGCTCCACTTGCAACATCCTATGGAATCCTGGGGTTTGCAGTTTATTTAATTTATTTAATCAATCCCTCTCCCCCCCATCCTATCCCCCTCATCTTTAACAACACATTTTATATTAACAATATTTTTTCCTATCAATTTTCCCCTACCCCTTCCCTTCTCTTTCTATATTTGCTTTATTTAAAAATATATTTAAAAATATAAAATTATTTATTTATTTATTTAAAAAACATTTAAATTAAATTAAATAGAAATTAAATTTAAAAAAATTACAAATTTTTTTTTTCCAAAAACCTACATTTAAAAAAAACTTGGTCCCACCTGCTTACATACTAAAAGCCTGCTTAAATAAGATAGAATGTTTTTGCGTGTCGGCGAAAGAAGAGCAAGGAGGGGGCCGGGTGAACTTCCCGAGGGAGAGAGTTCCAGAGGGTGGGAGCAGCCACCGAGAAGGCTCGCTCCCGTGTCCTCAACAGAGGAGCCCGGGATGGTAGCGGGACCAAGAGAAACTCTTCCCCTGCGGATCTTAGGGCTCCGGCAGGTTTGTATAGGGAGACACGGTCTTTCAAATAGATACAGCAGAAGAGAGGGACAAACAAAGAAAGAAAAATAAGGGGGGGAAAGTGATTCCCAATTGTCTCAACGGTGTTTTTAACCTGTTTTTTTAAATCTATAAAGTCTTCAGTGGCTCTCTTAGACAATGCATCATTAACCTCCTTTCTATATGCAGTAGGCACTCCACATTTGCATGCTCAGCATTCACATATTTCATTATTCACGGGTTAAGATTTATTTATTTTTTTAAAAAAATCTCACTCTGTCCCTGCCACAGAAAAAAACGCGTTTTCTCTAGGAATCTCTGGGTCCTCCGGCACAACTCTAGGGTCCACTTCCACTGAGTTGCACAGCGGCTCCCATCTCAGTGGCCAGGAGCCTTGGCGTCCTGCTGGATGACCGCCTATCTCTACATCCCTTTATCGGGACTACAGCAAAGGCGTGCAACTTCTGAACATGCTTTGAACATCCGCAGGATCTGGAGGTTCCCGGCTGTAGAGGCTGCCCATCTGTTTGTCCGGGCCTTGGTTACACCTGGATTATGGTAACAGCTTACTGGCAGCTTTGGTCATTTCCACACGAGACTGCTATAGCAATATGGTTCCACTTTCAACCTCCTATGGAATCCTGGGGTTCAGCCCCTCCCGAAACTGCAAACCCCAGGATTCCATAGGAGGTTGAAAGTGGAACCATAGCGCTATAGCAGTCCCATGCGGAAAGGGCCTAAGTTTTCCTGCTCCCTTCTTCTTCTTTTGGTTTAATTCAGAACAACGCTGTCCGGGTTGTTTTAAATCTGCCAAAATATGCACCTGTTTCTTCTCCCCGTAGATCCCTTCACTGGCTACCAACTAGGATCAGGGCCTGTTTCAAACTTTTGGTCCTGGTATTTAAAGCTTTGCGTTCCAACCTCCCTCAGTACCTCGTAGCTCGGCTTGTTTGGTACGTTCCATCCAGGAATTTGAGATCTGCAGGCAACACACGCAGCTCTGTCACGGCTGGGAGCCTTTCAGGATCTGGCTCCGCATTTGTGGAACGGTCTTCCTTTGGACTGTTTTCATAAACGGTTGAAGACCTTCCACTTTGACTCTCCATCTTAAGTCACTGAGATGTGTTTAAGGTGCTGAGATGGGTAACGACCAGTGGGGGGTTGGGGATTTCGTGCCACGTATTCATGTGGTTTTTCTCTTTTAATGTCTTTGTCCCTGACTGTATATGTCATTGTTCTGCCCTTTGGTGTAAAGGCTGTTATAAATAAATGTTTAGTATTATTGTCTGTAGGATCATAGTGTAACACTCAAACCACTACACTACACTGGCTCTTTCTCTTCTAATAGACGGGAAAAAAACAGCAACCTGAACTCTCTTGGGCCATTTCCGCACTGGACTGCTATAGTGCTATTATTCCACTTTCAACATCCTACGGAAACCTGGGGTTGGCAGCTTAGGGAGGGTCTTCAAAGCCCCCCCCCCAAACTGCAAACCCCAGGATTCCATAGGGTGTTGAAAGTGGAATAATAGCACTATAGCAGTCCAGTGCGGAAACGGCCCTGGTGTCTTACGCGAATGGCTGGGCATTTCAGTCTGGTGTGGAACATCCCTGTTCAGTTCAACATTGTACAAGTGGAACTCCACAACTGGTGCCACTTCACATTGACATGTGTTGCACATGGATTCGCATGTGCATTTGGCTGTGATTTGTTTGCACACTGAGTGTCATTCTTCAGCAGCACAAAGTTGCCATTCACCACAAGGGTGGCACAGCACAAATACAAAACTTTGCCAACGGAGACTAATGCTTCACAACCCCAATGAAAGACATGAAAGACAAGGTTAGGAGGGGACATGAGAGCCATGTTTAAGTATTTGAAGGGATGCCATGTTGAGGACGGAGCAGGCTTGTTCTCTACCGCTCCAGAGACCAGGACAAGGAGCAATGGATTCAAGCTGCAGGAAAGGAGATTCCACCTGAACCTCAGGAAGAACTTCCTGATGGTCAAGGCTGTCCAGCAGTGGAATCCGCTGCTGCCTCCATGGAGTGTGGTGGAATCTCCTTCTTTGGAGGTTTCTAAGCAGAGGCTGGATGGCCATCTGTCAAAGGGAGTGCTTTGAGGGTGTTCCTGCATGGCAGGGGGTTGGACTGGATGGCCCCTGGCGTCTCTTCCAACGCTACATTTCTATGATTCTATGACATTCAGCATTATTTTCAGAGATGCGACAGGTTCTTAAAACCTTAATCTGAAAACCTTAAAACCTTATTCTGAAAAAAACGACTGATTCTCCCCCTGCCCCCAGCGAGTTACTTTTTCTGAAAAACTGAACATTAAGGAACTAATGTACATAAAGAAATTGAAGTGTTTTGCAGCCTGACAGATCCGTGGAAGTCTGATTTTTTTTTCTATTTAAAAACAGTTTCCAATTTGTCTGAAGATGAGACAACTGTTAAAAAATGACTTATGCCATGAGAGGGTTTTTCCAATGACAACATTTGCAATTCTCTGGCCAGAGAGTGTTTCCTCCTTCCTCCTTTGACAGAGTTACACTGCGGTGTTAGGATCTTCCTTTTGAACTCAGTGGGGTTTGCTTCTGAGTAGCACTGAACGGTCAATGCTCTTTTGTTGATGGGCTTTTGTTGCTTTGCTGCTGCTTTTATCCTTCTGAATTCTTGCACCTCTGTCATCTCTTGAGTCATGGTGTTTTAGAGTTTTTATTATAACTTGCATTATGGGTGGAATCCTGTTGGTGTCATTATTGTTGTATAGCTTCAAATAGTTTCTGACTTATGGTGACACTAAGGCGACCCTACCATGAGGTTTGGGGGGCTGAGAGTGTGTGACACAGTACACCACACTCCTTGATGTCACAGAATCACAGAGTTGGAAGAGACCCCAGGGGCCATCCAGTCCAACCCCCTGCTATGCAGGAACACCCATCAAAGCGTTCCCAACCGATGGCCATCCAGCCTCTGCTTAAAAACCTCCAAAGAAGGAGACTCCGCCACACTCCATTGACGCAGCATCTTCCACTGCTGGACAGCCCTGACCGTCAGGGAGTTCTTCCTGAGGTTTAAATGGAATCTCCTCTCCTGCAGCTTGACTCCACTGCTCCTTGTCCTGGGCCCTTTCCACACCTTACTGTCTTCCAGCGCTGGGGTGTGGGGATCGTGCGAGGAGCCTCCAGCGAGAGGCTCTCGCATCCAGGGTCCTTCAGCTCCACATGAGCTGCCTGCTCACGCGAGAGCCCCGCCTCTTCCTTCCACAGCGCAGCCTGGGACTTTCCCAAGCTGCACTGGGGCAGAAAGCATGACCGGCGTGGCTCTGGAGGCGCCACACGCCAGGTAAGTGCGCGTGGGGCCCGGGAGCAATGCGCGATCGCGCCCCATTTCTGGCTTCTAGCCAAAAACGAAAAGGTGCGCAATCAGCACCTGCCAGCCCCTGGAGCGTCACGCGATTGTGAGTGCATCATGCAGATCGCTCCTTACAATCGCAGGATGCTCCAGGCACCCATGCGAAAAGGGCCCTGGTCTCTGGAGCAACGGAAAACAAGCCTGCTCCCTCCTCCACATGACATCCCTTCAAATATTTAAACAGGGCTATCATGTCCCCTCTTAACCTCCTCTTCTGCAGACTAAACACACCCAGCTCCCTAAGACGCTCCTCACAGGGCATGGCTTGGTCATACACCAATGTAAACATCCTTACACACGTGATTGTACTTTTTTGGCAATGATACCATGGACACATTCAGTTCAAAGCTGCACAAGCAGATTTCCAGAGACGCAACCTTTTCACACAGACATAACTCCAATACCGCCTGATCTTGGATACTAAGCAGGGTCAGCCCTGGTTAGTACTTGGAAGGGAGACTGCCAAGGAATAGCAGGCACTGTAGGTATATTTCAGAGGAAGAAACTGGAAAAACCATCTCTGACGATTTCCTGCCTAAGAAAACCCTATGAAATACATGAAGTCATCATAAATCAAAAGGCAACTTGAAGGCGTATGGAATAATAGAATCATACAATCATAGAATTGGAAGAGACTCCAAGGGCCAACCAGTCCAATGCTGGAATGGAATACACAGTCAAAGCTCTCCCAACAGATGTCCACTGAGCCTCTGTTTAACAACCTCCAAAAAAGGAGACTCCGCCGCACTCCAGAGGCAGCATATTCCACTGTCGAACAGCACTTATTGTCAGGAAATTCTTCCTAACGTTCAGGTGGAATTTCCTTTCCTCTAGTTTGAAGTCATTGCTCCATGTCCTAGTCTCAGGAGCAGCAGAAAACAAGCTTGTCCCATCTTCCATATAACAGCCTTTCAAATATTTAAACATGGCTACCATGTCACTTCTTAACCATCCCAGGCTAAACACACCCAGCTCCCTAAGTCCCCGAATGGGATTAGACTGGATGGTCCTTGGAGTCTCTTCCACTTCTATAATTCTATGATGTAATGGAACTAAACAAGGGTGGCCAACTGTGATGGATCCAGGGGCTATTTTTCTCCTTTTGGGACCCTCCACAGACCATGAAAAATGTCCAAATAAGTGGAGGAAACGATTTTTTAAAAATGGTTTTAAAATGGGTATTTTTGTTGTTAAACCAAGAAGGCAGCCCTGCAGCGTATCTCAAAGGTGAATCGCTAGTCCTGGAGGCCTTGTGGAATGGGGGTTTCCTCCTTTCCTCCCTCCCTCCCTCCCTCCCTCCCTCCCTCCCTCCCTCCCTTCCTCCCACCCGTCCATTCATCCCCCCTTTCTTCATTTCAGCCGGAGTCTCTTTTTTCCTGGCTGGTGGTGGGATGGGGACCATAACCCAGCCTTGGTCCACACGCAGCCCTTGGGTCACAGGTTGCTCACTCCAGACTAAAGGATAAGCCTGAACCCAACCCTTTCTTTTATATTTTCTTTGTTGTCAACACTGCAGGAGTCTGTCTGTATTCTGAAATCTTCCGGGGAAGACCTTCCACCCCACCACTCTGACCGGTAGATCTGCTGGGAACAGGGCAGGCGGAGCCTTCTGGGTTGCTGCTCCCAGGCCCTGGCTCCCTTCATCGAGAGGTTAGACCGGCACCTTCCTTCCTGTCCTTTCACAGGCAAGTTAAAGATCTTTCTCCTTCAGCAGAATTTTGATTGCTCGGAGGAGAAAGGGCTTTCCATGTGCCGCAATGTTTATACATGCAGTTCTTCCTTTTAATGTTCTGATTTTAACTGCTGTTGCTTTTACCGATAGTTTAATTATATTTATAATACAATTATATTATATAGACCAGGGTTCAATTCTCTGCTTGGCCATGGAAACCCACTGGGTGACCTTGGGCACGCCACACACTCTCAGCCTCAGAAGATTCCATGATAGATTAGCCTTTGGGTTGCCATAAGTCAGACAACGACTTGAAGGCACATAACAAAAAATTTTCAGCTGTATTTGTCTTAACTTTGTAGTCTGCCTAGAGCCCCAAATTGTGAAAAAGGCAGACTATAAATAAATATTATAACAACAATAACAACAGCTTTTGGGGAAGGTGGGATAATGCTATTTTAAATAAGTAAACAGTGACTGTTGTGTTCTAGAACGTAGTGCAAATGTTTTAGCTGTACACAGGCAGATGCTGGTTTTGCTTTAGTAAGGCTAGTTCCTTTTTAACACGAACTTTCATATGCGGTTAAAACTGTATAAAGGCTGACAACTATTGTAAAACAACACCTGATGTTAGTCCAGTTAGCTCAAATGACTATTAAAGCCACTCACTCAATTTTGCACAACAATCTAAGTTCCTGTACAAAATGACATGAGCCAGCACCAAATACATTAGCAGCTGTGAGGACGGTCATTTTCCAGACACTGGAAAGAACAACCAAGGCATGAGAAACAGGAACGGTTATGAAATGTGGGGGAGTGGATGTTATTTGTCATGACAACTGTCTATCCAAAATCTTGCATTAAAACAACGGTGTTCACTGTTTGGGGTCCAGGTGCAGCCACGAAAACACTGAATGCAGTTCTAAGTGTCTGGAATATCAATATCTTATAGCTAACATCTAAGAAAGTTGCTGATCTTTTCTGTTTACAACTCCATATGCTTCAGTCGGGAGCAGGCAACTCTGGTGGGTCTCTGGGCCAATTTTCAGCCTCTGGGACCCTCAGCTGGGGCAGGGATTGCCAAGAATTTCACAACTGAAAAGAAAACCCCAACTCAAAGGGTTTCTATTTTTGCAAACTACAACACCTTTTGGTGTCTACACAGGGACTGTCATCTCTGAAAGTTTCACTCATCCCCACTGTGCTGGAAGCATTAACCGTATCCTCAGATAAATTGAAAAGCTTCAAGTTAAGTTTGTAAATATTTGTTGGAAAGCATTAAACTTGATGTTAGAGCTGAGTGGGAAAAATGTTAGATTGCCCTGTGCATATTAACCAACGGAAAGCTGCCCTGGTTTCAATATCTCAAGCCTCTTTAGATGTAAAACTACATTTGGTCCAGCAAAAAATTGACATGCTGGATATATTGGACACCATTATGCCTATTTAGAAAGAAACTGTCTATGTCAGCTAAATGCCAGCAATGTAATGCAGCGAGTGCTTCCTTGTAGTATGTGATGGAGGCACGCTGAGTGGTTGTTCCCTTTTGGTTGGATGGGTTTCAGCTTATGAATGCTGTATTAGAACAATCTTTGGTATTTGTAGATGCATATGTTCTTTTAAATTACATCCCTGCAACATGGAATTTAGCTGAGCATCAACATTGTTGGATCCTGCAAACATTAAATGTTGCAAAGAGACTTAGATTCCAAGGCCAGAAAAATAAACACTCACCATCTATGATTCAATGGTTAGAAGAAGCGAATATGTATTTTATAGATGAGAACTTCAAGAAATCTGGTGGGGGTTTTTTTTCTGGAAATACGGTCAGCTTATATCAATGCATATACCTAATCTTTGTTCATATCCTATGAATTTCTCTTCTTCTCTTCTTCTTTTTCTATTCTTTCTCTTCTTTAAAAATCCTTTTTTTAAAAATAATAAAATAAAATAAACGTCACCTAAGAAGCAGCTGGATGCTTGCTTCTAGTTTTCAAAGAGGTATATTTCTTTATGGTCAACAGTGCCAGGACTCCTGCAATCTATTTAAAAAGCCGCTAATATCTCCTGGAGGCTGCGCCAAGAGAAAGGATTCACTTTTTTTTTTTTTGTCAGAAAAAGTGGTCCAGAGGAGTCCGGGGAAATTGGAAACCATGAAGCCCTATAAGGACTATAGGGAGCTGGGTGGGTTTTGCCTACAGAAGAGAAGATGAAGAGGTGACACGAAAGCCATGTTGAAATATTTGAAAAGATGTCATACTGAAGATGGGGCAAGCTTGTTTTCTGCTGCTCCAGAGATCAGGACAAGGAGCAATGGCTTCAAACTACAGGAAAAGAGGTTCCAGCTAAACACCAGAAAGAACTTCCTGATGCTAAGAGCAGTCTGACAGTGGAATACGCTGCTGCCGTAATGGAGTGCGGTAGAGTCCCCTTCTTTGGAGGCTTTTAAACAGAGCCTGGATGACCATCTTTTGTGAGTGCTTTGATTGTGTGTTCCTGCGTGGCAGAATGGGGTTGATTTGGATGGGGTCTCCACCATCTCTAGGATTCTATTATTTCATGAAGGCCACAAAAGCAGCCTTAGAGGCCTGCTGATCGACCAAGGGCTCTGCCCACCGCAGGGTCCAATAAATACTTTTGGAATGTTCTCATTCTATTTACTTTCTGCTTAGCTGAATACAGGTCATGACATGTATGCATTAGTCACACCTACGATACATCAGTCATTTTGTATACCAAAATGTCTATCATATAATTTCATTGTTGTTTCTTCTTAAAGCATTACACACCATGGAGGATAAAAGTGGGGCATGTGGATTTTACAGGAACCGAACGTTTCCGCACAACAGTCTTATAGCGCGATGATTCCACTTTCAACCTCCTATGGAATCCTGGGGTTTGCAGTGGAATCATCGCACTATAAGAGTGTCGTGCGGAAATGGCCATGGTGTTATGCAGAGCTTTCCACACTTTTCATGCTGGTGACACACTTTCTAGACATGCATCATTTTGCGACACAGTAATTCTGTTTTACTAGCAAACCAGAGGTTAAACTAACCTCTTATAAGAGATACAGACACATGCATCAATTGTAATATCAAAATCTATGGGGACACAATATATCTCATGAAAACTTTTCATATATTTCTTAAAAATATATGATTTATAAAAAATGACATACATTTCCAAGATTGTAGGCGACACACCTACACACTTCAGGCAACACACTAACATGCCATGGCACACCATTTGGAAAGCCCTGGTGTAGTGGTCTGAGAGCTAGATTAGTAATCTAGGGTCATATCTGCACTACACTGTTATAGTGCTATTATTCCACTTTCAACCTCCTATGGAATCCTGGGGTTTGCAGTTTAGGGAGGGGCATTTGAAATTCTCAGCCAGAGAGCTCTTGGGCCTCAGGAAACTACAAACCGCAGAATTCCACAGGAGGTTAAAAGTGGAATAATAGCACTATAACAGTGTAGTGTGGAAATGGTCTGGGAGACCACGGTTTGAATCCCCGTTCAGCTATGGAAACTCAGCAGGTGACCTTGGGCAAGCCATACTCTCTCAGCCTCAGCGGAAGACTATGGCAAATCTCCTGTGAAGAAACTCTTCCAATGAAGCTGCACGATACAAGTCTAGGGTCATTTCTGCACTAGACTGTTATAGCGCTATGATTCCACTTGCAACATCCTATGGAATCCTGGGGTTTGCAGTTTCGGGAGGGGTCGCCTGGCCCCTCCCGAAACTGCAAACCCCAGGATTCCATAGGATGTTGCAAGTGGAATCATAGCGCTATAACAGTCTAGTGCAGAAATGGCCTAGGTTAGGGTTCCTAGAAGTCAAGAACAACTTCAAGGCACCAAACAACCCCAAAGATGGGTATTAACTTAGAGGCTCTGTGGTACAAGATCTACTTCCCGCAAAGAACATCCTTGGGATTTCTGAGCAGGAACGGGAAAGATTTCTAACTCAGAGACCTGCAAACTGCTGCCAGCCAGTGTAGACAATATCAAACTAGAAGTCAACTTGGCGGCAGTTAACAACAACTGTATCCACAGGGTTGTTTCGACATTGGCCCCTTCTTCTTGTATAGCAACCTTCTTTTTACTGGATGAAATCCTGGACTGGGGTGCAAATCAGAAATCTCCATGTATGGAATTATGTGTTAACCGTGTTATGCAAAACTCCTGCTGAAGAGCAATGATGTGCAACTGAACAAAGGCACCAGACGTGTGACTGAATGCACAACCAATGTGCACAGACTCCCATAGACAATGAATCACTGGTGTTGCTCTTGTGAACAATGATGGGATCCATTAAGGCAGTCTGGAATTTTCAGCCTCTAAATAAAGCAACAGACCTCGGACAGCCTTGGCGAGATCTGATTTCTCTGGGTATGGAGGCAGAGGAAAAGAACTCTTAACCTTTCATACTGACTGGCTTACCAGGGCCGGGTGGGTAGAACAAAAACACAAGCAAGGAAAGATGCAGGAAACTCACAGGGGGATCAGCGGGGTGACAAAAGCGAGAAATCGGATCCCGATTTCATCGCCCAGCCTCACAATTTAAGTGTTTTCAGGGCTGCCAGATTTATAACAATCTCAGATTTCACTTTTTAAAAAGTCAGGGGCAGTACAAAGCTGAGACAGAGAGAGGAGAAGAAAGGGTTTCAGAATAAACTTAGAAAGCCTTTGAAACTCGTCCTCCCCCCTTTTAAAAAAAGAACTCCGACATTGCCCTAATGCCAACCTTCTAAAATGGTACACAAAACTTCCATTCTTTGGGCCTGTTGCATGACGGATGTCTCAGAAGAACAAGAACCATGTAGGAGAAAAATGGAACAGTAACTCTGTCATAGCTCAACTGAGGTTGGGATCCTGAGTTCAAATTCTATGCTAGGTCAGGATTAAATGCTGGCCAGGAATCTGTTGGTGTGTTACACATACCAAAGTTCCTCAATGGAAGCAGGTGGACATTTTTGTCCAGTTCAGACTGTCTACATTCAGTTCAAGGTTATGGAAGCAGAGCTGTGCACAGATATGAACTGCTTATTCCACATGGATTAACATTTACACGCATGCTCTGTATGGCATGCTTGCAGCTAATTAGGCAATTCCGAGGTCTGCAATTTTGCAACTATCTGCTGTTAACTGAAAGACTTATAAAGTGAAATTCTTCCTCCCTTTAAACTGTTTAATTGTTCAGACATTTTTCAACATATATGCCACCTTCCCCTCTTTTCCTTGGTGCTGAGAGGTTCTTCCACTAACATAGGGAAAATGGGTGAGACCTTAGATGGACATTTTGGGGCCAAACAGACACAAAGGGTGTCACTTCTGGCCCATGAGCCAGAGGTTCACAATCCAGGTGTGTTTGAACATCTAAAGTGCTCCAGGTGACCCTACGGCTTCTGTGAGTTGAGGACACTAGAAGAGGCTTGCTGGGTCAGGCAAAATGTCCATCTAGCCCTGCATCCTGCTTCCAACAGTGGCCGGCAAGAGGGTGACCCAAGCAAGGTGCTCATACTATAACCTCTCCTTTCTTTTCTTCCTCAGTATCTGGTATGCTGCTCCAGAAGGAAGACCTGGAAAGGCTTTTTGGACTACAACTTCCAGAATCCACAAAGAAGAAGTGCTTTAATGGATATAATCACCACCAGCAGCATCTTATTACGTTGTCCAGTTCTGGGCACCACAGTTTGAGAAGGATATTGATAAGCTAGAAATTGTCCAAAGGAGGGAAACCAAAATGGTCAAAGGCCTGGAAACCATGAAGCCCTATGAGGAGCAGCTTAGGGAGATAGGGATGTTTAGCCTGGAGAAGAGAAGATGGAAGCCCTTTTCGCACCTTACCTGGTGCCAGTGGCATTGTGAGGGGATCACACGAGAAGCCTCTTCTGAGAGGCACTTCCGTCCTCTCCGCTTCCCCTCCGCACCAGCTCCGTGCTGGGTGGAAGGAAGCATGAGCACTCTGCCCCTTCCTTCTGCAGCACAGCCGGGTACTTTCCAGCCGGCCCCTCCCTAAACTGCAAACCCCAGGATTCCATAGGATGTTGCAAGTGGAATCACGGCGCTATAACAGGCTGGTGTGGAAATGGCTAAGTCTGGGCATTAGGCATGAGAACTTAAGAAGAGCCAAGCTGGGTCTCACCCAAGCTGCATCTAATGCAACTTCCATGTTGGGTGGGTGATTCAGAGAAAACTGTAGTCCAAAAAAAGTAATTGTTCCAAACTCTGGTGCTGTCCTGAGTGTCAAACACCACCTATTTTTATGCCTCTCCAATAAAGATTTTGTATTTTTGGATTACAACTGAAAGCATCCACAGTCGGCACAACCGCTGGCTGCACTGTCTGGGGAGCAACATTTCCAAGTTCTGCTATTATGCAGCTGGATGTGTGTGTATGTGTGTGTGTGGGGGGGGAGTTTCCATCTAACTACTGTGACCAAACCAGACTTTTGAGTCCTCTAGCAATCAGTCCAGAACCGGTTGCCTCAAAATAAAGAGGAAAGAGGAGAAGGAAAGAGCTGAGAAACTGGGAAACTTCCCAGCTCAACAGCCTACAATTCTTCATCTGCCCGTGCCAAGCCAGCACACCTGCATCCAATTCCATTCCCTTTTCCCTACAGCCTCATCGCCCGTTAAAGGAATGAAGGAGGGAATGAGAGAGGGACAGAGAGAGAGAGAGAGAGAGAGAGAGAGATGGAGCAGCCGCAGTGCTCGTAATGAAGGCCCTCTCCCCCTCCATCCTCCAACGCTGGATAGGCTGGGCTCAGCTCCCATTAATTATTAAAGAAAATCGGTGCATTTCCTAGCAGAGGAGACCAGTGGACAGCTGTAACAGGAAAGCCACCTCTTCCATGGGGGCCGCCGGGAACCCGTGGGTGGGGTGGGCGAGGGGAGCATTGGAGGGAGGGGCAGAGAGGCACAAATCAACCTCGTTGCATCAGGATCAGCAAAGATGGTATTCGCCCCCGACCCCAACAGAGAGACAGAGAGACACACATGCTCTTCGCTGGCCCAGCCCTTTACTGGCAGAAAAATGGGGCAGGGACTCAGGGACTGAGACTCCACGCCGAGGCTGTGTTGTTTAGCAATGATGGAAGAACAATGCTCTCTCTTCTAAGGAAGAGCGGTTCTCAAAAGGGAACATATTAGCAGAAACGGATGAACGGCCTCCTTTGATTTAGAGAAAAGTCATCAGCAACTTTTCTGAAAGACTGAAAACACCAGCAGACTTTTTGAGAAAAAAAGAAAAAGAAGGTGAAATGATAACCAGCAGTTTTGATTATTAGAAGAGGTGTAATATCCAGTATATAAAGCATGAGGTGGGATGCTAAGAGAGAGGTGTATAACTGCAGAAAAGATTGTTGGAAGCCACTTTGTAATCTATGTGATGATAGTATGTTTTCTTTTTTGTGCATTTTTTCAGCGTACATGTGTTTGTCTCTCTGAATTGTGAGTTACTCAATATCTAGTTGGTTGTTTATTATCTTATTACCTAGTTAGTTCTTTTGTTTGTAGTCTGTTAGTACTTTGTTCTTTTTTTTTTTAAATATTTTTATTAAAGATTTTAATTAAAAATAAAAAAACCCTCCCCACTTCCAAGCTTGTTTTCCAGTTGAATCTGCGTGTTCCATTCCATTCATACATAATTGCTGCTTACTCAAGGGATTTATTACATTTTACATCGTTAGACAATTGCTTTGTTACCTTACTACCTTGTTACATTGTTACATTATTATTTTACCTTGCTACATTATTACATTGCATTACTTACAATCTTGTTTTATTCTTATTTCTTTTCTTATTTTATGTCTTTATCCAGTCCAAAACTTCTCTCCATTCCCTTTCAAAGTTCTGGATAGGTTTATTTCTCAAAGAAAACGTTAACTTTTCTGTCTCTACCATATCCAGGACTTTTAATTTCCACTCTTCTATATCAACATATTTCCTTTCTTTCCAATATTGCGCATATATCCTCCTTGCAGCAGTTATCAGATATAACAGTGTCTTCTGATGACATCTTATTTCTCTTTGTTGCCCAAGCATATTTAACAGATAAAATTCTGGCTTCATTTCAAAATTTACATTATAAATTCTTTGAATTTATTGAAGGAATTCCAGAATTTCCTTGCTATCTTACAAGACCACCACATAGTACTTTGTTCTCAGTATATTTATGACAGAAAAATTTGGTGTAATTTAAATATTTGGAATCTTTAATAAAAAATTATTTAAAGAAAGCCCCAATGAGGTTATGTGCCTGTTGCACTGTGCAAATCTTATGTTCAATGGCAACATCCTGCAGACAACAGGCAACCAAATGTACATGCCAATCTAGGTGCCTGTCCATGCATAAGGCGCATGCACATCCACATGCAATGACACAAAATGTGCAACTTTGCTTCTGCAACTCTGAACTGAATGTGGACATTCTTCTGTGTCTGGCAAAAATGCCCAACCACTTCTGCAGAGGAGCTAACGCATGTGTAAAACACCCACAGGATCCCGGTTATTCTTACCCTGAAGCATCTCCAAGGGCAAAAAAACATCACTGGGTTCAAGGAGAAAATGGGACAGATTTATGGCAGCCTTTATGGGATTTCTAGTCTAGTCTCTCCCAGTCCTTACCTCACCTGGCATACTGTGGAAGGGGCTGCCTACTTCAGGAGTAGACAAAGTATGGCCTGTGGCCCTCGGATTGTTATGGGGCCACAGTTCCCTCAAAGCACTCTAATGATGTGCAGACTCATAAAATTCCCCTTTACAGAATTGCTTTTTGGTGCTCCTAGAGGCTTCCAGAAGCAGCAACTGTGATTTTTTTTTCCAGGCAGACCCCAAAAAAGAGGAAATGGAAAAATGAAACAGGGAGTGGACACCTGGTTACTTCTTGTTTGGTTATATACTGTTTTGCATTTCCTTTTTCAGGCCTGGTGTTGCTTGGTCAGAAATTGCCCCAGAGATGGTCTGCTCAGCCCTGGTCCACAACTTCATCATCCCCAGCCATAGGGCACCCATGTCAGCGGGGGCTGATGGGAGTTGTAACCCCACACTGCTGGAGGGTATCAGGCCAGAGGAAATTGCTTTAGGTCACTGGTCCTCTGTCAGTGGATCACAACTGAAGGGCTACATATTGGTTGTTGAGGGTCTGAAGTTTATAAGGCTCCAACAGAAGAAGAGGGTGAGAAATCCATATTTGGATATTTGTGGCAAGCCTTGATTCAGAGCAGGGATGGGGGTGTGGCGAAGGTCTAACTCTTCTGCCGTGCCAGTGTCCTAGGTCTAAATCTCTCCACCTCCACACCCCTGCCTGGAAACCATGAAACTCTACAAGCAGCTGCTTATGGAACTGGGTATGTTTAACCTGGGGAAGAGAAAGTTAAGAGGCGACATTATAGCCATGCTTAAATATTTGAAGAGATGTCATATGGAAGATAGGTCAAGCTTCTTTTCTGCTGCTCCAGAGACTAGGGCCCTTTTTGCACGGCATTTTCCATGCGAAAGGGCGCCTGGAGCATCGTGTAATTGTGAGGAGCGATCTGCACGACGCACTCACAGTCACGCGATGCTCCAGGGGCTGGCAGGCACCGATCATGCACCTTTTCTTTTTCAGCTAGAAGCCGAAAATGGTGCACAATCGTGCATTGCTCCCAGGCCCTACACGCACTTACCTGGCGTGCGGAGCCTCCAGATCCGCGCTGGTCACACTTCCTGCCCCAGTGCAGCCTGGGAAACTCCCAGGCTATGCTGCGGAAGGAAGAGGCAGGGCTCTCGCGCTACCTGCTTGGGAGCAGGCAGCTCGTGCAGAGCTGAAGCAGCGGAGATGCGAGAGCCTCTTGCTGGAGGCTGCTCGTGCGATCCCTGCACCCCAGCGCCGGAAGAAGGTAAGGTGCGGAAAGGGCACGGAGGACACGGAGCAATGGCTTCAAACTACTGGAAAAGAGATTCCACCTAAACTTTGGGAAGAACTTCCTGATGGTAAGAGCGGTTTGACAGTGGAATATGCTGCTGCCTTGGAGTGTGGTGGAGTCTCCTTCTCTGCAAGCTTTTAAATAGGGGCTGGGTGGCCATCTGTCAGGTGTGCTCTGATTGTGTCTTCCAGCATGGTAAAAGTTGGTTAGGCTGGGTGGCCCTTGTGGTCTCTTCCAACTCTAGACTCCATAGTCTATGATTAGTCTCACCAAGGAAAAATCCCCACCCACACTGGAAAACTTTCAACTCCCAAGGAACAATTTAAATCAGCAAAAAGGAAGAAAGGATGGGTGTTCCTTTCTCTCTGCTCCAGAATCCACTCCCACCCATACCAAACAGAGCTGCTAGCTATTTTTCTCTTAATTTGCAAAAGATCTCCCCTCCCAAATCCCAGAAGCTTGGGAATTTTACTTTTTTGGACTACAACTCTCCAAATCCTGCAGCCAGAATGGAGCTTGGTGGGTTCAAGGAGTTGTAGTCCAAAAAAGAGTAACATTCGAAGTTCTAACCAAACAGCTAATTTCTCACCTGACCTTGTCCAGCCAGGTGATTGCTAACTATGCATTTAATAACCCTCATTCAGTTCCGTAAGATTTACTCCAAGCGCATACAGGATTATAACCTGGGAGAGAAGTGGGGGACAAAGATGAAGGAACAGAAACAGCAGAGAAGGCAAATATATTAGGAAGACCTTCCTGACAACGTGAGCTTTCAGTTATAGCATGGACTCATTCCTTCCTTGGAGGTTTTTAAACAAAGGTCAGACGGCTGCCTCTTGGGAATGCTTTACTTGTGGATTTTCTGCACTGGGACCGGATGATACCTCAAACTCTACAATTCTATGAAGTGAGGAGAAAAGAGAATGAAGGAGGATGAATGCTGTTCTTAACTGTGGTCAAGTTGAAGCTGACTTCAACTTGTGGTGACCCTAGTAATGAGAGATCTCCAAGACACTCTGTTATTAAGAGTTGTGCTAAGGTCTTGCAAACTCAAGACTGTTCAAAGCTTCTTTGACTGAATCAATCGAACTGTAATGTAATCTTCCTCTTTTCCTATTGCTCTCCACTCTCCCCAGTATGGTGTCTAGATCAAGGGAAGTAAGTGTACCACTCTATTCTGCATTGGTTGGATCTCATTTGGAATCCTGTGTCCAGTTCTGGGCTCCTCACTTCAAGAAGGATATCAACAAGCTGGAGCGTGTCCAGAGGAGGGCAACCAAAACGGTGGAGGGTCTGGAAGCCATGAAGCCCTGTGAGGAGTGGCTTAGGGGGCTGGGTATGTTTAGTCTGTAGAAGAGGAGGTTGAGAGGGGACATGATAGCCATGTTTAAATATCTGGAGGGATGTCATGTTGAGGAGGGAGAGGGCTTGTTCTCTGCTGCTTCAGAGACTAGGACAAGGAGCAATGGATTCAAGTTGCAGGAAAGGAGATTCCACCTGAACCTCAGGAAGAACTTCCTGACAGTCAGAGCTGTCCAGCAGTGGGATATGAATGGAGCGTGGTGGAGTCTCCTTCTTTGGAGGTTTTTAAGCAGAGGCTGGATGGCCATCTGTTGGGAATGCTTTGGTGTATGTTCCTGCATAGCAGGGGATTGGACTAGACGGCCCCTGGGGTCTCTTCCAACTGTATGATTCCATGATTCTATGATTATATCTTTCCCAATTAACCCTGTCATCTCATGATATGTTCAAAGTCCGATAACCTCATTTTAGTCAATTTGGCCTCCCAATTCAGGCATGACAAGCTCTTGGATCCATCTGTCTTTTCAGCAGCCCACTATCTCTGCAGAACTACCCTCCAACCTCACATTTCAAATGAGTTGATTCTCTTTTTGTCAGCTTTTTTCACTGTCCAGCTTTCACTACCATACACAGAAATCACAAACTCTGTGGCATGGGTGATCCTGACTTCTGCATTTAATATTTTTACACAACTTCACACTTGTCGTTTTCTTTCATAGCTGTCTGTCCAAGTCCTTGTCCTCATTTATTTCTTGGCTAGAGTCTCCAATTTGATTTACGACTGAGTCAAGGTACAGAAAACCTTTTAACTATTTTTGATGTCCCCATCATCCACGTTGGAGTTATGTATATCATCTGTGGTACTTATCTTAATTTTCCTAATGTTCAGCTGTCACCCCACATTTGAAATACATGTGACAAAAATACAGAAGTAGACCTTGTGATTTATTGAGTTTAGTTACAGAAGCCAGAAGTTTCAGTCCAACCTACCAGGGTAGTGTAGTGGTTTGAGCATTCAACTGTGGCCATTTCCGCACGAGTCTGTTATAGCACGATGATTCCACTTTCAATCTCCTATGGAATCCTGGGGTTTGCAGTTTCGGGAGGAGCCCACCGGCCCCTCCCGAAACTGCAAACCCCAGGATCCCATAGAGGGTTGAAAGTGGAATCATCGCGCTATAACAGGCTAGTGTGGAAATGGCCTGTAAAAATCCTCGCTTGGCCATGGAGATTCGCTGGGTGACCTTGGGCAAGTCACACTCTCTCAGACTCAAAGGAAAGGAATGGCAACCCTCCTCTGAACAAATCTTGCCAAGAAACTCCTTTGGGTCACCATAAGTCAGAAATGACTTAAAGGCACACACCACAACACGGAGGGTATCAGATTAGGGACAGCTGTCATACATAAAGAGCTGTTTCGCACATGAAGCCCATGTGGGAATCCTGCAGTGCTCCAGATGCTTTTGGACTGCAACTCCCAGCATCCTTAGGTAGCATAGCCAGTGGTGAGGAAACACATCTAGAGGGTTGCATGATTCCCATCCTGTATTACATACAGTCACAAATGACTTTGCCATCAAATGGACAAGCTCAGTGAAGAAAGTGCATGGTCACCCTTGACATTTTAAGCAGCTGTTACAAAGGAGTAATAATAACAACACCCAGACAAGCATCAAGAACAACATGTTCCACCTCTTTAATGTTTTCAAATGACCAAGATGGTCAGGAGGTAGAGGCATGATGCATACCCAGTACGACTCAAGCCATTTCCGCACTACGCTGTTATAGTGCTATTATTCCACTTTCACCATCCTGTGGAATTCTGGGGTTTGTAGTTCAGTGAGGCCAAAGAGCTCTCTGGCTGAGAATTCTAAAGGCCCCTCCCTAAACTGCAAACCCCAGGATTCCATAGGATAGTGAAAGAGGAATAATTGCCAGTATTTGAATTGGAGGTACAGTTTGATGCATTTTAAATTTTTATATTTCACATTGTTTTGTATGTTCTGTTTTAATTTATATTGTAAGCTGCTCTGACTCTCACTCAGGAGAAAACTGGAACATAAATCAAAGAAAGAAAGAAAGAAAGAAAGAAAGAAAGAAAGAAAGAAAGAAAGAAAATCTCTGCACAAGAGATAATCTCTCTTGTCCATAACCACACCTCTCCTCCTTAATTCCCAGGGATAGATCATAAGGGGCCTCAATTTCCCACCCTTCTCAACGCATTCATCTGTTCTTTGCATTCTATATATTGTTTTGAAAAGTTTGCAAACCAGGGGGAAATGGGGACATTTCTAAGAGTTGTAGTCCAGAAAAATACTTTTCCAAGCTCTGATTTTATCAACTATCCTCCCTCTGATGGTATCAACTGTCCATTCTACAGCTCAGTTTTGAAAAGCTTTTAGAAACCTAAATCCTCAGCCCCCAATCTAGCAGTCATTATATTTCACCATACCAGAATCACAGAATAGTTGCAAAGTAGGGGGGACTCAAGAGTCATCTAGTCCACCCCTTCTATTAAGGAATCCACAGCAAAAGCACCTTTGAGAAGAGGTTATCCAATTGCTGTTTGAAAACCTTCAGTGCAGGAGGTTCTAGATGCAATCCATCCCTCCATGGAATTGCTTTTGCTCTCACAAAGCGTTTCCTAATGAATTGTACACAATTTCTTCTGATTTTGGACACTAAGCACAGCCAAGCCTGGCTAGAAATTGGTTAGGACCATACTTATTTATTTATTGAATGTATATCTTGCCTTTCTCCCAAAAAGGGATTCAGAGCAGCTTTCATGGGAAGACCCTTTTCTCCGTCCTAACACAGGTAAATCTAGTGGGAACATGGGAGAGAACAGGGCCTTCATGGTGGCTGCTCTCAGGATCTCTGGAACTCCCTGCCCAGAGACACAAGACTGTCACCCTCCTTACTACCTTCCCACAGGCACGTTAAGAGTCTTTTCCTTCTGGCAGACCTTTGACAATTGATTTTTTAAAAGGCCTTGTATAATAAACTGGATTTCTTGTTGTTTGGAAAAAAATAGTTTCCTTTTTAACTGGTTTTTAATTTCAGAGTGGTTTAATTGCTTCTTAACTTTTGAATATTGTGAATTTTTAACTCTGTTTTCACAAACTCATAGAATCCTAAAGCTGGAAAGGATCCCATGGGCCAATGAATCCAACTCACTGCTCACTGCAGAATCTCAGCTAAAGCAACCCTCAGAAGCAGGTAGCTGCCCAGCCTCTTTCAAAGGCCATCCAGAAAAAGAGACCCCATCACTTCTGTAGGCCATTGGTTCCACTGGTGAACAGTTCTTACCGTCAAGAAGTTTCTTCTAATGTTCAGTTGAGATCTACACTCCTGTAACTTAGAACCATTAGACCTGGTCCTTCGCTCTGGGGCAGCAGAGAACTGGCCTGCCCCCTCCTCTCCAGGACAGCCTTTAAGGTATTTAGAGAGAGCAATCCAATGATATATTCAGCACAAACAGCACCTACAGCAGGCAGCAAGCAGTGTCTACAGCAAGTAACCTTCTCTTCTGCAGATATGTTTCGTCTGCAGAGGAGAAGGTTAAGAGGGGACATGATAGCCATGTTTTAATATTTGAAGGGATGTCACGTCGAGGAGGGAGAGGGCTTGTTTTCTGCTGCTGCAGAGACTAGGACAAGGAGCAACGGATTCAAGCTGCAGGAAAGGAGAGTCCACTTGAACCTCAGGAAGAACTTCCTGATGGTCAGGGCTGTCCAGCAGTGGAATAGGCTGCCTCGGAGTGTAGTAGAGTCTCCTTCTTTGGAGGTCTTTAAGCAGAGGCTAGATGGCCATGTGTTGGGAATGCTTTGATGGGTGTTCCTGCATAGCAGGGAGTTGGACTCGATGGCCCCTGGGGTCTCTTCCAACCCTAGCATTCTATGATTCTAAGAGTGGAAGTTGAGCCCCTACCTTCATGCCTTCTACCCCTAAATGCATGGCTTTTTTTGTGCGTGTGCTCCCTTGGCATTGGCGCCTGGGGCAGGTATCCTACTTGCCCCACCCTAGATACACCTGGTGCAACCATATCACCTTTCAGTCTTCTCTTCTCTTAACTGCTTTAAATTGCCTTGAGTCTCAAACTGGGGAAAAGGTCAGATATGAATAGAACAGAATGAGGGCCTTTCCGCCCTACACTGTTATAGTGCTATTATTCCACTTTCAATTTCCTGTGGAATTCTGAGGTTTGTAGTTTCCTGAGGCCAAAGAGCTGTCTGGTTGAGAACTCTAAAGGCCCCTCCCTAAACTGCAAACCCCAGGATTCCATAGGAGGTTGAAAGTGGAATAATAGCACTATAACAATGTAGTGCGGAAATGGCCCTAGAGTTGGAAGAAGTCCCATGGGTTGTAGCATCAAACTCTCCGCTCAGTGCAGGATCTCCAGCTAGAGCATCCCCGGTGGATAGCTGTCTAGCCTCTTTTTGAATCCATCCAGAGAAGGAGACCCTGCCACTTCTCTAGGCAATTGGGTCCACTGAGAAACGAAAATTAAGTTGTATGATAGAGCCATTTTTTTTTTAAAAAAATAAGAATATAACTCAGTTCTACACACACAGAAAAATAGTATCTGATCATCAATAAAAGGGCTATTCCAATTTATACAAAGAGAGATGAAAAATGATGTGAAACTCATATTCTCAATGTTTTCCCCATCACTCTTTTAAAAAGTTACATTATATGTGTGGGGGGATGTGGGGGTGTTAATTTTTACTGCATCAGATTTTTCATAAATTTAGATGAGGAACTGATACACTGGATGCTTCTGTAATGTTATTGGCTTAAGAGATAAATGGATGCCATGTTGTGAAAAAAAATTGATTTGTCTATTGTAATTTCTTAAGAAAGAGATATAACTTTTCCATAAACACAATGGACAGCGTTGTTGTTTGTCTTCAAGTCATTTCTGACTTATGGTGACCCTATCACAGGGTTTTTTTTGGCAAGGTTTGTTCAGAGGGGGTTTCCCTGTGCTGCCTTCTGAGGCTGAGAGTGTGTGACTTGCTTAAAGTCACCTTGTGGGTTTCCATGACCAGGTGGGGATTTGAACCCTGGTCTCCCAGTGTCCTAGTTCAACATTCAAACCAGTAGACCCTAGTGGACCATACTTCATCCCTCCACCATAGAACTGGCAAAGCATTTTGACCTGGCCATCCTCAAATGGAGACCACCATCGGGGAAAAGGAAGGATTGGCAGGTTGGGCTAGGAAAATAATCCTGCCAGATGCTCTGGAAAGATGTTGAGAGTTCGAGTTGCGATAGGTGGATCAGGGATTGGTCAGCCTCAGGGCAGCTTTCCATGTTCCCAGGTTCAATCCGCAGCGTCTCCAGCAGGGCTAGGAAAATAATCCTGGAGACCTGCTCACAATCCAAGTACTGGGCATAAAGCCTATCTTCCGTGTGCCAAGAAACAGCCCTGAAGTTAATATGTTGCAGGGTGGTGGTCTCTGCTGCATTCTCCTTGCCTTCACCATTCTTTCCTTTCCCTTTCCCGTGCTGCTGCTGGTCATACTTCTTCCACCCGCTCCCCTACAGGCAACGGCAGCTGGTGGCTCCCATGTCAGTGAGGTGATGAATGCACCCCTGGTTTTTAAAGGAGCTGTCCAAGTTGCCAAAATCTAAATAGGATCAGCACCTTGGATAGCTCATTTGAAGCTAGACAAAACCTGGAATGGATTTACCACCCCGCTGACATGGGAACTGCTACTGCCAAGAGGGCAGCCTGAAGCACTAGTAGCAGGAGCAAGATCACTGTGGTACCCCAAAGGAAGAAAAGGGAAGGCTACCTGTGCGGCTTCCGCTAGGCCGTCTCATGTGACCACCAGGCAGTGCAGTGGCAGCAGCCTCATATGGAATACAGAAGCAAAAGGATGTATGGATTTGCTGGACAGTCTTCTCTGAGTTGTGTTTCTACCCAGGAACATCCAAAAATGGGGGTAAGAGGTGCCTCCATTCAAATGTATGTGTGTGTGTGTGTGTGTGTGTGTGTGCGCATCTGGGTCTTCAAATCATATCTTGACTTATGGAGACCCCATGAATTTCCTAGAGTTTTGTTAGGCAAGGAATAGTCAGAGGTGGTTTTGCCAGTTCCTCCCTCTGAAAAATAGCCTACACCACCTTGTTTGTTGGCAGTCTCCCATCCCAGTTCTATCCAGGCTTGACATTGCTTAGCTTCCAAAACCAGACAGGGTCTGGTACCTCTTGGGTATTTGGGCTCTTACGCACACAGCAGTTTTGCAATATTCCACCTTTCTCCTGGCACAGGCTTCAAGGCAGCATACGACATTTTTAAAAAGACAATACAGTTAAAACTTTTAGTACAAAAGCAATCGTACTAAACTTCGATTTAAAAAACACAAGTTGAAACCAACATTAAGAAGTTGTTTAAAACGTAGAATGCACACATACATTCATTACTAAAAACCAAGTGCCTTCTTAAATACAAAGATCTTTACCTGCTGACAGAAGGACAACAGGGACAGAGCCAAGCAGATCTCCTGGGGAAAGGAGTTCTACCACTTGGGAGCAGCTAACAAGAAGGCTCTCTCCTCACCAAAAGTTCCTGCAGCAGTGGTGGGACATGAGGAAAACCATTCCCTTATATCTTAGCGCACAGAACAGCTCATATAGGGAGATACAGTTTTTTAAACAGCCTGGACCCAAGCCATGTAGAGCACTTTGAATTCTGTCCAGAAACAGATCAGTGGAATAGTTCCAGCCAAAGGATTATATGCTCCCTATGACCTGCTCCAGCCAGCAACCTGGCTGCAGCATTTTGGTGAAGTTTCTAAACAGTTTTCAAAGGCAGCCCCATATAGAGTGCACCGCTGCAATCCAAACAGGATATAATCAAGGTATGTGTCACCATAACCACTTCTGATGTCTCAAGGAAGTCAAAACTTCAGGACACAGGGCTTCAGCAGCAGCCCTCTGTAAAAACGAATTATAGTAATTGGATCCACCAAAACAAATATCACAAGGAGAAATTCCAAGCCAGAAATTCCAAACAACAAGGGAGTGACACTGTTCTAAAGAAAACTGCATCGGCAAGAGTAAGAAAGGGAAATGGTTTATTTCAACTGTCCACACAAAGCTCAAAAAATTTCTTTTTCCTAAAATGTTTTGAATTCTCCCCTGTCCTCCTTCAGCATGGCCACTGGCTATGCTGCCTGGAGAATTTCAGGACATGTAAAACCCCAAAGTAATTTCTCCCACACTCTGGCTATCCTATTACTGCAACCAAAACAAGGGACATTCTTGCTGTCTCTGTGGGCACTCTTGACTTCTTGCCTACCAATCAAAGTGTCAGTTCTACTTGGGCTGGTAGTGGGGATTATAAATGTCTCTGAATAGAGCAAAACTTAAGGAAACCAGTGTTTCAAGCCGAGAAGCACTACCAAAGCAGACAGAGTTTCCAAACGGGTACTTCTCCAGCATCGAACCCGTCACTTCAAAGAAAATCAGGAATGACGATGGCAGAAAGGCTCCTACCGGCAAAACATCCGTTCACTCTGCCACTCTTCCACCTCTCTCCTTAAATGCCACTCTTAGCCTTGAGAGGACGGTGGCTCATTCCACCGGTGGATTTGGAAAGAATCTCCAAAACAAAGCATCTTGTCTCACATGTATTCTTAAAACCTGTCCAGTGGAAATCTTTCCATCTGAGTCCAGAATTTTACCCTGAAAATCAGCAGCGAAAATGTCCACCCTTAGAGAAAGTTTTGGAATTGGGCACTGCTCAGTGGATCAAGATGGAAAATGGCAGGCTGAGGAGGCGGATGGGAAGCGAACAGTAGAACTGCCTGTCAGCTTGGCAGGCACCTTCTGTTCATCGGAGTGCCTAAGGAAAACAAGATGCGAGTCTTACCTTTGGCTGATACTAACATCGGCTCCCGCCTTTTCACACAGGGATCTTTCTTTCTTTCTTTCTTTCTTTCTTTCTTTCTTTCTTTCTTTCTTTCTTTCTTTCTTTCTTTCTTTCTTCCTTCCTTCCTTCCTTCCTTCCTTCCTTCCTTCCTTCCTTCCTTCCTTCTTTCCTTCCTTCCTTCCTTCCTTCCTTCCTTCCTTTCCTTCCTTCTTAAGACATATAAGTTTCTATTTCCTGCCTAATGAGCTTGGAAGTACCCGTAACTTTGGAAACACTTCAGAAGAGCTGAAAGCAGCCACCAAGCTAAAAGGTAGCCTCCATCAGCAACCCCACTCAGCCAAAATATTGAAATTCAGAACAATTTAGGACTAATTCACAGAAACTCTCTCTGGCTCTCTGCAGGCTGCATTTTCTTTTTCATGCCCAAAATACGCTGTGCATGTAAGGGACACCTGACCTGTATGCCACTGAGCACAATTCTGCACATCACCACAAAGTTTCCTAAAAGGGATTGAACAGTGGCTCACAATTGACAACGCAGCAGTGGAAAAAGGATAATGAGGTTTCAAACAGGAGCAGGCGGCTTTGGTTAGATATCAATCTCCATTGCATTTTCCTCCCTTCCCATTTACTACTGTGCCTTCATAACTCAGCAACAAAACTTATCACTCAATTTTAAATTCCAAAAAGCCCTGAAAACATACAGGAAATGCTTAATTTAGAGGAGTTTTCCAATGCTGACATCAACATTCAAGTGATGCAATCTGGTTTTGGGAGAGCAGTGGGGTCACATACAACCCTTCGGCTTTGGGCTGCCCACCTGGACTTAAAACTGCATTAAATTACACACCGACTCATGTGAATGAGTCCCATTTCCCACTGATTTTTTAAAACAACAACACCAGCTCCACGCAATGCATTTCTTAAAAGTTCCATTCCAAGCAGCCAGACTTAGTCGTGCAGATAGGTTTCAGTCTAGGACAGTCCTTCTCAAGCTATCTAATCTCGGGTACTGGCAATAATAATAGTAATAGTAATAACAACAACAACAGACAGTATATTTGTGCCCCTTGGAAACTTGACCAGCCACTGGCTCAGGGACCAGTCCAGGGACCACCACTTTGAATAGCACTGGTGTAGGATACAACTGACTTAACATACAGTTGTCCCTCCACATTTGCAGGTTCAATTTTCACAGATTTGCTTATTTGTGAGTTTCCAACCCCCTGGTCAGCTAAAGATGGCTCACAGCCTGATCTCTGGGCACCACAAACCTTCTCCCGATGCCCCTATGCACACCCAAAGACGGAGATGGGCGAAAAGGGGAAATTTAGGGCTACCATGCCAACCCACTCCCTTTCCCTCTCCTTTCCCTGAACTGGTTTGGACTCTGGGTGCCTGTTCTCTCTGCTATACTCTAGCCCCTTCCCACAGATACACACACATATTTTGATATTTGTGATTTTTTTTCCACTTTTGCCTAGCCCTAGTGAACATGGAGGGCTGACTGTATCAATGGATAAAATGGGATGGTTGGTCTTTGGTTGCACAGGAGCACAACAATATTACAGAGGGAGCAAAGTGAAATTATGGCAAAACTGGCCTAAGAAAGACAGAACGCTCAGCTCCTAAAACTGCAACTTCTGCAAGTTCGACCACTGCAAAATTCACCTAGCTTTTTCTCCCCCGACCCTGGACAAAAATTCAGAATCAGGACATGTTTCGAAAAACATCACAGACCCCATAGCAAAAAATAATAAGAACATGTGGACCATGACATCACAACAAGATAACACAATGGGGGCAGTCGGGTGCGGAGGAAGCCTGGGAGATTTTGGGAAAAGCCGTCCCGTTTCATGCTTAGGAGCTTTGACACAGTAAAGTGAAGCAGAGTTAATGTGTTACGTCTTTGCTGTTGGCTCCCAACCCACGAACAGGGTTGTTGGCTGTTTAGAGACTTTCTGCAGACCTCCGCGGCTGCTTGCTGGGTTAGCAGAACTGTGAGAGAACAAAACGGATCAGGGATTGGGGCCGGGAGCTAATTCCCTTGAACAGACAAGGGAAATGAGTGGAATAGAGAGAGGTGAAATTAGATTAGAATTAGATGAGCCAATTAGACAGATATAAGCTGGAAAGGAGGCAGAAAATGGGAGAGTTCTGAATTGCAACCATGACAACTCAGGTATCAGTGCCATTAAAATAAATAGGATTTCTCATGAGAAGGCATATAGGAAATTATGGGAGGTAGAGGGGAGAGAAATACGGTGGAATAGGATGCAAAAGGTAGTTGATAAACAGGTTAGGTTCTGTTAAAACAGAAAGCCAAACAAGATAATATTATCTCAGCCTAATTCATGTTAAAAAGAGTTTATCTTCCATTTGTCTCAGGAAGAACAAAGTTAATGAAAGCATTAAAAAAATGAACAGCAATATCAAGAAGCAAGAGCCAGTGCAATTTCCTCCCTGGAAGAATTCTGCTTAGATAATTCAAACAACAAATAATGATATTCCACCCTTGTCTCCTTCGCAGTTCTTTGTCGGAAACTCCGGTTTTATTTAACAATTTAAGGATAACTGTTCAGTCCAGAGATGTAATGGGGAAATGCAGTATCACCGTGACAGGCCCAAGATAGCAAGGGTGAAAATGTTCAAATACTTGACAAAGGTTTCATCAGATCCAGTCACCCCTTCTTAATACTTGTTACACTGTCATTTCGTCCTTTTCCTGGATGATCAGAAAAAAAAAATTGGGCATGGCTAAATATGCTCCTTCCCCACTACTGTGCTTTACCCATTACAATCCACAGACCTTATTCAGATTAGATCCAAATTCTTCTTTGCCTGAGCTATTTTGAAATTGCTGGACTCTCTATGAGGAGAGTAACCCCAAATCTAAATGGGATGTACAGCGAGAGGGTTAAACCCTGAGATGAGAAACAGAGGCTCGAATCCGCACTAAGCAAACTGGACGGCCTTGGGCAAATCCACCATTAGCCAAGGCTTGCTTTCCTTGGGGGAACAAAAATGTGATCTAAATGGTCAACTACTCCTGGAAATTCTGTTGCCTGTGTGTTCTGACTTGAGCTCAGAAGTGAGTGGATTGGGCATGTTGGAAACAGAGAAGGTGAGTGGAAAGGTGCGAAGGTGGCGTGTGTCATCTCAGACCACCCAGCCCTCTAGGTTATCAGTTCTGAGTTCGGCCAAGTCCTTTCCATAACCCAAGAGACTTCAACGAGAGATGCCAAGGGGCTAAACCTGGGACCTGCAACAGGAACTAAACTTGCCGAGAGTTATTTGGGGGCCTAGGACACATTTGGAACCATAAAGATCACCGCAGCGATAGTGTTGGGAGCAGATCAGGATTTTGGGCATCCGTGTTCCAGATGCGGTACTGAATTTAAAAGGTTCAGCTTCCACACCTGTGCCACCCTCCAATTACCCAAGACCACAAGAGAACACCAGCCGGTCTTGCAGAGCATCTGTCTCAAGGGTTCTTACAAAATGCAAACAGATACTTAAGATTGGCCATCGGGCAAAAGAAGAACGGGAGATGATGCTAAAGATAAATGCAGTTATAATCTCAGGTGGACAACATGCTGGGAAAATAGGGGATGGAGGAAATATAACCCTGTCCGTTCCATCCACCTATCTGGTTAGCTATGGATCCTAATTTCTTATTTCCTTTGTTTAAGCCACCTCAAACTAATGTCAAGCAAGATCAGATGTCAAAGGTCAGGGGACATTTGAGATCAATAGAAAATCAATTTGAATCAAAAAGGAGCAAACTCCCATACCCTCTGAGCCCTGGCAGAAATGATTCATATATCCTGGCTTATCGACTGAAGGAAATAATTGGAAGACAGAGAGAGAAAGGAGGATAGGGAAGAGTTTGTAATGCAACGATAGCCAACAACAAAGAGAAACACATCAGGAGTTAAAATATAGAGAGGAATGGAAAAGTTAAATCTACAGGGGTTTCTTTAAAAATTACTTCTAATTTTTTTTGGGAGAAAAAAGGAGAGAAAGAACTTTACAAGAGCACCGGAAAGTTGAAAAACTGAAGGATCACTACTAAATGAAAAGGACATGTTCTCTCCTTTACCTCCAGCATCAGGAATAACACTTTCCAACACTATTTTTTTTCCCCTCTTGCTTTTCCATCCAGAAGTGTTAATTTCAAAAACACTTTCTAACAGCTTGAGAACAAGAAAGGTAACTCCAGCTTCAGGGTGTGTGGGTGTATATATGTATGTGTGTGTGTGTGTGTGTGTGTGTATATAGAATATTAATATTGTCTGATATTGCCAGTCACTTCCAACCTAAATTGTTTTTGATTCTGCTAAAAGACACATCTGAAAACAGCTATGCTCCTGCAAAGTTCTAATGGTTTATATGCAGCTTTAAGAGCGATAGGAAGTGTGCGTGTGTGTGTGTATGCGTGTGCCTGCTTGGGAATGAAAGGTACTTTCCCTTTCTCTTGCCGCTACTTCATAGCAGAGCCTATCTTTTAACAATGCCACTGAATAGACTTCCAAGAAAATGACAGCAGTTTCTACCAACTCAAAGGATTCTGAAAAGTCTCCAGTCAGACAGCTATGAAATTAACCAGATAGTACGTTAACTGAAAGATAAATCCATTAAATGCATAGGTTGTTAGTCTAATTTTTAAAAAAACACACAGAAAAATAAATCAAGACTCCCTCCCCCGCGAGAGCACCCTGGTTTGACGCGCCCCGGCGCTCCTGGAGAAAGGGCAGACACTGGGCAATACCCAGGACCGGGTGGGAGCCAGCGGGAGCCAGCCGCAGCCTCACGGCCGCTGCCCAAAGGAGAGGAGCCTGGGCTAGCCCTGGGAAGTCCCGCGAGCCTCTCGGGCGCCGGCAGCGACGCTCAGGGCTCCCCGGCCCCAAAGACGCCTTCCTTACCTTTGAGCCGCGGTGCTGGCATCGAGGATGCCCGTGCTCTGCATCCAGGATCGCACTGCCGACAGTCCGCCGGTCAAAGGCTCTTCTTTCATGGTCAGCCCACCTCTGGGGAGACCCTCCTGGATGGAGAACATCAAAACAGCCTTGTCAGGTAGGCACGGCGGGGAAGAGAAGGGGCCCGGGTGGGATGGGGGCTCTTCTCACCCCAAGCGGTCCCAAACCCCAGTCGCGGGGGAGGAAAAAAGTTGGTCTCTCCCCGATTTCTCAGATCCTCGGGGGGGGAAGGGGGGATGGAGCGCCACCAGGTCCCCCTAAAAGGGAGCCGCCTTCGGAGACAAGAACCCAGGTCGCCCCGCCGGCGGCTCCTTCGCGGCCACCTGCCGCCAGCCGGCCGACCACGCGCCCCGGTGGCGATCCGAAGGGAAGGAGAAACTCTTTGGGCTGGTTTGTTTGTTTCCCAGCGCCTGGGAGGGGTGGTTCTTGCCGGGTGGGGGTGGGACCGGAGTGGCTGGCTGGCTGGCTGGCTGGCGGTGGGAGGAGGAGGAGGAGGAGGAAGGGGCGAGGAGAAGAGGCTCAGTCGCCAGGCAGCGCGCTGGCGGGGAGGGCGGGCGAGGAGGAAGCGCAGCGGAGGGGGGAGAGCCAGAGAAGCCCCCCGGGGGAGCCCAGAGGGGTGGGGAAACTCGGAGGAGCGGGGAGGGGAGGGGAGGGGAGGGGAGGACCGGGGGGAAGGAGCGGGCGCGGGGGGAGGGGGAGGAGGGAGCGAGGAGTGGCGGGCGAGGGGTCGGGACACCGGCATCCGCCGGGGCACGAGGGGGGCGGGTGCGCAGCGCGGGCGGCGGCGGCGGCGGCGGCGGCGGCATCCTCCTCCTCGTCCTCCTCCTCCGGAGCATCCTCTTCCCGGCAGCCGAGAGGGAGAGGGCGCTGGACCGCGGCGCGGGAGCCGAGCCCAGCCGGACGGAGGGGACCGAGGACAAGGGAGGCTGCCGAGGTGAGGGCGCCGGGAAGGGCTGGGGGGGAGACCAGGGGAAGCCAGGCGCTGGGGAGGCGGCCGCAGGGGAAGTTGGCGGCGGGCGGGCGGGCCCCGGGGCTGGCCTGGGGCCGTGAGGGGAGCGGCGGGCGAGGGTCCCCGGGGACGGGGGGCGAGGGCCGCCCCACGAGAGAAAAGTCTGCGGCGGCCGGGCGAGCGCGCGCGCGCGAGAGAGAGGCCGGGGGGCGGCCCCGGGCTGGCCCGTTCTCTCCCGCCGGCCGGGCCGCCCCCGACCGAGCGGGGCCTGGGGGCCGCGGCGGGAGAGCCCGGGGCAGCCCGCGCACCGCTCCCCGCAGGCAGGCCGGCAGGCAGGCAGGCAGGCCGGCAGGCAGCCACTCAGCCGGGGCCAAAGAGGAAGGCGGGCGAGGAGAGCGGGCAGCGGCTGGCGAGGGCGCCGGGGGGGCTTCCTGAGGGGGCTCCTTAGGCGGGGGGAGGGCGGCACTCGGGTTCCCCGCGCCTTCCCCTCCCTCCCCTCCCGCCCTGCCTGGGGCTGCCTGGGGCGGCGGCGGGGGGGTCTTTCTTTCTTGTCTGTTTACCGTGGCCGCGGCGGCGGCGGCGGGGCCGGAGGAGCGCGGCCCTCCTCCGCCTCCCGCCGCCGCCGCCGCCGCCGCCGCGAGGAGGGCTCCATTCGCCAGCGCCGCCGGCGTCGGCACCAGCAGCAGGAGGAGCCTCCGCCGCGGGTCCCCGGGGAGCAGCGCCGCCGCGGCCGGCGGGGAGCCTCCAGCTCGCCTCCCCCGCCGCCGCCGCCTCCGCCGCCGCCGCCGCCGCCTCCGACGGGCCGCCTCGTCCCCGCCGCCGCCGCCGCCCTCCTCCTCCTCCTCCTCGTCGTCGTCGTCGTCCCCCTCGTCCTCTTCCTCGCCGCCGTCGTCCGGGAGCAGCACCATGAGCACGGCCAGCCAGTGCTGCTGCTGCTGCTGCTGCGCCGCCGCCGCCGCCGCCGCCTCCGGGCGCAGAGGGACCGGGACGCCCCCGCCGCCGCCGCCTCCCGCCGCCGCCGCCGCCCGGGCCGGGCCGAGCCGGGCCATGCCACCGCCTCCCTCCGCCTCCCCAGGGAGGGAGGAGAGGGAGGACGACGGCGGGGCGGGGGCGGGGGAGGGGGCTGGAGCCACCGGGCCGGGCGGGCTGACATCATCCGGGGAGGAGCGGACTCCAGGGGACGGGCGGACGGAGGCGGGCGGGGCAGCGGGCGGGGGAGCCGGAGGAGACGAGGAGGAGGAGGAGGAGGAGGAGGGCAGGGACCCCCTCCCCGGCTCGGGTTCGGGGGCTCTCCGCCGGCCCTCGCCTTCCCAGCCCCCCCGGCGAGGCCGCGCGGCCCCTCCCGGCGCGGAAGCCCCCTGAGCGGCCCCTGACGTCTTCGCCCCGTCTCGGGCCCGGCCCCCCTCTCTCTGCGGAGAGAGCCCCCACTTTGGAGCTGAGGGGATCGCTCGCAGGCACCCCCCGCAAAGGATGCCTTCCTCTCCCAGCCCCTCCAGTTCCCCAAGGCCTCTTTCCCCTCCCCCGAGTGTCCAAACCGCTGCCTGGAAGAACCCCCTCCCTTGCCCCAGAAGAGACTCTCCAGGAGAGGGAGAGACCCTCTGGAAAACTTTGCCACGGTGAAGCCCCCCATACCTGTCTGGGCAGAAAAGGGGCTGGGCGGCCTTGGCTTCCATAGAGTGGGGGCCCCAACGGTCAACTCATTTTCCCCCCAAAGGACACTCACTCCCCCCAAAACCAGTGGTCCAGATCTTGTCAGTGGCTTCAGCGTGTGGCAGCTTCTCTTGGAAGCCGCTGAAGATTTGGGTCTCATGTGGAGCATCCACACTCACTCCAAGACTGCAGATGTGGAGTTGCATGTGCAGGGCCGCTGCACCCAGATATGCACCGCACGTGAATGTACGTGACCATTTTGCATGGGTGTGAACACTGAGCATGGATGCACAACGCACATGCATGCACATTGCTCTGGTTGCTTGCTGCCATGGCACACGGCACACATAGCATGTGCACCGTGTGGCTGGGGTTGTGCATGCATATTGTGTGCAGATGCACCTAGCATATAGCTTGTGCATTTGGTTGCACGTTTGATGCCTTGGTTCTGTGACATGATGCTGCCACTGGAGATGTTTACTGAATAATTACAGATAATTATACTATGCAATGCTAATGTAAAAGTGAATTTGGGGTAAGTGGTGCAGCCTTCCAGATGTTACTGAACTGCAGCTCCCCTATTTTTTGGCTATGTTGGCTTTGGCTGCTGGGTGTTGCAGTTCAGCAGTATCTCAGAGGGCTGAGAGTACTTTGCTGGTGTGTTCTGCATGGCAGGGGTTGGGCCACATGGCCCTTGTGCCCCTTCTGACTTAAGATTCTATGATTTTCACACTCCCTCCAGTTGCCACCCAAAGAATTCTCTGAGGAATTCCTCTAAGCTGAATTCCACATCCATACCCTGCAATGGGTTGTTGGACTGCAACCTCCATTATCAATTGTACACAGGCTGGGATTTGTGGGAGCTGTAGTCATTAGTTAGGCCTCATTTGGAATCCTGTGTCCAGTTGTGGGCACCTCAATTCAAGAAGGATGTCGACAAGCTGGAGCGTGTCCAGAGGAGGGTGACTAAAATAGTGATGGGTCTAGAAGCCATGAAGCCCTATGAGGAGCGGCTGAGGGAGC
Organism: Iguana delicatissima; assembly: GCA_948472985.1. Classification (NCBI taxonomy): domain Eukaryota; kingdom Metazoa; phylum Chordata; class Lepidosauria; order Squamata; family Iguanidae; genus Iguana; species Iguana delicatissima. Next base: position 504,893 of record CAOKZL010000519.1, read on the forward strand.
TGAGTATGTTTAGTTTGCAGAAGAGAAGGTTAAGAGGGAACATGACAGCCATGTTTAAATATTTGAAGGGATGCCATGTAGAGGAGGGAGAGGGCTTGTTTTCTGCTGCTCCAGAGACTAGGACAAGGAGCAATGGATTCAAGCTGCAGGAAAGGAGATTCCACCTGAACCTCAGGAAGAACTTCCTGACGGTCAGAACAGTTCAGCAGTGGAACAGGCTGCCTGGGAGTGTAGTTGAGTCTCCTTCTTTGGAGGTTTTTAAGGAGAGGCTGGATGGCCATCTGTTGGGAATGCTTTGATGGGTGTTCCTGCATAGCAGGGGGTTGGACTGGATGACCCCTGGAGTCTCTTCCAACTCCAGGATTCTAGTCCAACAGCATCCCTCAAGGAGCAGCACAGGTTGCCCATCCCTGTGTTATGAGCAGCCGACAGTGACAGGCAGCGTGGAACAGTGATCGGCCACCTCCTTCTCTCTCAGTTCCTCTTGAGCCCTGTGGCTGTGTTTGGGGACAGAGCCAGGTATGGCACACAACTTGCCCTGGATGTTGCTCACTGCCTTCAAGTGTGCCTTGCAGTAGCAGATACTGTCCCCTCCATAGGCTGGAAATAACTTTTGTGTAGGTTTTCAGTTGTATTGTGTTTTAAATCGTGAGCAGTTTTGAGTCCCAATTTTGGAGGAAAAGCAGGATATAAATAAATATAACAACAACTTTTCTTTTTCAGCTTCTCTTAGAGTTGAATGACTGTGAGGGCTGGTTCTTTGTTTCCAGAACCTGGGGGACTGTCCAAGAAGCCAGAAGCAAATTAACAGTTTGGAAAAATTGGGTTCAAGATCCTAAATAAGGAAACCGAGTGTAATTTTCTGTTCACAGAGCTGCCTGATGGTCATGCCATGCTGCCTCAGTGGGGAATAGTGACATTGCACAACCAAAAGTGTGGCCCAGTGTGTGTGTACGCACATCTAAGCACAGTGTGTAAGGTGCAATACGCGTAGATGTGTGTGCACATTCATGTTCAAGAGACCACATGTGCAAGTCTGCTTCTGCAACTTTGAAATAAATGTGGACATTCTGCATTGGCCAAAAATGTCCAACTGCTTCCATAGGAGACTTACATGTAAGAGAAAATGATGCTAACCAGTTGTTGTTGTTTTTTTGAAAAGTTAAAACAGTGCAAGAGGTGCCCGCAACTTATTTGAAAATGAATTTCTGTTCCCAAGGGCTTCCAGGAGTGGCAATTTACCTTCTTTTTTTGACCAGGAAAAAAAAAACAGTCTGGGAAATCTGAAGAGATTGAAGATAGCAAAACAATTTTGGGGATATGGCCCCACAGCTCCACTTTGCCCACCCCTGTTGTACACAGAATGGAGTAGGAGATGGGACCCTTAAAAATTTAGATTGCACAATGACCCATGTATAAAGATAAACGTCAGGTGTATGCACCGTATAAAGCATTAGTTTCAAGAGCAGTGAATGTTCTAATATGTAAATAAATTGGCTCAGAAGAAATCAAGGCCCCACAAAATCCCTGGTAGCTGAGCAGAGGATATCGTGCTTTGGATGCATCGTGAGATGACATAAAGTGGAAGGCAGTAGGAGAAGAGGAAGCATGCATTGTTTATAGCTTAGATATTGTTACCCCTAGATCTATTGACCACTTTATAGATTGTCATTGCTAATTGTCATCAAATCAACTTCAACCTATGGCCACCCTAGAAAAAGAGACCTCTAAGTCAACTTTGTCAGGGTGGCTGCTTGAACTCACTTGAGCATGTGCAGAGTGCAGAACCATGAAGCCGTGCTATTCCCTTGCCGATTGCTCCAAACAGAAAAACAGCCATGCAAAGGCATTGCATCTAGGCTAAACTACAGTTTATTGAAGCAAAAGCAGGATACATGATAAGCAGAATGCTTTGGATAGCTCTATCTAGAAGCATAGCATAAACAGGTAAAATCATCAAACAGAGAAGAAGCAGGAAGAAGAAAAACTGGTGGGAACCTTACAAGCCGTGATGTAAGCAGGGGCTTTCCAAACGGTGTGCCACGACACATTAGTGTGTCGCCTGCGGTGTGCAGGTGTGCCGCCTACAATCTTGGAAATGTATGTTATTACTTATAAATCATACATTTTTAAAAAATATATGAACGGCTTTCATGAGATATGTTGTGTCACCATACATTTTGTTATTCCAATTTATGTATGTGTCTCTATCTCTTATAAGGGTTTAGTTTAACCTCTAGTCTGCTTAGTAAAAATGAATTACTGTGTCGCAAAATGATGCATGTCTAAAAAATGTGTCACCAGCATGAAAAGTTTGGAAAGCTCTGTAAGTTTTTAACCAGAGCTAAGCCACTCCCAGACGTACACCACGGATATGTTACATACTTGATTCCCAGGTTCAGATATTTCCCACGGGACAGAAACTTTAGGAGACAAGATAGACAAAACAAACTCGCAGTTGTGCAGAGAAGGGCAAAGTGACCTCTGTGCTCTGTCTGCTGGAAGAACACCTTAGACATACGACTGAATACCCAGACAAAGCTCTTCTCAACTGCCCCGATCAGAGTTTGCAGGCTCAGGGCAGCGCTGGCTTCCTTGATTGTGTCTATCCATCCGAGGCACTTTTCCTCTTTTCCTACTACCTTCCACCTTGCCAAGCATTATTCCCTTTTCTAGTGAGAAATCATGTCTTCACACGATGTGTCCAAAGTAGGACAGTCTTAATTTAGTCATCTTGACTTCTAGGGAGAGTTCAGGCTTGGTTTGGTCCAAGGCCCATTCATTTGTCTCTTTTTGGCAGTCCATAGAACTTTCCTCCAAGCGTCCTATTTTCAGTTGATTCACTTCATAGAATCATAGAGTTGGGAGAGACCCCCAGGGGCCATCGAGTCCATCCCCCTGGTTTTTTTCTTCAAAAGCTTGTGTCGAGGGCTGACTTTCAGTAGATCGCAGCGAGGGAGCTGGTCTGCTACGTATGAAACCCTGACCCAGAATCGGGTCGCCTGCGAATGATTTAGCGCCAGCTTCCCCGCGAATGTGCGTTGTGCTGCGGGCGAGAGGCGGCCCCTTTCTGGCCGTGCTCCACTCCCCAGATGGAGGGCTCTCAACACCAGGCTGGCAGGTCCGGCCTGGCTATCTGTGGCCAACCGAGGCTTCTCAGCACTGTGGTATCGTTACCTTTAGGGGGGATTCTGACTTAGAGGCGTTCAGTCATAATCCCACAGATGGTAGCTTTGCCCCATTGGCTCCTCAGCCAAGCACATACACCAAATGTCTGAACCTGCGGTTCCTCTGGTACTGAGCAGGATTATTATCGCAACGATGCCTCATCAGTAGGGTAAAACTAACTTCCTGTCAGCTTTCTTCACTGTCCAGCTTTCAACACCTCTATCGAGAAACTGGAAATACAATGGCACGGAGAATCCTGACTTTGGTATTCAATGATATCTCTTTACGCTTGGGGAGCTTATCTGTGTTCTTCATAGTTGCCCTTCCAAGTCCTAGTTTTCTGAGATTATTGATGGAATGACTCAAGGAAGCCAAATAAGTAGGTAAGATCTCCAAGGAACTCAGGAACGCTGCTTTAAGTTAGCAGGACCTGAGCAAGGCTGTTGAGGACCGGGATTCATGGAATTATTCATAGGGTTGCCACAGTCAAAAAACATTTCCACACTACACAGTTATAGTGCTATTGTTCCACTTTCAACATCCTATGGAATCCCGGGCTTTGCAGTTTAGGGAGGGGCCTTAGAGGATGGCCTTAGAGGCCCCTCGCTAAACTGCAAACCCCAGGATTCCATAGGATGTTGAAAGTGGAACAATAGCACTATAACTATGTAGTGTGGAAATGGCCAAAGACAGCTTGATGGCAACCACAGCAAACCTTCTCAGTGTCCGTAGCCAGGACTAGTAAATTCAAGACTGCCGTATTATGGTCAGCTCTACCAAGCTGAGGGCAGGGAGCTGTGGCTGCCCTGAGTTTGTGAGACATCAGAAGTTCTGTTAATAACGGGGGACCTCAGAGGTCTTTCATTGATGGGGCTCCCATAATCACAGGATTTTAGCATTGGAAGAGACCACAAGGGCCATCCAGTCCAACTCCACTCTGCCGTGCAGGAGCATATAACTTGTAGCCAAGTTCACAGCAATTGACAACAGTTATTGTAATACATGTTAATATTTTTAATGTTTTAATTAATAAATCGTTCAAATACTTTTGTATTATTTTTAGTTTGTAATATTTTAAATATGTTGCTAGCTGCCTTGAGTTCCATTATCAGGAAAGAAAGTTGGGCAGTAAATGAACAAAATAATAATAATAAATTAATAAAAGTAAGCAACGTTTGCCTGCCTGAACCAGAAGTTTCCACAATGAATGTTCCTTTTCAGAATGAGAAATGGAGGCATTCCAGGTGTCACAGAAACCATCATTCATGATAGAATTTGCTGTTCTTCTCAGATTATGAGCCGGCTTCTCCACAAGGGCTGGTGTCCAAACTTGGATCAGACATTTTTTTAAAAAAAATTGAGATCCTCAGTCACAAAAGCTAGTATTGGATAGCGGGCTGAGTGCTGACTATGCCTCTGGAGAACTGAGTTCAAATCCTCGCTTGGATATGGATATGGCCTTGGGCAAGTCACACCCTTTCAGCCTCAGGGGAAGGCAAAGGCAAATGCCCACTGAACAGATTTTCTCAATATAACTCCTTGATAGGTTGACCTTTGGCTGCTGTATGCTGGAAATGACGAAGGCACACAACGAGAACAATAACCTTCAATCAATAACCCCCCATTTTACCCCCAGCTGCAAAATATCCTGCATCCTTTTCTCATCTACACAACGCTTCCTTGAAATGTGTTATATGTCTTCAGTCAGCTCCACGCACGGTGACCCCATCATGGGCTTTTCTTGGTTTGTTCAGAGGGGATTTGCCTTTGTTACTCATGGCTAAGCAAGGATTTGAACCCAAGTCTCTCAGAGTCCTAGTCCAACACTCCCAATCATTAAATTTTGTTGCTCCAATAAGCAGAGATTTATCCAGAGGCTTGCCATGGCTGTCTTCTGGGGCTGGGAAGGTGTGACCTGCCCAAAGTTACCCAGGGCTTTGCCGTGGCCAAGACTGGATTTGAACTCCGGTCTCCCAGATCCTAAACCAACTACACCACACTGACTCTTACTCCATAAACAAGGTTTTCCAAATCTCCCCTCACCCCATTACCCAACCATAGTCTGTTCTTCAACTGGACGTAGCTTATATATTGCAGTCCTTTCTCCACATTTCTGGGTTTGACCTTCATGAGGCTTCCCCTCCCATTTCCTTGGGTTTTGCTGGGACAGAGAAAGAAGGCAAGTGGGCCTGGGGAAAAGGCAAGAGAATAGCAGGGAGGCATGCATTTGTCTTCCTCCTGGAGCCCCCCCTCCCATTCCCTTGCTCTGGCCCCAGTGCTGAGAACGCATGCAAAGGCAAAAGGCAAGGGAGTGGGAGGGGGCAGCCCTGGAAGGGATGGGGAGGGGGAAGTTATTGCAGTTTTTCCACTTTTGTGAGGGTTCTGAAGCCTCCTGAAGCATCCCAAATGTCGAGGGGCCACTGTATCTGTATTCTCATTAAAGACTCATACCAGAGTGCCTACATAAATGACTCGGAAAACCAAAGGCAATTCCGCCTGAGCAGCCAGAGTTGCCCTGGCTTTGGTCCCCTGCCGGTCACTCAACTGATTCATTTGGGCAGCAGGAGCAGAAACAGGCTGAAGGAAAAAGTTTGGTCATTTTCATTCATTCAGTTAATGCAAAAAGAGGGGTGGGCTTTTTTCCCACGCTCAGCATGCATTTCTATAAGGTTGTGAGTTCGATCCTGCCAGGCTCCAAGGTTGACTCAGCCTTCCATCCTTTCATAGGTGGGTAAAATGAGTACCCAGCTTGTTGGGGGCAATTAGCTAAAAATACATTGTAAACCGCTTAGATAACTCTTAGTTGATAGGCGGTATAGAAATAAATGCTATTGCTATAAATCAACAGCTATTGTGAAAAAGAGAAAACCATCCATCCTCCTTTTCCTTTCAGCTCACAAGGGCGCTGAACCTGTAAGAGCAGGGGTAGGAGTCATGCCTCCCTCGAGAAGTTACTGCACTGCAAGTCCCAGCAGCCTTAACCAGCATGAGCCATAGTGAGGGACTGTGGGAGTGGCAGTCCAAAAACGTGTTCCACGTCCCTGCTTCTTGGAGAAGCGGAAGGGCTAGATGCATAAAAGTGGTAGCTATCAGCTCCGATGCCAGCATGTGTTTGTGTCGATATATTCTAAGTCCACTTCTGCCTTGCAGTGTTATAGGGCTATTATTCCACTTTCAACCTCCTGTGGAATTCTGGGGCTTGTAGTTTCCTGAGGCCCAAGAGCTCTCTGGTTGAGAATCCTTTTCTTTTCCTTTCCCTTTCCTTCCTCTTTCTTTTCTTTACTTTTTATATTGCTTATATTTGTATCTTTTTTGTACTCTCCCCTTTTTTTTAAATTTTGTTTTCTTTTCTTTTGTTAAATCTAAGTTTAATTAGATTCTTATCTCAGACTTTCATAATAATACTCTAGTATAAGAAATATTGAATATATAGAATAGGTCTGGGTTGGGGTATAATAACTGTTAGGCTAAAATAATGATTGTTCTTCTAGGTTATATTAGTTATAGATAAACTCGAAATTATCTAATGATTGATCTATTTCATTTATATTTTCTCTGGGGTTATAATTGTATATTGAATAATACTGTAACGCTCCATTTACACTGTTCATTGATAATCTATTATGAAATGTACGGCCACATATACATATGGATTTGTTATATATTGATTGATATGTATTGTGTTGATTAGTAATTAAAATTTGGAGAGAGAAAAAAGAGAATCCTAAATGCCCCTCCCTAAACAGCAAACCCCAGAATTCCACAGTATGCTGAAAGTGGAATGAGAGCACTGAAACAGTATTAGGGTGGAAGTGACCTAAGTTTTATTCCAAAATTCAGAGGAGCTATCCAAGAGGCTACTAAGCCCTTTCTCCAAAAAAATAGGTCTACCCCCTTTTACAAAGCCTTTAAAATTCAAACAACAACGCAGAGCAGCTACAGGCCTTCAGCCTCTTGTGCATTCCATCTTCTCCTGATGTTACTTTCCAGTGCCACTCTTCTCTCCATCCATCCTCATCCACCAGCCTGGTCTGATTCCTGGAACATCCACCAGGAGCCTTCTGGGTGGGCCCCCATTGCTCCTCCAGATGTGTCTAGAGGAGGCTGGCCAAAAGGATAAAAGGTCTGGAAACCATGAGCTCCTGTGAGGAGCGGCTAAGGGAGCTGGGGACATTTAAGCCTGGAGAAGAGGAAGTTGAGCAGTGACATGACAGCCATGTTGAAATATTTGAAGGGATGTCCTATGAAAGATGGAGAAAGCTTGTTTTCTGCTGCTTCAGAGACTAGGGCCATTTCCACACTAGACTATTACAGTGCTATTATTCCACTTGCAACATCCTATGGAATCCTGGGGTTTGCAGTTTAGGGAGGGGCCTCTAAGGCCATCCTCTAAGGCCCTTCCCGAAACTGCAAACCCCAGGATTCCATAGGATGTTGCAAGTGGAATAATAGCGCTATAAACAGTCTAGTGTGGAAATGGCCTAGGACACTACAGAGCAATGGACTCAAACCACAGGAAAAGCAGATTCCTTCTGCCACTTCTTTTAATACCCTTGGATGAAGTCCATCTGGCCATGGAGTCTTAAATGTATTTAAAATGTACAGTATTCCTGTACTACCTCTTTACCTATACTATGCTGCATTTCCCCTACTGCACCATCTGCTGGGCACTGTTTTCCTTTTCGGAGAAGATCAAGGCAAAGGTGGTGTTGAGTAGTTATGCTCTTTCTCTGTCTCCTGTTTGCAATTTACCATCTTCTATCATTTCCTTGTTCTTCATTTCATTACAGACATACCCAAAGGCCCTTTTTATTGTTTTTATCATAGAATCATAGAGTTGGAAGAGACTCCAGAGGCCACTGAGTCCAACCCCCTGCCATGCAGGAACATCCATCAAAGCATTCCCAACAGACAGCCATCCAGCCTCTGCTTAAAAACCTCCAAAGAAGGAAGAGACTCCACCACACTCCATGGAGGCAGCAGCACACTCCACTGCCGGACAGTTCTGACCGTCAGGAAGTCCTTCCTGAGGTTCAAGTGGAATCTCTTTTCCTGCAGCTTGAATCCATTGCTCCTTGTCCTAGTCCCTGAAGCAGCGGAAAACAAGTCCCCTCCCTCCTCAACATGACATCCCTTCAACTATTTAAACATGGCTATCACGTCCCCTCTTAGCCTTCTCTTCTGCAGACCAAACATACTCAGCTCCCTAAGCTGCTCCTCATAGGGTTTCATGGCTTCCAGACCCTCCACCATTTTGGTCCCCCTCCTCTGGACATGTTCCAGCTTGTCGACAACCTTCTTGAATTGAGGTGCCCAGAACTGGACACAGCATTCCAAATGAGCCCTAACCAATGCAGAATAGACGGGTAGCATTACCTCTCTCGCTCATTTTTAACCTCTCTAGCATGGCTGAGCACATTCTGTGCATTAGTTCTTCTGACCTTCTCCCTACACTGGCTATTTGCATGAATTCCTCTTTGGTGATTTCCCTTTTGTTCTATTTCTTGTGTATGTCCCTTTTAAATCTTAGCTTAGTTGAAAGGTCCTTAGACATCCATCCTGGATTCCTTGGACACTTCACATTTTCTGCCTAAACATTAGGAAGAACTTCTTGACAGTAAGAGCTGTTCAGCAGTGGAAAACACTGCTGCCTCAGATGGTGGCCAAGTCTCCTTTTTTGGAGTTTTTTTAAAGGGAGGCTGGATGGCCATCTATCGGGAAGGCTTTGATTCTCCATAACAGAAGGGGTTGGATGCAAGGGCCCCGGCATCTCTTCCTACGATTTCTTGGCTGACTCAATCCACCTGTTGTGCTGTCTCTATCTTTCCCTAATTATTCACTTTTTTAATGAGTCACATCATTTCTTTTTTTAAAAAAATATATATTTAACTATAACAGAAAACACAACAAAACATACCAAAACATATATCATTGTACATCAATATACACGTAAAGAAAAGAGGAGAAAAAATAAAGAAAAAAGTGAATATACAATAATAGGTAAAAGAAATGAGAAAAGAAATTAGAGAAGAAAGAAAAAAAGTTACAAATAATAATGCTTACATAGGTATACATAAAGTGTGGGTTCACATATCAGTGTGAATACCTATTAACTGTCTTAAACTGACATAACTTAGGTTATTTCCACACTACACTCTTATTGCGTGATTATTCCACTTTCAACATCCTATGGAATCCTGGGGTGTGCAGTTTCGGGAGGGGCCGGCCGGCCTCTCTTGAAACGGTAAACCCCAGGATTCCATAGGATGTTGAAAGTGGAATAATCGTGCTATAAGGGTGTAGTGCGGAAATGGTCATAGACGTAAACATGAACAAACTTCCTCCTTATTCCTAGCTGGAGTTCTATTTTATCTTAATGTTACAAATTTCATCCCATAAGTCTCAAACCTTTAATCTATTAATACAGTTTACGCTATTTCTAACTTAACTTCTTCTTGTTAAAAAAAAAAAAAAATAGAAAAGAAGATGGAAACCTAACAACAAGGAAAGATCCAAAAAAGTCAGAAAATAAAAACAACACATACCAGACCATCTTTTATTCCAATTATTCCACTATAATACCACTCCATTTCTGTTTGAGGAAAGTTTTGATAGGTCTCTATTCTTTTAGTACCTTTTCTGACTTCCCCTTAATATGTTGTGAAAGTTCATCCATCATCACCATATCTAAAATTTTATACAACCATATTTCCAGATCTGCGGTTTCCGGACTTTTCCAAAAAAAATGAGTCACATCATTTCATGATATATCCAAATTACGATTGCCTCAATTTAGTCATCTTTGCTTCTAATGAGCGTTAAGGCTTAATTTGCTTTTGAGCCCAGATACATGCCTTTTTCTCAGTCTATGGCATCCAGAGAGCTCTTCTCCAACACCACGTTTTAATTGAGCTGATAGAATAATTAACAATAATCAACTTGCTACTCAAATGCTGCCGCCTGAGGCCATCTCTTCACCCTGCCTAATGTAAGGGCCGGCCCTGCCTGCTGCTTCCACTTAGATAATTAGAAAACTGGCTACATGGAGCGTGTTTGTGCAGCCAAGTGGAAGTGACTGTAAACTGCAGACAACTTTTCCAAGACAGACAGGCAGAGAAAAAAACCAAGAGCAGTCAAACCAGCAAGATTCTGGTTCTTTAAAAAACATTTTTTTAAAAAGATTTTTCAGAAAACACAATATCATATCTTAGACATTTGACCTGCCACCTGTTAATTATTTTAGTAACTGAGTCTCTGGCCTTCAGCCAGCTTGTAACTATAAGAATTCAGATATTACTTGTTAATGGAAAAATCCTCCCAGGTTTTTTTTTTCTGGTGGGGAGGGGATATATAAAACACAGGTTCTGTGACAGATCAGAACTATTCAACTTGTAGAGAAATGACTGGGTGCAAATTCTGAAAATGTAGATACCCACTGTTCCGATTTGTCACGGAAAGTACCGATTAATTCTACTTTTTCAGCTGCCTTCAAAATGTCCCAGCTTCTCACTCCTCTTCCTTTCTTCCGCAGTCCTCAGCTCACTGCGATTGCTGCAAACCAAGTGCAAAGGGTAACCATAATTCCCGTTCAATTAATTCGTCGGGAAGCATTGGAGAGGAAGGGAAAAGATCTTGCCCTTCCCACGAGACTCAGACAAAAGCAAACTGCCGCTGTGTCTCTTAGCTTTAAAAGTCTTTAACTTTTGCCTTCTTGAACACATTCTGGTGTCGATTGGCCACAGGTGTGCCAGTTTTCACCTGTGAAATTTTAGAGGGTATGATGTGATACAATAGGATGAACAAATAAAGTGAATGGTATAGTAGCGTGATGGTTTAAGCACTGGACTGTGACCCTCGAGGTCAAGGTTCGATTCCCTGCTTGGCCATGGAAACTCACTGAGGTGACCTTGGGCACATCACACACTCTCAGCTCCAGAAAACCCCATGATAGGTTCCCCTTAGGGTTGCTGTAAGTTGTAAACAACTTGAATGCACACAACAACAACAATTTGCAATACAGTATGGGAGTGTGGGGACAGCCTTTGCTTAGCCGGCCCCCTCTTCCATATGACATTTTATCAATCATTTAAACATGGCTATTAAGTCACCTCTTAAACTTCTCATCTCCAGGCTAAACATACTCGCCTCCCTAAGCTGCTCCTCTAGGGCTTCATGATTTTTAGGCTTTCTACCATTTTAGTCGCCCTCCTCTGGAAATGGTTCAGCTTGTCAATATCCTTCCTGAACTGTGATGCCCAGAACTGGATGCGGTATTATTCCAGGTGAGGTCTGACCAAAGCAGAATACAGTGGCACTATCACTTCCCTTGATCTCAATACTATACTCCTATTGATGCAGTGCAGAATCACATTGGCTTTTTTTTGCTGCCGCATCACACTGCTGACTCATGTTCAGCTTGTGGTCTACCAAGGCTCTTTCTGCAGGACGCTGTTGTTCCGACATGGGGATGGGAGAGGAGTGGGACCACGACAACACTTTTGCACGACATCATCAGGTTCCCGTCCTTCTCCCCTTGCCAGGTGGTGCAATCAGGCCACCATCCCACACTTACTTGGTCTGCGGAAGCCCGAGAAGTGCAATGGAGGTGCTTCCTGCCACAGTGCAGCTTGGGAAAGTGCCCGGTTGTGCTGTGGAAGGAAGAGGCATATCCATTGCACTTCCTTCAGCAAGGAGTTGGCCTGGTGCGGAGGGGAACACTCCCGTCACACCCCCTTCCTGGCAGACCTGTTGCTGGGATCACCACCAGTGCACAACAGGACAAAGTAGAGTGTGGAAAGGGCATAAGACTCCTAGATCCCTTTCATATATACCATGGGCATCAGGTCTCACCCATCTTGTATCTGTGCCTTTAACCTTTTCCCGCCTAAGCCTAGTACCTTACATTTAGTCCTGTCGAAATTCATTTTGTTAGTGTTGGCTCAGCTCTCTAATCTATTAAGGTCATTTTGAATTCTGATCCTGTCTTCTGGGGTGTCAGCTACCCCCTCCTAATTTGGTGTCATTTGCAAATTTACTAAGTGTGCCATCTATTCCATGATCCAAGTCATTGATGAAGATGTTGAATAGCACTGGGCCCAGGACAGAACCTTGTGGCACCTCATTGGTATTTTTGGCAATCTGTGTGGCCCCCTGAAGGGTCCGGGGGAGGAAATTGGTGGCCAGGCCACTGCAATTGCCAATGCCTGGTTTGTAGAACATCCCTTTCCCATACCAATTTTTAAAAACTGTTCTGGTATGTGGTGCCCCCTTGCCGCTAGCTATGGAATGGCACTGCTGCCTGGCACAGTTGTAAGGGATACAGAAGTGTGCTAACTAGCTGCCTTTTCCAGAGTTTGACCTACAAAGAAGAAGGTGTAGGTATGCATGAATTTTTCTTCTGCTTCTCTCCATTTAGGAACCAACCAGGAAAGGGCCGGGCAGGCAGAGAGAGAGAGAGACCTTCCACTTAACAATTCTAATGATGTAACCCACCTAATTCTTTAAAGCACAGGAATCAATGTTAATCAATGAATTGCAATATTAAGTAGGCAAGCTATAGAATCTGGTCACATTGGAGGAAGCCAACAATTCCAAAACTGAACTAGAAATTTTTCTCAAGCTCTGATTTTCTTTAACCTCAGTCAAATTCTTTTTGATTGTGGTGTAAATGGCAACCAAGCAATAATTCCCTACCCTTCACTCTCTGGGTCAAATTTCTTTATTACTGAATGTGTGTCTTTTCCAATTCCATTTGGGGTTCTGCATTTCTCTATTTTCTCTTTTTCTCATGGGTGCGTGCATGGATACGTCCATGCACGCCTTGCCTGCACTGAATTTCCAAGCTGTTTTGTCATGACAGTTGTTGCAAACTACAATTCCCAGTGGGCATTACAGTAAGATAAATCTATGTGCCACCATTATTCAGAGCAATATAATGAGTGAGAAGAGGACTGCATGGGAAACTAAAGATTAAAAAAAATCCTTAGTAACACAGAGGAAACTTGTAGTAGACCAAGTCAATTCCAGATCAAACCAAGAATTTGCCCACCAGTCTCAACAAACGGAGAGGTGTGATTGCTCATGCGTTGGATTCCAAAACTAATTGAAAATGATAACTTGAAATTTGGAAGTAATGAAGAGAGATGACTCAGGGAGTTCTGACATGAGGAAAGTGCATTCCATATATGCACAGAGGTATCATCCCCTTCAACCAGACAAGTTGTCAGGAATTTCTCCCTGCCGGGCTGCAGCCAGCAAGGGAGAAGAGAGGCCAGGAACACTTGGGGAGTCCAAATATACCAAGCACCAGGAAAATGCAAGCCGAGCCAGGTCAAGGTCCAATCCAACGGTTCAGGAGGCAGAGATCCGTCCAGAGGGTTTCAGGGAGCAGGAGACACAAAGGTGGTGAGGGCTTGCTAATAATTTGCTGCAAGCAAGGAGCAGCCACGCCGGCAGACTTAAATAGCCCCTGTGAGAGCAGGTGCTGCTGGTTATTGTTTCCTCAGCCTAGTCCAAGCAGCCTCCCTCTGAGCAGCCCGTTTCAGCCTTTTTCGTGATTGAGGGCTGATGGGCACAGCTGGCTGCCACTCCTCTGCATCACTGCTGGTTCCCTCTCCGTCACGAGCCGGCCGGGAAAACTCTGTCTCTGTTTGACCTTCCAGTGCAGGGGATGTTTGCAGGTCGACTTGCTCACTCACTGGCTCGGCCCCCTGCACACTCAGTTGCTCCTGAATTACAGCATCATCACCCATCACACAAGCTGACAACCAGACTAGTCTGCTTGGGGGACTAGGACACAGTGCAATGGCTTCAAACTTCTGGAAAAGAGATTCCATCTAAACATTAGGAAGAACTTACTGAGGGTAAGAGCACTTCGACAGTGGACTACGCTGCCTGGGAGTGTGGCGGAGTCTCCTTCTTGGGAGGCTTTTAAACAACAGAGGCTGGGTGGCCAGCCTGGGAGGACTTTGGTTGTGTCTTCCTGCACGGCACAATGGGGTTGGACTGGAGGGCCCTTGGGGTCTCTTCCAACTCTATGATTCTAAGTAACAGAAATAAAAATCCCAGATAACTCTAATACAGTGACACAGTTGTTAATAATTGCTACAAGTCAAAGCGGCAACAAATTGTCCTAGGCCATTTCTGCACTATGCTCTTATAGCACGATTATTCCACTTTCAACATCCTGAGATCAGAAATATATGTAAGGAGAGGTAGAGTGCATTGTATATCTCATTAGTACACTTACAGAAATTTGTTTTATGTCTTTGTATTTGTCTATGTGCTTGTCTTTGTTTTTTAATGTTTGTAATTTGTAATTCAATAAATATATTTTAATAATAATAATAAAAAAGTAATTGCTACAAGTCAAAGCCACAACAAAATGTCCTAGGCCATTTCTGCACTATACTCTTATAGCACGATTATTCCACTTTGAACATCCTATGGAATCCTGGGGTTTGCAGTTTAGGGAGGGGTCGGCCCCTCCCTAAACTGCAAACCCCAGGATTCCATAGGATGTTGAAAGTGGAATAATCGCGCTGTAAGAGTATAGTGCAGAATGGCCCTAGTATAGAATCTGAATGTCTCTGTTCAGAGCAGCCAACCGTGCCCTCTCCTACAATAGCCTGCCCCATCCTTCCTCCTTCTGGGTTTCTTCTCCCCAGCCTTGCACACAATTCTCAGAGGCAGAAACACCCAAAGATCGTGGAAATAATTGTGGAAGGAGAAGAAACGAACTACGCCTTCTTCCTCCAGTATCTTGGTCCATTCTGATGTTCAGTCAAAATCTACCTTCCTTTAACTCAAAACCAGTACAAAAGAGCAAGTCATACAAAAGTGGTGCTGTGTTTGTGGATGCAAGAAGGAGTTGAAACCATATGAAAAGTGGAGTGGGTCATCCAGGCTCTTCTAGAACCCAGAACCTATCAAGTGGACATTTTCCCATCACCTGCAAAAAGATATTCAGGGCAGACCAAAGCTTTAAAATTGAAGGAAATCATTGTAGAGCAGGTTTTGGGGAAAGTGCAGCTTGCAGAGTGCATGTGCACTGACAAAGACTTTTTTTTTAAACATCCCAGAGCCTTCCTATTTCTTCCAAAGTTTTGGGGCCTCTGAAACCCTCCCAACTTACTTAGTGCAAGGGAGAGCAAAATGCCACTTGTAGGTCACATGCAGCCACCAGGGTAATTTTTGTGGCCCACAAGGTCATAGAATCATAGAATCATAAAGTTGGCAGAGACCCCAGGGGCCATCCAGCCCAACCCCCTGCTATGCAGGAACACCCATCAAAGCACTCTCAACAGATGGCCATCCAGCCTCTGCTTAAAAACCTCCAAAGGAGGAGATTCAACCACACTCCGAGGCAACAGATTCCACTGCTGGACAGCCCTGACTGTCAGGAAGTTCTTCCTGAGGTTCAGGTGGAATCTCCTTTCCTGCAGCTTGAATCCATTGCTCCTTGTCCTGGTCTCTGGAGTGGTAGAGAACAAGCCCACTCCCTCCTCATCTGTCATCATAAGTGACAGTTAATTAGAAAGCACATAACAATAGCAGCAGCAGAAACTAGTCTTAGAACCACCCATTCAGTGAGCATGGCCACTACTAGCTGTATATTCTGGTCACTATGCTCTAAAAAAGTAATCTTTCTGAGCTCTGCAAAACATGAGTCAGCAGTGTGATGTGGTAGCTGAAAAAGCCAATGCAATTCTAAGCTGCCTCAATAGGAGTATAGCACCCAGGTGGAGGGAAGTGATAGCACCACTCTATTTTGCTTTGGTCGGACCCCTCTTAGAATACTGCGTCCAGTTCTGGGCACCGCAGTTTAGGAAGGATATTGACAAACTGGAATGTGTACAGAGGGGGGTGATCAAAACGGTAGAAGGCCTGGAAATCATGCTTTATGAGGAGAGGCTTAGGGGGCTGGATTTGTTCAGCCTGGAGAAGAGATGCTTAAGATGGGACACAATAGCCATGTTTAAATACTTGAAGGAAGTTCATACAGAGGAAGGGGCATGCTTGTTTTATGCTGCTCCAGAGACCAGGACACAGAGCAATGGCTTCAAACTCCTGGGAAAGAGTGTCCCCCTAAACATTAGGAAGATCTTTCAGATGGAAAGAGCAGTCCAACAGTGGAATGCGCTGCCTGAGAGTGTGCTGAAGTCTCCTTTTTGGAGGTTTTTAAGAGAGGCTGGATGGCCTTCTGTTGGGAGTGCTTTGATGGTGTCTTCCAGAATGGGGTTGCACTGGATGGCCCTTGCGGTCTCTTCTAACCCTAGGACGCTATGGAGGGCAAGGCTAGAGGAGGGCAAGGCTAGATGTGCCAACGAGCTAAGACACTGCGCAAGTGCTGAGTACGTCCATGGGAGGTGTGTCTACAGGGTCTGCTCACAGCCCATCAAAATGCATCCCATCTTACTTTGCAGCACAGGGAGAGCTTTGTTGGCTCCATGCAGGGTGGCTCACAGAAGAAAATAACATACGTTTGCCCCACCCTCTTCCCAGCATCAGTGGCCCAAGAGGCCATTAGCAAACGGGAGAGAATTCCTCAGAGTGGTCCTTTGTTAGATGCCAGGGAGGAACGGGGAGAAGCAGCAAGGGAAACAATTCCCCCAGGGGAGGGATGCATGATGCCTCCATCTCCAGACTGCCTCTCCCATCCTCACTGACTATGAGCCTTGCTGGAAGGAGCTGGGGGTAGCTGGGAATCCGATGACATCTGAAAGGAAACAAGTTCCCACCACTGATCTGAAGAAAGACATCACCTGCATGGCCGCCTGTGATGAAGATACAATGGATGGAGGTTAGAAGACAGCCATAGAACATCACAATCTAAGCATCTTAGGTTAGTGTGAAGCTCAGCACGCACTAATTGTGCTATGCAACCCTTGTGTTGAATGGCATTGCACAAATGAACGAATGCTCAACCCAATGTGTACCCATACAGCATCCCCTCCAATATTTCTCAGATGAAAACCAGGACGTGTGGGGCTGAGCAACTTCAGAATGTGGTCAAGATGGCAAAATTTAAGAATGAGGAGCAACAGACCAGCTAGCAAAGACCGTAGCAACTTGCTTTTGCCTCAGCCTCCTGGAAAAGGCAAGACTCCACCACCATCTCTTTTATCCACCCTGCTGTGTCAACTGAATGTGAACCACTTTTTCACTTTGCACTCAGTGTGCAACTGAAGTAAGCTGAGGATAAAGGGAAGAAGGGGAGCAGCTGGGAGTGTTTAGCCTAGATAAGAAAAGGTCAAGAGGTGACATGATAGCCATGTTTAAATATTTGAAAGGGTGTCATATGAGAGATGGGGCAAGCTTGTTTTCTGCTGCTCCAGAGACTAGGATATGGAACAATGGCTCCACAGTACAGGAAAAGAGATTCCACCGAAACATTATGGAGAACTTCCTGATGGTGAGAGCAGTTTAACAATGGAATATGCTGCTTCCTGAGAGTGTGTTGGCTGGATGGCTATACCTGTTGGGAGTGCTGTGATTGTGTCTTCCTGGATGGCCCTTCCAGCTCTAAGATTCTATGATTCTAAAAATCATTTCTAACCATTGGATACCTCTGGGGATCTGGCAGGCTGAAAAGCAATTCAAGAAAGTGATAGATAGATCAATTGATAGGGATAGATAGACAGACAGACAGGTAAACAAATTCATTTTCTGTCTACTTTGGGTTTTCAATTTCCTCAACTGCTTGGGGCTTCATCTTGGCCACCTGATGCGTCACCTTTGCTGAAGTTGAATCCACCTCAGGGCTGACCACTCCAAACTCCATATCCCACCCTGGGTGCTTGAGAGGACGGCTATAAATCAAATGAATAAATGAGCGCCCACCCCTCTGAGTTCCATAGGGATGGGAGAACTGGGAAAGAAATCAGCGCGTCAAATGAAAGGTCACTGTGGACCAAAAGCTAAACAAGCAAGCAACACCATCTTGTGGCAAGAAGCTGCTAAGATCACAGAATCATACCGTTGGGAGAGAACTCCTAGGTTGCTGAGTCCAACGGCCTGCTGAATGCATTTTCTCCAGCTGGAGCATCCTCGGAAGGGAGCTGTTTAGCTTCTTTTTGAAGATATCCAGAGGAGGAGATACCCACCACCTCCCTAGGCAATAGGTTCCACTGCCCAGTTGCTCTTACCGTTAGAACCATTAGATCTGTTCATTCTTTTTTTGGAGCAGCAAATAAGCCTTCACCCTCCTCTTTCTGGCAGCTCTTGAGTTATTCAAAGAATGCCATCATATCACCCCTCAGTCCTCTTCGCCAGGGTGAACACGTCCAACTCATCCAACTTTTTTTCATATGTTTTGTTCTCCAAACATCATCCTCATTGCCCTTCTCTGAGCCTGCTTCAACTTGCCTGCATCCTTCTTAAAATGAGGAATCCAGATCCGAATGAGGTCTGACTAGTGCAGACTACAGTCGGACAATTACGTCCAACATCTTGGAAACTGTGTGTCTGTGCCTTCATGTCGCCAGTTCACCTACAGCAACCCCATGAATTTCAAAAAGATTGTCTTAGGCAAGGAATCATCAAAAGTGGGTTTTCCCAGTTCCTTCCTCTGTAATATAGCTTTGAACACCTGGCATTTCTTGGTGCTCCCCCAACAAAGTATTAACCAGTTTGATTCTGCTTAGGTTCCAAGACCAGACAGGATCTGGTGTGTTTGAAATTGCAATTCTATTAATACAGGCTAAAATATTATTTGCCTGCTTTGCTGCAACTTCACACTGCTGGGCCATCTTCAACCTATGACCAACAGTGGCTAGGCCTAGGAGAGGGCTTCTGGTGTCTGCCCCTCAGAATCTCTGGAAGCTGTATAGCCAAAACAATTTGAGGGGGGACAGGAAGTGGAGAGAATCCCATTTCTGCTGTTGAAAAACTGGTACAGGTTGAGCCTCCCTTATGCAAAATACTTGGGACCAGAAGTGCTTTGTATTTCAACCTTTTTCTTTTGGATTTTGGAATACAGTACCCTTTTGGAATAGCCTTGCATCTCCTTCATTCGCTACTTGCATTGTGTTTGAGATGTAAGGCTGGAAAAGACTCTGAGGATCTGTGAAATGGTGGGAATCCAAGTCTAGTGCTCCATGCAAATCCACGCCTCCTGCCATTTCACAGATCTTTGCATTTTTCTCTCCAACTTCACATTTCTCTCCAGCCGTCCTCTCTCTGGGGAGCCTGCCAGCTGCCTGCTTCTGCCTTGAGCAGCTGCTGCCTTTGAAGGAAGAAGCAGGCAGCTGATGGCAATAAGTTTCAAGTTGGTGTTTTTTTGGATTTCTGGATAACAGGGGCCCAACCTGCATTTTTAGAACATTGAACAGTGTGCAGGGCCCTGTGGCAGTGTGCAGGGCCCTGTGGCCTATTTAAAAGGTGAACTGATGCTTTGGGAGGCATACAGAAGAGACATTTCACCCTATTTTCTTTGCCAGAAAAAAGGGTAGCCTGGAAAAGTCTGGGTGCATTTCCCTCTGCCCCCGATAGTGGGAGGGAATGTGCAATCCTGAGTCCACATTTTGCCTTTTCCTGCCCTAGAATGCTGGGCTGTAGTGGTGGACAGAGCAGAATGGGAGTCCTGCCACCCCACAGGAATTCTGCCCCTGCGAATGATATTTTCCTTCACTCCCCTAATTTCTAGCTCTCACCTAGAAGTGTTGCCTTTGCTGTGTTGGTGTTCCGTTGGTCACTCTGCCCATCCATCTTCTTGGGATATCTGAACTTCATTTCTAAATGCTCAGCTTAAGTTATACGTGGCTATGATGCCAGAAATTTGGGGATTGAAGGATAACTGTCATGGAAATGCACAGGATGATCCTGGGCAAGTCACACACTCTCAGCTTCAGAGGAACACAATGGCTTTCTCTGAAGAAATCTGGCCAAGAAAACCCTTGGAAACAGTTACCATAAGTCAGAGTCAATTTCAAGTCATACCTGCAACTCCCAGAATCCCCCAGCAAGCATGACCACTGCTGGTCAGGGATCTTGGGATCTGCAGTCTGAAAAAGTGATTTTTCCAAGTCCTGTAGAATACTGGTCAGACCAGATGGGCCAATGAGCTAACACAGTGTGCAGGAGTCACACTGTGAAGGCACGTCATAACAAAGACTACAGGACATGTGAGTGTTTGTGTTCTGAACTGCCATATTTAAATATCTGAAGGGATGCCATATAGAGGAGGAAGAGGGCTTGTTTTCCGCTGCTCCAGAGACCAGGACAAGGAGCAATGGATTCAAGCTGCAGGAAAGGAGATTCCACCTGAACCTCAGGAACAATTTCCTGACGGTCAGAGCTGTCCGGCAGTGGAATCTGCTGCTGCCTCCATGGAGTGTGGTGGAGTCTCCTTCTTTGGAGGTTTTTAAGCAGAGGCTGGATGGCCATCTGTCAGTAGTGCTTTGAGGGTGTTCCTGCATGGCAGAAGGGGGTTGGACTGGATGGCCCCTGGGGTCTCTTCCAGCTCTACATTTCTATGATTCTATGATTCTGCACACAGTAAGACCTCAATATTCGTTCACTTCCTTTATTTGGCTCAAAAGCGATCAGCTCTCACCCTGGCTGTCCACGCCATCTTGTGAAGCAGCCGCCTCAACACAAAACAGGCCAACAACACGCCAACGCTCCAAAAGTTCTGCAGCAGCCCAAGCCTGCTTGCATGAGCAGTGTTTCACACCCTACTGGAAAAATCCTGCAAAATTCCCTCTTTCAGACAGGAGGCAATGCCTCTGAATGTTTCACTGCTCACACAGGAGGGGGAAATCACACAGCTCTCCAGACGCTGTCAAACTGCAACTCCCAATATTCTTCACCACCGGATAAGGCTGTTGGGATTTGTAGCACAAAGTATCTGGAGGGTGTCCTGATTTCCAGCCTCTGCTGAAGGTTGGAGGTGGCCAAGAGACGGAAGACAGAAGCACCCCAAAATCCAGGAAGTAGGCCCAGTACCCTGGAGCCATCTTGAAACGAGGCTCCTGCCACTGCAAAGTTTCAAGCCTCTCTGTTAAAGCATGATGCTCTCCTGTGCCCACATTGCGGCCAGCGCAACCATTGGAAGATGGGAGAAGCTGTCCTGAGAAGAAGCCTTGCAGCTCCAATTGAGTGGAAGGTGCTGAGATCTTCTGAGTGGTGTGGGAGTCCTAAAAAAGTACAACCCTGCTTGCAGGGAGGGAAGGATGAGCCCATCAATACTCCAGAAAGGTGGTCTTCTGAGATTTAAGTCCCAGAAGAACACAAGAGGAGGAAGGCTCTTCTCTGGATGTCTTAAGTTTGGCTGTCTACTTCTCCAGAAGCAGAAAGAATTGCTGGTAAGATTCAGCTGGGTTCCAGGGGCAGGATGCAGGGGGAAGGCAAAAGCAGGGAAAAGGAGATCCCAGAATTCGCACTGTCCTCATGGCTCAAGGGCCCTCTTGGCAACTGGGGCCCTGGGTCTCACCCAAAATGTCTACTTTACCCTCTGGTGCCACGGTGGAAGGGTCATCTGGAACCAGAGTTAGGGTAGGCCTCTCAAGGCCTTCCAGATGTCCCTTGGCTAGGACTTTTGAAGGGACTTCCAGATGAGGTCTGCTCTCCCTTTGGGCAGAAAGTGACCCAGACTCTCTTGGGAGAGTGCCGTCATCAGCCCAGCTCTGCTCTGAGTTCGGGGACTCTTCTGAGCTGCTGAATGAACATGCTCCATGCAGGTCCAGTGGGGTTTCTGGAGCAACTTGGGCATCCAATCTAATGGGCATGTGGGTGCTTTCTGCAGCTGCGACGGATCTTTCCTCTTCTCCCAGGGGAGAGGTGTGCCCAGGGACATTCTCTCCCGACTCCCCTGTACTGCCGCCGCCGCGTTGTCGCAGGTCTCCCCCTTCTGGTCCTGCCTGCTGGGAGTCTTTTGGGGATCCCCTGAAGGGCTCCCCAGCCTCTGCAGTCCTTTCACCCCCAGAGCATTCTGGGCTATTGTGAGCAACCCGCTCTCCATCCTCTGGACCGGGAACTTCCTCTGCCTCTGGGCTGGGCTCTGCTGCTCGTGTGTTGCCTTGGCTTCCGGGACTCTCAGGGCTGGCCAAGGGTTTGACTGGCTGGTGGCAGAGAGGGCAGGTGTCTTGCACATAGAACCACTTGCGCAAGCAGGACCCGTGGAAGAAGTGGCCGCACGGCATGACCACAGCCAGGGTCATCTCCTGGAAGAGGTAGAAGGAGAAAGTGGTTAGGGAAGAAGAAGAAGGAGGGCAGGGTGGGCGCACCAACTGCTAGCAGGAACAGCCTGAGGCTCAGAAGAAGAGTTCTGGCTTGGCACGCAGAAGGTCCCATACTACCACACTATGCCCCTGTTGAAACAGCTCCACTGGCTGCCAGTCTGTGGCCCTTTCCGCAACTCACCTTTTCTCGGCACTGGGGTGCGGTGCTCGCACAAGCAGCCTCTTGTGAGAGGCCCTCGTGTCCGTGTTTCTTCAGCTCCGCACGGGCTTCCTGCTCATGCGAGAGCCCCGCCTCTTCCTTTCGCAGTGCAGCCTGGGACCTTCCCAGGCTGCTCTGAGACAGGAAGCGCGACCAGCCTGACTCCTGAGGCTCTGCATGCACAGCAAGTGCGCGCGGGGCCCTGGAGCAATGTGCAACCCACACCATTTTCGGCTTAAAGCCGAAAATGAAAAAGTGCACGAGCGGTGCCTGCCAGGCCCTAGAGCGTCACGCAAATGTGAGTGCGTTGTGTGGACTGCTCCTCACATGTGTGCAATGCTCGAGGGGCCCTTTCGCATGGAAAATGCCATGCGAAAAGGGCCTGTGACTGCACACGAAGTGCTGATTATGACCTATAAAGTCCTATATGGCTCAGGTCCACTCCAGGCTATCTGGCAGAACATATCTCCTTGTATGAGCTGGCTCGGCCCCGAGGTCATCAGAAGTGGCCCTTCTCTCAGTCCCATCACCATTACAAGCACAGTCAGTGGGGATGCAAGAGAAGTGGCTGTCCCTAGATGCTAGAACACCCTTCCCAGGGAGGTCAGAATGGCCCTCTCCAAAATCTGGCCAAAATCTTTTTATTCAGACAGGCTTGAAACAGAACGTTTTTAAAGAATGGGCTAGGAAGTGCTGAATTATTATTTTCTTGTTTCTAAGAGCTTTTTATCTTTTTAAACTACATTTTTTTTCCTGAGGTGTAACTATTTTAATATTGTAAATAGTTTAATTCCATTTTAATATTCACTTTCTGTACATCTTTTCAATTTTGTTGTTCTTTTGAATTGTGAGCCACTTTGAGTCCTAATTTTGGGGAGAATGCAGGATAATTAGTAATAGTAATGGTGATGATGATGATGGCAATCATCATCATCATCGTTGTCGTCATCATCATCATCATCATCATCATCCTGGGTTTGAGACCCAGGGGCGTCTTCAGTTACAAGAGAGCACGAGACGGGAAAGATCTCCCTCACCTTGAGAAGGCAAGAGCAATGATTGCATTTCATTCCATTTGCAATGCTGCCTTTCTCCTAGAGTGGGCCCCAAGGCAGCTCCCAAATAGAGTTGGCTAAAAATCTTAACAATAAAATTTTAGAAGCAATTAAAAAGCCCCATGTCAAATAGTGTAGAATCGTTTAAAAGATGTACAAATGTTAAAAAAAGATAAACACACATGTCAATAAGAAACCTCCCTGCTCGTACATTAAAAGCCAGTTTAAACAATAAGGTCTTTGCCTGCCAACCAACGGAGAGCAGGGATGGGGACAGCCTACCCGCTCACAAAAGGGAATTCCACAGAGAGAAAGTTGTCTCTTCTAGATCTTAAGATTCTGGGAAGTTCACATTTGTAACCTGAATTTTGAAATGAAACCGGAGCTTTATCTGTTAAATACACCAGGGTAACAAAGGGAAATAAGAAGTCATCAGAAGATACTATTATATTTAATAACTGTGGCAAGGTTGACATATGTGCAACACTGGAAAGAAAACAAATATACTGGTATAGAAGAATGGAAGTTAAAAGTTCTGGATATGACAGAGATGGAAAAATTCGCATTTTATTTTGAAGAATGAATCTATCTGGAACTTTGAGAAAGAATGGAAAAGAGTATTGGATTGAATAAGGATATAAATGTATAAGAAATCAAGGAAGAACTAATGTAATTGTTCTTCTCTCTGTAAGATGGAAATTATGTTTGTATGGAATGGAAATAAGGAATTTCAACTGGAAGATTTGAGCATGGAAGTGTGGTTTTTTATTTTCGAGATTAAACTTTTAATAAAAATTACTACAAAAGAAAAAAGATTCTGGGAAGTTCATACAGGGAGACATGGTCTTTCAGACAGTCTGGACCTTTAGGGTTTTACAGTTCATGTACTTTTTGGCTGCAAAGATATATAAATTAGGGCAGACTGCAAAACAGTCTCAGAGAACCCCACCACATTAGAGTAGAAAACAGGCAGCAAAATCAGGGGAAGGAAATGGTGGGAAGCTGGGGGGCGCACTGCGCCCCTCAGAAGACCTTGGCAGCCCACCCCTCACCATACACGCCCGTAAAAAAAAATGTTTTCTTTTTGTCCCAATGCCTGCAAACACCCTCTTGAGAGGGTCTAGGAGGTCATTTTCAGATCCCTTGGACTATATTAAGTACAGGAGAGATCTTTGTTTAGCAACAGGAAGTGACGTTGTGTCACTTCCTGACACCATTTTGAGAAGGACTGCAGAAGAAAATGTAGATATTGGAGGAATGAGAGGATTCTAGGGCTCTGTGGGTGGGGTGGGGATGCTTCTGCTTTGGGAGGCTTTCTGTGTGATTTGGGGGCAAAATGTGCCTGAAAATTCTGCTGGTTTTCATTCTAAAAAGGGGGACTAGGAAGGCTTTCAGGGAATTGTGTAGGGGCCTGGGCTATCCCCATTCAGGGATGAGGTTGGAGTTACTGGGGATGGGAAACTCCCACCCACTCTCCCCTAGTAGAGGTTAAGCGTTCCTTATCCAAAAATATGACATCCAAAACCCTCCAAAAAAATGAAACTTTTGAAAAGCAGAACCCAGTCTTCTTCCTGTAGAGATGATGAGGGACTTACAGAGACTCGCTTGGGACGGCGTGTGCTGAGAGGGGGAAAAAAGTCTTACTGAGAGACCTTGCAAGGAGCACACATTTGTGGTCCAACAAGCGTCCCTTTACTTGCCTATAGGAAGACGGCAAGAGGAGAAGAACTGATGAAAGAGCAGGCTCTGTGCTGATAGAACTGTATATAATTTACAACAATTATATAATGGTGTATATAGAACAGCGCTACACAATGACATATAATTTACAACAATTTAAACATACAGTTTAAGATGTATATGAAAGATACATGAATTTCATGTTTAGACTTGGGTCCCATCCCCAAGATATCTCATTACGTATACACAAATATCCCCAAATCCCACAAAATTTGAAATATGGAACACTTTCTAGTCCCAAGCATTTTGGATAAGGGAGGCTCAACCCCTAGAAAGACAAGACAAGGCCAGAAGGAGGAGAAGGGCATGGGTTTTACTACACTTTGGTGGCTCACCTGGAAGCAAATGGCGCACACGTCGTCATGGTCCTTCAGTTGCTCTTGGGTGGCCACTGGCAACAAACTGATCTTCTTGGCCGCCTCCCTGCGGAGGAGGAAACTCTTCCAGCCTGACTGGGCCCTCAGCCAGACATTGAAATAGCAGTGGATGATGATGACCGAGGCCCCCATCCAGCTCCACTCCCCAAAGATGGACTCCCAGGTGCCATAAGCCACCACGCAGACGGCCACCAGGAACTCCAGCACACGGCTAATGGCACTGACGTAGTAGATGATCTCATCCATCTTCTCCATCGGTGTGTCATGGAAGAGTTCGATGATGAAGAGGCTATAGATGAAAAGGGTCCCCATCACCTGCGAGGGAGAGGAAGAGAAGGGGTGGGCTGTCATGGATCCTGTCACACTGGCTGATCCCAACATCTGAGGGGCACTGCCTCTAGAGTTGGAAGTCCTATTCCAAGTCATCTTGAAAGTATTACCTTCTCAAGCTTTGTCCCTCTAGAACTGGTGCGAGGGAACTTCTTCTGGACTATGGGTACCGCAATCCATCCAGCAAGTATGCTGGCAAATCTCATTCAGAAGCAAACTGGATGGAGAGATACTAGGAGCATTAGTCCAAAAAAGGGTAAATCTTTTAAGCTCTGGTTCCATGCATTCTAACGTGAGGCTTCCTTCCAGAGCTGTGGGGTAAGAAGAGGAAGCAATTCTGTGTGGAGTCGGAACCAGAGTTGGTAGGGATATTCTGATTCTGACATCAGATTAGAAACTTATAATATTAAATGCCTATTGTAGGTGTGTTTGGCAAGAATTTAGAGAAATTTCTCTGTTCAGAAATTTTAATCCAATAAATACATTCCGTTTTCTATCAATCTGAGAAGGCTGATGATTGCTATGGCAGTGATGAAATGCCCTGTGCTACCATTCCGTTGCTGTCGTTGTGTGCCTTCAAGTTGTTTCCAACCTATGGCGACCCTAAGGCAAACTGATCATGGGGTTTTCTGAGAGTGTGGGACACACCCAAGGTCATTCACTGGGCTTCCATGGCCAAGCTGAGAACTGAACTCTGGTCTCCAGGGTCATAGAATCATAGAATTAAAGAGCTGGAAGAGACTCCCAGGGCCATCCAGTCCATCCCCATTCTGCCATGTAGGAATACACAATCAAAGCATACCTGGCGGATGGCCATCCAGACTCTGTTTAGAAGATGCTACCACAGCCAAGCAGTACAAACAACGTATTCCACTGTCAAACCACTCTTACCCTCAAAACGTTCTTCCTAATGTTCGGGGGGATCTCTTTTCCTGCAGAAACTCTTTCTTACAAAGTTTTTTTTACCCCTGCTGAGCCCCTGCCGCCACTTCCCCTCATCCTCTGTCTACCTGGAATAAAAGGGTCTTTGCCTGGTCACAGAATGACAGCACAGAGAAGGACATGAAAGTTTGGCCCCCTACAGCAGGAGAAAGGAACATCAGCTCCCCCATCCCATGGCAAAAAAAAAAAAAAGGAACTTCTTGTTTTGAACTTAAAATTCTCTAGCTCTTCAGCTTCAGCCATGCTGGTCGGGGTTTCGAGAGCTCAGAATGACAACATTTGGGGCGCTCATGAGACAGGCAAAAGCAAAACCAGGAGGTACCTGCAGCGAAGTCAGCATGCAGCTTGAGACGAGGATCAGGAGCCAGAAGTCCATGTGGAAGAAGTGGGCAATCTTGTAGGCCATGTAGCCAGGGAAGACCAGGAGGAAGAGACACATGCTGAGCCCACGGAAGTGCTTCCAGAAACTCCTGCAAGGAGAGGAAAGGCACGCAGATGAAACTGACAAGTGCACTTTGTGATACCGTAACAGGGAAGGCAAAGAGGAAGAGAACTTGATAATATGTTACTGAAGGACGCTTGGATGAAAGGGCGTGAAGCATGCCTGTGGACATCAGAGGGCAGCCAAACCCTCTGTGAGGGGAGGGAGGGAGGGAAAGGAGGATTTCTAAAAAGAGAGGGTGTTCATTGGCGTCAGTTGGAGACAGACAGTTGCAAGAGTCAGAGCGGGGTGAGCGTGTGCTGGGCGTCCGAACTGAATGAAGGAAGAGATCCAACATAACTCTGTTTGAACATTATTACATGTCTGGAACTAAGAACTGGACCTTGATGAAGGAGCCGTTCTGTACGTTATGAAAATAATGTTGAACTATTGGTTGGTTTGTTAAAACTGACTCTGACCAGCATCTTTAATCCTGAGTCAAATATGGTCAAGGTTGCCATAAAGAACACAAAGTTGCTGAAGGGCGAGAACTAAATTGGATTCCATGGAGACAACTCAGAGAAAGATTTAGAAGGGACTAAAAACTATACGGATTTGAGAGAAAAGAGAACGAATTAGATGTACCAATGAAAGATAACCAAAAGAAAAGAATTTGCAAATTTTATAAATTATTGCTGAAAAGAGAAATGGAATCAGAAGTAGTCAAAGATACAATGGTTAGATGGGCACAGAATTTGGGACATTCAATTGAATTAGAAACTTGGGAAAGAGTGTAGAAAATAGATATAAAATTTACACCAAACTTAAATTTAAGAGAACACTTTTATAAAATGTTTTACAGATGGTACATGACCCCAGAAAGATTACAAAAAAATAACGAAAAATGGGAATTCAAATTGTTGGTAGTGTAATGAAAAGATGGGGTCTTTTTTCCATATGTGGTGGACATATAAGATAGCAAAAAATTTTTGGAAGGGGGTACATGACAAAATCCAAAGAATTTGTAAGCTGAATTTTGAAATGAAACCGGAGCTTTATTTGTTACATATGCTAGGGCAACAAAGGGAAATAAGAAGTCATCAGAAGATATTATTATATCTAATAACTGCGGCAAGGTTGACATATGCGCAGCACTGGAAAGAAAAGAAACGTATTGATATAGAAGAATGGAAGTTAAAAGTCCTGGATATGATAGAGATGGAAAAGTTAGCATTTTCTTGGAAGAATAAATCTATCCAGAACTTTGAGAAAAAATGGAAAGAAGCATTGGATTGGGTAAGGATATAAATGTATAAGAAATCAAGAATTAATGTAACTGTTCTTCTCTCTAAGATGGAAATTATGTTTGTAATGGAAGGGAAATAAGCAATTTCAGCTGGAAGATTTAAGCATGGAAGTGTGGGTGTTATTTTCGAGACAAATTTTCAATAAAAATTATACAAAAAAAAAGAACACAAAGCTAACACACACACACACACAAGTCCACAATGAGGTCACCTGAAGGCCCAGGGCCCAAATCGAAGGGGAGGTTTAAGCAGGTGGGAGTGGTAAGTATCCAATGCTGGGAACCACAGGGCTATCCTAAGGGGGATCATTTACAGACCTATATTTGGACATTGGGTCAGAAACTTACAACTAATGTGGTTATTTTTCCTCCTTCTGTATTTTTAATTTTCCTGCTTTTGTTATATTGGGACATTGCATGATATCAATGAGCTCCCTTCTGAATACAGGTAAAAAAAAAATGGAAAAAATAAGGATAGGAAAGGCCCAGCTGGACAGCTTGCAGGCGGAAGGGGAGTGGGCTCACCTGTTCCTTGAGGCCCCCAGGCCCAGTACAATGGGGTCGGCGATTTCAATCATGGACTGCAGGGTGGAGGTCACCACGATGAAAAGGATGATGCTGAGGAGGAAGGTCCTCTGGAGGAGCTGCAGGTCCAGCAGGCCTGTCTGGAGGGCCAGCAGCAGCAGGGTCACCCCCTCCGTCACACCCCTGCGAGGCAGAAGGGAAAGGTAGGAGGGAAGTAGTAGGCGGTGGAGCACGAAGAAGCCAGAAAAGACGGCAGAGGAAATAAAGTCCAACAGACCAGTGGAGCTGGAGGAGGAAAATGCCTGATACTATCTTGAGTCTTTCTCGGTGGGAGGCATGCAGTACTCCAGATGCTGTTGGACCGCAAAAACCCAAATTTTAACTTGGTGCCAGAATAGAACTAATGCTGGGCCAACTGGACTCCAAGACAACTGCAGAAAGCCATGCCCCATATGCTCCCAGTGTATTGCCCCCTCTCCTATCTCTAGCGGGAGACAGAGGAGGGCTCCTTCTGGAGATCTCAGTCCTCAGGCAGGGTATATGTAGGGAGAGGCACGCCATCAAGCATTTTAGATTAAAGCTAGGGCCACCTGCCTGCAGAGAAAATGGGCCTGTACTCAACTGGAACTCCTCTTTCCAGCACTCCTTTGACATTTCTAAGTTCCCTATGTGGCAAAGGAGTGCTCTCAGCATCCTATGGCAGTCAGGGGAAAGGCTGGTGGGGCCCCAGAGCCCTGAAGGGAAAGCCTATTCAATTCACGGCAGGGGTTAAGAGTTCCGCCTCTGAGTGTCTAGGTTACAGCCCATTCTGGAGAGAACTGGACGTCATTGCTCTCACCTGTGCATCACATTTCCATTCTGAAAAGCACCGTAGCCTGCCAGGTAGAACTTGCACAACTTGAGAAGTCCTAGGGCCAGGTAGGAGATGGTGAAGGTCAGCCCAATGAGGGAGTAGGGTGTGCTGCAGCATTCTGCCACACTGGGGAGGGAGAAAAAGGATTGAAGGGTACCACTCTATTCTGCATTGGTTAGGCTTCATTTGGAATCCTGTGTCCAGTTCTGGGCACCTCAATTCAAGAAGGATGTCGACAAACTGGAACATGTCCAGGGGAGGGCGACCAAAATGGTGAAAGGTCTGGAAGTCATGAAGCCCTATGAAGAATGCCTTAGGGAGCTGGGGATGTTTAGTCTGCAGAAGAGAAGGTTAAGAGGGGACATGATAGCCATGTTGAAATAGTTGAAGGGATGTCATGTTGAGGAGGGAGCTGGCTTGCTCTCTACTGCTCCAGAGACTAGGGCAAGGAGCAGTGGATTCAACCTGCAGGAGATTCCACTTGAACCTCAGGAAGAACTTCTTGTCAGAGCTGTCCAGCAGTGGAATAGGCTGCCTCCATGGAGTGTGGTGGAGTCTCCTCCTTCTTTGGAGGTTTTTAAGCAGAGGCTGGATGGCCATCTGTTGGGAATGCTTTGATGGGTGTTCCTGCATAGCAGAGGGTTGGACTCGATGGCCCCTGGGGTCTCTTCCAACTTTATGATTCTATGATTCTATCAATCTTGCTGGATCATAGAACCCTAGAGGTGGAGGAAACCACAAGGGCCATCCAGTCCAACCCTCTTCTGCCATGCAGAAATACATAATCGAAGCACTTCTGACAGATGGCCATCCAGCCTCTGTTTAAAAACCTCCAAAGAAGGAGACTCCACCACACTCTAAGGCAGTGTATTCCACTGTCAAACTGCTGTTACCATCAGGCAGGTCTTCCTAATGTTTAGGTGGAATCTCTTTTCCTGTAGTCTGAAGCCATTGCTCTATGTTCTGCTCTCTGGAGTGCGAGAAAACAAGTTTGTCCCATCTTCCATATGACATCCGTTCCAATATTTTAATATAGCTGTCATGTCACCTCTTAACCTTCTCTTCTCCAAGCTAATCATACCCAGCTCCATAGGCTGCTCCTCACAGGGCTTCACAGATATTAGGCCTTCTACCATTTTGGTTGTCCTCCTCTGGACACACTCCAATTTGTCAATATCGTTCTTGAGTGGTGGTGCCCAAAACTGTCCAGAAATTGGTCGCGTTCCTCTGGACATGTTCCAGCTTGTCAACAGGCCTTCTGTCTCCCTTCATACATTTTAACATGATCCCCAGCAGGACAAGGGCACAGCTCATGCTGGTGGAACCCAAGGAGGGACCACTGCAAGGAGAAAATGTCCTCATTCATGGGAACTGAGATTGGCTCAGTTCCACCTGCCCTGCTGTTACTGCAGTTTAGGCCTCCCTGGCGATAGCATAAAGATATCCTTTAATATCATAATTTGGCCTTCTCCACGTGTTTGTGAGGCTCCCAGACAAGCACAAAACTAGGCTTGGCATTTAACTGCTGAAAGATTCTCAAACAATACAGGCAAGCCAGATATAGCCAGATCGCAGCTTCAGGGACCTCCCCGGCAAACACCACATTATGTATGTGCACTACCTACAAAAGGCTCCCTGCCCCGAGCAGGCAACTTGACAAAGGCTGAACCATCCACTGTCAAGCGTTGCGCATTTACATACTGGCTACACCATTGTTAATTCGGCTCTGATTCCATCATGCTAAATTGTGACCTTTCAGAGACATCGTCTTGCACCCAAAACTCACTGTTGTCCCCGAGTAAGGCATGGCCTGCAGTCACACCTCTCCCTATAAAAACCCCTGATTCCAAGACCCTCCTCGGATCGCTCCCGAGTTCCAGACCGCCTTGCTGCCGCTTTGCTTGGCGAGCTTCCCCTCAGCTCCACGCGCTGAGCCACACCAAACCCCAGCATCGCTCTCTATCTTCTTCCAGGCTTCAGGAACAGGTTTCGTATCACCCAAATCAACTATCCCTCTCAAAATCTCGCTATCTTACTCACACCTTTATTTTCCTTAGTTATCTGTGCGCGTGTTGCTTACATGTGTGCCTGTATTTAATAAAGATCATTCATTGCTTTCAAACTGGTCTGCTTCTTGAATTGGCCTGACCCCATAGACATTGGGTTAAAGATCCTGCTAAGTTACCCTGCCTCTCGTAAAGCTAAAGCAGTGCTCAGAGCTAATTTTCCCCACCTATAGTTGAGCTCATTTTTGTGTCCCTCATGGGACCCCCAGTAAACAGGGTAACACTGCTGCAGTCATAGGAAGTAGTCTCAGTGGCCCTTTTCATTCTCTGTTGATCAGAGCAATTAACAAGGAAGGAATTGCAATTTTTTTAAAAAAAAAACAACCTACAGAAGTGTGGATTGGGAAATAAAGAATTGCCATCTGGTAGAGAGGACATGGGAAGCTGGAAGGTGTCCAAAAGAGAGCAAACCAGATGGTGGAAGGCCTGGAAAGTGAGCTCTGGGAATGACAGCTGACGGACTTGGGTTTGTTAGGGAACAGAAGATTGGTATGAGAGCCATCTTCACACATTGGAAAGGATGTCATACAGAAGGTGGAGTAAGCTTGTTTTCTGCTGCTCCAGAAGAGCTGAAACAATGGATTGAAATTACAAAGAAGGAGATTCCAACCAAACATTAGGAAGAACCTCCTGATAGTAAGAGCATTTTGACAGGGGAATGCTCTACCTGAGCAGGTTGGAGACTCTCTTTCTTTGGAAGTATCCAAACAAAGGTGGGTTGGCTCTTTGTCAGAGATGCTTTCATTTTGGATTCTTGTGTTTGCAGCAGGTTGGACTGGGTGACTCTTGGGATCCTTTCCAAATTTATAATTCTGGGATTCGATGACAAGTGAAGATGCTGCCTGTTGCCACCAATCCATCATGTTGGCTCTGCCCCACCGTTGCCTTCCTACCTGCTGAGGAAGACGAAGATCAGCCCCTGGTGGGATAAAAGGTTGCCAGAGGAGGAGGAAGAGGCCAAGGCGTAGATCTGTAGGGTGAACAATGCCAGCCAGAAGACCAGGAACAAGAGTGGGACAGCCAGTTGCCTCCAGAGGGACATCCCCAGTGTGACCAGGTGGTACAACTCCAGCACCTGGAAGACAGGAAGAGTTCCACAGGGAACACACCCTTTAAACCTGGCATGGATACACTTGAGAGGCATTTTGGAAATCTTTACTCATAAAGTGCACTATTTCAGTATTTCAATAAATCAAAAAAATATTAAGATAATCAGCACTGGGAAAGGATTACAATCTTCCTATGGAACAATAGACAAATGCTTAAATTGTTTGTTTAAATTAGTTAAATTGATTTATCGCACATCACCCCGAGATGTTTAGGTACAGGACAGAATTTAATATTCTTATAATTAATATGTGAAAGCCCACATCTCCTTTTATGAGCCTATTAGAGCACTAAGATCTTCAGGAGAGGCCCTTCTCCCTGTCCCATCACCTTCTCAGGGTCCTTTGGTGGGAAAAAGGGAGACAGGGCCTTCTCAGCAGCTGCTCCCAGCCTTTGGAACTCCTTCCCAATCTGGAGGACCATATCTCCCTTTATGAGCCCATTAGATCTCTTAAGACCTTACAGAAAAGCTTTTCCCTGTATCTCAGCATCTTCTCAGTCTCATTTGATGGGGAAAAAGGGAAACCAGAACTTCTCGGTAGCTGCTCCCAGACTTTGGAACTCGTACCCTAGGAAGGCTAGGATCTCCTTCAACTGACAAATAAAGACATCCTTATTCTGTCAGACTTTTACAAATTTATTGTCATGGGCTTCTATGGTGTGCTGTGCTAGGTTGTATATAGTTGTTTAATGAATTTTAATGCTTTCTGCTTTATGAATTATTTAATGATTTTTTGAAATCACTTTTATATTTACATCTTTTATTCTCGTCTTTGTGAAGTTTTGAATCTGTATTGCTTTTTCTAAGTTGTAAGCTTCCTTGAGTTCCACTAGTAGGAAAAGGGCCGGAATACTATGAATGAATACAAGAATACAGGTTCAGCATCCCTTTTCTGAAATGCTCGGGACTATAAAGGTTTCATATTTCTAATTTTTAAGATTTTGGAATACCTCTATTTTCATATATGTAAAATACAGGAGATCTCCGGGGAACCTGCAAACGAGCAAGCAGAAGCCGCACCAAGCACTATGCTTGCATTCGACCATTTCACAGATCCTCACCTTTTTCTCCAGCCGTATGTCTCATTCATTTGCTACTTGTGTTGTGTATAAGACATGAGACGGGGGAGAGACTGGGGATCTGAGAGATGAACAAGTAGTTGGGCTCCATCTGTCACCTCAAAGATGGAAGCAGGCAACTGGTGTCAAAAAACTTTTGGTTTTTGGAGGTTTTTCAATTTCTGGACAAGAGATACTCAACTTGTATTATTGCTACTGTTGTTGTTAAAATAATAAACTCTTGAACAGCGTGTAGCTTTAGTACAGAACTACAGGGAGGATGGCTGTGGAGGAGAAGCTCCAAGCAGAACGCACAGACCAAAACCGTAGGAAACTGTAGGAGGGAGAACCATTTCCAAGCCCCCACCCTGAGAAGCCACTTCTCACCTGAGTGATTTCCCTGTATGCCGCAGCCGCCAACTGGACCGGCACCGACAAGCCGGAAACAATCACGTAGAGAACCTCCAGGGCAGTCAGGATGGCCGCAAAGGTGTTGACGGTGGGCAGGACTTGGACGGGGAGGCAGCAGAGACGGGCGGCCAAGGGGAGCAGTGGGGCTGAAAAGCGCCACATGTGCTTAGTCCGCAGCAGAAGGGCGCAGAGGGTGATAATGATGACCTGGCCTAGGAAGGAAGCAGACGGTCAAGAGGGCCCCTTGGGCCGTTTCTGCACGAGGCTGTTATACCGCTATGATTCCACTTTCAACATCCTATGGAATCCTGGGGTTTGCAGTTTAGGGAGGGGCCAAACCTCAGAAGGAACTGTGAAGAGGGAGGAATCTAACATGGCTTCGCTTTGGCTTTAGACCCAATAGGCCTTGACGTTATTTATTTAAGAAAGGTATTTTTGTATCACCTCCCAACTCACAAGGGCTCCTAAGGCAATGAAGAACTAAAAACAATTAAAACAGTACAAAGATTAAAAAAATCTTTAAAACACATTAATACACTCTTTTAAAACTTTTTAAAATAGAGATTTCAAGCAAGCCTCTATAATTCCCTCATGTTCCCTACAAGAAGGACTGAAAAAAGAGGGAACCCCATGTCGAAAGAACATATATAATTTACAGTTATCCAAGAGTATATATACATCAACAATAATTTACAGCAAATTAAATTTACAGTTAAGGATGTATATGGAACATAAATCAATTTCATGTTTAGACTTGGGTCCCATCTCCAAGATATCTCATTATGGATACCCAAATGTTCCAAAATCTGAAAAAATCCAGAATAGGGAGCATTTGTAGTCCCAAGCATTTTAGATAAGGGAGTTTCAACCTATATTAAATTATTAATCTGCTTTGTTCTGTTCAACTTCTGCTAACAAAGTGTTGCTTTCATGTATTATGGACTTTTGGAGCCAGTGTGGTGTAGTGATGTGAGAGCTGGTCTATGACCCTGGAGACATGGGTTTGATTCTCTGCTCAGTCATGGAAACCTACTGAGTGATCTAAGGTGCATCACACACTCTCAGTTCTAGGCCATTTCCGCACTAGACCGTTACAGCGCTATTATTCCACTTTCAACATTTTATGGAATCCTGGGGTTTGCAGTTTAGGGAGGGGCCCAAAGGGAGAGCTGTTGTCCTGAGGGGACAGAAGTTGTAATATATTATGCACATGAATCTGGAGGGCATCTAGTAGGTTCCCACAGTTGGTGGCCACAGCAGTGGGACAGGAGAAGGTCCTTAAATTGGTAGCAGAGGTGGGGATATGAGGGAATGCCCTCATTCTTGGTGGTGACAGTGAGATTGTGGAAGTCTTCGCATATGGTCGCAGTGGGGATTTAGGCAGAACTTTACATCTGGTAGGGAAAATGATGCAATAAGGGGTCAGAAGCCTCACAGACTGCAATCCCCAGCATCCCTATCCAACATAGCAAAGGGTTAGCAACATTAAGAGCTATAGTTCAATAACTTCTGGAGAGCCACAAGACTCCTACTTCTGGGGTTTCAGAAGGTGGTCGCTTTCCTCAGCCCTTACAAAATCCCTTTCACTGGTGTGAGAAGGATGCAGCATGAAGATATGCGCTCTACCTCTGAACTGCGGCTTGTCTGGTTCCATACAGGCATGGGTCCTTCTATGCAGTCTTACAAATCAGCTACTTCTATATCAGCCCACACTCTGCACGGGCAACCAAGACATGGGCAGCTGAGGTACAACAGAAGTTATTCCAGGTTAACACAAAAATGCTATGCTCTCCCTCTCCCATTCCTCACTTGTGAGCGTGGTAGCAAAGCGGCCCAGCACAATGGGATCCTGGTACACGGCGCCATAGAATTCGCGTTCCATCTCATGACGGATGTAGTCCCTGGAAGAAGAAACAAGAAAAAAAGGTTTCATACCAGCAAGAGGGCTTTCCCAAACAAAAATCTACAATGACAGATGTGAGCATGAGACCCTGTAATGCAGGGGTAGAAATTAGGTAGCCTTGCAGATGTTGCTGAAATGCAATTCCCAGCAGTCCTCACTACTGGCTATGCTGGCCAGGACTGCTGGGAGTTGCAGGCCACAAATATCTGGAGGGCTGCATGATTCCTACACATCTGAATGCAAGTTGCTTGTACCATAGACACTTAGAGCTGGAAGAGACCACAGGGGCCATCCAGTCTAACCCCATTCTGTCATGCAGAAATGCACAACCAAAGCACTTCTGAAAGATGCCTGCTCAACCTCTGTTAAAGACCTCCAAATAAGAAGAATCCATCTCCTTCTGAGGCAATCTGTTCCACTGTCCAACAGCTCTTACAGTAAAAAAAGTTCTCCCTAATGCTTAGGTGGAATCTCCTTTCTTGGAATTGAATCCACTGGTTTGTATTTTAGTCTCTGAAGCGGCGCCATCTCCACATGACATCTCTTCTGAGGTTTAAAGACAGCTACCATAGCTACCATTTTCTGAATATCTTCCTGCTTCCTTCTGTGAAGTTTCTCCTGTCTACCACCAACCAAAACTATCTACCCATCCCAGGACTGCAACTCTGCAATCTCACCACAGGTTTCAACACCTTCCTATAGAGAGGACCAGACTAACAATAAACAATTAAAAGTAATCTGTCATCCACACCTCAGGTGGTTGCCTGCTTGAGTTATGGTCAGAATGAAGCACCCCTGTGTTGTCCAATCCCTGAATAAAATCAGGGTAACTAACTGGCTTCTCAATACAAAGACTTCTGGAGTGAGACCCACACCACCCGTGTGCCCTCTGAGTCCCTTTCATTTTAGGACACCCACTTTATGAGCAGTGACTTCAGTTCTCCAAGGGAAGGATCCGGCCCCTTACCAGGCTGTCTGATGGCCTACGTAAAGCAGCAGAACGGTCAAGAGATACAGGTACAACTTCACAAGGAACTGGACGGGGAGGAGCAGAACCACCACACACACCACATGGCCTAAAGGTTGAGAGGGAAAAAAGAGGAACACTTCAAAAGCACATCGAAGCCTATCTGTTTTGCTTGCTAGGGAAGCCTTTTCAAATTCTTATTACGCTCTCCACCAGTTGTTGTGGTTCTTTGCTATCAAATCAGCTTTGAGTTATGGCTACCCAATGTATGAGAGCTCTCCATGAGTCCGGTCGCCAACTGCCATGCTCAGCTCTTGCAAGCTCAAGAGTAGCTGGGCCTTCTTTGATGCAAGCCAATTCACCTATGCTGTGGTCTTTTTCTTTTCCAACTGCTTTCTACTTTATTGAACATTACCATCTTTTCATGTGAGTCATGTCATCTCACGGTACAAGTTTAGTCTCCCTTATCCAGAAATTTGAAACTCTCCAAACCCTGAAACTTTTTGCCGCCAGCTGGCCACTTCTGTCTTCAAAGTGGCGGTGGCACTCCTGCTCGTTCATCTTTGGGATCTGAGGAAAGGCAGAAGCAAGAGGCTGGTGGCAAAAAGAGAGAGACTGAGGATCTGTGAAATGGTGGGAGGTGTGGATTCGCACCGAGCCCTACGCTTGGTTTCCTGCCATTTCACAGCTCCTCAGTCTCTCACCAGCCTCGGGTTTCACGTACCTCACAATTAGTGAACAAACAGGACACAAGGCTACTCCCAAAATGTACTGTATCCCGAAATCTGAAAAAATCTGAAATATGGAATAGTTCTGGTCCCAAACATTTTGGATAAAAGTTACTCAACTTGTATGTCCAAAGTATAACAGCCTCTGTTTAGAGTTTTTAATGATGTGCTACATTCTCTGCACTGTTTTTTCCATTCTTTTTAAGAGATATGTTTTAAAATTGATTTTTATCCTATTGATAGCTTAATTACATTTTAATTTTTGTATGACATGCACTTTTAGTTGAATCTGCTGCGACTTTTGTAAGCTGCCATGAATCTCAGGACAGTGAACAACTTTGATGGTACCTAAATTACACTTTTGGTGACTGAGGCTGTTAAGGACAGTTCCCAATGAGTAGCAAAAATGAAATAAAGTCACCTGCTGTTCACCTCCTGTTCCAAAGAAAGACCTCTCTTGTGCCTAAATTGGCTCACCACACACACACACACACACACAAAAGGGGAGGAATATTCCCATTCTACCCAGAGGGCAAAATTTGTTTTGAAAA
The DNA here is from genome assembly GCA_948472985.1 of Iguana delicatissima. Classification (NCBI taxonomy): domain Eukaryota; kingdom Metazoa; phylum Chordata; class Lepidosauria; order Squamata; family Iguanidae; genus Iguana; species Iguana delicatissima. The sequence goes on from CAOKZL010000519.1 coordinate 543,782, forward strand.
AAAAAATGCTTTGTTCTTTTTGGGGTGGGACAGCAGGGCCTCCAAATGTGTTGGAAATTACCTCTATACCCCCAGAGGATATCTGGGGACATCTGAAACAAAAGAAAACTTTTAACACATGTGGTTCATATGTGGCCTGCAGCCTGTACTTTGTGCACTGCTAGTCTACCGGAAAGGACAAGGTTCTGAGCTCCCTTTTGCTGAGTTAATTGTTTTCAGATCACTTTGGCCATCTGGATTCAGTTCACAGGAACGGAAGTGAGCTGAGAGCAAAAGAGAGAATGTGGGAGGAAGAGTGAGAAACTAGAACCTTTTAAAAGCAGCTAGAAATGTGGAAGGACAGAGGATTATCTGGGACAGTCCCTGCCAAACTGGGAAAGTTGGAGGATATCTTATATCTAACCCCCCAAATTTATAACCAGTGATTAGCAAAATTTCCTGAGCTAACAGCATTTAGTTGTACAATTTCACTTTTTTTCCCCCTCCCCTGGGGAAAGAGTTGGCAAACCTGATGCAGAGTTCATTTTAAGTACAACTTAAAGTACTCAAGCTCATAGTTCTCCAGAGAAATTTGGGCAGACTGGGGGACACTGAGAGATCACTTGATTACTATTTGCTTTGGACTGGCAAGTATTTCTGACTTCTAGTTCTTTGGCAATGGCATCCACAAACAAACAAACAGTTGTTCACCTCTGTTGTTCTACAACTCCTGGCTTTTCGCAACTCCGTTCTAGATTTGGACTCGTACGCTTATAAATAACAAATCACAAAGCATACATTGCAGGGCATTAACACCTGTGACGTGAACGTTAGTGATGCAGACCTAATGACTCTGAACAAGCCAATGAACACAAAGTAAGAAATATGATTTAACAGCTGCCTCTTTATGTAACAACACAGTCTTCTAAAGACATTAGTTATCCAAAAAGTAACTTTCCCACACTTTGCTGGACACTTTGGTTAATTATCAAACCAGGAAGCAGGAAGACAATCAAGCAAAGATTCAAACTGGAACTCAGGACTCAGTAGCACTGTTGTGTCATCCTCCTCAGTTAACAAAGTTTCACAAAGGCTTTTTTTGCCCACCCTGCCCTCTTTTCTTCCTCATCCTCTGTCTAACTGGATTTTTTTAAGCAGCACTAGCACTGGGACGATGGTGAAGGGGGGCTGGAGACTCAAACTTTCAGTGTTGGGTTGCAACAGTGTGTCTGCAGCGATAAACAAGGCTTGAGCTGAGAAACAGCAGGTTTCTGCTCTAGCCAACCCTATCACAACTATGTGTGCGCCTGCCTACATCACGCAAGATAAACAGCCGGGGCCCTTAGAGCACCTTATAATCTCCCTCCAAGTGTCATGGGGCCAAGAAGGAAACTGAGTCTCCTTCTCAAATTAGGGTCAAAACTCCTCTGGTTCTACAAAAGCCTATAATAATAATAAAAAAAAATAGAGATTCCACAGCCCTGAGGTCTGACCACACCTGCTAGATAACATCTAGCACAGTGTATATGGTGGGGGCAAGCATGGGAACAGAAGCAGTGTCAGCAGCAAGTACATGCTACCAGGAGAGCTTGGAAAAGTTACTTTATTGTGCTACAGCTCCCCAAATCTCCAATCGGGAGAATGTAGCACCATCTATACTTGGAAAAATTACTTTTTGGATGAAAATGCTGAGGACCCTCAATCTGGGAGAGTGTAACAACAAGCACACACTGCTTTGTTGTTGTTACGTGCAGACAAGTCATTTCCATACCTTAAGAACAGACTATTATGGAGTTTTCTTAGCAAGATTTGTTCAGAGGTGCTTTGCCTTCTTCTGAGGCTGAGACAGTGTGCCCAAAGTCACTCAGGGGCTTCCACGGCCAAATGGGGATTTGAGCCCTTGTCTCCCGAGACATAACTGAACACCCAAATCACTTCTTTATGCTGCCTCTCTACACACTGCAGTCAGCCCCCCACATTTGATAGAGTTAGGGGTACAGGACTCCCACAAAAACGGAAAAACCTCAAGCATTAAAATGTGCGTGTCTTTGGGAAGGGAGCCAAGGCATGATAGGGAGAGCAGGCACCCAGAGTTGAAACTAGGTCTCTCCCATCTCTTTCCTTGGGTGTGTGGGAGGGTATCGGAAGAGGGTGCTCCAAAATCGGGCTGCAATCTGTCCTTAGCAGGCCAGGCAGCGGCTGATGGAGGAGGAAAGACCACAAGCAGGTTTTTAAAGGGTTATGTGCCCTGATTAGAGCTGCCAAGAGGGAAGGTTCCCCCAGAAAAGAAGCCCTCCAGGGGCAGAGGTTGAAGAAATCTACAAATAATCAAATCTGTGAAAGTTAAGCTCACCAATGTGGAGGGCTGACTGTACTACCAGAATCCCCAATGGCAGGGGAGGACGTAGAAGCAAGTATCCTGTACTGTCGCAGCCTGCAAAAATTACTTTTCTGGACTGCAGTTAACAGAATCCCCCACAGAGTGAGTCTATCAGCAAATATGAACTACTAGAGCTCGAAACAGTTACCTTCTTGGACTGCAATTCTCAGGCCATTTCCACACTAGACTGTTCTAGCGCAATTATTCCACTTTCAACCTCCTATGGAATCCTGGGGTTTGCAGTTTCAGGAGGGGCCGGCCGGCTCCATAGGAGGTTGAAAGCGGAATCATAGCGCTGTAACAGTGTAGTGCAGAAATGGCTCCAGACTTTCCAAGCAGGTGGTAGCGCAGCAGCAAACAGACCTTTGAGAAGTTACCTTTGGACTGCAGATCTCAGAAGCTGCAAGTTGTGGATGGTGGCAGTGGTTGTCCGAAGAATGACCAGCTGTTTGCAGGTTGTGGCTGTTATGGCCAAGACAAGCCCTTCCTTCCAATTCCACCCCCTTCCAGCCCAGGAGAGTGGCCGGACCTGGCGGCTTACCTGCATAGTAGACATTCCACAGGTGATGCCTCTGCAGATAAGACTGGGGCGACTTGGGGCGCAGCAGCTCGGCAAAGGCCTGGACGTCCCACCGGTAGAGCAGGTCCAGGAGGACGATGCTGGGCACCCGAAGGACCACGTTGGCCAGCCTCTCCAGCCCGGGGGGCATGGCTGAGCCCTGGGTTCAAATCCCTCTCCCCAGCAGCAGAGACCGGGCTTGCTTCCTTTTCTCCCCCTCTCCACCAAGGCACAGCGGGGGGTCTCCCTCCCCCAAAAGGACCCCCTGCCCCTTTGCAAGGACTACTGCAGAAAAGACAAGGGAATTTAAATTTTTTGGGGGGGGGATTTAAAGGCAGGTGTGGGGTGGCAGCTTTAGGGGATCAGAAAATGGAATGGGGAAGAAGGGGAGCTCTACCAGCAAGGGCATCAATGGCAGGGTTTTAAAATTTGGAGGGAGCTGGTACAAGGCTAAATGGGGGTGTGGGGAGAAATCAAACTGGGGGGGGGGTTGACCTAGGGAAGGAGGTTGGTCAACATTTCCCCCAGGAAAGGAAACTTAAAGAGGGTGGGATGTATTCCCCAAGAGAAAAACTGGAAGTTTTAAAAATAAAAACGGGGGGGGTGGCACCCAGGGGCGGGGTGCGAGAAATGAGGGGGGGGCTTTTGAGAATTTGGGGAAGGGGCGAGGCCGGGGTGATTTAAAGTTGAGAGGAGGGCAGGAGGAATTGAATTTCCTTCCTCAAGGACAACCTCACTGATGGGGGGCTGAAATGCTCGGAGTTGGGGGGGTCCCAAGGCCGGGGGGAGGGAGGGGGAGGGAGGGGGCTCAGTATGGGGGGGCAGGGAGGGAAGCAAGCAGGGGAGCCGCGCTGGAGAGAGAATGTGGGGAAGCCTTGCCTACCAGCCAGACCCCTTCCTCTTCTTCTCCCCCTCCCGAGCGCCCAACTTTCACTTTCCCTCACACGCTTCCTCCTCCGCCCCTTGACACAACGGAGACCCCCACCAGCGAAGCCTCGGCGGCCATCTTGGTTGAGGGCTCTTCCCCTGCCTCCTTCGGGTTTCCTCCGCCAGGGCCACGTGGCGCCAGGAGGGAGAAGGCAATGTGCGCAGGCGCGCGCAGAAGACAGCGAGTGAGGCGCGCGGCGCCATCTTTAGTGTGGGCAACCGGAGAGGCTGGACGCAGAGGGAACTGGCTGCATTTTAGAGCTTAAAGCAGCTAAAATAAGCTAGAAGCAGTACAGTCACCCTTCCCAATTTGAAGGGCGGGTCGCCCTTGGAAACCTCCCCATGTGCAACACGAGTGATGGAAACAGAACAGCGGGAGCACAGCTGGGAGGGAAAAGTTACTTTTTTGGATCACAGCTCCCAGGATCCCCCACCTTCTCTCTGTTGGAATTTTTTTTTTTTTAATGGAGTTTGGACTGCAGTAGATTTGCTGCAGGGGGTTGGAGTAGATGACCTTTGGTTTGCCTCCCAACTCGACAGGTCCCTGATTGTAAGCTCCTTGTGTGCAGGGACCTGTTTCGTTTTTGCGTTCTTTTTCTTCTGCGAAAACGCTACCTGCAGTGAATAGAGCTTGTTTTTACAAAAAAGTCCTTTCTGCATTACACTGTTCCAGTGCTATTATTCCACTTTCTACTTCCTGTGGAATTCTGGGGTTTGTAGTTTCCTGGGGCCAAAGAGCTCTCTGGCTGAGAATGCTAAATGCCCCTCCCTAAACTGCAAAGCCCAGGATTCCATTGGAGCTTGAAAGTGGAATAATAGCCCTATAACAGTTAGCAGAAAGAGCCAAAGTCTCATGAAAGCAAGCCTCTAGTCCTGCCTGTTTTATGGAAGTCACTAGACAGATCACTATCTAAACGAGAGGATCAGGCAGGAAGAAGGGTGGCTGTGGCTACCTCAGGATGGGAATGGTGCAGCTCTCCAGATGGCTACTCAGCTGCAGCTCCCAGCAGCCCCAGTCAGCATGTCCTATGGTGAAGCATGCTGGGCATTGCAGTTGGACATCTGGGGGGCCCTATGATTCCCACCTCTCTATTAAACACTACATGTGAAATAATGGCCAGATCTATAAAAACAAAGGTAGCATGTACAACCTTATTGTAGGGCCATTCCACACAACAGAATTATAGTGCTATGATTCCAGTTTAACAAGGAGGGCAATATCCTATGGAATCCTGGGATGTGTAGTTCAGGGAGGAGCACTCAGAGTTTTCACTCGAGTGCCTCCCAAACTACAAACCCCAGGATTCCATAGTATGTTACCCTGGCAGTTAAAGTGGGATCATAGAATCTTAGAGGTGGAAGAGACCACAGAGGCCATGCCATGCAGGACCCCACATCGAGGCACTCCTTTTGACAGATGGCCATCCAGCCTCTGCTTAAAAACCTCCAAGGAAAGAGGAGACCCCACCACACTCCATGGAGGCAGCAGCAGATTCCATTGCCGGACAGCTCTGGCCGTCAGGAAGTCCTTCCTGAGGTTCAAGTGGAATCTCCTTTCCTGCAGCTGGAATCCATTGCTCCTTGTCCTAGTTTCTGGAGCAGCGGTGAATGAGCCCACTCCCTCCCTGACATGACATCCCTTCAAATATTTCAACATGGCTATCATGTCTCCTCTTAACCTTCTCTTCTGCAGACTAAACATACCCAGCCCCCTAAGCCGTTCCTCATAGGGTTTCATGGCTTCCAGACCCTTCACCATTTTGGTCGCCCTCCTCTGGATACATTCCAGCTTATCAATATCCTTCTTGAAATGAGGCGACCAAAACTGGACACAATGTTCCAGATGAGGTCTCACCAAAGCAGAATAGAATGGTACTGTTAGGGACAAGGAGCAATGGATTCCAGCTGCAGAAAAGGAGATTCCACCTGAACCTCAAGAAGAACCTCCTGACGGTCAGAGCTGTCCGGCAGTGGAAGATGCTGCGGCCGCCATGGAATGTGGTGGAGTCTCTTCCTTCTTTGGAGATTTTTAAGCAGAGGCTGGATGGCCATCTGCCAGAAGTGCTTTGATGCGTATTCTTGCATGGCAAAGGGGGTTGGACTGGATGGCCCCTGGGGTCTCTTCCAGCTCTGTGATCCTATGATTCTACGCTTACTTTCCTCAATCTAGACATCATACTTCTATTGATGCAACCAAGAATTGCATTGGCTTTCTTGGATCATAACACTATGATTGTGTGCTATGAAAGAGGCTGTAATGTGATCTATTCAGTATATAGCTCAGGATGGATTGGCAGATGGCATTTTGTAATCAGAACTACCCACAGACCTCATGCAAATATAATCCCTCTTAGAGAATATAATTATGCACGTTAATAGGTTTGTATTCTGAAGATTCTTGTGTTGTTTTAAGTTTTAGCTTAACTTTACCTGCACCGACAACACGGACAGCTGGATCTCAAGAGAAGTTATTTTTCCACTGCCAGTGGAGCTGAAATTTTTATTACTTGTCTTTTCTTTGCTCTTCATTGCTGATACTCGCACAGCCAATAAGGGGACTGGCCTCTGCCTGGATTGAAATCCCTCAGTGCCATCTTAATCGACAATATCTCAGACAGAATAGAGGCCTGCGACTCTAACATCATCATCTATTTTTCTTCTGTATGATTTTTAACATCTTTGCCAGATGAAGAAGCCAGGGAAGCTTCACAAGCTTGCATAATGCATTTTATGCTTTGGAGTTGGCCCAAGAAAGCTATCACTGCTTGTGGGTTTTGGATTTTGTTTCATTTAGCCAGGAGGTGGCACCAAATACTCAGAATGCCTCAAGACCCAGCGAGAAAAATCTTTCCTACTCTGTATGTATTGGTATGCCCCTAAAGGTAACTTCTGGAGTCACTGTCAAATTCAAAAGTTTTTTTTTTTTCTACCTTAATTATCAGTACAGTATTTTGAACTGGGTGGTCTCTAGAAGTCCCAACTTGAACTTCTCAAAAGTTGATTATTGGGGATAAAGCTAACAAGTATTTCCCAGTTCAAACACATTTGCCATTTCCGCACTGGACTGTTATAGCGCGACGATTCCACTTTCAACCTCCTATGGAATCCTGGGGTTTGCAGTTCCGGGAGGGGCCGGCCGGCCCCTCCCGGAACTGCAAACCCCAGGATTCCATAGGACGTTGAAAGTGGAATCGTCGAGCTATAGAGTCCAGCGCGGAAATGGTCTGAGATATACCTGTATGCTTAAACACAGCTAGTAAGATGCTAATAATTAGTGTTGCTGCAAAACTGCTTCTCCCTAAGCTATGGAGCTAATCAAAACAACTCAGAGCATTTGAATGAAGTAAAAAGGGGAATCTATAATTAATAATTACGATTGCACAATCGGACAACTAGAGCTCTTTGCTCAGAAAACGAGTTGGTGGTGAATACAATTTTTGTCTGAAATTTATACACTCCCGGTATTTTTCATACATATTTATAATTCCTATTGGATAAAACTCACACTGACGTAAACTACAGATTGATCTTTCAAAAACTGCTTATCCCTGCCCCGAAATCTTGTTTTTCAACTCTGTATTGTACCAAGAGTACGAAGGTCACTTTGCCTTTGTCTTATTTCTTATTAATAGCAGGTAGAACCTGTCCTTTAACAAGCAGTATCCTTTTCTTCTCTCAGCCACATACCCCGATTTGCTAAAAGACACATTTCACTTTTCCATGTGCTCAATATTTTTCAACTACTTAAAACAATTTCTTAACACAATTTTCTTATTCCATATTATGCGCTATCATTAGAGATGGTATTTTGTAGTAATAGTAATGTCTTTCCAGTGCACCTTTTCTCTAGAAAAAGAAAATGCTGTTTTCAGAAAGGGACCTGAGTACAAATTGCCACTGAACATGTACAAAACACTACCCACCTTTGACGTAAAATAACTTTTGTCTCAACCCCCTCCAGTTTTCTGTGAGCTTCTGGCAGTTTCCTAATTGCTGATAGACTGAGGATTCACAGCTCAGTATTTGCATTCCATGTGCAACTCTGCCTCCACAATCTGGCACTGAATGTGGGTGTTCCACATTCTGCAAAACTGGAGACACTTCCATGGCCCCATGCTCAATGCACCTCAATGGTGCTACCTGAGCAACTCTGCTTCCACAACCCTGAACTGACTGCAGGTATTTCATCTTGGGCAAACACATCCAACCACTTCTGTAGTCGATCTTATTGCATATAAAAGACACCAGCAAAATTCTGGGCTGTCTTTGATTCGCAGTTCCTCCATACTCCTTACAGACCCCCATGGCAGCCACAGGGCCTTTCCGCACTACACGGTTATAGCGCTATTATTCCATTTTCAGCATCCTGTGGAATTCTGGGGCTTGTAGTTTCCGGAGGCCCAAGAGCTCTCTGGCTGAGAATCCTAAATGCCCCGCCCTACACTGCAAACCCCAGAATTCCACAGGAGGTCGAAAGTGGAATAATCGCACTATAACAGAGTAGTGCGGAAAGGCCCACAGTGGCCCTATCCAAGCTGCCTTTTTGCTTTCTCCTAAGATGGCACTTTGGCCACACTCACTGTCAGGGGCTGTTGCTGTTATAACAATTTCCAGAAGAAAGGAGAGAGAAGTTGGGTGTTTTTTCACTCAGTAGGAGCCGAGTGTGAAAGCCCAGCTTGTTTTCTAGTCGTCATCATGGTATGGGGAAAACAGAGAAAGAAAAACGTAGTGCAGAGTGGGGGGAAGGCAGGTAACACGAGGGATGACCCCGTCTGTGATCTGAGAATGAAAGAGGCTCTTCCTTGACTGAGCTTCACCGCTGCAATCCATCAGCTTTGGCATCCTGTGAAAAGAGAACACAAAAGCAATTAACATGTCAGCGGGAGAGGGTGGGGAGCCAAGCAGGCAGAAAGCAGTGGGTGAGTGGGTGAATGATTGAGTGAATTGCGGGGGGGGGGGTCCATTTCATATCATTGACACAAAGCAGCAATGTAGACAGCTCAACAGGTTGCAAATCTAGATGGAATTTCTGGATGAACAAGGTCTTTTGAATACAGGCTTATCTAAGGCCATCTCCACACTAAACTGTCATAGTGCTATTATTCTACTTTCAACATCCTATGGAATCCTGGGGTTTGCAGTTTAGGGAGGGGCCTTTGAGGCCTTTGATTCCGTAGGATGTTGAAAGTGGAACTAAAGCTCCACTTCTCCGCTGTTTTTCCCAGACCAAGGACTTCAGGAAAAGGTGCAGTATTACCCCAGCTACAATCCTTTTAATAGTTCCCCTATCCAGTTTCCTCTCTTTTGCTTCTTAACAGGTCTTGAGTGAGTGTGTGAGTGATTGTGTTGGTGCATGAGACTTTCATTCAAGAAAATCATTTCATTGGACATCCTCATTTGATTTTTGGCTTAGCCTGACCCCGTAAAAACTGGGTGAAAAGACCCCGCTAGGTTACCCTGCCTCTCGCATTGCTAGTGCTTGTGCTCTGGCTAGTTTCCTTTCCTTATCACGTGGAGCACATTAAGGCATCCCCCACGGGACCCCAGAAATCAGGGTAACACAGCCGTGAGGAACATACCAGTCACCCTGTTCTTCCTTTAGGTGGTGGGGTCCCTTTGCAAGGCAGAATCGGGTGGCTGGTTGGGCTTGCCACCCTTTCCATGGCTGCCCCATGTCATTTTTAACAGAGGCTTACGAGCCTTACTTTGTGTTCACAGTCTCGCTCAGTTTCACGAGGCTTTCAGAGAGACTTCAAATGCGAGGCAAGCCTACAAGAAAGTCCCTCCCCCCCATAGCATCCTGTCTCCAATAGTGGCCAGGAGGTATTCTAAATAATACCGTCCAAAGAACAATGGTAGATTGCCTGCAGATTCATTCTCTCTGAAGATAGGGCTGAGGGACTCCTGTCTGAAAGCTTGGAGAGCCTCTCTCTGTGGGCCAAAAGGTCTTAGAATCCTGCATGGCAGAACTGGGTTGGACTTCATGGCCCTTGGGGTCTCTTCCAACTCAACAATTCTAGGATTCTAGGATTCTATAATATGCCCAGGTTTTCTCAAAATCCAGCCTTTCTTTGGAAGAGACATGGCTTTCCTTCCATCAAGGGCAATCCCGTCACCTTTACACACTTGTCCCCATTTCTTGCTGTGTTTTACACCACACTGTAAAGAAGGTGGGTGCTGTTATTCTGCATTCCCCTCTATATGGGCTGTGCCCCCCCCCCGCTTCTTTTGCTAACACCCAACAAAAGATTTTGCTACTGGCAGCTATTAGATAAGTGTCAGCCTCTAGAGTCTTTGGAGCTCACAATTAAAAACCCTTTTCACAGTGCTAATGGAAAGTCATCGCTGGCTGCAGCTCTATTGTTCTACCAGCCAAGAGCACAAGAGGCTACTTGGGGAGCAGAACAGGTAGGAGTGGCATTGTTTTCTGTCCTAAGGTTTTTGGAAAATCCGTTCAGGCAGAACATTTTGAGGAAGGGAGATCAGGAAGGCAGGAGGAAAAGAAGAGCCCGAAAGATGTTATAGAATCATAGGATCCCAGAGTTGGAAGAGACCTCAAGGGCCATCCAGTCCAACCCCCTTCTGCCACGCAGGAAGAGACCATCAAAGCATTCCTGACAGATGGACATCCAACCTCTGTTATAAATCTCCAAAGAAGGAGACTCCACCACTCTCCACTGAGGCAGCAACATATTCCATATTGAATTGCTCTTAATGGCAGGAAGCTCTTCCTAATGTTGAGGTGGAATCTATTTTCCTGAAGTTTGAAGCCATTGCTTTGTGTCCTAGTTTCTGGAGCAGCAGAAGATGAATTTGCTCCAACTTCCATCCTTTGCTCCAACTTCCATCCTTTGCTCCAACTTCCATCCTTTGCTCCAACTTCCATCCTTTCGAATATTCAAACATAGCTACCATGTCCTCTCTTAACCTTCTCTTCTCCAGGCTAAACACTCCCAGCTCCCTAAGGCACTCCTGATAGGGCTTCGTGGTTTCCAGGCCTCTTATTATTTTGGTCTCCCTTCTCTGGACACATTCCAGCTTGCTAATATCTCTCATGAACTGCGGTGCCCAGAACCGGACATGGCATTCCAGGTGAAGTGTGACCAAAGCAAAATAGAGTGGTGCTATTACTTCCCTCCACGTAGACATTAGATTCCTATAGATGCAGCCTAGAATCACATTGGCTTTTTTAGCTGTCACAATGCACTGTTGACTTAAACAGTGTTCCAGAGTATACCATATCTTGTCCCTGTGGGGTCTTATAGGGTTGTTATCACCATGAACTGGCCTGGCTTCAGTAGACATTAGATATCATTTTGATATCGCAATTCGGTCTTATTTTTGCCACCCTCAGCCAAGTGTTTGTGAGGCCCCGAACAAGCACGAAGCTAGGCGTGGCTATTAAATGCTGAATCATTTCTGTTGACACCTAAGCAAGCCAGACACAGCCAGATCTTGCTTTAGGAGACCTCCCTAGACAAACACTTCATTAAGGAATCACGCTAATACAAAGAGCCCCCTGCCCCGAGCAGGCACCCTGGCGAGCTGGACACTCCACCGCCCAGGCACGCTGCATCTGCATACTGGCCATCCCATTGTCAATTCGAACTTAATTCAATCATGTTAAATTCTGACCTTTCGGAGACATTGTCTCGCGCCCAAACCTCGTTGTTCTCTCCCAAATACAGACTAGCCCACGGTCATATTTTCCCTCATAAAAACCCCAAGCTCCGAGAGCTTCCTCGGATCGCTCCCGAGTTCCAGACCACTCTGCTGCCGCTCTGTCGAGCAAACTTCCCTCGGCCTCCACGCTGAGTTTCTTCTCTTCCATCTTCAGCTTCTTCAGGACTACGAGAAAAGTGTCATATCACCCATTTCCCCCGAAACTCTCATTTCCTATTTCTTAGTTAGCTGTGTGTATGTGTTGTCTTATTTGTTGTTTGTCTGTTAATAAAACTATCAATTTTGTTACTTTAAAACTTGTCTGGCGGTTCTTCTGACCTGATGCTGTATACATAGGGTTAAAAGATCCCTGCTAAGTTACCCTGCCTCTCGTTTAGCTTAAGAGAGTGCTCGAGTTAATTTCCCCATCTTGTGTTGTTGTTGTTTGGTTATTTGGGCACCCCTCCGGGACCCCCGGCACACAGGTTAACAGGATTGCACAGCAGTGAATCCACTTTGGGTTTTAGTCTAAACATTAAAGAAGCAATCTATGATGACAAATCCCACTCGCCAAATCAGTTCAGCACCTTGGATAGCTATTTTAAAGTTCCAGCTAAAACCTGGGGTAAATTCACTGTCCCGTTGACCTAGGAGCCACTGACAGACACTAACCAGTCCAAAGGAGTCAGGGTTGGCACAAGTAACTACCAGACCACCCTGAGCACATCTGATTTTATTGAGATCTAATATATAAAAGCCAGAGTTTGTTTGTCTGTGTCAGGCGAAGACCTCACATGATTGGCTGTGTCAGGTGAAAACCTCGTACGATTGGCTGCCTGAGAAGATTCTATGAAATCCTAGGGTTTGCAGTTAAGGGCGGGGGGCTTTAGAATTCTCAGCCAGAGAGCTCTGAATAGGCCGGTTGCTATGGAGATGAGGCCTAGCAGCAAGGAGGAGGGCAGCGTATTCCCTCAGGAACCCAACCTCTGCATGTTAATAACTCTGAATACAGACTCGATTGAGGAATGGGAGGAAAGTTACAGGTACTGGACAAGACAGTTTGGGGAACTGGAGACATAGGATCTCAAATCTTTCTAACAAGTATTACGTATGAGAAAATAAAATCCCAGGCAATGCCAGGTAGATATGCTAGTTAAGAATAAAAGGGGGGGCAGGTTACTACTTGGAAGGAAGACCACTGTATGATACCAGAGGTCTTTGGGTAAGGCTAAGGAAGAAATCCACCTAAATGTCAGTCAGCTTCCTGTGTAACAGCCATCATCTAGCAAGAGAACGCCTGGAAAACTTTTGGTCCTGCAGATGTTTGGGGGAACAACTTCTATTAGACCCAGCTGCCACCGTGGTCAATGGCAAGGGGTTGTGTGGACATCCATAGCTGGAATTCTCCTGGTACGTGTAAAGGCTTGTGTGTTGGAAAGCTGGTGTCTTTAAGATAAGAAGCAGGAAATATGTGCTTGGGTCAAGGATGGTAAGAAGTGGGAAGCAAATGCAGGTCTGAGAACTGTCTAAGAAGTGGTTTGATGCTAGATTTATGATCCTCTCCAATCACAGCTTTGCGCACCTAAATTTTGGAATTATACCCATAAATGGTGTGAGCTCCGTGCCTGTTTTAGTCTTAGAATGTCATTTGTGGAGTGTGGGTTATCCAATACACGACAGTGTCTTAGGCATGCATTCATTTTTTCCAAAGAAGTGGTTGGATTTTTTTTTTCCAATGCAAAGTGTCTGCATTCAGTTTGCAGCTGCAGAAAATGTTGTACATGCCATGCCATTGTTTATCAACGTTCATTACGTATGGATGTGCACTGCCCACAGATTCCTGTTGTGCATGGGTGTGTATTTGTCTGCATTTCTGGTGGGTTGAGTCAGTTATGCAACATTGCCATTTGACAGAATGGTTAACTATTAAGTCTGCATATGGAAATATATTCACAATCCCAGCTGTACAAATGCGGGGGGGGGATGAATCTGTGGACGCTTCAGTAATTTTCTAGAGAGAAAGTGATTCAAAGATTTAAGAGGAGAATTCAGAATGGACAACTTAAATATAAAGATTTGATTGGATTTCTTCTTGTTACGACCAATAAAAGAAAACTTTAAACAGACTCACCTAGTGAAATTGGCTGAATGGAATTTGGACCACAACCTTATTTAAGAAGTCAATTAAAATGTCTGAAAGCAGGGAGGCATATGGATCAGTCTGAAGAGATCTTGGTATCTTTTTATTTCATTTGTAGATACGGAACCTCCTTTATGTCAGCCTCTAAAACACCATTTGAAATTTCAGAAGGATGTATCAGCAAACTCTATGGCTATTTCCGCACTAGGCTGTTATAGCACTATGATTCCACTTTCAACATCCTATGGAATCCTGGGGTTTGCAGTTTCGGGAGGGGCCTTTGAGGATGGCCTTTGAGGCCCCTCCCTAAACTGCAAACCCCAGGATTCCATAGGATGTTGAAAGTGGAACAATAGCGCTATAACGGTCTAGTGCGGAAATGGCCTAAGTGGTGGTTGTAGCACATCACCTACAAAAGGGTTAGGGCAGTGGTTCTCAACCTGTGGGTCTCCAGATGTTTGTGGACTTCAGCTCCCAGAAACCCTGAGCATTGACCATAGTGGAGCTTCTGGGAGCTGAAGTCCACAAACATCTGGGGACCCACAGGTTGAGAACCACTGGGTTAGGGTTAAGGTTAGGACAAGGGTATGGAAATGCGTATGAGAAGATGTTTAGCCAGGAGTTGGCAAGAAAGGAGAGAGAAAGATAAAGAGGACAGAATTGAGAAGGAAGGTACTGTAAATCAGGTTTTAAATGAGAAAGCAATCAGGTGCCTAATCAGAGCTGAAGAAGACATTTGTACCATAATTTTGGCTAAGAATGGTACAAATCAGGAAACTGCACTGAAGTTTCACCCTTTTAGGGTGAGGTGAGGGGAGTGGGAACAGGACTGGGTAACATAGGAAAACCAAAAAAGTAGCAGTCATGTAGTATCATAGGCCATTTCCGCCCTACACTGTTATAGTGCTATTACTCCACTTTCGACATCCTATGGAATATCGTAGGGTTTGCAGTTTAGGGAGAGGAATTTAGAATTCTCAGCCAGGAGGCTCTTTGGCCTCAGTGAACTACAAACCCCAGAATTTCACAGGATGTTGAAAGTGGAATAATAGCACTATAACAGCGTAGGGCAGAAATGGCCATATTCAGGAACTCATGAGGCTTGATTCACATGACATAGGCCATTTCCGCACTACAGTGTTATAGCGTGATCATTCCACTGTCAACATCCTATGGAATCCTGGGGTTTGCAGTTTCGGGAGGGGCCGAGGGGCCCCTCCTGAAACTGCAAACCCCAGGATTCCATAGGATGTTGACAGTGGAATGATTGCTCTATAACACCGTAGTGCAGAAATGGCCATAGTTATATCGCTAATGTTTCAGCTTTAACTGCCATGGCAATTAAATGGAATTTTGGGGTTGGCAGTTAAGGAGAAGTACTTAGAATTCTCTTCCATAGAATTCTAGTGCCTCACTAAATTACATATCTCAGGATTCTGTAAGATGCAGCCATGGCAGTTAAACTGGAATCATAGCTATATAAAACTGCATAGCATGAAAGGGCCCTTAGGATTTCCCCATGTGGATTGGTCCCTTCCACTGAATGCCTATGCAGGCCACAGTTTGAAAAAACTTTGGGATGAAGAGGAGGGAGGGGGAAAATGGGGCAGACAGACCCCTGGAGAAGCTACAGCAAATGCTCCAAAGCAACCTGCAGGAGCAGGACCCAGCAGTGCATCATTTTGAAAAAATGGCTGGAATCTTATTGGTTGTTTTCAATGAGAGTAGACCTATTGAATCAACTATTGAATGGTAAATGGTAAATGAACTCATAGACCAATCCCACTGGTTATATAGGTCCATTACAGGTGTATTCTAATAGGGACCACCAACAGGCGTTAAGTCACAATTTTCTTTTTTAAAGGCAGTGCTCTTGCCCTGAGGTTCCTCCTCGGCCTGATATCCAGGAAAGAAGGGCCAGGCCCCGAGACCTGGAGACTCTAGGATCAAAAGGAAGTACGAAGAGTGATTGAAAGGATCTGCCAAAGAGTAGAAGGGAAACGTTAGGAAAATGAAAGCTGACTTAACCTCTAGGAATTATTGGTTTGGCCCAGTGGGTGAGGAAACCCTAAGGAAGGTGGTGAACCTGTTAACTGAGTTCCAAAAGAGAGGGAGCACTGGGGATGAAGAGGAGCTACAGTTGCCATGGCTGAGGATGAGGCCCTTTTCATCTTGAACAACAGTGTGGGATTTTCAGTTATGTACTTAGGAGGAACAAAAGCACACATTCTTTGTAGCAGAATTTCTCTATTGCCTTTGCATCTATTTTGTATTTTTTTATTTAAGGTTTTAAGATTGCATCCAAATGTTGTAGTGCTAATGGGCAGTACAGACAGCAGAGTCTTGCTATCAGGTCCTGCACTAGTACTCCTTGGGATGTTTGGAATTTTTGAGACAATGCATATGTGTCAAATTTAATATATAATTTGTTGTATTGTTGTTAAAAAATATACATTGGGACTTAAATTGTGATTGTATTTCTAATAGTCAGTTATAGTTGGCCCTGTAGAACCTAGAAAGTTATAGACTGAGATCCTACATCAGTCCTTGCAATATAGATCTGCAGTCATATAATTAAGAAGTTTGTGTTGCACTGTCCTTCTCCTGAATAATACTGACATTGTGCAACCAACTGTGTTATCTGTGAATGGCCTGTTGTTGTTTGCCTTCAAGTTGCTTCCAACTTATGCTGATCCTAAGGTGAACCTATCATTTGTTCAGAGAGGCCATGTCCGTGCTACACTCTTACAGTGCGATTATTCCACTTTAAACATCCTATGGAATCCTGGGGTTGGCAGTTTCAGGAGGGGCCAGTCAGCCGAGGATTCCATAGGATGTTGAAAGTGGAATAATTGCGCTATAAGAGTGTAATGTGGAAATGGCCAGAGTTTACCTTTGCTTCTCTGTGAGGCTGAGAGAGCGTGACTTGCCCAAGGTCACTCAATGCGTTTCCATGGCAGAGTGGGGCTTCAAACCCTGGTCTGCACTGTCATAGTCCACTACTCAAACCGCTACAGCACCCTGTGAATGCATGCCCTCCCGTATTTCATAAAGGAAAATAAAGGCGACATCTGGCCAAGCAACGCGATTCTTGGTTGCATCAATAGGAGTCTGGTGTCTAGATCGAGGGAGGAAATGGTACCACTCTATTCTGCATTGGTGAGGCCTCATTTGGAATCCTGTGTCCAGCTCTGGGCACCTCCATTCAAGAAGGATGTGGACAAGCTGGAACGTGTCCAGAGGAGGGCGACCAAAATGGTGAAGGGTCTGGAAGCCATGAAGCCCTATGAGGAGCGGCTTAGGGAGCTGGGGATGTTTAGTCTGCAGAAGAGAAGTTGAAGAGGGGACATGATAGCCATGTTTAAATATTTGAAGGGATGTCATGTTGAGGAGGGAGCAGGCTTGTTCTCTACCACTCCAGAGACTAGGACAAGGAGCAATGGATTCAAGCTGCAGGAAAGGAGATTCCACTTGTACCTCAGGAAGAACTTCCTGACAGTCAGAGCTGTCCGGCAGTGGAATATGCTGCCTCCATGGAGTGTGGTGGCATCTCCTTCTTTGGAGGCTTTTAAGCAGAGGCTGGATGGCCGTCTGTTGGGAATGCTTTGATGGGTGTCCCTGCATAGCAGGAGGTTGGACTCGATGGCCCCTGAGGTCTCTTCCATGATTCTATGATTCTATGACTTTGCCCTATCTCTTCTCTTCCCCCATGCTGAGTGCAAGCTGTTTTTGCATTTTAAATTGAATTTGCACCAAAGTACCATCAGCCCTCCACACTCACTAGGGTTAGAGGTGCAGGATGCTCACAAAAATGGAAAAATTGCAAATATCAAAATGTGTGTGTGTGTTTCTGTGGGAAAGAGGCCAAGGGATGGTGGAGAAAGCAAACTGCCAGGGCCCAAATCAGGTCAGGGAAAGGAGAGGGAAAGGGCTTGGCATGATGGCCCAATACTTCCTCTCTCTCTCTCTCTCTCTCTCTCTCTCTCGCCTCCTTTTTTGGGTGTGGGGGGGCACAGGGAAAGGGTTTGTGGTGCTGAGAAGTGGGACTGTGAGCTGTCCTTAGCTGGCTGGGCAGCTGTTGGTGAAGGAAAAGGAGGAGGACCAGAGGTGGGTTTTTAAAGGGCTGTGTGGCCTGATCAGAGCTCCCAAGAGGGAAGGTTTCCCTGGAAAAAGAACTGCCAGGGTGGGTGGGCAGGGGTTAGAGAAATTCGCAAATAATCAGATCAATGAAAGCAAAATCCACAAATGTGGAGGGCCAACTGTTAATTGAAGATGAAGTAGGAAAGCGGGAGGAGGAGAGAGAAACTGGGACAGCTGAAAAAGTGGGACAACACAGGATTAACCAGATCTGCCCCTACCAATTTAAGGCAGTTGGAGGGTACGGTGAATGTGCCGGCTGTTACTACACAAAAGGCACTGATGAGTAGCAACACACCATCCATAAATGCCAACTACATGTGCAACAGCTGTACCTGTGGAACTCTGCTTGTACAACTGTAAACTGAATATGGACATTATAAGATGGCGAAAAGAAAGGCCAACCATGTGTGTCTAAAACACCTAGAGGGTGGCAGCCAAAGTTATTTTAACATATGCAGACTGCTTTCCCATTTATTTCTGAACAATTATGGGAATTTGCTAGACCCCCTCCCGCCTCCTGGTACCTTTCCCTCTTTCCTGCTGGTTCGTTCAGGCAATTTCAGATTTCCTTGGCAAACTTCTAGCTCATCTGTTGCCATGGTGATTTTGGCAGGTCCCACTGACTGCAAAGGGGAGCCTGTGTCGCTCCCAGACCTCCAGGCAAAGTGACACCGACACCGCGGTTCATTAGAAGAGGAGGAGAAAACAACAACGGCCTCCATCTCAGCAGAGTGCGGACAGAGGCCAAGAAGGCAGGCCTTACCCACTTCTACAGAGTTTCCAGTCCAAAACACTTAGCAAGCAGCAGTAGTTAACAAACACAACGGCAGCAACATCATATTCCAGCAACAACATTATATTCCGGGGAAATATACCATAAGAAATACAGGGAATTATGGGGATTATGAAAGCCCATGAAGTGTAGTGGTTTGCATGGAATATGAGCCTGGGGAGAAGGGGTCAGTTCCTGCTCAGCCATGGAAACCCACTTGGTGACCTTGGGTGCATCACACAATCTCAGCCCCAGAAATCCCTGTGATGGGTTCCCGTTAGGGTCACCATAAATCGGAAACAAAGGTTGACAACAACAGCAACTGTATAAGGATTACATAGCATTTGTTTATTTAAGTTTAGAGTCATAGGATCCTAGATTTGGAAGAGACCCCAGGGGCTGTCCTGTTCAGCCCCCTTCTGCCACGCAGGAAGACGCAATCAAAGCATTCCTGACAGATGGCCATCCAGCCTCTGCTTAAAAACCTCCAAAGAAGGAGGAGACTCCATCACACTCCACGGAGGCAGCAGCATATTCCACTGTTGAACTGCTCTTACATTCAGGAAGTTAGGTAGAGTGATGGAGAAAAATCATAACAGTGTTTGGACTCAGGAGAGATAAGAAGAAAGAAAGATGTGTGAAACAGAAAGCAAAAGGAATCACAGAATCCTGTAGGTGGGAGAGACCCCAAGGGCCATCTAGTCCAGCCCCATTCTGCCGTGCCAGAAGACACCATCAAAGCACTCCCTTTGACAAATGGCCATCTAGCCTCTGTTTAAAAACCTCCCAAGAAGGAGACTCCACCAAGGCAGCGTATTCCACTGTCAAACTTTCTCACCATTAGGAAGCTTTTCGCACCTTGGGCATGGAACCCAAGTTGACTTTTTGTTGCTGTGTGCCTTCAAGTCGTTTCTGACTTATGGTGACCCCAAGGCAAACCTATCACAGGGGTTTTCTGGGGCTGAGAGTATGTGACATGCACAAGGTCATCCAATGGGTTTCTATGGCCAAGCTGGGAAGTGAACTTTGGTCTCCAGGGTTGTAGTTCAATGAAACCCTATGAAGAACAGTGGTAGGGAGCTGAGTATGTTTAGCCTGGGGAAGAGAAGGTTGATGGGACATGACAGCCAGGTTTAAATATCTGAAAGGATGTCATTGGAAGATGGGGCAAGCTTGTTTTCTGTTGCTCCAGAAACTAGGACACAGAGCAATGATGTCAAATTATAGAAAAAGAGATTCCACCTAGACATTAGAGCTTCCAGATGGTACGAACAGTTCGACAGCAGACTAGGTTGTCTTGGAGGAGTGTCCACCCTTGGAGGTTTTTAAGCAGAGGCTGGATGGCCATCTGTCAAAGGGAGTGCTTTGAAGGTGTCTTCCTGCATGGCAGAAGGGGGTTGGACTTGATGGCCTTTGGGGTCTCTTCCAACCATAGGATTCTAGGATTCTAATCACAGCTTCCAATGAGTCAAAGCAAAAATCTCTACAAAAGTTATTTGTAGATGTAAGAAAAGAGAGGAGCAGAGTTCACCATGGAAAAGTCACCTTAAAATTGCAACTATTGCTAAATTGACTCCTCTCAGATTGATTGCAACTGCCACTGAAAATCAACACAAGGCCACCCACCCTGCTTAGATTAAGTTGGCACCTCTGGAAAAATCCAATGTCTGGCTTGCCTCACACTCACTACCTTGCCACACTCTTCCTTTCAGGATGTCTGCTTTTGACAGGCAAATTTGGAGACTCAAATCAAGCCCTTTGAAAACTGGTATTGAGCGGCTTCTGAGACAAATGCCTTGAAAACAGTAATTTGCAAAGAGGAGGGAGGTAGGCGAGTCAGGGATGCCTTTAAAACCTCAGAAATCATTTCATTAACTGGTAGGCATTTGACATCTTAATATGCAGGTTGATTTACCTTGAAAGAGAGAGAAGTGCCAGATATGCTCAGAGGTGGAGAACAATGCATTGCATCTGTGCCTCACACTCAGAGTGAACATCTGGGGAAAAGCCCCAGAGATGCCAATGAGATGGAGAAGAATCACATTAACCTAGCTGTAGAGTTTCTTCCTCATTTAGATTTCTGGGAGTTTTGAGCAGCACAAAATTCTCTGAGCAGACCCAAACTGGCTGAGCTAGGACCAAAACCTGTTGTTAGTCTCAAAGTTGAGCCACTGAATCTGTGGGATTTACCTGTGTGCTGGAATCAAGTGGATCTAATCTAGTTGGGACTAACCAAAAGGATTCCATCCCAGATGTGCCTGGGAAGTCCGGAAGAAGGTCATGATTCCTACAGTGCCCTTTTAATACTATTGGGAGTCAGTGCTTCCTGGGGTGTTAGCCCTTTGGGGGAAATTCTATGAAAGCTAAAATTGTTAGGAATCAGCCTTCTTTTAGCAGAGTGGCAGATAAAGCATGTCCCAATCTCTGTGTGGCTTCCCTGAACTGACACTGACTTAGAAAGCAAAACAAGGCAGGTAGTTTCTGGTTACAAACTTAGGAAAAGTTTATGAATGAATTTTGCAACTACATATGCACTGAAGAGCCTAGAACCTAACTAGCTACAACAACAAAAAGGTTAGGTAAAATAGTAGCTTCACTCTTAATTTACCATCTTCTTGGTGGAGAGGTGAAGCATGGTCAGTGGGAAGGAAGTAGAAGCAAAAATGGCAAAGAGAGAGAGATATCTCAGAAGTGAGGTCTTTTATATAAGGCCAGTGACTGCAGGGTCTATTCTAACTTCACCATAAATTGACAGGTCACTGGAAGGCACATACATATAGAACAAAATAAAACCTTAGCCCTCCCTAGAAGCCAAGATGACTCAACTGAAACTGTCGTACTTTGGATATATCATGAGAAGACCTGACTCACTAGAAAAAACCAGAGTGCTTGGTAAGGTAAAAGGCAGTAGGAAAAGAGGAAGACGGCATCACAGATGGATTGACTCAGTCAAGGAAGCCATGGCTGCCCTCAGTTTTCAAGACCTGAGCAGGGGTGTTCACGGCAGGGTGACTTTAAGGTCTCTCATTGATAGGGCGGTCATAGGCTGAAGTCAACTTGATGGCAATTAATAACAACAAATCTTGCCGCTATTCAAGCATGATGTTGGGTCTCAGTCAACCCCTTTTCCAAGCTCTGGATGTTGCAGCTCGTCAGCCATCCGCTCTGATGAGTAGGTTCCCATACACATGTAGTCCTATTTTGGGGACCACAGCATGATGTTTGCATGCAGTGCACATTGGCGTAAGCAGAGTTCCACAAGTATAACAGTTGCACACACAGTTCATGGATGGTGCATAAGTGCTCAGTGCTGTGTCCTATGTGCAGTGAGATTGCAGCAATGACAACCAGATTTGCACCTACGCAGTTGTTTGCTCCATGTCAGCACTGAACAGCAGGATGGTGTGGAGTAATTGCCGTGTAACTACACGACCGTAGATTTAGACGGTCCAAAGACAATATATTATCTTAGGCACAACCTCCTGATCTTAGGGAGTATGTGTATGTATGTGTGTTTGTGTGTTAAAATAATATATGTTATAGTTGAGAAGTTGCTGTTTTTTTTAAGTCTCTGATCTGCTGCTCAAGGCATCCACTGCCATTTCCACACTAGCCTGTTATATTGCTATTATTCCACTTTCAACATCCTATGGAATCCTGGGGTTTGCGGTTTAGGGAGGGGCCTCAAAGGCCATCCTCAAAGGCCCCTCCCGAAACTGCAAGCCCCAGGATTCCATAGGATGTTGAAAGTGGAATAATAGCAATGTAACAGACTATGTGGAAATGGCCGACCTCACTTTTTCTAATGGGGAGGCCAGTGCTTTCCAAATTCTTAGCTTCAAGAGTCACAGTTTGATTGTGGTGGGTGTTCTCTCAAGTCAAGAGTCTCTTCTTCTTTTTTCAGACGCAATCAGGGCCCAACTGTTGACTACCTGGCCATTTCCTAGTGGGAGGTTGCCTCTCTTCTCCCTGCTCTCTCTTCATTTATCACCACCCTCCCTTGCATCGACCCAATGCAAGCACATAAAAAATATCAGAACTAAAAAGTTGGAAGGAGCTGCAAGGAAAAAGGGAGAGAGGAAGAGGCAGGCACAGAGCAAAGGCCCTCCCTTCATCCCAACTGCCGCTGCCCTGGCCTTGGAGGGAGAGAAGAAGAAGCAAGATCTGCTGAACTTAATGCCCTCTCCTTTTCCTTTTGTGTCGTGTCTTAATTAGATTGTATCCCTAAGGGCAGGAAACTGGTTTGTTCCTTTTTTAACTTGTAAAATACCATGTACAATGATGGTGTTTTATAAATAAACTAGCGTATTTACCCAGTGTTGCCTGGGATTTTATTTTCCTCTTAAGAACTCAACAAAGCGTCTTCTCCAGCACCTGTAACTTTTCCCCATATTTCCCAATGCAATCTGTATTCAGAAAGGTTGGGTTCCTGAAGGAATACACTGTCTTCCTCCTTGGTGCTAGGTCTCATCTCCATAGCAACTGGCCTATTCCAATACCTGTAACTTTTTCCCATATTCCCCAATCCAATCTGATTCTGAGTTGTAAACATACAGAGGTTGGGTTCCTGAGGGAATACACTGTCCTCCTCCTTGCTGCTAGGCTTCATTTCCATAGCAACTGGCCTATTCCAGTACCTGTAACTTTTCCCTGTATTCCCCAATCCAATCTGTACTCAAAGTTGTTTACAAAGAGAGGTTGGGTTTCTGAGGGAATACACTGTCCTCCTCCTTGCTTCTAGGCCTTGTCTCCATAACAACCGGCCTATGCAAGCCAGACACAGCTGACTGAGGGCTAAGAGCTCTCTGGCTGAGAATTTAAAGGCCCTTCCCTAAACTGCAAACCCCAGGATTCCGCAGAATCTTCACAGACAGCCAATCATATGAGGTCTTCTCGCCTGACACAGCCCATCATACGAGGTCTTTGCGTGCCTGACGCAGACAAACAGACAGGCTCACAGTCAAACACTGACTTTTATATAGCAGATGATGGTGGTGATGATGACAACAAGAAGAAAAGAACAGCAGTGGCATCTAATCCAACCCACTGCCACCCGGGATTACACAGGTGAAGCGGTCCTGAAGGATGAGCATTCAATCCCTCAAAGAAGGTTTCCACCACCTTTTGAAGGCAGCCACTCCACCGACAGACAACTATTACTGTCGGAAAATTCTTACTAATGTTTAGATGGAGTCTTTTAATTTCATCTTCATCCCACAACGTTCATTCAAAAATTTAAAGGTGGTCATCATGCCACCTCTCAGTCGTTTCCAGGCGTATCACACCCCCACTCCCTAAGTCATAGAATCATAGAATCCCATAGCTGGAAGGGACTCCAAAGGCCATCCAGTCCAACCCCTTTTTACCATGCAGGAAGACACCATCACGGCACTCACGACAGATGGTCATCCAGCCCATTTAAAAAACTCTAAAGAATGAGACTATGCCACGGTCCCAGGCAGCAGTGTATTTCACCATCACTGCTCTTACCCTGAGGAAGTTCTTCCTAATGTTTAGGTGGGATCTCTTTTCTTGTAGTTGGAAGCCGTTGCTCCATGTCCTAGTCTCTGAAGCAGCAGAAAACAAGCTTTCCCCATCTTGCATATGACATTCTTTCAAATATTTAGACATATGATGTCACCCCTTAATTTTTTCTTCCCCATACTAAACATCCCAGCTCCATAAGCTGCTCCTCATAGGGTTTCATGGTTTCCAGGCCTTTTACCAGTTTGGTGACCCTCCTCTGGACACATTCCATATCTCATAGGGTTCGGTTTCTAGACCTTTTGTCATATTGGTCACCCTTCTCTCAACAGGCTCCAGCTTGTCACGATCATGATTTCTGCAGCTTGTTCATTTTTCATTCCACGTGCCAAGCTGAGTGAAGCAAAAGGGTGTAACTGGGAACTGAATGAAGTGAATTGCTTCTTGCAAGGGTGTTTCCAATCTTTTGGACATTGAAGAATCGGGGGGGGGTGTGTGTGGTAACAGTGGAGAGGCACTTGACATTTCAAATGATTCTCCCTGTTGTTGTCCACCCCCTCCACCTCCCCACATTCCCCCACCTTCTTCAGGTCTCATTTCAATGCAGCATTTCGATTAAGAGAGATGACAGGTGGAGATGACGAGGTTTAATAATGCTCTGGCATTATTAAAAACTAGCGTATATACCTGGTGTTGCCTGGGATTCTATTTTCTCATAGGCAATACTTGTTAAAAAAAATTGAGATTCTGTGTCTCTCGTTCCCCAAACTGTCTTGTCCAGTATCTGTAAGTTTTCCCCATATTCCCCAATCTAATCTGTGTTCATAGTTATTAGCATACGGAGATTGGGTTCCTGAGGGAAATACGCTGCCCTCCCCATTGCTGCTAGGCCTTGTCTCCGTAGCAACCCACCTATTCCCTGGCTGAGAATTCTAAAGCCCCCTCCCTAAGCTGCAAACCCCAGGATTCCATAGAATCTTCACAGGCAGCCAACCTTATGAGGTCTTCGCCTGACTCACAAACTTTGATTTTTATATATTAGAAGATAAAGGAGATGCAGAGGAAGAGCAGAAGATGTGTGTGTGGCAAACCTGGTTGGAGGTGGAAAGCACCTCATTAAACCCCTGGCAGAGGGTTGGGTTGAATGTCCTTGGGGGGTCTCTTCCAGCTCTACTATTTTGTGATTCATTTAACCATGGTGCCTTCAGATATCTTCCTCCAGGGTCTTGCTGCAGGAAAGCTCTATTTGTATTTAGTATCCCACTCCCTTAGATACGAAGTTAAATTTGACTCTCGCTTATTCAGAGTTGGGGAAGTTACTGCAACTCCCAGAATCCCCCAGCCAGCAAATTTCTGGAAGTTGCAGTCCCCTCAAATGTAACCTTACTAAGCTCTGTTCCCACTATTATTATAAGACAATCTGATTCTCTTCTGGCCAACAATTGCTTGACTTTCGCTGGCTCTTGCTTGCCCAGCATGTTGGGATCTGTCATCCACAAAGTAAGAGGAACTTTCCCAAGCTTTGTGTGGGAATTGTATTGAAGATATCACCTGTTTTCAGTCAGCAAATATGCCAAGTAGGCCACTTTTATCCTCCATTTTTGGCTAGAAAAATGGGGCTGAGAGCGTGTTGCCCAAGGCCACTCCAATAAGTACGTAGAAAGAATCCAGTATCTTCTAAACACAGGGTGTTTTCCACCCCCTAATTTTATGAGCATAGTAGAAACAACCTACCTTATAGCAGTGGTTCTCAACCTGTGGGTCCCCAGATGTTCATGGACTTCAGCTCCCAGAAGCCCCAGCTACTATGGCCAATGCTTAGGGCTTCTGGGAGCTGAAGTCCACGAACATCTGGGGACCCACAGGTTGAGAACCACTGCCTTATAGGGTCGTTGTTCCAAGGCAGGCTGTATGAGGAAACCACACAGAAAGCCCCCACCCCATCCCCTCACAGAAACCCCCCAACAGTCCTCTCAACTACCTCTATTTGCACTGGAGCCCTTCCCAAAATGGTGAAAATTGGTGGGGTGACGTCAGTTCTGGTTACCGTTTTGGGAAGGGCTCCAACAAAGATAAAGGTGTTTGGGACCATTGCTAGGGAGGGTGCAATCTGTGTGGGGGGTTAAGAGAGAAGAAAAGCGGCCCTACCACAGTTTCCTACCCCTATCTTAAGGATTAAATACACTCTCTGTATTTCAATCGCTGAGATTCAAAGCCATTTCTGAACTAGATTGCTATAGCGCTATTATTCCACTTTCAACATCCTATAGATCCAGAGGTTTGCAGTTTAGGGAGAGGCTCAAAGGCCCCTCCCTAAACTTCAAACCCCAGGATTCCGTAGGACATCGAAAGTGGAATAATAGCGCTATAACAGTCTAGTGCGGAAATGGCTCTAGATCAGCTACTTAGTTCCGTAACTACCTTAGTTACACAGCTAAGTTGCATCTTTTCTTTTTTACCAGTCTGCTTGAAATCTGCCTTCTAGGACGTCTAGGCTTCTCCGCCAGCCACGGGTTTCCTCTTCCTTGGCTCAGCTTCTCCCTTTTGCACTTGCTGTTCCACACTCTTGGATTTGCCTCTCTGAACATTTTGCAAACTGCTCCTTCCCACGTTAATTTTTAAATCTCAGTTAAAAACCTTCTTGTTTTCAGAAACTTTAGGAGTTTCAGCTTAATATTGCATAATTTTAGAGTTTTATAGTGTTGTTTATAGTTTATTATTTCATAACTTTAGGAGTTTTAGTTTAATATTTCATAATTTTGTATAGTTTGATTACATGTTCTTGTAAGTTTGTAAGTTACATGAAAGTTTGTAAGTTATTGTACCTGGATTGCTGGTTTTACAACTGTATATTATATCGTATATGGTGTATGCTACAGTTTTATTATTCTTTTCTTCCTTTTGTATGCATTGTGTATATATACATATATTTTAGATTATATTTTGACTTGTAAAGCTCTGTATACATAGATGGCACTGCATAAGTAATAATGATAACGATCAAAGAACAGGGCAAAGCAGGAAGGTTATTTATAACCACTTGATGTGATATTCATTCCACTATCCTGCCCAGACCTAACGGCAAAAAGTTACCTTTTTGTGTGCTAAATGTCCTACTACATTTTGAAAGCTTTCCTCCTTTCTCCTTTTCGCTTCTTATCCGATTGTGCTCTGTACTTGGGAATGTGTTGTTCTTGTTGTTAATGTGTGCCTTTAAGTCGTTTCTGACTTATAGTGGCCCTAAGGTCATACAGATTTACACACAAACATGCAAACTGTATGCATATACATGCACATGGGAACATGCCAACCGGGTGATTCTGGGGGTTGTAGTCCAGAAAATAACATTTCCAAGCTCAACCATTTGGTTGGGAATTATGCAGGCCTCTGGATGTTGTGGGACTACAACTCCCAGCAGCCCTGGCCAGGAAAGCCGATGGTGTGAAATACTGTCAGTTACTCTCTGCTGAACCATCATCCCCCAGAGTTTGCAGTCCAACACTCATACCATTACACCATGGCGGCTGTCTTACAGCTTTCTTTGAAATATTTTTTTAGAAGATGTCTGTCATTGCTGTCTTCTAAATCTGAGACAGTATGACTTTGCCCAAGGTCACCCAAGGTGTCTCCATGGCCAAGTGGGGATTTCAACCCTGGTCTCCAGAATCCTCCCAGAAACTGAAAACCCCAGGATTCCATAGGATGTTGAAAGTGGAATAACAGCACTATAACAGGCTAGTGCAGAAATGGCCCCAGAGTCCTTGTCCAACATTCAAACCATTAGACCACGCTGGCTCAGTTTTCTTGGCAAGATTTGTTCAGTGGGGGTTGGCCACTGCCTTCCTCTAAGGCTGAGAAGGCATGACTTGCCCAAGATCACCCAGTGAGTTTCCACGGCTGTGCATGGTTTTGAACTTTAGTCTTACAGAGTCTCAGTCCAACAGTCATGCACAAGTCTGCTCCAAAGAAGGCATTCTGAAATTTACAGAAGTTTACTCAGTGGAAATTCATGGTACCATTTGCAAACTTTGGCACAAGTTTCCAGAACTAACTTGCCAAGCAAAATTATGTTTGATGTAAAGTCAAAGGCTTTCACGGTCAGAATCCATAGGTTGTTGTGAGTTTTCCGGGTTCTGAGGCTGTGTTCTCCTGATGTTTCACCTGCATCTGTGGCTGGCATCTTCAGAGGATATTAAAATTAAAAAGGAAAAAAAGGAAAAATTAAAAAAGGAACATTAAATAATTAAAATACTAAAAAAGGAAAAATTATGTTTTTTAAATAGGAAGCCGGTTACATTTCTGTGTGCTAAACCTTCATTGGTTAATAAATCAAAGCACTTCCTTTCCCAGGGTGGTTCCTTTCCTTGACTTTCTCAGACCTTGAGTGGCTGTTGATTCCCTCCTAACCTGTTCTATTACGTCAACACGCACTTGTCACCGTAACACTATTTGTGCCTTCCCAATACACCCATTTCCCCTCTTTTCCTCTCTAGCCCCATAGCATACCTTTGGGAACATTATTCACTGTACATTTGGATACATTTAACAGCTTATCACATATGATGACAATACACAGGTAGATCACGGTTGGGTTCTTATACATATAAGAAGCTTACAACAGGCTACTTGAAATGCACATCAGTGCACCTGAAACTAGACTCTCTTCTATAGGATCCTTCACAATGCAGGGAAGCAAAGCAACCTGACACCAGCACTCAAACCGCTACACTACTCTGTCTCTCCAGATTTTTTTTCAGAGGAGGCAAACCGTTGTTTTCTTCTGAGGTTAAGAGAATGTGACTTGCCCAAGATTCTCCTCAGTACATTTCCTTGGCTGCACAAGGACCCAAACCCTGCCCTCCTAGCCTCCTTGTTTAACACTCAAAGCCTACCCCCCAAAAATAATAAAGTCATAGAATCATAGTTAGAAGAAACCAGGAGGGCATCCAGTCCAACCCCTTCCGCCATACAGGAACGCACATCAAAGCACTCCCAACAGGTGGCCATCCAGCCTCTGCTTAAACACCTCCAAGAGGGAAAGTCCCCGGCCAAACCCTGGAGAGGTGCTGCTCCCTGTCCGGGTGCCAGTGCTGGGCTCGACTCCGGATCTGACCCAGGACGTTGCAGCTTCTTTTGCTCCCATGAATTTTAACCTGGATGAAAGGGGACGACGAACGGCCGCGGCCGTTTCCGACCCCCTGGGCTGTCAGAGGCGGCGTGTTGGTCCTCCGCCCGCCCGCCCCTCCCTCGCCCACTTGGAGGACCCTCCCCGGCTCACCGGGGGCAGCATCCCAAAGTTCTTCCCGTCGCAGCCTCCCGCCAGGGAAGCGGCGGCGGCGGCGGCGGCGGCGGCGGCGGCGGCGGCTTCCTCCTCCCCCTCCTCCCCCTCCTCCGGCCGCCCACCTGCCTTCCCAGAGGGGGGCGGGAGGGGGAGCGGCTGGCTGCCAGAGCGCGCCCCCTGCCCCGCCTCCCCTCGTCCCCGAGCCCGGCCCTCTTCCGCCCGCCGCCGCCGCCGCCGCGCCGTCGGAGCGCCTTCAGCACCATGAACAGCTCCGGCCCGCCCGCCGCCGCCGACGGAGGGGCGCCGAGCCCCGCGGCCCTGCCGGTGGCCCTCGGCGGGCTCTGCGCGGCCAGCGGGCTGGGCAACCTCCTGCTGGCCGCGGCCCTGGGCCCCGGGCTGGGGCGGGGGGCGCGGGCCCCGGGCCACGCCTGGCTCCTCAGCCTGGCCGCGGCGGACCTGCTCCTGGCCGTCGACTGCCTCCCGCCCCGCCTGGCCGCCGCCCCGCCTCGGGACTGGCTCTGCAAGACCTCCGCCTGGCTGCTCCACGCCGCCTTGGCCAGCAAGAGCTTCGCCTGGGCGGCGGCGGGGCTCGCCCGGGGCCAGCAGGCGGCGGCTGCGTCCGCCCGGCTGCCGTCGGGCAAGTGGCCCCGGCCCGGGAGCTGGCGGCGCGGGGCGGCCGTCGCGGCTTCGACGTGGGCGGCGGCGCTGCTCCTGGCCCTCCCGCGCCTGCTCTTCACCCGCCTGGAGGAGGCAGAGGAGGCGGCGGAGGCGGCGGCTGGCCGTCCCGTCGGGCTTCTGGGGTCCGGGGCCTCCTCCTCCGCCGCCGCCGCCTCCTGCGCCTTCCGGGCTCCCCGCCCCGGCGCCGGCTTCCTGGAGGTCTTCGGCACCGTGCTCTACCCGCTGGCCGCCTACCTGGCCCCCGCCGGCGTCGCCCTGTGCGGCTACTGGTGCGCCCTCCGGCCCCGCCGCCGCCGCCCCGCCCGGAAAGGCCGCCTGGCCAAGACGCCCTCGCCGCCGCCCCGGGAGACGCCCCCGCCGCCGCCGCCGCCGTGGATGAGCCGCCGGGGGACCGGGACGCTGCTGGGCCTGGCCCTCCTCTTCCACGCCACGTGGCTGCCGACGTGGGTGGCGTGGCTGTGGGAGAGGCCCGAGGGAGGCCGCCGCCCCCCGCCCCGGGCCCTGGGGGCTGCCGCCGAGGTCCTGATCTTGGTGGACGGCGCCCTCCGGCCGGCTCTCTTGCTGGCGCTCTCTGCCGAGGTCCGTCGGGGGCTGCGGGGCGCCTGGAGGGCGGCGCGGGGGGGCTGCGGAGGAGGAAGAAGAGAGGCCCAGGAGGGAGGAGGAGGAGGAGGAGGAAGTCGGGCGCCCGGGGCCGCCAAGCCCGACGGGACCCCCCTGCGAGACCTCGACGGGGCGGAACCGACGGCGGAGAAGATGCTGCCCGATGTGGAACATTTCTGGAAGGAGCGGAGGAACACCACCGCCGGCGAGGAGAGCGACCCGGTGCCCTGGGAGCACCAGAGCGACCCTTGACGGGGAGGGAGGGAAGGAGAGGAAGCTGATCTTCCCCGGACACCCCTCCCACCCCACTCTCGGCTTGGCCCTTGGCCTCCGGGGAGCCGGTCAGCCATCTCTCCTGAATTCTTTGTGACAGCTCCCCCGAACCCCGGTGTCGGACTACAACTCCCATTGTCCCCAGCCAGCCAGCCAGAGCTGCTCTTTGGCCGTGGTTGGATCTTTGTAGTCCGATGCTTCCGGGAGTCCTCCTTGTTGTGAGCAGGGTGCCTTAGAGGGCAGCCTTCTGTTGCTTCTTGGGAGTGAAGGAAAGGGTGTTGACCCTCGGTGGTTGGACAGACAGTTTTTGGAGACTGTTGTAGTGGCCAGGGGTTGGACACTGGGCTCCCTTCCAACTGTATGATTTGGTGATGGGAGCTGTAGTCCAAACCCTCTGGAGGATGTCTGGTGGGGCAGGCTTACTTTATAAGGCCACCTCTCCAGTAGCATCCTTGATAGTGCAGCTGGTGGTGGGGCCATTGGCCATGTTGGTTGGGGATGGTAGGACATATAGTCCAGTGTCTCAAAGAGGGTGCTGGATTGGGTCTAGCTGGCCCTAGAGAAGATGCGTTGCTCTTCCTTGGAGTAGCACGGGAGCATTCAGATGCATTTTGGTCACCCCATTGCATAATTTCCTTTTATTGCCCCAAACGTGCTTTCATGAAACTCTGATCTTCTCATTCCTTGATTTGAAGATGGGGGTGAATCATTTTAATCTCTGGTCCTTGAGTCAAATGAGGTCTAGAGGAACTTTTGAGAGCTTCTGAAGGGCCAGTGAAGAGTGGAAGTAGGGATTTCCCAAGAATAAATATTCAATAATGATTGTTTTGAATTCTTCTAGTGTTTAGTGTGCTTGTTCAATCATTAAATTATTTTTTATTGTCCTAAAATTAAATTGCTTGAATTGATTTTATTGCAAGCTACCCAGAGATCTCACAGAAAAGTTGGGATATAAATGTTTTATAAAATTTAAAAAATAATAATGGTAAATACATCAGCATAGAAAGCTTTAACTCAAAGAAGCAACAATATTGAGGGAAGGAGAATTAAGCTCCCAGGTGCTGCTATGGCCCCTATCCAAATCCTTTTCCTACTCCTACTCCCTGGAAAGAGTTTGGGAAAACTGGATTTTGAGTGTTTCACCTCCAGTTTGTTTATAATTTTTGAATATGCCCAGTCGCTAGTCTGGGCTAGAGTCAAATCACTGGATCAACTGGAGTTACGTATGTGTTGACTTAGCATTCAATAATCAATTAAGGTTAGCAGGTGACCTGATTACCATGCTTAAAGATTTGACAGCATTTCATATGGAAGATGGGGCAAGCATGTTTTCTGCTGCTCCAGAGATAGGACACAGATCCGTGGCTTCAAACTACAGGAAAAGAGATTCCACCTAAATATTAAGAAGAACTTCTTGATGGTAAGAGCAGCTCAACAGTGGACTATACTGGCTGGCAGTGTAGAGGGTCTCCTCCTCTGGAGGTTTTTAAAAAGAGGCTGGATGGCCATCTTTCAGGAGGGCTTTGATTCTGTCTTCCTGACAGAATGGGGCTGGGCTGGATAGCCCTTGTAGCACACAGTATTCAGCACAATTCTGCAGAGTATGCCATTCCAGTTTTTTTAAAAAAAGCTTGTCTGAAATGAGGAATACACACATACACGCATCTTTCAGGGCATTGTTCTCACCCTGAAATTCTTCCTCTTGCCCTTAAGACTGGAGAAGAAGGATACTAGGACACTATGGAGCAATGGCATCAAACTACAAGAGATTCCATCTAAACATTAGGAAGAACTTCCTGAGGGTAAGAGGTTAGACCTCCCCTGGAATACTGTGTCCAGTTCTGAGCACCAAGGTTCAGGATGATATTGACAAGCTGGAACGTGTCCAGAGGAGGGCCACCAAGATGGTAAAGGGTCTAGAAGCCATGGCCTATGAGGGGCGGCTTAGGGAGCTGGGTATGTTTAGCCTGACAAAAAGAAGGTTAAGAGGAGACATGATAGCCTTTTTTAAATATTTGAAGGGGTGTCATGTTGAAGATGGAGCAAGCTTGTTTTCTGCTGCTCCAGAAACTAGGACATGGGGCAATGGATTCAAACTACAGGAAAAGAGACTTTATCTAAATATCAGGAAGAACTTCCTGACAAAGCTGTTCAACATGAATATGCTGCCTCAGAGTGTGATGGAGTCACCTTCTTTGGAGGTTTTTAAGTAGAGGCTGGATGGCCATTTGCTGGGGGTGTTTTGAATGTTTGTTCCTGCAAGGCAGGGGATTGGACTCGATGGCCATTGTGGTCTCTTCCAACTCTCTGTTTCTCTGATTCTAAGAGCAGTTGGACAGTGGAATATGCTGCTGCCTGGGAATGTGGTGGAGTTTCCTTCTTTGGAGGTTTTTACACACATGATCTTAGCCAAAAGGCTGAGAAGCCTTTGGAGGTTTTTCAGCAGAGGCTGGATGGCCATCTGTTGGGAAACTTTGATGGTGTATTCCGGAATGGCAGAAGGGGATTGAGCTGGATGGCCCTTGGGGTCTCTTATAGCTCAATGATGCTATGAGTCTATGAATCCTTGTTGAGTCATACACCATTTCTGACGCCATCCCACACGGTCCCATTGCGATCCCAGAAGTATATTTGCCAGGGTGGGAGGGCATTCCCAGCGCTCCTCTCCATGCCTGGCTGGCTGCCTCTGGAAAGGAGCATGAGTGACATAGGCTTACTTTCCACAGTGCAGCCAGCCTCTTTCCCATGCTGCACTGGAGAAGGAAGCATGTGATTGCACTTCCCACCCTTCCACATGGCCAAGGGTGATGGGAACGTCGTGCAGTCACAAGCGCTTAGTGGATTTTTTCTATTAAACAAGTATCCTGTGATTGTGCTGGGTGGGGACACGCTGGGTGCGAGACCGCGACAATGTCCTGTAAAAGCACGGGTCGCAGACCGATGCCAACACATCCCCATTGTGGGACAGCCCCACTGTGCAGAAATGGCATCTGGCTGAACTTTACAAGAGCTAACCTAGGTGCTGACTCTGATTTCCAAAATACGTTCAGCACCTTGGATATCTCCTTTAAAGTTTGAACTAAACTGTGTTGTGTTAATGCTATAGACAGTTTAATGTTATTTTAACCTTAACGTTTTCTATGTTTTTAGCTAGAAGTGGTTGGGCTTGTATTTCTTTTATTCTGTAAACTGCCTTGAGTCCCATTCTTAGGGAAAAGACAAGAGATAAATAAAATGATTCATTGACTGATTCCAGAAAACACCAACAGGATGCCAGTTTGCATTTGACTTTTCCTCCTGGTTCACTTCAGAAAGCTCAGCGAGTTAAATTAGCAACAATAAAATTGGCTATCTGAGCTTCCATACCTTTTAAGCTCTTTTTCATTTTTCTTTATTTTAGGAAATATAAGCTGGTGGTCTGAATCCGTTTGCTTAATCCCGCCCTCTTAGGAGTAGACCAATTAATCAGCTGTTGAATGGTAAGTTAATTCATAACTAAATTGTATTGATTTAATGGGTCTACTCTAGTTGGGACTGACAATAGGATTCAAGCTGAAAATGCTTCCTTTCCAGAACTTCTGATTATCCTTTTTCCCAAAGGAGTTCTCTTCCCTTTTGCCTTTTGTCACTTCTTTTTTAGTCTTAAAAAAAAAAGACCACTTCCAAAGTGAGAAATGTTTTCTTTCTTTGAAGACAATTTGATGTCACCTTCTTCAAAACAGCCATTTCCCAGGGGCTAAGAAGTGTTTGATTTGGATTGGCTGGGGACAGAGAAGCAAAAAAATGTGGCAAATGTCCCTTCATGGGGTTTGCAGTTTAGGGACTGGAGTTTGCAGTCCCTAAACTGCAAACCTCAGGATCCATAGGATGTTGAAAGTGAATAATTGCACTAAAGCAGTCAAGTGCGGAAATGGCCATAGAATCATAGAGTTGGAAGGAACTCCGAAGGTCATCCAGTCCAACCCCTTTCTGCGTCTTTTCTTGCTGCTGGAATCCTATCCATGTGCACATAATTTAAAGACTATCAAACCAAATCATGGAACATTACCAGTTTTTTTTAAAGGTGAATTCATCATCTATTGATAAATAAGGGCCATCCATCAACTGAACTTTGTTGTTGTTATGTGGTTTCAAGTCACCTCCGACTTATGACAACCCTTTCCTGCAGCTTTCTTGGCAAGACTTTTTCCAAGAACGTTTGCCCTTGCCTTCTTCTGAGGCTGAGAGAGTGTGGCTCACACAAGGTCACCCGGTGAGTTTCTATGGCTGAGCAAAGGATTCAAATTCTGGTCTAAGCATGGTCATCGAGCTTGCAAGCCATTATGCTGGCTCTCAGTAACTCAGCAGGGGTAGGATAGTGCTCTGGGATCCAGAGCATCATCCAGTCAGTGCTCACTTATGGATAGCTTCAGCATGCCATTAGAACAGGCTCAACTCATGGCACCACTATGAATGAGAGTGGTCAAAGAACCCAGTGCCAAGAACCATCCATATGTGCAGGACTCTTGCATTGTGCTGTCCAGATGCAAAGGGTCTCTTTTCATCCAGTGGGGGCATAATTCAGACTCTTATATGAATGGATGGTAGTGCCTCCAATATCAGTAGAATCCACTCTAGGGGACTTTCTGCCTACACTGTTACAGTGCTAACATTCCACTTCCAACCTCCTGTGGAATATCCTGGGGTTTGCAGTTTAGGGAGGGGCCTTTAGAATTCTCAGCCAGAGAACTCTTGGGCCTCAGTGAACTACAAACCCCAAAATTCCACAGGAGGTTGCAAGTGGAATAACAGCACTATAACAGCATAAGGCGGAAACAGCCTATGTCAGGAAGTAGCTTTGGTCTTCAACTGGTTAGCTAATCAATTGTTTATTATTGCATTTTTACTGTCAGTAATGGGGTGGTCCCTGTAGGAGCTGGAGATGTTTAGTCTGCAGAAGAGAAGGTTAAGAAGGGACATGATAATCCTTTTTAAATCTTTGAAAGGATGTCATATTGAAGAGGGAATGGGCTTGTTTTCCGCTGCTCCAGAAACCAGGACATGGAACAATGGATTCAAACTGCAGGAAAAGAGGAAGAACTTCCTGATGGTCAGAGCTGTTTGGCAGTGGACCAGGCTGCCTCGGAGTGTGGTTGAGTCTTCTTCTTTGGGGGTTTTTAAGCAGAGGCTGGATGGCTATGTGTTGGAAGTGCCTTGATGGGTGCTCCTGCATGGCAGGGGGTTGGACTCGATGGCCCCTGGGGTCTCTTCCAGCTCTATGATTCTATGATTTTCTGCTTCATATATGAGAATAACTTGCCTAGTTTTCATAATGTGTGTACTGGGCCAGGCCATACACATACAGTGTCAGCACACATGTCAAAGCAGATAATGAAATTTCATGGCTAGCTGTAGGTATACGAAGCTGGGCTATACAAAGAGTACACGAGTGGAAAGGTTTCCTTGCACACATGCAATGTTTGGGTGATTTCACAATGTGTTAGTGTTGAGATTTTGCAGGGTTCTTCACATTATTTTCTTGGATGCCTGAACTTCATTTCTGAATGCTGAGCTGCAATGATTAAAAAAAAATGTGGGGACTGAAGGAAAATTTCACAGAGGAGGGATTTTTCTTGGGGGGAGCTCCCTTCCTCCCATCACTACACACCTGCAATTCTCCACAGTCTATATGCAAGGTCAGCAAGTGACTCTGAAAATAACCCCCCCCCTTTTTTTTACCAGACCGTAAAGAAAGATAAGCCAAAAGTTTAGGCTTCTTTGCTGCCGCTTGTTTAGAAACAGTTGCCATTCCCTTCACTGTCACCAACTCAGATGCTGCTCTTTTGGTTAAAATCACTCGGGGGGTGTGTGTTGCTGCACTAGTTCAATAAGACACAGCACAATACAAGTCAATTTTGGACCCATAGCAAAGAGCAAAAGTATGCCGGTATAGTAAAATCCCACAGAGTTCAGAAACCCACTCATTCAAACAGAGGTTTCTTGACAAGAGCCATTTCCGCACGAGTCTGTTATAGTGCAATGATTCCACTTTCAACGTCCTCTGGAATCCTGGGGTTTGCAGTTTTGGGAGGGGCCACCCGGCCCCTCCCAAAACTGCAAACCCCAGGATTCCAGAGGAGGTTGAAAGTGGAATCATCGTGCTATAACAGACTCGTGCGGAAAAGGTCAAGGACTTTACACCATGTTGGAAAGGCTACAGCTTTGGTTCCAAACCTCCCTCCATGTGTGAGGAGACTGCGGATGCAGGTTTGTGTCATGTCATGGCTAGCTTGCTCTCAAAAAAGTTCACTCAGAGTTTCAGAAAAAAGCATTAATTGAGAAAAGCAAGCAACACAGCAACTTTAACAAAAGTTGCTGAGACTAACTCATCTAAGTTGGTTACAGGTTTTATACCTCGTCATACAAATTTTGGAGCACATATCAATGATTGTTTAAAGTTGTACATGTCAAATCACCCCAGGGCTCACAGTTAGTGATACACTTTTCATCATGGGAGTAAGGAAAATATCCTGTGCCCTTATCTATGCATAGCTGATTCTCATAACACCTTCTCTTTATTCCACTGTTCTTCCCCTTTTTCTCCTTCACTCTTGCCAGGTACAAAGTGATACTGAATATACCACCATTAACCATTGGAGACTTGGGATACTTTGAAAGTGCTGACTGGATGCATCGGCCATTTTCACCTGACTCTGTTATAGTGCTCTTATTCCACTTTCAACCTCCTCTGGAATCCTGGGGTTTGCAGTTTCGGGAGGGGCATTCAGGATTCTCAGGTAGAGAGCTCTTTGGCCTCAGGAAACTACAAACCCCAACGTTCCACAGGAGGTTGAAAGTGGAATAAGAGCACTATAATAATTCAGGGCAGAAATGCCCATAGTTGCAGACAGCAATTAACAATGGGTACATAATATCACTTTTCCAGCCAGGCCCTATTTGATCTATGCAGCTATGCTATTACATGTTTTAATGCATACCTATGACATGAGCCATGCATCCTGACATTTACTCTAGGTGGGGACTAACCATGAATTTTTGGCCTCTGTCCAAAAATGTAACTTTTTCAAGCTCAGTACTTGATCAGGCAAGGTAGTATGTAGTGTTTTTATTCCAGAGGGTCACTGCCACTAGAATAGTGGGTCCCTGAATTATGGGGGGTGGGCAGAAAGGGGCTTTGTTCTTCACCACAGGAAATATTTCCTCCTCCCAGCCTCAGGTGGCCTCTGGTTTTTTGAGGCACAGCACAGAAAAGGGGTTGCTATGGAATCTTTCAACAGTAAACCAATATTGCATGAAGCTTTGCAATCTTTTAAGCTCTTCCGATCATTTGTCCTGAGTCACGTGAGACCTACAGAGAATGCCAGCCAGTATGGTCTTTATGTTTTGCCAGATTAAATGCTGTTAGAATCCATAATAATACTGGGGAATTAAACAGAGTCCTTCTCTAGAAATACCTCAAAGCTATTTATAGAGGTAAGGGATGTTAAGCACACAGATGTGACAGGGAAAAACAGAAGACCTGTGGTCCACATGGGCAGGAAAGGAGAGCAGGCAACTAGCAGGAGAATGGCAAGAACAGATTTGTTAAGTCAGTGGCATGTAGCTATGGAGTGGGTGGGTGGGGAGCAGCTTTGCTTTTGCTGCTGTTGTGGGCCTCCAGGTCATTTCCAACTTATGGAGACACTAGAGCCTTTTGTTTTAGACAGCATTTGCTGTTGCCTTCCTCTGAGACCGAGCGAGCATGATTTGCCCAAAGTCCCCCAGTGGGTTTCCATCTCTGAGCAGAGATTCGAACCCTGATCTCCTACTATCCTAGTTCAACACTGAAACTACTACACCAGCTGTTGCTCAAGATTTCTTCAGAAGAGGTTAGCTATGGTCCTCCTCTTGGGCTGAGAGGGGCTATGATTTGCCCAGGGTTATGCAGTGGGCTTCCACGACTGAGAACAAATTCAGACCCTGGGCTCCCACAGTCCTAGTCCAACACTCCAATCACTACATGACATTGGCTGTGGAGCATAGGAATGAGAGCATTGCCCTCTCCAAAAGAAGAATGCTGCCCCTCCCAACGAAATTTTCCTTTGGTCTCCAAATTCCTATCATTGCAGCAACCTAAAAACTTCTATTGGCCATTTATAAGTCAAATTTAGGCAACCGAAGAAAAGAGGGAAGCAAAGTGACCGTGTCCGGAGTAGGGTGACCAAAATGGTAGAAGGTCTGGAAACTGTGAAGCCCTCTGAGCAGCAGCTTAGGGAGCCTGGAGAAGAGAAGATTAAGAGAGGACTTGATAGTCAGGTTTAAATATGTGAAAGGATGTCATATGGAAGATGGAGCAAGCTTGTTTTCCGCTGCTCCGGAGACAAGAATACAGAAGAATGGCTTCAAACAACAGGAAAAGAGATTCCACCTAAACATCAGGAAGAACTTCCTGACAGTAAGAGCAATTCAACAGTGGAATACACTGATTCTTTGGAGTGTGGTGGAGTTTCCTTCTTTGAGGTTTTTAAACAGAGGCTGGATGGCCATCTGTCAGGAATGCTTGATTGTGTCTTCCTACATGGCAAGAACAAGGTTGGACTGGATGGCCCTTGGGGTCTATTCCAGCTCTATGATTCAATTATGCACTTAGAGTGCATATGCATTGGTTATACTGTGAAACTCTGCTTATGCAACTGTGAACTGCATATACAGATGTTACCCCATGGCCAAGAAAGTACGTAAGGGAAGTTAAGTGTGCATAAAGCACCAAGAGGATGCCACCTGTGGGTCTACATAACTATATAATTTGGAATGGGTGAACGTCAGGAAATACAGAAAGAGAAAAAGTGCTTTTTTGCCTTTCTTCCCTGCACTGAGGAAGACAAGGAGGAAGAAGCATTTTAACTCTATGGCGTGTGTTCCTGGTCATTTTTTGTTTTGGGTGACCAAAGCCCCCTCCCACTGCTGGAGGCATGTCCTCTCTACCATGTGGCTACACATTCTGCTGTATAATGGCAGCTGATTTCCTCCTACCCCTACTTTCTCAAGATGGCAACCAGAAGTAGCTAGAACCCCAGAGCCCCACTCTCCTCTGTCTGAGGGGAAAATATTGGTAAGGCTTTTATCTTGTATTTTTAATTCCCCTCTGGGAATACTGGGACCAGAGACAAAGGAATGGAAGCGGAAAACTTGGGGGGGATGGAAGGGGGATCACAGGGGGGAGTTATTCATGGTTTTTCCACTTTTGCGAAGGTTCTGCACCCTGAACCCTCAAGAATGTGGAGAGGCCACTGTATTCATTAGTCCCTGAAACATGTGGCTTTGACTCACTGGGACTACAGAAATAGCAAGTACATTTACAAACATGCAATTGGTTGCCCAATGTCAGTAGTCAGCAGAAGGCTGATATAGCACAACCACCACCAAGCTGTGCGCTAGATCTACATTATGCAAGCACAGTGTAGGACCTCAGCTTCAAGACTTGGAAGGATAGCTATGAAGGAACTAGGTAAGAGCCTCAAGTGTAAAGATATAAATTAAATACCAAAATCAGGATCATCTAGGCCATAGTAGTTCTGATTTCTGTGTATGGTGGTGAAAGCTGGATGGTGAAGAAAACGTGCTGCTGGAGGAGAGTTCTGCAGAAACCATGGACTGCCAAAAAGACAAGTGAATGGATATGAGAGCAAAGTGAGGCTGAACACTCCCTATAAGCCAAAATGGCAGAAATACTTTGTACATATCATGAGATGACACAACGAAAAATGATCATTTGGAGAAAAGTAGAGAGTTGTAGGAAAAGAGGAAGGCGTCCTGTTTAAAAAGCTACCCATGGTTCACAGTCCTGAAACAGAGTCTATAGTAGCAGCCCCAGTAAAGGCTTACAGAAACTTATCAGACAATTACTATTCTTGTTTCAGCACTCTAGGTCAGCAATACATTCAGAATGTCAGTTCAAGGGAGTATCCATCAGTTTAGTCAGCATGCAAAGTGAGGGTCGAGGTTTTCCAGGAACCAAGGCAAGGATCCAAAAGAAGAACAGAAATGGCAGTTGTCTGTAACATTCTTCTCTCTACTCATCTCTTGTATTGATTAGACAAAAACCTCCCCCAGCTGTTTGTCTAATTAATGCATCTTCTGTATATAAATGCTCTGAGTCCTGGAGCTCTGCTTTCTCATTTATCCTGGACTGTAGCAACTATTGTCCTGCTCATGTCTCATGTCTCTGTGTTGTGGCTGTTGGGGAGGATCCCAAATGTGTTTACACCTGGGTTCTGGGACTGAGGTATGACAGAAGGCCACATTACAGATGGATTGCTTCCACCAAGGAAGCCACAGCTGCAAGACCCAAGCAGGTCTGTTAATGATGAGGGTTCCCGGAGCACTCTCATTTATAGGGTCATTGTAAGCTGAAGCTGATATAATGGCAAGAAGAAGAAGTAAAAGAAGAAGGAGAAGTCATCTTATGTTCTTTAGAGGTGCTCCAGGCAAAGATGGAATCCAAATGCAAAGGGTAAAGTGCACTTGAAAATTCTGCAGCTGTTCTTTGGGACACCATAGTGTTTGTGGTGCTAGCTATCAGAGGAACCAGTCCTGAGTCTACAGAGTCATATGGCACAGCTGGAAACCATTACAGTGAGAGTTAGAATTCAAAGACGTGGTGTGTTAGCTTGGATGAGTACACAAAAAGATCTTGTAGCACCGTTGAGACTCACTGAGAAAAAGAAGTTGGCAGCATAAGCTTGTGTAGGCTCAAGTCTCATGAGGCAGACGTGAATCTAGGGCCATTTCTGCACGGGGCAAGGGAATTGCCCCGCGCCGCTACTTACCAGAACTTCTGGCGGTCCGGTCTGGTCCGGGGTGAGGAGGAGCAGTGCGTGGTCATCTCTCCACACTACTCTGGCATCCAAAATGGCGGCTTCCGGTTGGTTGTGGGTCTCGGCCAACCAGTGAAGCTTGCCAGTCTAAAGCCCGCCCTTGGCAGATCGCAGGCTGGCATTGGTGTGAGCCTGTGAATCCGCACAAGGGAGCCGGCTTGCAGTGGCGCGCTCCATGCTT
Organism: Iguana delicatissima; assembly: GCA_948472985.1. Lineage (NCBI taxonomy): Eukaryota > Metazoa > Chordata > Lepidosauria > Squamata > Iguanidae > Iguana > Iguana delicatissima. The sequence goes on from CAOKZL010000519.1 coordinate 585,694, forward strand.
TTGAAAGACCGGAAAAATCAGGTCTTTCAAAAGCACGCTGGAGGACCACTTGGGGTCATTCTGGAGCGGAGTGAGGTGTGGATCTACAGTAAGTAGTCCGAACCCCGTCCGCTCCAAGGTGCAGACGTCCTCCGTGGAGGACGCACTGCACCGTTTTAAATACCCCGTGTGGAAATGACCTAGGAGAGCTTATGCTACCAATTTCTTTCTCTCAGTCCGTTTCAAAGGTGCTATAAGATCCTTCTGCATGGTCAGGGTTAATTAGGGTAAGTGAAAGGCTTCATGAGAATAGGAGATCACACCCTTTCCTGTGTGAAAGTCAGAGTCTATATTCCCTCCCACATCTTTAACCCCAACAGTGAAAGGTGTGTGGGACAAATTTTGCTATAACTGCTGGCTTTTCCGTTCTCAAAGCCTCTAAAAGGGAGAGAGAAGCTTGTTTCTCTGCAACCAGGATTCCTTTGCTTAAACCCGCGCTGTATAAAATGGCTGCCTGAGAGTACCAGGCCTTTCTGTGAAAACCAGCTAATGGCCAGAAACATTGTTGCTGAACTTGGATTCAAATCTAGTCGCGCAGGAACGTGGTGGCACAGGGGGGCGATTCTCCCCAGGCGGCAACGTTTCTGGGGCGTCCTGGCCCGTAGCCACGCCCCCGCATGCCCTGTCCACTCCCTGGCCACGCCCTCGCACACTGCAGCCACGCCCCCCACAGTGGCCACACCCCTTGTGCTGTAGCCCCGCCCCCTCACACACACTCCAAGCTCTGCCACTGTTCAAATCCCTGTCTCCAGCCATAGGCCCTTTCCGCACCTTACCTTTTTTTTGGCACTGGGTGCAGGGATTGCGCGACCCACCTCCAGAGAGAGGCTCTCGTGTCTTCACTGCTTCAACTCCACACGAGCTGCCTGCTCCCGAGCAGGTAGCATGAGAGCCCCGCCTCTTCCCTCCGCAGTGCAGCCTGGGAGTTTCCCAGGCTGCGCTGGGGCAGGAAGCGTGACCGCCGCAGCTCCGGAGGCTCCGCACGCATGGCAAGTGCGCGTGGGGCCCTGGAGCAATGCACGGTCATGCACCATTTTCAGTTGAAAGCCGAAAATGAAAACGTGTGCGACCGGCGCCTGCCCTACCCTGGAGCGTTGCGCTATTGTGAGTGCATCATGCGGATCGCTTCTCACAATCGCACGATGCTCCAGATGCCCTTTTCTCATGGCAAATGCCGTGCGAAAAGGGCCATAGTCTAATGCTCAAACCGCTACACACTGCTGGATCATGAACATATCTAAATAAAAAGGTCCTTGCCTGCTTATGGAAAGAGAGCAGAAAGGGGTCACCCTAGTCTTCTGAGGGATCACCATCAAGACGGCCCTCTCTCATATCCTTACTTAATATTCCTGTAATGGTGGAGGGAGAGAAAGAAAACCTTCTTCCAAAGATCTCAAAACTTGGGCAGATTTCTATAATTGCAGAACAGGCAAGATAACAGGGGAGGAATAATGGCAAGCCAGCAACGACAATTCCTATTGTGTTTAAAGAAGCAGCTGTGCTGTCCTTTAATAACCCATCACAGGTGTGGGGTGGGATTCAAGCACAATTGTCTGGGAAGCAACCTACAAATTACATCTCAAAGCTGGATGGAGACCCATGTTTTATTTGCACCTAACTTTTCATTTTGGCATTTAAGTTTCCTGCTGGGAAAACCAGCATCAGGGTACAAAGCACCTAAAAACATTTGAAGCTGTTAATGTTCCTTATCCAGCATTCCAAACCACAAGGGATGAGGAGAGACAAGAAACCATGAAGTCCTATGAGGAGTGGCTTAGGGAGCTGGGTACGTTTAGCCTGGAGAAGAGAAGGTTAAGAGGGGACATGATTGCTGTTACTGTGTACTTTCAAGTCATTAATGACTTATGGCATGCCTAAGAGGAACCTATCATCAAGTTGGCTTCCATGGCCAAGTGGAGAATCGAATCCTGGTCTTTAGGGTTGCAGTCCAGTGTTCAAACCACTACACCATCTGTGTTTAAATGTTTGAAGGGACGCAATACGAAGGAAAGAGCAAGCTTGCTTTCTGCTGCTCCAGAAACTGGGACACAGAGCAATGGCTTCAAACTTCAGGAGAAGAGATTCCACCTAAACATTAGGAAGAATTTTCTGAGGGTAAGAGCAGTTGGACAGTGAAATACGCTGCTGCCTGGAAGTGTGGTCGCATCTCCTTCTTTGGAGGTTTTCAAACAGAGGCTGGTTTGCTGTCTGTTGGGAGCGCTTTAATTGTGTCTTCCTGCAAGGAAAAAGGGCGTTGGACTGGATGGCCTTTGTGTCACGCTGTACTCAGCACAATTGTGCCGTTCCAGTTATTTTTTTAAAAAGCTAGTCTAATAAATGAGAAATGCACACACACAAACACTAATGCTTTTCAAGGCATTGCTCTTACCCTGAGGTTCTTCCTCTAGCCCTTAAGACTGGAGAAGGAGGACCAGGTCTTGAGATCTGTCAATCTTAGCCTACAGTAGTTCCTCCAAAGCAGCTTACAAGTACAGGAGACCCATAGATAAGGATGGGACCCTGCCCGGACCCTGAAATCCACAGGAGAGGCCCTTCTCTGACTCCCACCACTTTTACAGTTACGACTGCTGCGAACACAAGAGAAGGCCTTCTCAGTGGCTGCTTCCAGGCTCTAGAATTCCCTCTCTAGGGAGGCCAAAACGATCCCCCAGTTGCTGTCCTTCTGCCAGCAGGTGAACACTTTTTAAAAATTCACATAGACTTTTAGAAATGAAGGTTTCTAACAAAAAGGGCTCTAAGTGCTGTATTGTTTTAAACTGTAGCGTTTAACTTTTGAAACTCTTTTTTTAGGGTGTACTTTTAAATATGTTTTAATGTGAACTTTTTGTAATCTATCAAATATATAAACTGCCTTGAATCCCAGGCCCTTTCCGCACAGCATTTTCCATGCGAAAGGGCACCTGGAGCGTCGTGCGATTGTGAGGGGCGATCTGCACGATGCACTTACAATTGTGTGACGCTCCAGGGCTGGCAGGCACTGATCGTGCACCTTTTCATTTTCGGCTAGAAGCCGAAAATGGTACGTGCATTGCTCCCGGGCCCTGTGTGCACTTACCGAGTGTGCGGAGCCTCTGGATCTGCGCTGGTTGCGCTTCCTGCCCCAGTGCAGCCCGGGAAGGTCCCAGGCTGTGCTGAGGAAGGAAGAGGCAGGGCTCTCGTGCAAGCAGGCAGCACGTGTGGAGCCGAAGGACCCCGGACGCGAGACCCTCTCACCAGAGGCTGCTCGTGCTATTCCTGCACCCCAGCACCGGAAGAAGGTAAGGTGCGGAAAGGCCCTCAGTCTTGGGAAAAGGGTGGGCTATAAATAAAGATCATGATGATGGTGACAATGATGATGATGATGATTGTGATATTTTTTTTCAAGGTGATACTCTCACTCTGAGATTCCTTACTTTGCCCTGAGGTCCTGGCAACCCTAACTAGAGCTGGGACAAACTAATGGGATTCAGGCTACCAGATTAGTAGGTTCAACTTATTGGTTTGAGATGCTGGATAATTTTTTCTCCACTTTTTTGTAGCACACACAACCCTCCCTGGATTGGGTGGCCATGCAAGGTTTGAAGTGCGAGATGCTGGGAGGCAAGAACCAAGCCAGTTCTGGTCTTTGAGGATGCAGTTTATTAAGCGAAGAAGCAAAAAGAAAAAAGAAAGGCACACGAACATACATACACTCTGACTCTGTCAGAAAGGCAAAGCAGTGACGGAGCAGGGTTCTTTTTGTTCCAACAGATTATATAGGCTTTTCATGCTCGAGTGGCAAAACAGGCTGCCAATCCATCAATCCACCGTGCTGAAACGGGTGGGGGGGCCATCCCCTCCTCGGACGCCAATTACTGAGGCACCCACGGGCCAGGTGCATGATAGGCTTGTGGCCAAATCTCATTACCTGCCCAAGACGGGAACGGCCCGAGACAGCAGCGGACAGTCTCTAATCAGGCTGTGCTCTCCTCTCACCGTACCGGACGGTGCGGGGAACAAAGCACCCATCGTTAACATTCCTTGGCTATTCTCACGGGACTGCAGCATACAGGGCAGCCTGACTTAGCAATGCAACAACATGAACTAGCCCCCAAAATATGTTTGTTAGTGTGAAAGCAGGCTGAACTGAAATGTGTGAGTGCGTAACACAGGGCCTACCCAGAGGACCTCGGGCCCAACACTTTTTCACCCCCGTTGTGACTTCTTTCATCACGTGTTGTGATGCCCCATCCCCAAATCTCCACCACCTCTGCAAGCTTGCTGGCAACATGGCAACTTCAGCTGGGGGCTGTCTCAGCTGCAACATGTCCATTCCTCAGCTTCACTGCTCCATGCCACAGGATTTCAGAACCTGTTAATAGGCCCCTGTGAATGCCCTGCTTCTAATAAAACACTTCTGGCAGGAGGCCTCTTAGGGAGAAGAACAGTCAAAGCTCATATTAAACCCACAGTTTTTCTCCGCCTTCAAAAACTTGCTAACCCCAGCAAATCGGACCTGACCTGAGTTCCTTTTTTCCTCCCAGGAGTGGAGAGTTCTGCAGTGGAGCTGGCCCCCTGTCTCCAGGCAGATGGGTTCTAGAACTCTTTGTCAGCAGCAGGGCCAAATGTTAAGAGCTACTCAGTGGCAGAAGAAGGGTTCTTATTGCCAGAATCCTGTTGGTGACTTACATACGTACAATTTACGCAATGGAAACGGTTGGACTTATTGGTCCAGTGCTGAACCGCTGCATTCTGTAGTATTGTAGAATCCTTGGCCATTTCCACACTAGACTGTTATAGTGCTATTGTTCTACTTTCAACATCCTATGGAATCCTGGGGTTTGCAGTTTAGGGAGGGGCCTCAAAGGCCATCGTCAAAGGCCATATTGCTAAACTGCTCTCAGCATCAAGAAGTTCCTTCCAAGGGTTCGGCTGAAATCTACCTTCCCGTATCTTAAAATCATTAGATCAGCTTCCACCCTCTGGGGCAGGTCAGAGAACAGGCCTGCTCCCCCCACAGCCCTTGAGGTATTTAAAGAGTGCAACAGGTCACCCCCTCCGTCTTCTCTTGTCAGGATGTTTTGATCCTGTCATCTGTGACCTCAGTATCTGTAGTAGCGGTTTCAGGAAAAGAGATTCCATCTAAACCTTAGGAAGGTAAGGTTTAGGAAGGTAAGAGCAGCATTGGAATCTGCTACCTCCATGGAGTGTGGTGGAGTCTCCTTCTTTGGAGGTTTTTAAACAGAGGCTGGATGGCCATCTGTCAAAGGGAGTGCTTGGATGGTGTCTTCCTGCATAGTAGAATGGGGTTGGACTGGATGGCCCTTGGGGTCTTTTCCAACTCCAGGATACTATTATTCTAAAATATCTTAACTCTTGATTTTTTTTTCCACATTGAGAAGGGGTTCTGCAAGGAAACCTTTCCATTCTGTCTGCCTCCCTCTGCCATTTTTTAAGTGATTGAGGCAGCTCTGATGGCAACTCCCATTTAATTTCCGTTCATTGTATGTGTGTGTTTTTTTGCATATAAAAGAGAGCTTAAAGAGAGAATAAGGGCAAGAAAAAGATTTTTGAGCCACTGAAGCACAATTGTCTTCTACTTCTCTCCAACAGAGTATGAAGCTGGGGCACATCTATATATAAGAAAGCAGTCCGGTTTGAAAGCCCAGTTGGTCCCATGCTGTGCTCATTAAAGTGCATTAATAATTGGCTGCAGAAACTCCAGGAATATTTCCGCACGACACTCTTATAGTGCGATGATTCCACTTTCAACCTCCTATGGAATCCTGGGGTTTGCAGTTCCGGGGGGGGGGGCAGCCGGCCCCTCTCAGAACTGCAAACCCCAGGATTCCATAGAAGATTGAAAGTGGAATCATCGCGCTATAACAATGTCGTGCAGAAATGGCCCAGGTCTTTCCATTTATCTGCCTTCATATCATTGTAAAGGAGCCAGTGCCATGATCAAAAAGACCAGAGGAAAAAGAGTAACTAGCTCCAAGTCCAAATAAGCCCATTCCCATACCCTCTAATTCAGTGATTCTCAACCTGCGGGTCCCCAGAAGTTTGTGGACTTCAGCTCCCGGAAGCCCCAGCCACTATGGTCAATGCTCAGGGCTTCTGGGAGCTGAAGTCCAAAAACATCTGGGGACCCACAGGTTGAGAACCACTGCTCTAATTGGCCCCAATTTGGCAGGAAGGGTAGTCTGTTGTCCTACTTTTTAAGTTGCTTTTGAAATATTCCCATTTCCTTCTCTTCCTTCTACCTTCCCCCTTTTGTCCTTAGTTTACTTTGGTTGCTGCAAACTGAGATCAAAGGGCAGAAGTCGTTTGTACTCAGTTAAATCAGCGGCAGGGAGAGAAGAATATTTCAATGGTGTCTCCTGCGTGGTGGAATGGGGTTGGACCTTGTGGTCCCTTGTGGTCTCTTCCATCTCTATGACCCTATGAGAGGAGGGGGAAGAATCTTAACCTTCCCAGAAGGCTCAGGCAAAAGCAAACTGCTGCAGTCTCTCCTAGCTTGTGTGTTCTTCCTCACTGATAGTGTTTGCCACCTTGTTATGTTGCTTCACCACATATGTCTCAGTTTTCATGTGTGAAATGTTGCAGGGTATGTATTTCCTCTGTCCATGGAGACACATGCTCTGGCTACATCCTATTTGGATTACACTCTGCATGGCTCAACCTTTAAAGAGAGTTCAGAAACTTCAGTTGAGCTGCTGCCAGATTGTTATCTAGGTCTGGCTTGTTGTTTTTGCTGCTGATGTATGTCTTCAAGTTGTTCCCAACTTATGGAGATCCCAAGGTGACCCCATCACAGGGCTGAGAGTGTGTGACGTGCCCAAGGTGGGTTTCCATGGCTGAGTGGAGAATCGAACCCAGGCCTCCAGGGTCAAAGTCCAATGCCCAGACCTCTGAACCACACTGGCTCTTAGGTCTGGTTACAGAGCATGTGTAAGTGGGAATAAAACCACTCCATGTTTTATTGCAAATTTTAGTGGAACTACCCAAGGCGCTGAACTTATTGAGGATGCTATCAACTTCTGGGTGGGTGAGGACAAAGTTTTCTCCAAATTCTTTGCCTTCTGCTTGACCTTTTTGCTTTATGTATCCCAAGGCTGTAACTCTCCATGTCAGAGGACAGGTCCCTGCCGCAAGGAGCCTGCAATCTAATGTTCAAGAGAGAGGAGAACAAAGGAGGCAAGGGAAGGTGAAAGAGATCAGGATGGAATGATAAATAAGAAGTGTACGCCTCCCTGTCACTAACAGGTGACCTGATGTCATCCTGATGCTTTGGATTACAACATCCATCAACCCCAGTTGGCATGGCTGGTGGTCAGGGATGATGGGGTTGTTGAGGGATTTGCTGGGAATGGGAGAGGCAGCATCACTGAGGTTCTGGGTGGGTTGCATTCCAACAATCCCCAGTGTCTCTCAACACTGGCTATGCCAACTAAGGGTGATGGGAATTGCAGTCCAAACACATCCAGAGGGCCACCAATCCTTGATCTGAATATTCTGGGACGGGGGCAGACAGCAAAGTGGGAAATAGTGGAGCTGCTTTTCAGGATGAGGAGACACTCATACGCCTGGAGGGATGGCCCAATCTGCCTCTTTTGCTTTCTTATGAAGCCATTGATTAGCCGTCATGGTAGCCACAGGCTGCCTCCAGTTCCAGAGGCAGTTGGTGACCCCTCAGAGTAGCAGCTGCTGCAGGAGCTCCTTGTGTTCTTCCCAGAAGCATCTCGTTGTCCCATAGAATATCCCTTCAAATATTTAATCCTGGATATCATATCATCTCTTAACCTTCTCTTCTCCAGGCTAAACCTATCCCGCTCCCTAAGCCTCTCCTCATTGGGCTTTTTGGTCCTCCCCTCTCCGGACATGTTCCAGCTTGTCAATATTCTTCCTGAATTGTGGTGCCCAGAATTGGACATAGGATTCCAGGTGAGGTCTGACCAAAGCAGGATAGTGTGGTACCATTACTTCCGTTGACTTAGACACTATACTCTCATTGATGCAGCCTAGAATCACGTTGGCTTTTTTGGCTGCTGCATCACACTGCTGACTCATGTTTAGCCTATGGTCTTCTAAGACCCCTAGATCCTTTTTTCTTGTACTTTTTTTAATACCAGATGTTGTCTATCCTATGTCTGTGCATTTCATTTTTTCCTCTATAATGTAGTAACTTACATTCAGCTCTGTTGATGTTTAATTGTGATGCAATTAAAAAATTTATAGAATAAAAACCATTACAATTCAAAAGATAAAACTTAGTAAAACAGGGTATTAAAAGCCTTTGAAATGAGTTCCTAAATGTTTCTCAGAATAAGAAAAGCCCTCACTTTGTCAAGCACCAAAGTAGGAGCCATGATAGGGAGTTCCAAAGCCCCTGGAAAATAGGACTCTGGGGCCATTTCCTCACTAGACCATTATAGCATTATTATTCCACTTTCAACATCCTATGGAATCCTGGGATTTGCAGTTTAGGGAGGGGCCTCAAAGGTCATCCTCAAAGACCCCTCCCTAAATTGCAAACCCCAGGACTCCATAGGATGTTGAAAGTGGAATAATAGCACTATAACAGTCTAGTGCGGAAATGGCCTGGGATGTGATCTTACTGGACCGTTATCTGTTCTCCCCCTTTCTGCCCTGCCTTGCATTTCTCTGTTCTCCTAAAAATTAAAACCCCTCGAATGATCCAACACAGTCTCTGTTCCTAACCAATTTGCAGTGCCTTCTTTATTCCGGTGCCCATTAATTCCTTCTCTTTGGAAGAGAATCCTCATCTGGGAGTTAGCTGTCAACCCAAAGCTTAGAGATGAGCTCTCTTTTATTGCTGTACTCCTGCCGCATACGACCTCAAAGCACCACGGCACATATTGTCCTCTTCTTTTTGTGAAAAAAAATCAGCCTTATAATTCTAGCCTGCCAAGGATGAAACGGTGCAGCTCTTGGCAGCTGGGCTAAGAATTTGTTCAAGGCAAAACAAAGCTGAAGAAATCCTGAGGTCATCAAACCTGACCTGCTTTCTCTGCCCCATGTGCAACACCTGGTGGCTGCGTCAACAGACCTGTTCTTATGACTGGCAAAGGAAATGGCTGGAATCCTCTTGACTAGTCCCAACAAGAGTAGACCCACCGACTCAGCCGCTGAGTGGTGAGTCAACACACTATTGGCTCGGAATTCAGAATATAAAGCTCCACATATTTGGGTCCAGATTATTTGAAAAGCCACATCTCCCTATATGAGCCTGATGTCCTCTAAGATCTACAAGGGAAGGCTTTGTCTTGAGCCATTTCCGCACTAGGTCATTATAGCGCTCTGATTCCACTTTCAACATCCTATGGAATCCTGGGGTTTGCAGTTTTGCAGAAACTGCAAACCCCAGGATTCCATAGGATGTTGAAAGTGGAACAATAGCGCTATAACGGCCTAGTGTGGAAATGGCTCATGAGTCAACAGTGTAACGTGGTTGCCAAAAAGGCCCATGGGATCATAGTCTGCATCAACAGGTGTATAGTGTCTACACTGAGGGAAGTCGCTGTACTACTCTATTCTGCTTTGATCAGACCTCTGTGTCCAGAGGTGGGTGTTGCAGTTCGAGAAAGATGTTAACAAATGGAATGTATCCAGAGAAAGGTGACAGAGATTGTAAATATTCTGGATACCGAGGCTTATGAGGAATGGCTTAGGGAGCTGGATATGTTTAGCTGCAAGAGACTGAGAAATGATATGACAGCCAAATTTAAATATTTGTAGGGATGTCAGGTAGAAGATGGAGTGAGCTTGTTTTCTGCTGCTCAAGACACTAGGACATGGAACAATACTTTCAAATAGCAAGAAAGGAGATTCTTGGTAGGACATCTCTCAGGGATGCTGAGCTGTGGCTTTTCTGCACTGGCAGGGGGTTGTGCTGGATGACCCTCGGCTTCCCTTCCAAATGGTCTTTTCATTTGTGGTAGTTCACTAGAGCTGGATGAGAAAGTGCTGAAGGTTTGGAGTTATGCAACTCAAGGGCTCCCCAAAGCCGATTGCCTTCTCTCCACGTCCTAAGAATTCATGACTGCTTTGCCAAGGAATTGCCAAAATGTCACAGCTAAGAGGCTGGTATTATGAGAAAGAGCAGCCGGTGTTGACATTCAATTCCCCCCCCCCAATTGAGTGTTTTCTAAGACAGCTGCAGGCTTGTTTTAACAGGTGAACTCTTTTCCTGGATACAGCCGAAAATCTTGATGCTCCACTGGTTTCTTGATTCTGTTTTTGACATCAGTTTTGCAAATGCTGTGGAGGGTACACCTTCAGGGAGCCAAGCAGTTCCAATCTGTGCCTCAGGATCGGAAGGGGTGGTGGGGCAGAAGGAAAGCAGGGTTGGAAAATCGTGCCGTACATTGTATGTCTGCAGTTGTGTAAACTAGAAGCATCTTTGGGAAGCTGCAACCTTAATAGCAGAAATGGTGGCTAAAAGCCTTTTCGTACCTTACACATATCTAAGTCCCCCTATAGACAGAGGTTGGACCTTATTGTCTGATGTGGAACATGTGCATTCAGTTCGAAGTTGCAGAAGCAGAGTCTCACCTGCAGGGCTGAGGCACGTGAGTGTCAGAACTCACACTGGAGTCAGAAGATTCAGACACAGAAGATTCAGACACAGAGTCAGAACATCAGGAGTCTACAGTTCCTGCTGTCAGTGATCTTTCTGAGCCCAGATCCAAGCCATAGTAGCATAGGACCATGGGTGAGGCAGAGGCAGGTCTTACTCTTCAGAAGAAGGTGGCAAACAATGAAGACACAATAGAGTGTTTTGCAGAGCTGTTAAATAGGGGATGCTGACTAACTAAGCACCTGGTGCCTTAAGACTCCTGGCTATAAATCTCCCAGGAGCTTTCTGGTAGCTTTGTTGCTTACAAGTATTTATCTTGGTGGTACTGGCAGTACTCTTCAGTGCTCATATTCTCTGGACCTTGAACTGGCTACAATTTACAACTCTCTTTTACTGCTTGCTAGATTTGTTTATTTGGACTACTGACTTGCTGTGTGACTCTGGGCCCACTGACAACTCTCTTGATTTTCCCTTCATCTTCCTGGATAACCTGTGACTGACCAGGGCTGAATTTACTACCCAACAGCTCTTGAATTGCAACCATCTGCTTCCTGGGACACTTGCTGACCGGTGCATAGCACAACGAGTGTGCATTGTGGTTGCACATAGTGTGCTGTGCATGAATGTACATAGTGGACAGATGCAGATATTTCACATTATGCATGTACTAGTATGTACATTTGTTTATGCATTCAATTGCACACTTTAAGTCTTCGTTCAGTTGTGCAACACTGCCATCGAACACAAGCGCTGTATAGTACAATGAATGGGTAACTTTGCAAGTGTAGGTTTATGCTACAATCTAGGATTTAGATCTGTGGTGGTGGGGGGAGATCTATCTCTATGTTCAGTTATCCATGTCTATTTCCCTAATCAAAATTCCCTCAGCTGCTTTTCTGTCTGCAAGAAGAATATATGCCTCCCCAGGGGGCTTTTATGCAAGAAGAATATATGCCTCCCTGAAAGGGTTAAGTTGAAGAAGCTAATGCTAAGGTAGAAAAATATAGAAAAATAAGGTGAGCAGATGCGCCCTTTATCTTATCAAGAGGCTTAGGTATGTGCTTAGCAGTGCCGGGAACCTAGGGAGTTTTGATGTTGGAGAAATACTCCCTTGGTACCAAAATACATCATTTTTGAAAGATGTAACCCAGGTCTACCTGACCTGTAAACACTTCATATATGGTCATATGTAATCATTTCCTGTAACCTGTTTACAAGAGGGTATAAAAAGAGAGCTAATACCTGGATCGGGGCTCTCAGGCTTTGGAAATCATTCCACTGAGATCCCTGCAGTAAAATAAACTTTTATTTTTGCTTTCTAATCTGGTGGTCTCAATTCTTGGCGAGCTACTTCAATTTGGGGGCTCGTCCGGGATATTGAGGGGCGTTTTGCTCACTTTGGCGGACGCCAGGACGTCGGGGCCGTCACCTCTTTCCGACGCGACCCAGGGCGCCCCTGACTTACTTTTGTCAGAAGGATTGACTCGGAGTGAGGCGGCGGCTCTGGCGGTGGTGTTCCAGCCCAGGGACCCGAAGACGGAGCAGAAAGCAGAACCCTCCCACGACTGTTGGTGAGTGCCCTCCCTGCAACTTCAGGGAGAAGAGGGGCCTGATCAACCCCTTAAGTCTTGCCTTAGTACCCCACTGTTGTGGGTGAAACCGCGAGGCTTTTTGGAGGTGGAAAAAGAGGTGGGAGGTAGTTTGTTGGCGTGAATGTGGTGTGAAAGGAGGGGCGCAAGGTGCCGCAGTTCCCATTGCATACCGTTGAGAGTCCGGGTGCGTGGGTCGGCACAGAGAGAGTGGTGTCTGTCCCCCTTCGTGTTGGCGCGTGAGACCCCTTACTCACACGCCAAATCCCTTTCTCCTAGTGTGTCTTGTCCACGTTGGGAGGAAATGGGTGGGGGGCAAAGCCGGCAAACCCCTTTAGGTTGTATGTTAAAGAATTTCAAGAAAGGATTCAGTGGGGACTATGGGGACCCCCCGATGACGCCAGGGCGTTTACGGAATTTATGTGAAGTGGAGTGGCCTTCTTTCAAGGTGGGGTGGCCTCCGGAAGGGAGCTTAGAACCCGCTCGAATCAAGGCAGTGTATTCAGTAGTGGTGGGTGAGCCTGGCCATCCTGATCAGTATCCATACATAGATTCATGGGACACAGTGGTTACAGAGAACCCCTCTTGGTTGCAGAAGTGTCAGGAACAAATTTGTAAGGCTATGGTGCTGAGGCAGGACAGGGCCAGACGAAAGCTTGGAAAAGCCCAGATTTTGCCTGATTCAGCTCCAGAAGAGCCCACTGCCCCCCCTCCACCGTATGTGGTGATGCAGCCAGCCCCGCCACCACTGGCTTTGGAAGTACCACCGCCTGCTCCACTGCCACCAGTACCTCAGGCAGCCTCACAACAAGAGGGAGTGGCTGGGGGACTGGCGGATTTGGCCCCAGTTACCCATGAAGAGGAAATGACAGAGGAGTTGCCAGGTTCCAGTTTGGCTGTCCAGAATAAGATGACACTCAGACCCAAACCCGAACAGACTGGACCAAAAGAAAAATCCAAGAGTAAGCAGGTCAAGAGTAAACAGACAAAACCCCAGAAGGAAGTAGAAGAAGTAGATGATTCGGATGAGGAAAGTGGAGATGTGATTGCACCATTGCGACAAATCAGTCAATTGGTGCCAGATCCCACCCAAGAGGGTGGTTATCGGCGAGTCCCGAGTTACCAATATACTCCCTTCACCACGTCTGACCTCCTTAATTGGAAGACCCATTATGCTACTTACACAGATAAGCCACAAGAAGTAATTGAACTTTGTTCCAGTATTATGGTCTCACATGTCCCCAATTGGCAAGATTGTCAGCAGTTGCTCCTGACTTTGTTCACTACTGAAGAGCGGAGGAGAATAATTCAGCATGCAGAACGGATAGCTAGAGACAGGGCACCTCCTGGAGAGGCGAACCCTGAGCAGTGGATGAGAGGTAGGGTCCCCTTGGCGGACCCAGGATGGGACCCGAACCTCCCAGCACAGTTGGCTATGCTCACTGATTATCAAGCTCTACTAGTGGAAGCTATGAGAGAAGGAATGAAGAGGCCTGTTAATATGTCCAAAGTATCAGAGATACTTCAGGGACCCACTGAACCCCCAGGAACATATTTGGAAAGATTGCTTGATGCTTATAGGCAGTATACTCCTGTGAACCCAGAAGACCCAGGCAACCAACAGATGGTGAATTTGGCCTTCGTGACCCAAAGTTATCCAGATATAAGGAAGAAACTCCAGAAACAAGAGGGATTTGCAGGTATGAATTTGAGCCAATTGTTGGAAATTGCCCAGAGAGTATATGTGAATAGAGACCAAGAGGAGAAACGGGAGAAGGACAGGCGGATGCATAAGAAAGCGGAATTATTGGCTGCAGCTTTGGCAACAAAGGAAGGGGGCGGAAAATTGGAAAAGGAAGTGGACCTCCATTGAGACGCAATGAGTGTGCCCTCTGCCGACAGGTTGGGCATTGGAAGAATGAATGTCCCAGACAGAGAGGGATGGCGAACAGGGGAAGAGGAATGGATCGAGGAAGAGGAAGGGGAGCAAATCGAGGAAGAGGAAGAGGAAGAGTAGTGGATGGAAGATATGAGCAGGGGATGGACGAAGGGTTCGAGGACTTCATTGGACTAGCTGAAATGGAACTTTACGATTAGGACAGACCGGGCCCCCTTGCCTCGGCCCCGGGGAGCCTATGGTCACAGCACAAATAGGGGACCGAGCCATCCCCATGATGGTAGATACGGGAGCCACCCGTTCAGTATTAAATTCTGCAATAGCCCCAAAAACTGAGAAAGCCATAAGAATTGTGGGGGCCACGGGGAAATTGGAAAAACACCCTCTCTTGGAAAAAAGGATTGTGGATCTGGGAAGACATCAAGTCACTCACCAGTTTTTGTATTTGCCAAGTTGCCCTGTGCCCTTATTGGGTCGAGATTTGTTGGCTAAATTGAGAGCTCAAATTTCTATTGAAGAAGATGGGACGATGGAAATAAATTTTAGAGGACCAAAGAATATCTCAGTGACTTATCCAATGGAGGAGGAGTGGCGAAGGTACCAGATCATGGTTTGTCAAGAGCAACCCACTATATTTGGACCCCCAGGCGTGTGGGCTGAAGACAACCCACCTGGGTTAGCCCAGTTCGTGGCCCCCATAGTGGTAGAATTAAAGCCAAATGCTATGCCCACTCGTGTAAGGCAATATGATCTACCCAGAGAAGCCCTGGAAGGGATCCAGAAGCATTTAGAACGGCTGAAGAAGTACAATATAATTCGGGAATGCCGCTCTCCCTGGAATACTCCATTACTCCCAGTATTGAAACCTGGGACGAAGGAATATCGTCCAGTACAAGATTTAAGGATGGTAAACAAAGCTACAGTAACCCTACACCCAGTGGTACCAAACCCATATGTCCTGATGGGACTAGTTCCATCTGCAGCTACTCACTTCACTGTTTTGGATCTCAAGGATGCCTTCTTCTGTATCCGAGTGGCCCCCCAAAGCCAGGACATATTTGCCTTCCAGGTGGAAGACAGCATTACAGGCCAGAAGACCCAGTTCACGTGGTGCCGCTTGCCTCAGGGGTGGAAGAACTCGCCAACGATTTTTGGGACATCATTGAGTCAAGACTTGAGAAAATTCCAATCTGAACCCGAGAGACGAGTTTTGCTGCAATATGTGGATGATCTACTGTTGGCCGCCACCAGTGAGGAGGAGTGTAAGGAGGCCACAATGGAGTTGCTCCAGCTTCTGTGGGAAGCAGGCTACAAAGTATCTAAGAAGAAGGCCCAGTTGTGCCAGACAGAGGTGCGATATCTGGGATTCCAAGTGACTCAAGGGAAACGAGCGCTAGGTCGAGAAAGGAAGGAGGCTGTGTGTGCTCTGCCTGAGCCCCGGAATCGGAAGATGGTGCGAGAATTCTTGGGTGCAGCTGGGTTTTGCAGAATCTGGATTCCTAACTTCGCAGTAATGAGCAAACCATTATATGAAGCTACCAAAGGTCCGGAGAAGTCTGAATTTGTGTGGGGAAAAGAAAAAAAGAACGCCTGGGAACAGATAAAGAAGGCGCTGATGGAAGCTCCGGCGCTAGGTCTGCCAGATGTAACAAAGAAGTTCACCTTATTTGTTGATGAGAAGAATGGAATAGCCGTGGGAGTACTGACACAGATGTTGGGATCCTGGCATCGCCCAGTGGTATATCTCTCTAAGCAATTAGATCCAGTCGCTAGAGGATGGCCTGGGTGTCTCAGGGCTATAGCAGCAACAGCCTTGTTGGTAAAAGAAGCAGATAAGTTAACCTTAGGCCAGAATTTGATGGTAAAGGTTCCACATTCTGTACTGGCCCTCATGGAGTACAAAGGTAGCTATTGGTTCACGAATAGCCGAATGTCCAAGTATCAGGGAATGTTGTATGAAAACCCTAGAGTGAAGTTGGAGTTGTGCACCACCCTGAACCCTGCAACACTGCTCCCAGCAGAATCTGGAAATATACACCACGACTGCCTTCAAACCATGGATGAAGTATACTCAAGTAGACCAGACTTGCGGGATACCCCATGGCCCCATCCTGATGTCACTTACTATACAGATGGAAGTAGCTTTGTGCGAGAGGGGAAGCGAAAGGCCGGCTATGCAGTGGTCACGGCAGATAAAATAATAGAAGCCAAAGGGCTACCTGTTGGTACCTCGGCCCAGAAGGCGGAACTTATCGCTTTGATCAGGGCTTTAGAGCTGGCCGAAGGACTTACTGTAAACATATACACAGATTCAAAGTATGCCTTCACTACCCTGCATGCGCATGGAGCACTGTACAAGAAAAAGGATTGATCAATTCTTCAGGACAAGAGATCAAATATGGAAAAGAAATAGAGCACCTATTAGAAGCGGTGTGGGCCCCTAGTAAAGTTGCTGTGATGCACTGTAAAGGACATCAGAGAGGGCAAGATCCAGTGGTCCGGGGAAACCGGAAGGCAGATGCTGCTGCAAAGGAGGCTGCTGAGAGTGAACTAGTGAGTGGGAAGGAGAACCTGCCCAGAGAATTGGTAGTACCACTTTTCCAAGTCTCCTTGAATAACCAGACCCCTAGATACACCCAGCAGGAGAATGAGAGGGCTGAAAAGGACCTGAAAGCTATAAGTGACAAAGATGGTTGGTGGGTCCTACCAGATGGAAGACGGTACATACCCCAATCTATGGGATGGCCAATCGTTCAGAAGGCACATGAAGCCACACATCTGGGAAAGACAGCGTTGGCCCAGTTGTTAGCAAAGGATGTGTTTATAGATGGAATGAGACAGTACACCATGCTGGTGTCATCACGGTGTCAACTCTGCGCTCGGAACAACCCACGTCAAGGACCCAGATTGGAAGAGGGAACCCAACATCAAGGATCTACTCCCTTCGAATCCCTAGTGGTGGACTTCACCGAGATGCCACGGATGGGACAATACCGATATATGTTGGTAATGGTGTGCACTCACACTGGGTGGGTTGAAGCATATCCTACTAGAACCGAGAAGGCGAAGGAAGTAGTACGAGCTCTACTCCGAGACATCGTACCTAGATACGGGTTACCCCTTCACATCGGATCTGATAATGGCCCGGCCTTCGTGCACGGAGTAGTTAAGAGTTTGGCAGAAGTCTTAGGAATTACTTGGAAATTACATTGTGTGTATAGGCCCCAAAGTTCTGGGAAGGTGGAAAGGATGAACAGAACATTGAAGACTCAGCTTGCAAAATTGTGTCAAGAAACTAAGCTCAAATGGTTGGATGTACTCCCAATAGCTCTTTTGAGAATAAGATGCACCCCTCATCGGACGACTGGGCTGAGTCCATTTGAGCTGCTGTATGGAAGACCCCCGGCCATCCTGAAGGGATTGAGAGGGGACATTCGAGAGCTGGGGAACTTAACCCTCCAAGAAGAAGTGCAGGCATTAGGGAAAGCTCTAGAGAAGGTAAACGCCCATGCTTTAGAGGTTAGACGAGTTCCTTTCCTCACAAAGGCCCATTCCTTCCAGCCTGGGGATGAGGTGTGGGTTAAAGATTGGAAAGGGGAGCCTCTATCACCAGGCTGGAGGGGGCCGTATCACGTGCTGTTAGTCACCCCCACTGCAGTAAAAGTAGCAGGGCTGAAACCTTGGATACACTACACCAGGATAAAAAGGGCGTTTACTGATTGGGCTGTAATTTCATCACAAGAAAACCCTTTGAAACTGAAATTGTCCAGAAGAAAAGGGGGAGAGAAGATTCGGACTAGACTCTGCCGTGGTCATACCAGGGAATTGACCACTCTACGCACAGTCAGATCCGCAGCAGGTGAATGAAGACTCTAGGCTAGACCCTACTGCTGCCACCCGCTGGACGCTGGTAGCTCTACGTACGGTCAGACCTAGCAACTGCAGAGGAGGAAGATTGGGACTGAGCCCTGCTGTAGTCACTCCGGAGGCTGACTATTCTACGCACGGCCAGATCCCCTACAGTGGATATGGGAGAGAAACAATGAATATTAGTATTAGTGATCTAACAATAATAGTAGTGTGTATATTTCTTGGTATTTTAGTATTTTTGTATATGTACAGAAGGAATTTGTGTGGAGTAAGTAGATTTGGGTCCCTGAGTGGCTCCGAAAATGAAGTGGGTAATGTTGATCGGGATGTGGAGCGTGATGGGTGGAGTAGTCGAGGCTAACTGGTTCAAACGACATGCTGCACACATGTTCCAACAACACGGACCCAATGTCACCCTGATCTATGAACATCCACAGACTGTAGCAGATTTCGGTTTTATGCCCTCCCTTATTAGTGAACCGGGAGTGGTTGTAGGAGCCCTACAGTCAGCATTGAGAGGGAATCCCAATATGTTTGCCAAAGTTGATAGTAATATAAACAAGACTCGATTTAGGCTGTTAAAGTTTTATACTTATTCCCCCGGAATGTGTTTTTGCTGTCACCATAGTGGATCTTGGAATTCTAAGTGGAAAGGATATATAAAATATTCCTCATTTTATGGTAAACTGGGAAATTATTCAGCATGTAGTGATAGATTCTATTTGTATGGCACATATAATAACTCCTATCAACCCAAGGGGGACTTAAATGAAACTAATTTTGGAGATTTATACCCAGAATATCCCATGTTCACTCCTAATTATACAGGGTCAGGTAGTATATGCTCTGGATTGATGGCTAGAGACCCGCATTTATGGTTCTACTTTAATGGGTGGGCCACCAACTACCACCCAGGGACTTACCAGTGTATAGGAATAGGATATATGACTATACCTGTCCAAGTTTTCCTACCAAGACAGATCAAACGAGTTGGTAGGAAGAAACGGCATTTAGTGGGACCACTGGGAAGTCAATGTGAGGATCTGGTCATCGTGAGGCCACAGTTGTCTGAGAGTGAGGGTAGTAGAGTAGGAGGAGGACTGATCACAGGGGTCCTCACTTTGGGATCCTACCCAGGAATTATGGCTCAAGAAAATCGTAGGAGCATAATAGGATTGACTTGCAGATTGGAGAAAACTATAAATGCGACTGGGAAATTGGTACAAGCCCTCCAACAAGAAATTGAAGAGCTAAATCAGCTATTGTTACAACATCGAATGGCCTTGGATTACTTGTTAGCCAGAAAAGGGGGGTTTTGTACCATAGTCAAAGGAGGATGCAAGGTTGCGTTTCATGATTTGAACAAGACTATAGAGGATGAGATACAGCAGTTGCAAGGGTTGATACAAAATAATGACAGTGGCATTAGTAACCCCTGGGATTGGTTAACTTCTTGGCTTCCAGATCTTAGCTGGTTAAAAACCTTGTTTCTAGGTATTGTGCTTTTAATTGTAGTAGGGTTCTTAGTAATGATATGTATTTCTTGTGCTATGAAATGTGTACATGCCTCTCTCTCCCAAGCTATGGAGGGGAAGGCAGCTCATTTTGCTGTTATGGCCCAAAAGCAAGCTTAAGGATGTCAAATTGCGTAGAATTTGGCATAAAGGGGGGAATGAAAGGGTTAAGTTGAAGAAGCTAATGCTAAGGTAGAAAAATATAGAAAAATAAGGTGAGCAGATGCGCCCTTTATCTTATCAAGAGGCTTAGGTATGTGCTTAGCAGTGCCGGGAACCTAGGGAGTTTTGATGTTGGAGAAATACTCCCTTGGTACCAAAATACATCATTTTTGAAAGATGTAACCCAGGTCTGCCTGACCTGTAAACACTTCATATATGGTCATATGTAATCATTTCCTGTAACCTGTTTACAAGAGGGTATAAAAAGAGAGCTAATACCTGGATCGGGGCTCTCAGGCTTTGGAAATCATTCCACTGAGATCCCTGCAGTAAAATAAACTTTTATTTTTGCTTTCTAATCTGGTGGTCTCAATTCTTGGCGAGCTACTTCATCCCCAGGGGGCTTTTATGGAGTAACCTCCCCAAACTGTTTCTCAACTTGCAATTGAAAAGATACGAGTATTTGTAATTTTGCCACCCACGCTGACAGAAAAGAATATGAGGTGGGCAAATTGGAGCAGGAAACAGCCAGAGTAGAATACCCTCCTGATTTGGCAGGGACAGTCCTGATTAATCCTCTGTCATCCCACTTTTTCAGCTGCTTTTAAAAAGTCCCAGTTTGTCTATCCTCCCCCTACATTCACCCTTTGTCTTCAACTTGAATTGCAGCAACCTGATTTCAAAGGGCAAAAGTAGTCTGCATTCAGTTAAACTTGGGCCCTCTTCGCATGGCATTTTCCATGGGAAAGAGGGCCTGGAGCGTTGCGCGATTGTGAGGAGCGATCCTCACAACGCACTAATTGCGCAATGCTCCGGGGGTGGCAGGCACTGAACGCACACCTTTTCATTTTCGGCCAGAAGCCGAAAATGGTGCACAATCACACATTGCTCCCGGGCCCCGCGCTCACTTAGCTGGTATGTGGAGCCTCTGGAGCCGTGGCGGTCGCGCTTCCTGCCCCAGCGCAGCCTGGGAAAGTCCCAGGCTGCGCTGCAGAAGCAAGAGGCAGGGCTCTTGCGCGAGCAGGCAGCTCGTACGGAGCTGAAGCAGCGGGGATGCTAAAGCCTCTCGTTGGAGGTGGCTCGCGCAATCCCTGCACCCCAGCACCGAAGAAAGGTAAGCTGCGGAAAGGGCCTCAGTGAGGGCAAAGAGAGAGGAGGGGGTAGAACTTTGCCCTTTCCAGGAAGCTCAGGCAACAGCAAACTGGTGTAGCCTCTCCTAGCTTGGGTGTTCTTTCTCATTAATTACTTTTGCCATCTTGATCATGCTCTGATGTTGCTTGGCCACATGGGTCCCACTTTTCACCTGTGAAATGTTGGGAGGTATGCTTCTGGTTGGCTCCAATTTATGGCAAACATTTCTTACGATTTTCTTGACCGGATTAATTCCAAGAAGAATGGCCAGTCCCTTCCTCTGAGGCTGAGAGAGTGTGACACCCAAGGTCACCCAGTGGCTTTTCATGGATGAGTGGGGATTTGAATCCAGGGACATTTCCTCAGTAGATTGTTATAGTGCTATTATTCCACTTTCCTATGGAATCCTGGGGTTTGCAGTTTAGAGAGGGGACTCGATGGCCCCTCCCTAAACTGCAAAGCCCAGGATTCCATAGAATGTTGAAAGTGGAATAATACTGCTATAACAGTCTAGTGCGGAAATGGCCCAGGTCTCCCAGAGTCTTGCTCCAACACTCAAGCCTCTACACAACACTGGCTCTCCTTAACAGAGGTTCCCAGTGAACTCTTCCTCTGGATCAAAAAACATTTATAGCAGGAACGGGAAAAGTGTGGCTGATGGGCCCTAAACAGCCCCAAAGCCCTCTAGGTGTACTTTGGGGTCCTCAGAACCTTCCAATAATTCACTTTCAAATGCTCCCCAGTATCCCCTGACGACGGGGGCAATTTTGCCAGCCCCCTCCCATCCTTTTCAACGCAAGAGAGGCATTTTAAAATGACCTGTTTTAAAAATGGCCTCTCTTGGGCTTAAAACATCTCAGCCAGAGGCCAAAAACCTACTGAAAATGCTCACTGCACTCTATTGAAATTACTTGGGTCCGCTTGAGGGGCATTTTTAAAACCCTTACAAGCACCCGGAACTACAGAAACCAGCCTGGGGGCCACATGTAACCCATAGCCCACCCCTTGCTGGCCCCCTGTTACACATCAATTTACAACCTAGCCCAATTTGGGGCTGATAATTCCTGACCAACTTCTCCTTGTTTGCTTGTTTCCTTTGTTTAATGTCTGCCTGATGGTTCCAGAATGCTGTTCTTTGGGGAAGAAGTCCTCAGCCACCTGCGTGCTCTGTAATTATATCTCCTTGGAGAAGCTGGCAGGGAGGTATTTACCTCCTGCAGGTCTCCCTACAAAGTCACCTCAGGGCTCAATTCGTGGTGTTTATGTTAATTGCACGCTCTGCTCCCAAACAAGCGTGTGCTCTCTGGCTTTATCGGTGAAGCACTAGCTGTAAGGGAGGGAAAAAGAATTTGAGCAGGCTGCACCAGTCTGCGTTTCCATACCTTTTGAGAAATACAAACATCCATGGGTGAGAGAGAAAGGGAAGACAGTTACGGTTCTGGTTTAAGTTTTGGATTTGGGGCTGGAATTCTACACCAGGCTCACATCGAGTGTAAATCTACACTCGTGTAGTTACACAGTGGCTGTGCTTAAGGTTTCCAGTTCAGGATTGTCCCAAGCTCTGAAGTTTCTGAGCCAAAACCCAAGACCGAGGAACAGTCCCTGGTGATGGCATTACCAGGAGAATAGCACCTAGGTCAAAGGAAGTAATAGTCCCACTCTATTCTTTGGTCAGACCCCACCTGGAATCTTGTGTCCAGTTCTGGGCATCACAAGTCAGGAAGGACAGTGAGAAGCTGGAATGTGTCCAGAGGAGGGTGACCAAAATAGTCAAAGGCCTAGAAACCATGAAAACCTATGAGGAGTGGCTTAGGGAGCTGGGAATATTATGCCCAGAGATAAGAAGGTTAAGAGGGGACATGATTGTTGTTGCTATGTGCCATCAAGTTGTTTCCAACTTATAGTGACCCAGGTTTCTGGGGCTGAATGTGTAGCATAGACTCATAGAATCATAGAAATGTAGAGTTGGAGGAGACCACAGGGGCCATCCAGTCCAACCCCATTCTGCCATGCAGGAACACCCTCAAAGCACTCCCGACAGATGGCCATCCAGCCTCTGCTTAAAAACCTCCAAAGAAGGAGACTCCACTACACCCCATTGAGGCAGCCTATTCCACTGCCAGACAGCCCTGACGGTCAGGGAGTTCTGTCAGGAAGGAGAGTAGTATGACACTCTCAAGGTGGCTCAGTGGGTTTCTATGGCCAAGTGGGGAATAGAAGCCTGGTCTCCAGAGTCATAGTCCAGTGTTCAAACCACTACATAACTGCAAGGGACATCCAGTACAATCCCCTTCTGCCATGGCTTGGCAGTAGAACATGCTGCTGCCTCAGTGAAGTGTGGTGGAGTCTCCTCCTTCTTTGGAGGTTTTTAAACAGAGGCTGGATGGCCATCTGTCAAAGGGAGAGGTTTGATGTGGGTTCCTGCATGGCAGAATGGGGTTGGACTGGATGGCCCATGGGGGTCTCTTCCAACTCTAGGATTCTAGATGTTGCCACTGGTACTACTTGCCAGCGAGGGGAGGGTGTGGAGGGGACATAGTTCCCACGGTAAGGATGCAGCTGCTGTGTGCTCTGGAGGGAAGGATAAGGAGGGTGCTTTCCATTAATGAGCATATCTTCCTTATCCTGCTCCCCTCCAGAGAATGAACCAGTCCATCAGTGGATTTCAATCTTCTCTCCATCCTCTCCCCACTGGTGAAAAGCACTAGTTCCTGCCTAGGTGTGAAAACTGCTGAAGCATGGAGATGACATAGAACTTCATGGACTGAGTATGACACTCCACCTGGTTGAAATTCTGAGCCACTGAGCATCACCTTGACATGGGCCCTGGATCTGGAATGTACAACAGCCTGACAAATTTGGCAACTGGCTTTGGCATGGAAGGTGATGGAAGATGAGGTCATCACAATGGTGGATGTTCCGCCTCCCTTCCAAACTAAATTCTGTTCCATTAAACGCAAAATCAGTGATGACTGGTGGCTTCTATTGGGATGGCAAGTCCCTTTGGAGTTTTACTCTCAACTTTAAAGGTGTTTTCTGAAGTGCTGAACCTCATCTGAGGTAGAGTTCAGAACCTTCAATAGTTTCTATAAAGTCCAAGCTAAAATCTGGAGTGGATTCACCACCCTATTGACATGGAACCCTATTGACAAGGGACAATAAAAGAATGCCCTGTTCTTGCTGCTCTGCACACTGGACTGGGACATCTACTTAGGCTAGGTGAAGCTCAGAATGCGATTCCAAGGATAGATGTCCATGGTGACAGTGGTGAAATCCCACCCTGTGGACATTTGCTAAGCTCCAGTGTGGTCTCTTCAGGTGACCAAGATAAGCAAAGTTCTGGAAACAAAGTTCTGTGAGGAACAGGGATGGTTAATCTTGATTTTTTCCAGAACTTTGCTTAGCTTGGTCACCTGAAGAGACCACACTGGAGCTTAGCAAATGGCAAAACCTTCACCATATTTTTTGCACTTTTCCAGGTATATGGTGGAAAACAATGTAACTGAGAAAACAGTATGCATTGTGAAAAGACTATGAGCATAGGCTTTTATAGCAAAGCTGGGTAATTTCTCAAATTCCCGTGTAGTGTTGTGCCAGAGGGGAATAAAGGAGTTTCCACAAAATTGTAGGAACTTTTGATGTGCGACTTTTCTTCCTGTGCAAGCTTAGCAAGGAGTAAGGAATGCCAAATTTGACACTGCTGGGAAACTGAATTCCTATTTCGTCTCTAATGAGGAATGACTTTTAGGAAGCTGAGTAGGTTTAGCTTGGAGAAAAGAGGACTAAAGGGTGACATTACAGCCACCTTTAAATATCTGTGACGATGTCATGGAGAAGATGAAGCAAGCTTGTTTTCTGCTGCTCCAGAGACTAGGGTGGATTCAAATTGCAGCAGAGGAGATTCTAATGAAATATTAAGAAGAACTTTCTGACAGTTAAGAGCTGTACTTCAGTGGAATGGAGCGGGATGGAGTCTCCTACTTTCTTTGGAGGTTGGATGGGCATCTTTCCCAAGCGCTATACTTTTGCGTTCCAGTGTGGCCAGGGGTTGGACTGGATGGCCCTTGAGGTTCCTTCCAACCAACTCCGTGATTCTCTGATCCTGTCACCTGTAGGGTCACAGCAGTTTACAGCCCCTGCTCGGCAAGGGAAGGGGCAGCAGCTCCCCATTTAATATCCCTGATGGGCTTCTTATCCCAGATGGAGAGCTGGTTAGCTTCAGGCTCTTTCGGAGGGAGCAATACGTCATTCTGATTTGTAATTATTTGATGGATGAGCTTAAGAACCCTGGAGAATTGACTCTGCCGGCTGCTTGCGGAGTGGGAGCCGTCCACAGTTGGCTGCGTTCTGTCTGTCTGAAACACTGTGGGGGTGGGAACAAACAGTTGGGATGGAAAAGAGAGAGACTCTTGTGAGGAAAATGAGGTCACAAGGAGAGAGCAGCAACTGCAGCTAGCAACATGTACACTCCAGTGTTTCACAGACGAAAACCAGGACACATGTGGCCAAACAATGTCAGAAGGTGGTCAAGATGGCAGAAATCATTAATGAGGAAGAATGCACAAACTGGGAGAGGCTGCAGTGTTTTCCTTTCCCCGTGCAGACTGTGAAGGAGAACACTCTGCCTCCCCTTCTCCTCTCTCCCCTGCCCAATTAACTGAATGCAAACTACTTTTGCATTTTGAACTCATTTTGCTGCAAAGGAGGCTGAGGACAAAGCGGGAGAGTGGGAAGAGGAAACTGGGACATTTTTAAAGCAGTTAAAAAGGTGGGATGACAGAGGATTAAGTGGGACTGTCACTGCCATCTTTAGGAAGGACTTCTTGAAAGAAGTTAAGCATACTCAGTTAAGTAACCTCTCCTGTCTGACAGTGGAATAGGCTGCAGCCTGTGAGTGTGGTGGAGTCTCCTTCTTTGGAGGTTTTTAAACAGAGGCTGGATGGCCATTTGGGATTTGCAGTTTAGGGAGGGCCATTTAGGATTCCCAGCCAAAGAGTCCTATTGCCTGAGCAAACCACCAATGCCAGGATTCCATTGGATTCAGTCATGGCAGTTCAAGTGTTATCCTTCACGTGCTATAATCCCTGTATGGCAGGGACAAGCCCTGTTAATCCTGTACCATCTCATTTTCAGCTGCTTTTAAAATGTCCCAGTTCCTCTCTCCCCTTCTCACTTTCTCCCTTCCTCCTCAACTCACTTCAGTTGCTGCAAAATGAACTCTAGGTGCAACATCCAGCAGACCTAGCCATGGGGCAGAATTCTGGGAGTTGCACTCCAGAGATATGTCACCTCTGAACTATGTGAAACCTTGGTTGGATCCAGCCAGAGGATGGAAGTGTACTTTCTGAACTGTTGTTGTTGTGGGCCTTCAAGTCGTTTCTGACTTAGGACGACCCGAAGAGGAACCTGTAATGGGATTTCCTGGGGGCTGTGAGTGTGTGACACATCCAAGGTCACCCAGTGGGTTTCCGTGGCTACCCCCATTTTTAACAGCTATATGTGAGATTTTAGGTCATTTGGAGAAATAGGCAAGAAATTGTCTTCTTGCTGTGTGTCTTCAATTAGTCCCCAAGGCAATTCTATCACAGGGTCTTCTCAACAAAATCTGTTCACAGGGGGGTTGACCTTGCCTTCCTCTGAGGCTGAGAGAATGTGACTTACCCAAGATCACCCAGTGGCTTTCCATAGCCAAGAAAGGAATTTACCCTGGTTTCCAGGGTCATAGTCCAAAGTTCAAATCACTGCACCAGGCTGGCTCTTATCTTTTGAACTATAACTCTCCAAATCTTCCAGCCAGCCCTTCTGGGAACAGTAGTCTGAAAAGAGTAAGTTTTCCAAGCCACATCTCATTTATATTTTTCTGTCTTGCTGAAATAATTGGAAGAGCCATTAGTTAATAATTGGAATGGCTTGGAATTAATTGGACATCCCACAAAGGAAAATGAGGTTCAGATTGCAATTATCTCTCTAGCCGGCAATCCATCCCAGTATATGTTTGGAAATGGTGCCATCTAATGGCTTCTGGTGATATGGCACAGAGCCACATTTTTAAAAAAATAGATCAACATTCACAGTTTGGAAAATCATATTTTTATTAGGACCAACCAGTATTCACAATGAAGTATAAAAAGGAGGAAGGGAAGGGGTGAAACAAGAAACGAAGAAATGTGGCAGTAGCTTTAAGACTAACTGGTTTTGGTTTTAGCACAAGTTCTTTTTTCGAGGGGGGTGTTAAACACACTGCTTCAGATGCAGTAGAATCATTAAATCCTATATTAAATAAAGCATGTTTATACAGTTTTAAGAGTGGAATAGAATGTAATAGGATAGAGAAAGATGCAACTCATGTCCCCTGCCCTAAATTTTCAAAGGGTTGGGCAAGGAGATACAAGTCTTTCAGATCTTTACAGTGGTAAGTCAGTGTGGATGTGTGAAAGCCATAAATCGGCTTACCAAAAGTCAGTTTCCCTAGATTCAAAACACTCTCTGAGAAGATTCCTTCTGTTATACGTGCAATAGTGAAGACTCTTGTATTAATATATGTAGTGTGCCATGAAGCCATTGTCTTTGTTCATACCTCTGCTAATATATTGGGATTTGTGAACATAACTCAATTCAGCAGTTTCTCTTCCTAGTCTTCCTTTGTAATTTCCTTGTTCAAGAACTGCAACCTGAAAATCCCTCACTATATGTCCAAGAAGGCTGAAATGTTCTACAACTGTTTCGGGGTATTGCCATTTCTAACGTCAGATTTGTGTCCGTTTATCCTCTTCTGTAGATACTTTCCTGTTTGTCCAGTGTGGAGTGTAAAGGGGCATTGCTGGCATAGAATGGCCTATATCACACTGGGGGAAAAGCAAAAAAAAAAAAAAAAAAAAGCACCTTTAATGTTGTAAGTGATATTATTGGCCCCAGTAATATCACCACTAGAGTAGATGTGGGAACAGAGTAGGCATCTGGGTTTGTGGCAGGGTCTTATCCCTGTATTCTTATTCTTATTATAGAATCATAGAATCATAGAGTTGGAAGAGACCCCAGGGGCCATCCAGTCCAACCCTCTGCTATGCAGGAACACCCATCAAAGCATTCCCAACAGATGGCCATGCAGCTTCTGCTTAAAAACCTACAAAGAAGGAGACTCCACCATGCTCCAAGGCGGCAGATTCCGCTGCCAAACAGCCCTGGCCGTCAGGAAGTTCTTCCTGAGGTTCAAGTGGAATCTCCTTTCCTGCAGCTTGAATCTGTTGCTCCTTGTCCTAGTCTCTGGAGCATCAGAGAACAAGCCTGCTCCCTCCCCGACGTGACATCCTGTCAAACATTTAAACATGGCTATCATGTCCCCTCCTAACCTTCTCTTCTGCAGACTAAACATACCCAGCTCCCTAAGGCATTCTTCATAGGGCTTCATGGCTTCCAGACCCTATTATCCTTTTTTTATATAGTGCCATCCATGTACATGGCGCTTTACAAAATTTAAATAAATACATAACAAAATGAAGATATACAAAATGAAAAAGATCAAAGGTATGTGGAATTACAACCAGTACAACATAACATTACTATAAGGCCAATAAAATACAATGTCTAAATAGCAAAACTAGTCCAGCATTCCAAAGATTTTGGAAAACAAGGAAGTTTTCAATTTAGATTCTAAAAACAGTAAGAGAAGGGGCAGTTCGCAAGGTCACTGGAAGGCGATTCCACGCATAAGGGGCAGCAAGAGAAAAGGGGCGTAACTGAGCTAAAAAAGGGGAGACTGTAGGCTGGATAAGAAGGCAAGTATTCGTGGAGTGTAGGTATTACCATCCGTTTTATATATCTGCTTGTAAGTCAGTAGTTGTTCAAGATTTGGAGGTTACCTATAAGCCAATAAAGGCCTGATTCCCAGACTCAAAACTTGTGGGAGGGCTGTGTTATTCCCCAGAACTGGTTGTAGCTCACGGACGATGCATTTGAGTGGTCTCAGCCATGGGCTGTAGGTGACCACAAGGGGCGTTCTGACATTTTATGTTTTTGGTCCATCTTGTAGTAGATTGTTCCTGGGTATTAATCTTGCTTTCTTGATTTGTTTCTTCACTTCCTTTGGTGGCTAGTGTAGCTTGAGAAATGCCTGTTGCAAATCCAAGAGTCTTGAGACTCTGGCCATTTCCACACGGGGGGAGAGAATCGCCCCGTGGCGCTACTCACCGGACTTTTGGGCTCCCTGGTCCGGTCCACGCTTCTCTGGAGCAGTGGGTGGCCGCTGCTCTGCACTGCTCCGGGGACGAAAATGGTGGCTTCTGGTTGGTCGAGGATCTCGACCAAGCGTTGAAGCTCGCCAGCCTAAAGCCCGCTCCTGGCAGATTGCAGGCTCGCACCAATGTGAGCCTGCGAATCTGCATAAGGTAGGAGGCTTGCAGTGGCGTACTCCGTGCTTTTGAAAGACTTGTTTTTAGTGGTCTTTCAAAAGCACGCTGGACGACCACTTGGGGTTGTTCCGGAGTGGGTTGGGGTGCAGATCTATGAGCCTTTTCGCACCTTACCTTTTCACGGAGGTGGGGGTGGCGCTTGCGCGAGAAGCCTCAGCAGGAACGCTGCCACTTCCCCGCTGCTTGAGTTCTGCAGCAGCTTCCTGGTCACGCGAGTGCCGCGTGAACACCCCGCCCCTTCCTACCGCAGCGCAACCTGGGAATTGCAGGCTAGCGCTGAGGCAGGAAGCGCGACCGGCCCGGCTCCTGACACACCGCACACCAGGTAAGTGCGCGCAGGCCCCGGGAGCATTGCGTGACCGTGAACCATTTTCGGCTTTAAGCCAAAAATGAAAAGGTGCGTGCGCGGTCTGCGTCAGGCCCTTGAGCGTTGCGTAAATGGGAGTGCGTCATGCAGACCGCTCCTCCCATTTACGCAACACTCAAGGGGCCCTCTCGCTTTAGAAACGGTGTGCGAATATGTCTTACGTTAAGTAAGTCTGACCCAGTCCGCTCCCAGGTGCAGATGTCCTCCCTGGAGGATGCTCCGACCCATGTTAAAAACCCCGTGTGGAAATGGCCTCTGTCTTGTGGGTAAGAGTGGATGAGATTGTGCAACAGATTTGTTCAAAGGCCCCTCCCGAAACTGCAAACCCCAGGATTCCATAGGATGTTGAAAGTGGAATAAGAGCACTATAACAGTCTAGTGCAGAAATGGCCTAGATGAGAACTCAGCTCACACGGAGGAACAGAGCTCCGCTGACGGGCGAAAGACCTCTGCTTGTCTGAGCATGATCTTTCCCCCTTAACTCAGCATGGGAATTCATCCTGCAAGTTCCTGAGCTGCTTGCAAAGCTTCCTTGTTCCGACGGCTGTGCAATGCGAACATGCACCGATTGGGCACGGCAGGCAGCCAATCACGGAGGAGCAGAAGGTGAATGAGAAGAGTTCTGGAATGTTCTACATCACAGGAAAAGATAGTTGAAGCTGCTGGAGGAAGGAACAGCTGCAGCGAAGAAACACAGGTAGGGGGAAGATGAATCAAATGACTCGCTGTGGTATTTGAACCCGGGTGGTGCCGGATGGTGAATGTTATCCACATGAAGCTGCCTTATATCCACTCATCATCATCACCACCACCATCATCCTTTATATCCCACTTTCCCCCTGAAACTGGGACTGACATTAAAACAAGTACAAGATGATTAAAACATATAGAAGATCAGCATTAAAATGGAATTGAACAATTCACATTTATATAGAACACATACCATTTAAACTGTTAAAAAGCAGTCTGAAGAACAGTGGAATTCCCACACCACAGCAAGCTCTTAAAGGTCTTTTCTTTAGAAACCTTCCACTCTCAAAAAACGTGTGGCAATACAAAGGCATTTGCCTCTTGGTGGAGGGGGGTATTCTAGCTTCTCTGGGCAGGGAGTTCGAGAGACCTCCTGGGCTGTAGGAATATTTGGCATCTCTATCAAGCATGGTGCAGCGTAGCCAGTACGCCACGAGCTTGTAGCAGTAAACAGGAGAAAAATGCTGAGGATGCTCTTGTAAGGTTAAAATCATATGACTGTAAAAACTTACATGCATACCTTACAAGTAAGGTTAAAAACTTACCTGTATTGTTTCAGGAGATTCCGTCTTGGGACAGGAAAGGAGATAGACAAAAGAATATTACCTGAATTTCAGTAGAAGAGCCCCTAAAAGCTGGCTCTCATGGGTGGAGGTAAGCCATCTGGAGGGAGGACCCCTATAGACGCTCCCTTCCCAGGCAAAGGGAGACGAAAGGACTCACTAACTTTTGGGAGAAGGGGGCATTGGCCTCAGCAGGCAGGAGGGAAGCAAAAAGGCTGGAGAACGTAGATCAAAGAAAGAAACAGAGAGGGGAAACAAAAGGACAGGTACGCTCTCTAGAAATCCCTCTCACTAATCACTTTATGTTCCAACGTGGTATTCCCCGCTTGGCCATGGAAACCTGATGGGTGAGCTTGGGCATATCACACTCTCTCAGCCCCAGAAAACCCCTAAGGTCACTGTAAGTTGGAAACAACTTGAAAGCACACAACAACAATCATATTATACAAGTGTGGATGCCTCTTTGTAGCCACTGAGAAAGCCCCGTGACGTGTCCCTGCCAATCAACCTGTTAGGTGGATAAACAGATTACACCAAGCTTCCTTTCTTATACCATTTTTATGTTTGTATTAAAGAATGCTTACAAAAAGAAAAGAGTCACGCATCAACCATGTTACATCTTGCATACGTGTTACATTCCATCTGATCCTAAACATTGATTCCAGGGTCTAAATCTCGCAGTCAACATCTGAGTTTATTTGCACCAGTTCATCTCCAAAGACATCAGTGAAGCAAAAACAAGGGTATCTGTTAACTAGAAACAGGCGAAGGTGAAATGCAAAGGTCATTTGATGAGCGAGCGACAGTTGTCCAAACTATCAATCAATGTTACATTGGATGATACTTATGAATTCTTCAGTAAATTCCCAAGCATTAGATTTCCAGCCTAACGAACCCTGTGAAGGGACTGAAAAATCTGAGGACCCCAAAACTTGGTCAGGCCAAAAACTCTCCCCTGGGAACCATGAGTTCAGCCTTATTATAGCTGCCTTGAATAGGGATGGTAATCCTGCTCCACGCCAGGTGTTGTTGGAACTGCAGTTCCCAGCATTCTTCACTATTGGCTACGGGGAGTAGGACTGCTGGGGTTTGCAGTCCAGAAATATAGGGAGGACTGCAGGATTCCCACTCGGATCTTGAGATAATATCCTCAGAGCCTGCCTGTTGCATTGCTCCTCGAATAGAATGCAAGATGAGACAACACTGAAAGTGAGGAAAGGATGGCACCCAAAAAACCTGCGCCACCAGCAGCACCCCCAAAACCTGGACCTGGGAATAAGGGTAAGTTGATTCTACTGTCATTCTCTATCTACAGGAATCAAGAGACTTTCTGTATCTTACCTCTCCGCACCCACAGGCCACCCTTCTCTCCTAGGCAAGGGGTATGGTCTCCGCAATTATTCTTCCTTGCCAGGAGAAACAAATAGTTCACACAGTTTCCTTCTCCACTGAAAAAAGCTTCTTGAAAACAGCACAGTTTTTAAGGGCTATTCCTAGGTTAAAACATAAGCTGTGCTTTCTTGCACAAAAAAATTGGGATTTTCAGCACAAGGAGTAAGTTTCCTGAACAGAGAATGAATTCTCCCCTGTGCCGTTTTTTGCATAACAAAGAATTTAGAAACAAATGGGGAGATTTATGGATAGCAAGCTTTCTTGATTGATGAAAGAGATAAGGTTACAATTTAGTCTGACTTTCCTAATGTATATAATATATAAATGTACCTATCTACATGTTAATATTAGATTTTAAAGCTATAAATGTGGTAAAGTAATACATAAGATCGCACTGAAGCTTATATTAGTAGAGTCCTGATGGGTTTAAAACTGAGAAAACAGATCCTCATCTATTATGCTAGCATATTTCCGTAAAGACAATCTAGATGGAAGCAAAGTCTGGATGTGGAAGATAGGAATGAAGACGTAGAGTATATAGGTAGATTTAGGTTCGTATGCCTACCTGTTGTACTATTTATATACTGCATTAACCACGACTATGTTGTTTTATTGAAATGCTTTTTATAATAATAATAATAACAACAACAACAACAACAACAACAACAAGAATTTTGCAGGAATGGAAGAATGTTTGCTGAAAGTGACAGATTCAGCCGAAAGGGACAAACTAATGAGTTTGATTAGGGAGAGATCATTACAGTACTGACATTTCTCAAGGTCTAGAAACCCCTTATGGACTTTTTGCAAGAAAAAAAAAGACTTTGTGACTTATGGTTTTTATGATTAGAAAGAGTAGGATATTGAAAGAAGAGAGAAGTATGGATAACTGTATGAATATACAGCCTTCAAAAGGAAGATTGGAAGTCACTTTCTCTTTTTCCTTCTTTTTCTTTCTTTCTCATATTTTTTTTTACTTTTTTCACATTTACTTTTCTGTAAATCTGTAATTTTTTGTAACACGCAATGTATTTTTTTTTAAAAAAATTCTTAGTAAAATTCATCAAAAGACAAATACAGGCTGACTCTTACTATGATAACATAACTGGGGGTGAGATGGAGTGACCTGAATATAGTTTTATTTTTCCTTTTGACAGTTGCTATATAATGTGTGATAAAGTCAAAGATGTACAGCAAAGCTGTGAATCCACTCTGGGTTTTATTTGAGACTTCAAAGGATCTGCTCAAGGTGCTGAACCTACCCTGAGATTTGCAAATGACAGCAAATTAGGAGGGGTAACTTAATACCCCAGAGGACATGATCAGATTTCAAATTGATCTTAACAGATTAGAGGGCCTGGCCAAAACTAACAAACTGAACTTCAAAAGGGAGAAATGTAAGGTACTACACTTGGGCAATAAAGATGAAATGCACACATATAAAATGGGTAACACCTGGCTTGGCTATAGTACATGTGAAAGGGATCCAGGAGTCTTAGTAGACCACAAGCTGAACATGAGTCAACAGTGTGATGCGGCAGCTAAAAAAGCCAATGCAATTCTGGGCTGAACCAATAAGAGTATAGCGTCCAGGTCAAGGGAAGTGATAGTACCACTCCATTCTGCTTTGGTCAGATGCCACTTGGAAAACTGTGTTCAGTTCTGGGCAGTACCATTCGAGAAGAATACGGACTAGCTGGAATGTGTCCAGGGGAGGGAGACCAAAGTAGCAAAAGGTCTGGAAACACAAAGCTTTAAGAGGAGCAGCTTAGAGAGCTGGGTATGTTTAGCCTGGAGAAGAGAAGGTTAAGAGACGACATGATAGCCATATTTAAATATTTGAAAGGATGTCATACAAAGGAAAGGGCAAGCTTATTTTCTGCTGCTCCAGAGACTAGGACATGGAACAATGGCTTCCAACTTCAGGAAAAGAGATTCCACTTAACATTAGGAAGAACTTCCTGATAGTTAAGAGGAGCTGGCAGTAGAATATGCTGCCTTAGAGTGTGGTGGAGGTTTTTAAAGAGAGCCTGTAAAGCAGTGGTTCTCAACCTGTGGGTCCCCAGATGTTTGTGGACTTCAGCTCCCAGCCACTATGGTCAATGCTCAGGGCTCCTGGGAGCTGAAGTCTAGAAACACCTGGGGACCCACAGGTTGAGAACCACTGCTGTAAGGCCATCTGTCAGGACTGCCTGGATTGCGTATTCCTGCCTGGCAGTTTGGATTGGATGCTCCTTCTGGTCTCTTCCAGATCTAGGATTCTATGTCATATATTTCAGCACCTTGGGATAGGCCCTTTATAGTCTGAAGGAACTCACTGCCCCAATGACCTGGCCTTCTCAACCTGTTGCATGGTTTATTTTTTTCCATGTTAAAGTAAAACCCAGTTAGTATTAAAAGTGCTACCACATTCTTTTTTGTCTTTTTTTGCTCCCCTCGTTCCATTTTATGTGGCCAGAGATTAACACGACTACTTCTTTGAAATCTACTGGAATGGTTTATTTCAGCTGATGCTTACTATGGGCACAGTGCTGCCATTATTAAGGAATGTTTTTTCACATATTTTTATTGAGGTGCACCGTTTCTGATAGTATAATATGACATACATGAGGCACAAAGAACAATAACAAAGAA
Organism: Iguana delicatissima; assembly: GCA_948472985.1. Taxonomy (NCBI): domain Eukaryota; kingdom Metazoa; phylum Chordata; class Lepidosauria; order Squamata; family Iguanidae; genus Iguana; species Iguana delicatissima. The sequence continues at coordinate 620,589 of CAOKZL010000519.1, forward strand.
AAGCGCCAAAGCTGCTACCCACAACACCACTGCTAAGCTAAACCAAATTACAAAAACACAAACTGAAAAATAAGCGTGAAATTGACTTCTGCTCCTTAGAATCTGGAAAAGAAAAATAGCTGTGCTTACTTTTTCCATTTCTTTTCCTTTTAACTATTATTAAGGTTTCTTTGAGTCTCAGAGATTTAAAAGCCAATCATGTATTTCAGGTTTCCAAACCTACATTTTCCCTGAAATTTAGGAAATAGTTAGATTATCGGTCAGTGGTTCTCAACCTGTGGGTCCGAGATGTTTGTGGACTTCAGCTCCCAGAAGCCCCAGCCACTATGGTCAATGCTCAGGGCTTCTGGGAGCTGAAGTCCAAAAACATCTGGGGACCCACAGGTTGAGAACCACTGTTATAGGTTAATCTCTTAGATTAAACTTTGCATAGTAATTAGCTTAGGTAGCTCTGTTCATTCATGATTCCTCCATGTTGCTGTTTTACAGGGCCAGATAAAGGAGCTCCTGGAAAGAAGAAGAGGAGTACGTAAGCTGCAGGCTGAGAAGTAGCTCATTGCATGCAGGAGGAAGGAACAGCTGGAGGGTTGGGGGGAAGACAGCTGGAGCCAGGGATGCAGAGGGGAGAGGAGCTGGCAAAGGGCTTAGGCCCAAACCCATCCGGCCCTTCCGCTGTTGCTGAAATGGCATTCCCATCCGTCCCTGCTGAATTGACCCACTGGGCCTTCTCCCAGCAGAATAAACCCTAGAATCCATGGTTGAACAGTGGTAAGACAAACACTTTTGTAAATCCCATTCATTTAATGGGTCTACTTTAGTTGGGACTATCAAGTGGGCTTCATTCATCCTTTAGACAAGATCCACCAAATCCATGCCTGCAACAAAGGAACAGAATGTGAGGCTCTGCCTTGCAGGAGGCTGTGGTATACGCTGGATGTGAAATCTGCAGAAATCTGTTCTGCTTTGGTCAGACCTCCTTTGGAATACTGTGCCCAGTTCTGGGCACCTCATTTCAAGAAGGATATGGACAAGCTGGACCATGTCCAGAGGAGGGCAACCGAAATGGCGAAGGCCCTGGAAGCCATGAAGCCCTATGAGGAACGGCTTAGGGAGCTGGGGATGTTTAGTCTGCAGAAGAGAAGGTTAAGAGGGGACATAATAGTCATGTTTAAATATCTGAAGAGATGTTCTGTTGAGGAGGGAGAGGGCTTGTTTTCTGCTGCTCCAGAGACTAGGACAAGGAGCAATGGATTCAAGCTATAGGAAAAGGGATTCCACCTGAACCTCAGGAAGAAGTTCCTGACGGTCGGGGCTATCCAGCAGTGGAATCTGCTGCCTCCATGGAGTGTGCTGGAGTCTCCTTCTTTGGAGGTTTCTAAGCAGAGGCTGGATGGCCATCTGTCAAAGCGAGTGCTTGGATGTGTGTTCCTGCATGGCAGGGGGCTGGACTGGATGGCCCCTGGGGTCTCTTCCAGCTCTTTGATTCTATAAATCCACGGTGGTAATGGTGCGTTGCAGCTTCAAAGGTAAATAGCCTCTCCTCTTCATCAGCGTTCTGGAGGCATTGGTGTCAGCAACAATTAGGCATTCTTAAATCATCAGAGAAAATTAATTTGTTCACATTAATACATGTAGAGAAATCTCTGAACTTGATGTGATAAATTGTTCATTCACTAGGCCACTAGTAATAACATTTTAAAAATTTTAAAACGTGTACAAATGGCCCCCATCATCTCCCATTACCCCCAAGGGTTACAAATTAAAGCTGCAAAAAGCAGGAATAATTTCTGAAAATTTTGGTGTTCAAGTGGTTAAATAATACATGTTAAATTCATTGATTAACAATCTGGGAGGTAATTCAATAATTTTAACTAGGTCTTTAGTGGTGAATCCTGGCTCCCACATCAGTGGGGTGGTGAATCCACTCTGGGGTTTAATCTGAATTTTAAAGGATCTTTCCAACTTGCTGAGCTTACATTGGGAGATCTAGTGCAGGATTTTGGATAGTGCCTTGAAATGAAATTTGTCAAAGTTTCCAACTGAGTGGAAACTTCCAGCTAGCCATTTCCAAGCTCTGCTCTTGACTTGGAAGTCTAGGTCAGGCAGGAGCTGGACCAAATGATGCTCTGTTAGATTTTTGAGGCCAGACAAGGATAAATGTCTTTAGCCTTTAACACACCATCTCCCTGCATCTGCTTAGCTCATGGTTAGGAATCGTGGGGCCCTCCACAAATTGCCTGACTGCAAGTCCCAGCAGCCCTAGTCAGTATGGCAAAATGTAAGCAGTTCTGGGAACTGCAGTTCAATGATATTTGGGAAACTGCATGTTTCGCACTCCTGGCTTAACCTGATTTAGTTGAGAGCAGCTGGTGGGGAAAAAAGTTCAACTTCACAAGTTTGGAAAGCTGGTTTTTGTATGCTGATCTACGTAGGCAGCAATTATAGAGCACTATTTGCTGGGACAGCCATGAGATATCTATTACTCATGATTAAAGCAGAGTTTTCTCTCCTTTTTACCCTTCCAGAAACACCGCGCGAAATCTTGAACAGTGTGATACAGTTCTTCCAAACTCCCCTTGGCGTATATACCATCATCATGATGTGCGTGTTGCTCTTTATCATTGCCATGGCAATGATCGGCATGTGTAAGTCCAATTCCTCCTGCAAAAGAAAGCTGTCAGAATTTACTCAAGCTGGATTCAGTTCAGTGTGAAAAACACCTTGAAAATGAGAAGGAAAGGTTCTTCCTTCACTCTCCCCTTTACGTCTTACCAGTTTCAGGAGCCATGACTGTGACTAAATCTCTCCCACTGAAGATCGGTGTAGCATTGCACTGAAAGATCTGCTCGGATATAAACTTAAGAGCTGGGGTGGGAATCATTTGCTCCTCTGGATGTTGTGGAACTGCAGCTTCCAGCAGTCCTAGCCAGCAAAGCCTGTGGTGAGGAATGCTTGGAGGTGTAGTCCAACCACATCTGGAGGGCCACTGGATCCCCACTCTTGACATTGAGGTAGCGTAAGGTCAGTGAAGACCCCACATAGTCCTGCCTCCTAGTTTGCAGCTCACTCTTCCTTTCTCCTCTGATGCTTAGTGGGGACTCCCTTTGGCCCCTCCCTAAACTGCAAACCCCAGGATTCCATAAGATGTTGAAAGTGGAATAATAGCACTATAGCAGTCTAGTGCGGAAATGGCCTTAGTCTCTGGAGTTTATGGCCAACATGGCTACCCCAAAATGCTTTCTAAGCTAAGGCCTGAAAACCTGTGGTTGAACTCCTTGGCTCTTGGTCTGGAGTCAGGGTGCAGATGGTTACCAAGACAAGGTTCTCACCTGGCATAAAATAAGTTTTAGAACATTGCTTCATTTCCTCCTCTCTCCCTTAGATGTAAACGAACTTGGGAAAACTGCCAAACTACGTGCAGGAGTAAGGAAAATTACAGACTTTATGCAAACGAAAGACCCAAATTTACAAACAAAGTCAAGTAAGTCATCATGATGAGGCTGCTCCCACTGTTCCTGCCCCATACCCTCTGGAAGAATTTATTCCCAATCTCTTAACTTACCTGGGAAGACCTGATCTGAAGGATGAACAGTTTGTATTGTTAGGACAATGATGGTCAGAGGAAGAATTTGCCACGCACCTCTCACCTACTGTTTGTCCTCTGTAAAGTGCTCTCCCTCAACCCACACCCTGCACCAGACATGGAGCTGGGAATAGTGGTGGTTGATGGCCCCTGCATCAGCAGTGCTGCCGCAGAACTCCTTGTCCCTGAGCTATGGAGCCAGTAAAAACAACACAGAGCATTTGAGTGAACAAAAAGGGGAATCTATAATTAATAATTACGATTGCACAGTCGGACCCACTAGAGCTCTTTGCTCTGAAAATGAGTTGGTGATGAATACAATTTTCGTCCGAAATTTATGCATTTATGTATTTTTATGCATTTATGTATAAATTATGTAAATTTATGTATTTTTCATACACATTTATATTTCCCATTGGATAAAACCCACACTGATGTAAGCTACAGATTAATCTTTCAAAAACTTCATAGTTTGCTTATCTCTGCCCTGAAATCTTGTTTATCAACTCTGTATTGTGCCAAGAGTACAAAGGTCACTTTGTCTTCCTGTTATTTCTTGTTTCTAGCTGGTAGAACCTGTCTCTTTTAACAAGCAGTATCCATGTTCTCAGCCATGTACCCCTATTTGCTAAAAGACAAGTTTCACTTCTCCATCTGCTAAATATTCTTCAACTACTTAAACCAATTCTTCAACAATTTTTCAATTACTTCAACTATTTAATTTTTTCAACTACTTAAAGTAGTTCTTCCTGAGCTTCAGATGGAATCTCTTTTCCTGTACAATGGATTCAAGCTGCAGAGAAGGAGATTCCACCTGAATCTCAAGAAGAACTTCCTGATGGTCAGGGCTGTCCGGCAGTAGAATCTGCTGTCTCAAAGGAGTGTGGTAGAATCTTCTTCTTTGGAGGTTTTTAAGCAGAGGCTGGATGGCCATCTGTTGGGAATGCTTTGATGGGTGTTCCTGCATGGCAGGGGGCTGGACTGGATGGTCCCGGGGATCTCTTTCAACTCTACATTCCTATGATTCTAATTTCTTAAAACAGTTTTCATACTCCATATTATGCCCTGTCAGTAGGGGGGATGAATCTGGTTTGAGTCTGCACTTCCAAGGAGCTGTCCATGGTACTGAATCCCACTCCCCTCCAAAAGTTACAGGGATCATGTGACTCCCCCCCCCCCGTGAAATAATTTCACTGACTGTTTGGGACGTGTCTTCACAGATGGACCAGTGGGAATGAGGAGGAGGAAAGGATAGCAGAAAAAGGGGGTGGTGTTCCATTCCAAATATTTGAGGGTTAAAACGGATTAGAGTTAACAATAACATCCAGTGTTAAAGGCTTCAGGCCACTGTATGTTGCAGACTGGCAAGGGGGAGAATGGGATTTAACATGGTTTGAGGTTAATTTGGAGTTATCATGATTTGAGGTTAACATTCAGACGCTAGGATTTCCAGTGCACTGATCTGGAATACATCTGCATAGATGGACTAATGTAGAAGAGTAGGAGAGATAGTGTTAGCTGGATTCTCAGTATTTTATCTTTGCGAATCCCATTGACCTCTCTCAATCTCATAATTCTCTGTGGATGAGGAAGAAGCCTTAGAGGGTTTGGGGAAATCCCTGATCAAGAAAGGCATCAGAGGGAGCTTTCTGTAAAGGACTGGTGGGGAGATGGGGGAATAAATGGCCCTTGTGCTCCCTTCCTAATTTATGATTCTAGGGTTTTGTCCTTCACACAGACACATATCTCACCCCCTGCTCCAGGATCCAGTCCATCAAAGCCAAGCAACAAATGAGACACGCGATAGCCTCTGCCATCGCAGCAGTGATTTTTCACAGCAGAAAGCAAAGGGATACACTTAGGGAATTTAAGTGAATGGAAGCAGAGCCTGCTATCTTTTTCTTCACCCTATGAATAATAATCCCAGCCTCCAGAAAGCTGGGTTGCTCCTGTCTGCATAGCATCATGTTTTGATTCTTATCTCGTGCCAGAGTAGCAATGGGCAACGACGGAAGGCTAGGAGACTGCATTAGATCCGGTTGGAGGGCCACATCCCTCCCCCCACTGCACCTGCCAAAAAAAAATATATTGTCCACAAATGCTCTCTAGGCCACGTGAGGGCATTCTTGCCATGTTCCAGAGCTTTCCTGCATCCCTAGAAGACACTTTGAGCCACAAATGCTTTTATTTTTTTGGAAAAAATTTTTACAAAAATTTGGTTTCTCCAAATATCCTTCATAGCCCAGAGTTACTTTTGGGGGCAGCCAAAAAAAAGAAAAAAAGAAGAAAAAAGCCCATTTCTACTCTACATTGATCTAGTGCTATTATTCTACTTTCAACCTCCTATGGAATTCTGGAGTCTGTAGTTTCCTGAGGCCCAAGAACTCTCTGGCTGAGAATTCTGAAGGCCCCTCCCTAAACGGCAGACCCCAGGATTTCATAGGAGGACGTTGAAAGTGGAATAATAGCACTTAGAATAGTGTAGTGCGGAAATGGCCTTACGTGTGGAGGGCGCATGGACTACCAAATGGCACTAGGTGGCTGCGTGTGGCCCTCAGAGTGCACTTCTCCCATCCCCGTGCTTGAGGGTGATGGGATACGGAGGGCCTGAGACATCTGCGGACTCAGGACCTGCAAGTTCAACCCACTGCATTGCACTGCCGCCACTCCTTGCCATGTCGTTGTGGAAGCTGGTTGTTGCTCTGTGATTGGTGGCAGGAACACTCCTGCTCATTTGTTTGTGAACACTTGTGTAGGAGGGCTGCCAGTGCAGCCACTCACAGGGTGGTGAGCAGTTTCCGCAGAGACGGGGTGAGCCGCAGTGGTCTTGCTCCCCTTTGGTTGTTTTCAGAAAGTGCTCAAAGGCAGTAGTCAGTGGCTGGCAGGCTTCCAGCTTCTGCTGCTGCCCTCTCCCATTGTTGACAGAGACTTTTTGGTATCTGGGGGGTGGGACCTTATGGATACCCACTGTATGAGCGCCCACTGTGTGTTTGACATTGCTGTGCTTTGAATTGTTTTAGCTATGGAAATACTCGATGAAACCCAGAAGTATGCAGAAATATTGTCATATTGGGGTGAAAAGATTGCTGAATTGAATGCAGAAATCAGTAAGTAAATCACTCAGAGTCTGTGTGGATGAAGTATCGGCTCCGAGGGGAACCTGGCTTGAGACTGTACCTGCTGAAAGCCCTTCTTCTACTCAGCTCTGGGTAGGACCCCCGAGTTGTTAGCAGCCTAGCTGAAGATGGAGTGGTTCCAAATGTAGGTTCCGTAAGGATCAAAACAACCAAGTCCAGCCTAGCTGTGTTTTGGTTATAGATGCCTAAATGATTCTACCGTGGCTAGGGCAGGGAAATGACCGTTTCGTGATTGCTTAAAAAGAGTCAAATATAGTCAGCCCTCCACATTTGCAGGTTTCACTTTTGCAGATTTGACTATTCACGGATTATTTGCTGCCACCTCTTCTGCCTCCCTGGGCCATTTTTAACAGGGACTGCAAGCCTCGTGAGACTGAGAAACTGTGAAAGAGGCTTGCAAGTCCCTATTAAGAATGGTGTGGGGCACCAGTGGCCGTGGCCGTAAGCCTCACCAGCCCCCCACTTCTGCTTTGGGAAGAAACCCTGATGCCCAAAGGAATCCATGATGGATTGAATATGATGATCATACTTTTTCGTGTGTTAAATATGGTTTGGGAAGGCCAAGAGTTATTCATGGTTTTTCTACTTTCACAGGGGTCCTGTGCCCCTAACCGTAGCAGATGTGGAGGGATGACTCTAGTATACTATTATGCTATGTGGACTGCTTATAAAAATATATTTAGAAAGAAGAAGAGCCAAATCATTGTAAAAACATAGAGCACAGCAAAGAGCAAGAGACCTGTCCTGGATGTGTCCTTTGGGTCAGGATTGTTCCAAATCCTCTTACACAAGTGAAAACAAGTGAAATCTAATCCCTCTTTATGATACTTGAGATAATGATGAGGAAACTCTGGGTGAGAGTGCTGTCTTGAGCAGTGCCTGTATGTATTTTCTCCTCATTTGTTAGCCCAGAAATGGAACTCTGTTGCTGTTGATGCACGTATAAGTTTCCCCACATATGTGGCTATCCTTTTTCCTTTTTAACCACAGTGTAGTGTCCATATCTGTCCTGTTCACAGCCAGTGAGTGCTCAAGTGAGCATACCTATATCCACAAGAGCTGCCAGGGCTGTCCCAGCGCTTACAACGGGTTAAAAACAGAAGCATGGTCCAGGCAGTTCAAGGCACAAGTTGAAAAAGCAATCCTGAGCAGAGTCCACAGCTGAGAGGGGAGCGGCTGGAAAAATTAGTCCAAAAGTAGACACTGAAGAAAGTGAAGAAGCCAGAGGTGTCAGGCAGGCTGCACAGAAGTTTAGGGGCGATGGCGCTGCAGGAATGGAATGGCCCGGGCTGAGCTAATCTGGAAGCCATGAAGCCCTATGAGGAGCGGCTTAGGGAGCTGGGTATGTTTAGTCTGCAGAAAAGAAGGTTAAGAGGGGACATTATAGCCATATTCAAATATTTGAAGGGATCTTATATTGAAGATGGAGCAAGCTTGTTTTCTGTTGTTCCGGAGACTAGGACAAGGAGCAATGGATTCAAGCTGCAGGAAAGGAGATTCCACCTGAACCTCAGGAAGAACTTCCTGACAGTCAGAGCTGTCCGGCAGTGGAATCCACTACTGCCTGAATGGAATGTGGGGGAGTCTCCTCCTCCTTTGGAGGTTTTTAAAGAGAGGCTGGGTGGCCATCTATCAAAGAAATGCCTTGATGGTGTCTTCCTGCATAGTAGGATGGGGTTGGACTTGATGGCCCCTGTGGTCTCTTCCAACTCTATGATTCTATGATTTGTAGCCAGCAGTTAATCAGCCTAGCTGCCCTCATTAGCTCAGTGTCCTATATTTAAAATGGAAGGCTGACTGTAGTAATCTTCCTCTGAGAGGTTAAGTGCACCTGGGAAAAGAAAAGAACAGCAGTTCCAGTAGTGAGAGGCTTCCTGGCAGAAATTGCAAAATGAATTCACTTGCCATAGAAAGAACACAACACAACACAACTTCTAGCAGATCAAAGGACAGACAGACAGAAAGAAAGAAAGAAAGAAAGAAAGAAAGAAAGAAAGAAAGAAAGAAAGAAAGAAAGAAAGAAAGAAAGAATTGGAACATGGCCATTGATTCCTACATTCTTGAATAGGACCATTTCTGCACTAGTCTGTTATAGCGCTATTATTCCACTTGCAACATCCTATGGAATCCTGGGGTCTGCAGTTTCGGGAAGGGCCGGCCAGAATAATAATGCAAGTGAAATAATAGCGCTGTAAGAGTCTATTGCAGAAATGGCCTAGAATGTGAATAAGTGATGGTCCCAAACTCCAGTCAGTAACGGCTGGTAGACTGTGAAATTGATATATTGTTGTTGTTGTTGATGATGATGATGCCATTATCAACAACAATAACAAGAACAAATTGTGCTGCCATATAATGAATTATCAGTACATAATGCTCTTTTGTCTCTAAATATGTATATGTACCTCTGCAAGCACTTTCCACAAATTAGCTCCTACTGAATCCTCTCTTATGTATTCTTGCACCCCCCCCCCACTTTCTTTTCCCCACATTTCTGATTTGGATTGCAGCTGAAATTAATAGAAAAGTTGCCAAAGATTGGGATAAATATGGTGAAAACCTCTTTTTATTTCACCTGGAACCACAAACATATCAAGATGCAATAAAAACTTGTGAGTCCGAAAAATCCATCTTGGTTACCATTGAAAATGAAGAAGAAGAGGTAAGCAGATCACTGGGATACATCCATGGCACGTGTAATAGGCGGGTAACTTTGCTGTCTAATCCTTTGGGCACATATACGTCACTTGTTTGGAAATCTCATTGTGTCTTGCTCGCGTCCTTCAGGAGACGAAGGAAATCATGGATGAGGGAAGACTTATGGTGGTTGTAGTCCAGTTCAGACTGGGAGGGATATCTCCCCACTTCAGTGGACCACCTGTCCCCCACAAAGCAGGCAGGAGAGGGGATATTTGGTGACTTTCAGGGTATGAACAGATTCAGTGATTTCACATCTTACCTTACTTGTAAGGTGGATGTGCTTGACTACATTGACCTGAATTCTTTTTTCATCTGAGGCTAGAATAAATCCTTTGAATCAGTGGGCCTATCTGTGTGTTGATTCATCAATCAACAACTGATGGAATGGGTCTACTGTAGGATTCTGACCATTAATTTAAAAAAAAAAAAAATTTCCCAGAGACTTCCAACTGGAACGGGGGCATGCTTGCTGGGGTAATCTGGTACCTGTCATCAAAAACCGTGATATTCCAATCTCTGATTTTAAGCCTTCTTACTATTTCAAACACTAGTTTGGCTGCTCTGTAAGCAAAAAAAAAAAAAAGGGAGAATCCAGACAGGACCCTTCTCAATGGCCACAACACAGAGACTGGAGAGGGACAATACTTACAGCAGCCAGTGTTGGTGGAAAAGGGAGTGCCCAGGAGTATAGCAGCATTTGCCTAGTAAGGACTCATTAATTAGGCAAACAGCTGGGGAAGGCTCTCAGCCTATATAAAGAAAGACCAGAATGGGAGGAAGTTGTTGCAATCAACTGTTCTTTATTGGTGGAAGCAACCTGGGCCCTTTCTGCACGAGGCAGTTAAAACGGGCCAAGGCGTCCTGGCACGGAGGTCGTCCACACCTTGGATCGGACTAGGTGCGGACCATTTTAACTTAGTTCCACGCCTTAGTCCGATCCAACCCGCCCCCAAGTGGTCCTCCAGCGTGCTAAGTAAAGACCGGAAAAAACAGGTCTTTACATTTTCTGGAACACGCCATTGCGTTCCTACTTACCTGTGCAGATGTGCAGGCTCGCACTAATGCGAGCCTGCAATCAGTGGAGGGTAGGCTGTGGGCATGGCCAGCATCAGCGGTTGGTCCACTCCCACGAAGACACCAGAAGCCGCCATTTTGAGCTGGAGCAGTGCGCATCTACAGACCTCGCACTGCTCCGGTTCGCCCTGCACCAATGGAGGAGCCCTGTGGAAGGGCTCAAGGGAAAGTCTGCGTTACTTCGGACCCAAGAAGAGCCGGTAAGTAACGGCATGGAGCGATTCACTCCCCTCGTGCGGAAAGGGCCCTGGCTTACATTCAGATTCTTTGCTCATGCTTCTAGAAACCTTGACCTTTGCCTTGTCTATGAACTTTAGCACTGGACTGTTGCTCTGGATTTACTGTAAACTTGACTGCAAAGTGATGACTGGTGATTTGCTAGAAAACTAATACTAACTTTGCTCACTGGTAGCTGATAACAGGTTCAAATTAGACAGCTGTAAGCCTTTGCTGGCTGCTGGCACAGAACAGATTGACTCCAAGAGCTTCCTTCCATTCTAGTCTCTCTTTATATAGGCTTAGACCCTTCCTCAACTGTTTGCTTAATCAATGAGTCCTTACTATATAAATACTTGGAGACTCCTGGGCTCTCCCTTTTCCACCTACGCTGGCTGCCAGAAGTATTGTCCCTCTCATGTCTTTGTGTTGTGGCTGTTGGGAAGGCTGTTGGGATGGCGACATGACAACTTACTATTTAAGCTAACTCAAACGTTCTGAACATCAGCCCATTCCTAATAGACCCTAATACTTCTCTTTGGACTATATAGTTGCTTTCTTCTCTACCCAGTTAAGAAAGCTGTAGGGCTGAGTAGTCTGAACCACATTACTCCCAGTCAAAAGTAGTTGATGGCTCTGTTGCTTGGTGAACATACATTGGGTTTTATGTGAGCTATCCATGATGCTGAACCCTATTGCCAAACCAAATTCAGAACCATGGATAACTCTCAAAATCTAGGAGTTGCTCCCATAGGTCCCATCACAGATTTATCACCCTGGTATAACGGAGTCCCTGGGGACTTCTGCTCCTAGAGAGGGAGTAATACTGAAGTTGTGGTAGTTTCTGTAATACCTGTTCAGGTAGTTCATAAAGCGGGCATTTGGATTGGCACTACCACTCCCAAAGGAGCATCAATTCCCAGAAAGCCATGGTTTCACCTTAAGGCTGCTATGTGCCAGTCATCTCCAAGTTTCAAACCCTTTCTTTAGCCACACCTAAAAAACCAATCCTTGCTCCTTTCCTACAACCCTTCACAGTTAGGGGTGGACTCCCAAGTTGCCCAAGATTGTTTAATGCCCAAGATTGGTGTTTATAGTGAGCAGTCATGCCACATCACATTCAAAGAAAGGAAGGTTTGCAGTACAGAAGGACAGCCTCCTAGTAACTGTCTTCTAAGTGGTCTTGCCATCTATAGCCTCTTATAGAAACAAGTGAAAAAATCAGATCACAGCGTACACAATAAGCCCTTGCTCATGGAGACAATACAAAACAGAATTAAATAACAGAATGGAAAAATGGCCCTCCCAGAAGCAATATATGCCCCATGATGCCTTAAAAAAACAAAAGATGAACAGGTCATTTAATGTTCACTTCCTGCTTTTCAAAAAAGCCATCTCTTGGGTCTGAAATGTTTGGAGGGAAGGGCTAAAAACATGGCGAAATTTTCCCATGTCTTCTAGACGGCATATAGGGATGGTGTGGGCAAACATTTGGTACTTCTTCTTCTTCGTAGGGTCCCGGGGCAGAAAAAGCCATGTACAAACCAGACTGCACTTTGCCTAGTCTTGCTCTTAGTGCCTACTTTCGTAATCAAAAACAAAGGCCTAGTTCTTGTTTTAGTCCAGACTACGGTTGGGTCACTGAATCAAATGGATTTCCCAACACAATGATTCAACAGTTGACTGAATAGGTCTGCTCTACTTTACAGTAACCAATGAAATGCCAGGCAAGCAATTCTTAACTGCTTGTGCTGGGTGACATACATGTGTGCATTATGTTGACAATGCGACTAAATTGTTGACCGGGGCTGGTCTATACCATAAGGCCGAGTGAAGAGCCTGCCTCAGGCAGCAGATGTTGGTGGCAACAGTCAAGTGTTAGAAGGAAGCTGCCCCGTAGCAGCCCCTGGTGAAGAACTGCAGAGACACGGTAGCGCGTCCCTGCAGATCTGCCCAGGGGTGGGCTTCCGGCTGGCGTGCTGTCCTGATTGGCGGAGCACCGCCGGAAGCCGCCGGCCGCCATTTTGGGCGCTGCCGAGCGCCGCCGGAATTCGGTGGCGTTTGGAATGGTGGATCCGCGCTCTCTGCAGGGATGGAGCAACCCGCTTGCGGGTAAGCTCTGCCCCTGTATGCGCGGCTCCGTTCGCCCCCCCCGTGAGGAAAGGGCCAAAGACTACAATTAAAGATTTCAATTGCGCAATTGGACCAACTCATTTCCTAAAACTTATATCTTCGTTACATCCTCTTTAAATACATATTAACACCCTAATTGGCTAAAAACTTTCCATAGTCGGCCCTGACGCCGCTACCCCTCCTGTTGACCAGGGCTAAACTAAAGTTGCATTTTCATCTGTACTTTACCTAAAAGTATCAAAGGTCTTCTGTCTTTCCTTAGTTCTCTAATCCTAGATGAATTCTGGGGCATATAGCCTTTATCTCTGCTCTTTTTTTCTTTTTTCTTTTTAATAGAAGAAAATCAGTCTGTCATTTATAGATTATAAATTACAACAAAGCTTTTAACTATGGAGATCAGGAAAAATAGTGGTTTGCTGTAAAAGAAATGAGAATGCCACAACATCTGATTGTTGGGACATCTAAACTATGCTGTGGACAAGAGGCCACAGTCATAATGTGGAGTAAAAGAATGGTTTTCCTTTTAAAAAGGTGGTCAGACAAAGCTATGTTTTATCACCCTGTCTGTTTAATTTATATGCCTAACATTTCATGCAAAGAGTAGGACTAGACTCAGAGGAAGTATGTATGAAAACTGAGGGAAGAATATCAACAATTTAGGATATGCAGAATTTAGGATATTACTTGCAGAAAATAGCATGACTTGAAATGACTTCTGATGAAAGTTAAGGATAAAGTGAAATAGCAAGGTTCTCTGGAGCTTTGGTTTTAGAGGACATCAGAGCTACTTGGGAATTAGGAACAGTAATGTTGGCAGATGGAATTAAATTCGGCAGGTTAAAGAGGTTAGGATTAGTTCTAAGAAGAGGTAGTTTTCATAGTTTTCAGTGTTAATTTAGAAAAGTAACTCTATTTGTGAGCAATGAGGTTTACTTTCTATTATTAATCTGTTATGGTGAAACTACCAGGACAATTGGCCTATTTAATATGCCAAATTCCTATTAGAAGACAAGAATCTCAGTGTGATTTTAGTTGTTGCCAAGTTTTTGTTTGAGGTGGTCTGGATTCAAGAATAATTAACTTCTGTATTAGGGAAAAATGCCTGAAATAAATTATGCTTGTATGATTCGACCTAATTGCTCCTTAAAAGCACAATTTATTTTACATGTTATTAATCTGAACTTGTTGGGTCTATGGACCATAATTAAAAAAAAGGGTGTTTTTTTTAAAAATTAATCTATTACAGCAATTTCTGATTTTTTTTTTATCGCAACTTCTGAGATGCTAAAAAGTTGGCATTTTCAATGGGGCACAGAACCGCTGTTAACTCAATTTGTTACTGATTTAACTCTTATCGATACTTAAATTTATAAAGCTGCTTGGATTGTCCCTTCTGAGAGTTGTTTTTATATATATATTTATTGAAATTTTACACACACAAAAATACACACACACCCCGCTTCTGAGCATCTTTTTTCCAGTTGAGATTGTGTTTACATCCCATTTATACATTATTTCTATTTAAAAGTTAATCGCACTATTACTTTTAACATTGTTACATTCAACTTACAGTTATTCTATAACATCCTTAATTTTCATTACCAACATTTCCAACACTCTTCCTTTGTTTCTTCTTTTCCTCATTCCTTTATCCAATTCAAAACTTCTTGCCATTTTCTTTCAAAGTTCTGGATTGGTTTATTTTTAAATAAAAAAGTTAACTTTTCTATCTCCACCATATCCAGAACTTTTAATTTCCATTCTTTTATATCAATATAATTTCCTTCTTTCCAATAGTGTGCATATGTCACTCTTGCAGCAGTTATTACATATAACAGTGTTTTCTGATAAGATCTTATTTCTTCTGAGAGTTGTTTTTAAAGCAGGAAATGTCAGTCTTGAAATGCTAGAAATTTACAAACCAGGTAATGGAAATAAACTATTCCATTATTCAAGAAAGGAAGCACTTGTCTGACCAAGAAGGTTGACATGCAGCAAATTGCAACCAAAGAAGATGCAAAGCTAAAGGACTGGAGCAAAGACTTTACAGTTTTCAGTGCAGCCACTGAGAAATCCCTTTTTCCTGCAACCATGCCTCCACCTCATTTGGGATGAAAAGTAGTGTTCTCCTGTAAGATCACAGGGTGTAGGAAGGCTGGCTGGGGAAGAAGCAATCCCTAATTAGATATAAGTCATTTGGGGTTTAAAGGTCAATATAATGCAGTATAATGGCGGCTGCTTTTCATGTTCGTGTCGTAGACCTTTTCGCACCTTACCTTTTCGCGGAGGTGGGGGGCGGCGCTCACGTGAGAAGCCTTCGGAGGAAGGCTTTTGCGTCCCTGCTGCTTGTGCCCTGCGGAAGCTTCCTGGCCGCGCGAGCGCCCCGCCTGCGCCCCACCCCTTCCTACCGCAGTGCAGCCTGGGAGCTGCAGGCTAGCGCTGAGGCAGGAAGCGTGACCGGCGCGGCTCAGGAGGCTGCGCACGGCAAGTAAGTGCGCTCCACGCCCCTGAGCGTTGCGTGATCGCGCGGCATCCGTAAGCGGTTCGCATCACGCTCTTGAGCTGCTTGAGTGTGTCATGCAGACCGCTCCTCACATTTACGGGACACTCAAGGGGCCCTTTCGCTTAAGGAACACCGTGCGAAAAGGCCCATAGAGCAGCATATCAGAGCTGGATAAAAAAGAGGAAGGGAGAGGGCACGGAAGAAGGAACCTTTAAGATTAACTGGCTTTAATGTTAGCATGAGACGTTGTGGCTACAAACCCACTAGTTCAGATGTAGCACAGAATCATTGCCATGCCTCAGGATATAAAGCATATTTACACAGTTGTGAGAAGGGGTGGGGTGGAATGTAACAGGATCCAGAAAGATGCAAATCATGACCCTTGTCCTACATTTTCAAAGGTTTGAGCTGGGTTTCTCTTCCGGATATCCTGCCCAGAGACTCCAGCGCCCACAGCCATGAGATGAGGGTTTTGTCCTCATAGACCAGTGTTTCTCAACCTGTGGGTCCCCAGATGTTTTTGGACTTCAGCTCCCAGAAGCCCTGAGCATTGACCATAGTGGCTGGGGCTTCTGGGAGCTGAAGTCCACGAACATCTGGGGACCCACAGCTTGAGAACCACTGTCATAGACCATAGTACCAACACTCTTGTGTATAGTAGGGTGTGCCTAGGGGCCCGTTTTGATGTTCAAATGAAGATGGTGTAATGGAATAGCCTCCTGTGGAGATGTTGCATGCATGCACGAAAACACGCAAATGCGTATGCCTGTGTGTGTGAAAGGAGACCTGTGTGGAACCTCCATCAATGGCTGTTATCTCCCTTGGAGCCAGGAAATGGTTGACCAGAAAGGCTTTGAGAGAAACCTACTGACTTGTACTATTTGCAGGAGTATATAGAAGCCAATGTCAAAGGTAAACATGTTGGTTACTGGATTGGACTCCATAAGAAGGGCGCGGAGTGGATATGGTTTGAAGATTTACCTGTGAAATCAGTGTAAGTTTTTGGGCAAAACTCATTTACTGCTTGTATTTAACAGTTTTCTTAGAAATATATTTTCTGCTTCCTAATTTTTTTTTAAAATTCTGATCTTTCATTTCCATTTTCTTTTAAAAAAAGAGATTTTCAAGGGTAAGTAATATTTGCTGGGTACGTTTTTTTGTTTCTTTTGTTTAACTTTGGCCCAGTCGACTAGTTTTGACTCAAGGGCTTAGAGAGGGTGCTGTACAATTTTAACTGCTTTTCAGTCTTCTAATGCATGATTTAAATGGATTGAATGTTATTAACAGTTTCATTATACTTCAGTAATGATTTTTGCACTTTTGAAAAATCCATATTGTATCTGGTTTAATTGGTAAGCCTTCTTGAGTCCCAGTGCTGAAGGAAATGGTTGCCTCTTCTTTTCTAGATTCTGGAGTCCTGGTGAACCAACTAATACCGGTGTGGCAGGAGAGAAAACTCAAAACTGTGTTTTCGTTGATAACCATTGCAAAGTGGCCAAACAGTGTTGGCAGGATATACTCTGTTCTACGACGATGAGACCCATTTGTAGGATAAGACCTGAAAAAAAGTGGATGAACGGACAGTGAGGATCCCTTTGGACAAACAGAAGCAGACGTCATGATTCTTGTGAAAAGGAGGACACTGACAACAGAAGCCACAATCGGTCATCCAGGTTATGGAACTGGGATGAAGCATTGCTCAGCAATCTTGACATTTGCCTTGAGAACACCCCTTGTCTGTCCAGGCTGAGGCAAGAGCTTAGTTTGTAACCTCTGACATAAAATGGCTAAAAAATTAAAGAGTGGAAGAGGTTGGTATGTGGCAATGCATTGATTTAATACAACTGTGGAGATCAGGAGGCTCCTCAGAGGTTTCTGGACTGCAGCTCCCAGCATTCTTCATCACAGGCTATACTGGCTGATGGGAACTATAACCCAACAACACAGAACTCTCACCTCTCAGTTAGTAAAATTCTCAGCGCATGCCCTGTCACCTTGTATTTCCGGTTTCCAGCTTGTCCTTCCAACATTGACAGTTTGCCTGAGGTTCAAAAATGAGTGATGAGATGTCATTGTGTGGCAGGAGGGGGCCCGCGCTCCCTGCACTGCCCACACCGGGGAACCCATGCCCTTACTGACTCTGAGCGAGATCCTGCTGCAGGTAAAGGCTTACTGAGTAATGACGTGTTTGGCTCACCGTCCTCCTAGGTCCCCTGCTTTAGCAACCAATTAGTACCCACTCTTAGTCAGTTGCATAGGGGTGGGGGATGATGGGGCATCCCAATTCACAGCCCTGCCCTGACACCCCGTAGCCATGCCCCCACACTGTAGCCGCGCGCCCCTCTTGCCTGCCCTTCCCGCACTCCAAGCTCCACCACTGCTCTTAGTTGCTTCTCTAGTAACTACTTTCCTTGATTTCTCAGTTGGGGAGGTAAGTTCAGGCACTTGGCTCAGCAACCCCCCCCCTTCTTGGGAAGCCCACGAGGCTAAAAGGTAACCCCAGGTAACTAGTCCAACAGGTAGAGCTTCTGGATAAACCTACTTCCTCTAGTGCTTCCCACCCAGGTTTTTTTCATCTCTCTCCGTCTGTACCTCTCAACCCCTTCCCCCAACATGTGCTGGGGGACATGGAGGAGATACCCCTCAGCCCACCAAGCTGTTCCTTTGGGGGCTAAGCCATGTTTGTCTTCTTCCCGTGGAGCCTCCTTCTCCTCC
Organism: Iguana delicatissima; assembly: GCA_948472985.1. Lineage (NCBI taxonomy): Eukaryota > Metazoa > Chordata > Lepidosauria > Squamata > Iguanidae > Iguana > Iguana delicatissima. The sequence goes on from CAOKZL010000519.1 coordinate 638,650, forward strand.
ATAAGGACATCCAGTGCTGACCTCTCAAGTGCCAGAGGCCTGCATTTGCCACTTGATTCCTTGGGTTCCTCTGACCCATTGGTAGTGGTTGCTGTGCCTACAGTCGGTTGGGTTGCTGTGGCTTCTCTGAGTTCCCTGGCTTGCCCAGGTGGGACTCCTCCACCCATCCTTCTTCTGTCCACCACCTCCTTTGCCTCTTCCTTTGTGCTGCCCCCAAATGTGGGTGACTCCTGGGTCACTGCCAGTGCCAGATGCAGGTACCTCTATGTGACAAGGAGGAATTAATTAGCTCAAAATTAGCAGGCCTGCGAGAGGGGGTAACTTAATGAGATCTTTCCACCGACATTTATGGAGTCATGCAGAAAAGAACCAGCCAGAGATTACAAAATAAACTAAAATGTGCTTTATTGAAAGATTCACAAATGCACACAAACAATCCAAACACTCATGCACTCACACAAGAGCTAACCAAAGGATAAAGGGAGAAAAGGTGTGGATAGAAGAATTTAGGGTTTGGGTGATAATTACTGATCTGGAGAACAGCGAAGAAAGCAGCCATGTGGCTAGCTCTGCAACTAAGGACAGTTCTCGTTTGGAAATCAGATCAACAGTGTGGCATTTAGCAAGGTGAGAGACTACACTGAGTTGCTCAGAACTGAGGGTTTTTATACCCAAAAACTACCCGGCAGGTATGGGTGAGAATGGCTTTCTCAACTGAGTGGGCAATGGGAGTTGCAACATGGACAATGGGGCCTGAATGGAGTTAATGGTCTTAGTGTTCAGATGACAAAGAGGTAATGGCTGTCATAATAGTCCTGTATTGTTGTGGAGAGGATTTGGGGGACAATACAGGGAGATATCCAGGTGTGAGGGAACAGGGTTGAAACTAGGGATGGGCCAACCGAATCCTCAAATCCTGGGTAAGGATTGAGATTCCCGAATCCGAATCCCTGTGCCAAAATAGGCAAATGGAATCTTTCGAATCCACCAACTAAATAGATTGTTGGAGACCGGGACGCCTGAAAACCTGGGAGACTGGGACTCTTGAAAACCTCGGTGATTGGGATTCCTGAAAATCTGGGAGAGGCCAGACATACAAGGGGAGATGGCAAGTCGGTGACTTTTTCCCTTGGAGTAATAATGGCCTTTGCTAACAATTTCAGAAATTGCATCTAGGGTTGTATTCTAAGATATTTAGACTGAACACTTTCATATTTAAGTTCAGCACTTGACTGGAAGGGACAGGCTTGAGATTTCAAGGACAGCTGAAACATTCCTTTGCAGAGCTCCCTTGCAAACCTCTTTCAGACAGAGTTCTGGGCTTTGGAGTTCTACCAGGGGTCACAGCCTTCCCTGCCAAAGTGTGCTGGTGCATCATCAGACTGCAAGCCCCAGGATGCCAGAAGGAGCTCTGCAAAGAAAAGCCGGTTTTGACCTGGATTATCTCTCTACTGTAGTATGTGGCCCTGTTTACACAGGCAGGAAAATGTGGGATTAATCCACATTTTCCTGCCTGTGTAGAAAGGGCCTTCATGTCGTTTTCAATCTGGGGAGATCCTGAGGCAAAACTAGGACAATTGCCTTGGCCAGATTTCTTCAGAGGGAGGTTGGCCTTTGCCTGGGTTTTTGCTAAGGCTGAGAGAGTGTGTCTTGCCTCTTTCCTTCTTTCTTTTATTCTTCTTTCCCTTGCTTTTTAAACTTATTTTTAAAAAACGATTCGAAAGATTCGAGATTCGTGGATTCCCAGAACCTTCCAGGGATTCGGAAAATTCTGGATTCATCCCATCCCTAGTTGAAACATTCATGGTTTGGCTGGAAACTTCCCTTTTGACTATTGTATGCTCAGAGATGTTCCAGCTTCAGTTTAAGCCTATTATCTCTGGAGCAGCTTGGTAATCTGCCTGTCAATTACTTTGGCTATGCCCTGAGGACCTGTTGGCTGACCTGCCTTGCAATCTCACGTTTTCAGTCAGTAATTTTCCTCTTTCCAGCTTGACCTCCCAGTCACCTCAGGCTCCACTTTATATCAATGCCAATTAAAGTAATTGCCAATTAAATCATATTTTTCCAATCAAACCGTATCAATCTTGGGGATGCACGGGGCCATAACATTTGTGTCTTCTTTTCCTTCTGCTTCACTGCCCACTGCTCCTCTTTTTAACTTCCTGCCTATAGCATCAGCCTCATAACACTACCTAGTCCATATTATATGTTACCCTGATTTCTGGGGGTCCTGGGAGGGACACCACGATGTGCTCAAATATTGGGGAATTGAATTAGTTCGGAGCACAAGTTTTAGCGTTACGAAAGGCAGGGTAACCTAGCAGGATCTTGGAAACCTATGTTTATGGGGTCGGGCCGTGCCAAGAACTAGGCAAAGGTTGTTCCAATTAAAGATTTTATTAATAATAAATAAAATAATAATGGCAATCAGCAACACACGCACTCATGCACACATCCAAGAACTACGGAAAGAAAGGTAGGAAATTGATAGGGGTTTTGTTAGGATTTTCTGGGTGATTTGCCACCTGATCCTGCAGTCCGGATCCTGCAGCCTCCAAAAGGTCGAAATCAGCATTGATTAGATTTAGCCAGCACTGCCAATTGTTTGTCCGGTATGTAGATGAGGGAGCGCTTAGAGGCTGTATAGACGGACGCGCTAACCCCGTCAAGCCAACGGTTTGAGTTTGCAGACCCGTTCTTTGGGTTAACGATCGGCCGTGTCTGGAGGGCACTACTCCTGTGTGACAAAAGTTGTTTACTAGCCTAGACCTACCCTTGAATAATTAAGACCATGCGGCCACTTCTGCCTACACAGGCAGTTCGTGACCCAGGTCAGACACGTGGAGTTCATCTTATGGAGTGCCACGTGGAAATATTAATATCCCGTATTAAATTTTAGACCTTGGGCTCAGGCTAGACAACCGCAGTAACATATAAGTGGCAAGAGGGGAGAAGGTCCATAGGATACAAGTCATTTGTTGAAGGAAAGGAGATGGCCCAACGCCTCGTGTGATTTTTCTTTCAAACAGAAGTCTTTATCAGTGTCCAGTGCAAACCTTATGTTGTCGGCTGTGGGGGATGAAAGAAAAGAGACATTAGTATTTTGTGTAACTCTAGAGTTGTCATCCGTCCTGAGGAAATATCTGTCAACAGAAGATTTACATTTGCCACTGAAGAAACCTACTGCAGTCAGCCTTCCACATCCGCAAATTTCACTTTTGCGGATTTGATTATTCATGGATTATTTGCTGCCGCCTCTGCTGTCTCCCTATGTCATTTTTAATAGGGACTGCAAACCTGGTGAGACTGAGAAACTGCGAACAAGCCTTGTTATGTCCCTCTCAAAAAGGGTGTGGGGCAGCAATGGAGGGGGCAGTTTAAGCCCCACCAGCCCCTCACTTCTGCCTTGGGGAGGAACCCTGGTGCCTCAAAGGAATCCACGGTGGGTTGAATAGGGTGATCATACTTTTTTTGTGTGTTAAATATGGTTTGGGAGGGCCTAGAGTTATTCATGTTTTTTTCACTTTCATGGAGGTCCTGTGCCCCTAACCCTAGCAAATGGGGAGGGATGAATGTAGTCAAAATGCATCTGGCTTCTTTTTAAAAGAATCAGATGAGACCTTGGGTCATCTTTATCCCTTCAATAAGTAGTTTGTGCCCTATGGACTCTCTCCCATATTCTTATTTATACTGAGGACTGTGTAGTGTTTATTTTAATAATAGATTATTTTAGTGATTTATTTTATTTGTCATAAACTTTTACAGATATATTTTATTCTTATGTCTTAACTCTCTCTGTTTACTTTTCATTATTTCAGCAAGATAAGTCTTATTCCTCCCTCCCTCCCCCCTTTTTTTTGGTTGTGTTCAACCTTACAACTCCATCTGCTGTGTTTGATGATTTGGTGTTGCCGGTGCCAACATCTCCATCACCACTCCCTCTGCCTCAGGGGTAGCTCTGGGGTCACCGTGGACTCCCCTCATCTTGCTCCACAAATCCCTCTGGTCAAGCAGGGGTCCAGGAGCTGACCAGTCCAGGAGCTGTGTTAAGAGAAGAAATCAATGTTAGCATGAACCAAGCCTTTAAGGTATTTAATGATGAAAGCATATAGCTTGCCAGTCTAGATACCAGCCGGTCAAGCAGGTATCCTTCACAGAACGCACTCACTTTACGCAGTATTGATAGGGAAGCCTGGAAGCCTGAGAATGAAGAGATTTAGAGTAACTCAGAATAGTACAGAAATCAGTGACCAAGCCTCTGCAGGCCTCTACAGACCTCTCCCCTTTCTCATGACCTTTGAGTTCTTAGTGTGTTTTGTTATAGACAAATGGTGAAGGCTGGCACCTAGGAAGGGACAAACAGATGTGGAAAACGTATGAACATTGTAAATGGAATGTTACTGTTACCCTGATTTCTGGGGTCCCCTGTGGGACACCTCAATGTGTTCCACGGGATGGGGAATGGAAACTAGCCAGAGCCCGAGCTATAGCAATGCAAGAGGCAGGGTAACCCAGCGGGGTCTTTTTCCCAATTTCTACGGGGTCAGGCCAAGCCAAAAACCACACAAAGATGTCCAATAAATGATTTTATTGAATACAAGCCTTATGCACCAATGCATTCGCACACTCACTCACTCAAGACCTATTAAGAAGTAAAAGAGAGAAAATTGGACAGGGGAGTATTGAGGGGTGTTGTTGGGGGTAATACTGCACCTTGTCCTGAAGTCCGTGGTCTGAGAAGGCAGCGGAGAGATGAGACTCAGCACGAGGAGGGCTGAGGGGATCACTCAATGGATGGAGCAACGGTCTGCTGGGAAGACTGGGAGTGATCTGAAGAACGCTCAAAAATCGGGACTATTCGTAGAGGAAAAGGTACCTGGAGGACTAATCCTTTCCCGCGGAGAAGAATGGGTGTTGGAGTGATAATGAAGCTCCACCATGGTAATTTCTTTTGCGTAATGGGATTGCAAGGGTTTGCCAAAGTCTCAGGATCTTCAGCTGTGTTTGTTTGTGGTGTGATTTCATGTAAATGGTCCTCGCTTAATGGGATATTTGCTCAACTTGGGTCGGCATCTTGGGGCTGAGGACCCTTTGTTTACTGAGGGTTTACATAGCTTGAGGTCTCCTGGGGCTATGTGACTAGGGATTTTATTGGCCTGACCTGGTTTTCGGTTGTTCGACCACCATGCCTGCCTATGTGCTCGTTGGGTGACCTCTCAGGCACACGGAATCATATTTTAATATCAAAATTGTAGACCCTGGGGTAGGGTTTTTCCAGTGGAGTAACTTTATCAGTAGCAAACAAAGGAATCAGCAATGCCAACCCCCCTCCCAATTGAGGAATGTAAGCAGGCCCCACTTTGAATAAATAAATAGCCAGGGTTTGGTGGCTGATTTATTGGGGGGCACCGCGTAACAGGGCTGAAGCAGAGGCTTTGATATCTGAAGCCAGCCATTACGTAGAGGGGATGTAGCTTAGTATGCTAATTTTGTTTCTTGTGAATTGTATAGATGTGTTTGCCTTTCTTTGTTCTACATGTCTGGTTTGGGATTTTCCCTAGACGTCTCTTTGTCCCAGCCTGGGTTGAATAAGCGATTTTTTTTTCCTTTTGAATCTCCAGCTGGTGTGTAACGTTTGGCTGCGCTGGGCTCCAGGGAAACCTTCCCATTGTTGCTAACAGTATGAGTGGTCACTAGGGTAAAGGGAACCCCACCGGAGTTAATACCACAGGGCACGGATCACCACTTGACAGTCAAAGCTTCCTTTTTGACAGCAGTGCATTGCTACTCCAGGAAAATAATTTGAAGCTGAGATGCATGTCTGGCTCTTCTCCATCCTACTCTTGGGTTAATCTTGCACCTATTTCTCTGTTAGAAGCACCCAGTTGTATTCTAAGGGCATTGGTGAAGTCTGGTGCGCACAACACTTGTTGGGTGGTGCTCTCTGAGTACTTCAAAGACCCCTGTTCCCTGCTCCTCCGCTGTATTTTCTGGGAAGCTCTTCTCCAGATGAACTCGATGAGGGATATGGCCAAGGTGGCAAAATCAGGTACAAACTGCCGAGAATAACTGGTCAGTCCTAGGACATGTTGCATGTCTTTGTTTTAGGGGGAGGCTAACTGGGCAGCCATACAACCTTCCATTCTATCAGGTGAATCTTCCCATAGCCTACTATGGCTGATACATGTCCCTTGACCACCTTCTTCCTCCTACATGCCCTTTGCCTCCTTTCCTGCCTCCTTTTTACCTTCCATTGCTCTTCTTCACTGCCCACTGATCCTCCTCTTGATTTTACACCCTCGGCATTCTCTTCATAACCCTACCCACTGTGGTCTTTCCCAAAGCTCTCAACTGCAGTCAGAGTCGGAGGCACTCAGCATTCAACAGTGCCCACCAATGGTGACCTCTCCCTTGGTCTGTGGCTAGCTCCCTCATGGCACGTAAGTCACAAGCTACTGCCAACTTGTCCACACACCTTGCTTCCCCTCTCCAGCATTGACTAAGGTTAGCTAAATGAAAGGTTAGCTCTCTTTCTGACAGTCTCCTGATAGAAGGCCCTTATTGTCTTGAAGCTGTCTGCACGTAGGCATCCATCTGATGGATCTAGATCTGAAGCCATCAATGAGAAGGGTCGTCTGTCTCCATTTTATGCAAATCCAGAACCCTGGTCCTATGTGTCTGCGCATATACAGGGTGACACTGAGGAACCACATTGTTCACACCAGTTTGTCCTCGTTCATGTGAGGACGGTAGAGCCGGCCGGCCCCTCCTGAAACTGCAAACCCCAGGATTCCATAGGATGTTGAAAGTGAAATCATAGTGCTATAACAGCCTAGTGCGGAAATGGCCCAGGATGAGACTAGCACACAGAGCAAGGGCTTCAAACTTCAGGAAAAGAGAGTCCATTTAAACATTAGGAAGAACTTTGTGACAGTAACAGTAGTTTGACATTGGAATGTTCTGCCTGGAAGGCCATTTCTGCACTACACTGTTAAAGTGCTATTAGTCCATTTTCAACATCCTGTGGAATTCTGGGGTTTGTAGTTTAATAAGGTCAAAGAGCTCCCTGGCTGAGGATTCTAAATGCCCCTCCCTGAACTGCAAACCCCAGGATTCCATAGGATGTTGAAAATGGAATAATAGCACTATAACAGTGTAGTGCAGAAACAGCCAGAGCGTGGTGGAGTCTCCTTCTTTGGAGGTTTTGAGAAAGAGGCTGGATGGCCATCTGTCAGGAATGCTTTGATGGTGTATTCTTGCATGGCAGAATGGGGCTGGACTCAATGGCCCTTGTGGTCTCTTCCAACTCTATGATTCTAGGTGCAGTGATAGAAGGAGATTTCCTGGACTGATGCCACCATTTCTGCACCAGACTGACTGGCAACTTTAATCCTATCTGCACAAAGATTGCAAAAAGCAGATCGATCTTGCATTTCTGTGTACCGGGATTTTTCTGGTTCCACTGTATTTGGAGTAATGAAAATAGTCATATGTCCAAAGGAGTATGTATATATCTGTATGTGTTATTAAAAGTATTGCCTTGTAAACCAGAATCTGAAAACAGATGGAGAAAATAAAAAGTTAAGTGAAATCAGAAGAAATAAAATGAGATAGAATATGCACTTGGTGTATGGTGGGGCATTTTTTGATCCCAATGGAGTCACCACAATGGAAGAAACACTGATTTCATCCTGAATGAGACCAATCAGAGTGTATCATTCCTGTTTTGCCAAAAATGGCAAACTGGTTTGGTCCCATTTAACTCTCACAAGATGTAGGAATGGCCATCACCTTAGACAATTTTAAAGTGGGGGGCAACTGGATTCATGGAGGCTAAGGTTATCAGTGGCTAGTATTTATTTAAGTGGTAAAAAAAAGCTAAGGTTATCAGTGGCTAGTATTTATTTAAGTGGTAAAAACAAATCTGAATCCATTTCAGAAATTCTTATGGGCAACCACATTTAAAGTCCTAAAAACAAATTGTCAAGTTAGTTTTGTCAATGATTTTTCAGAATCAAGAGAGATATTGGCATTGGAGTCAAGTCTTGTTGTATTTAAAGCAATCACATTTGTAACTAATCTTAAACTATCAGCTTCCTGCATATGCTATATAAATCTACCTGGGCTAGGGGGAATTACAGAGTCATAGGATGCTACGGTTGGAAGAGACCCCAAGGGCCATCCAGTCCAACCATGCAGTGCAGGAAGACACAGTCAAAGCGCTCTCAACAGATGGCCATCCAGCCTGTGGCCATTTCCACACTAGACTGTTATAGTGCTGTTATTCCACTATCGACATCCTATGGAATCCTGGGGTTTGCAGTTTAGGGAGGGGTCTTTGAGGGTTTCCCAATGTTGAAATTACAGTAATTCTGTTACCACACTCTGTAAGCTATCTGCAAAAATGTCTGCTAGTATTTTAACATCAACATTTCAGAAAGAGGTGGATCTAAACTAAACTATGGACTAAACCAGACTTTTTCCAAGATCAGCTGGTAGCCTCTCCTGGCCTTCACCTGGCAGCAGAGGTTTTCAACCCCAGGGTTAAACAGCAGACTGCCTACTGCTCCAGTTTTAAGAAATAAAATGGAAGCAGCGTTTTTCCTTATACTCCCCAGAATGAATTCGAGCTATTTCTCCAAATTTCAGCTTTCCCAAACAAACAAACAAAAAAAGGGACATTGATTACTGTAGTGTTTAATGAAAATGTTGCCTGTACCCATCTGTAGAAAGCAGATTAGAATCAAACAGTTGCTTTGATTCTCTAAAGCAGCGCTTCTTCTTAGATGTTAGGGACTAAATTTTTTACCCAGGATGCCAGGGACTGGCCCATATTTGTACCCATCACCTACAACTATTTCTTCTGAGTAGCACTGTTGTAAAACTTAATGCTTTGATGGTATACTTCTGCATGGCAGAATGGGGTTGGACATGATTGTATGATTCTATAATTCACCGTGAAAACATATGTGCCTGAGCACTATCCAGAATTCATAGTTCCACGTTGTCTTCAGCTCTTTGTAATGCTGTGTGCAATGTCATGCATGCTGATTGGGCATGGCAGCCAACCAATCACAGAGGAGCACAAAGTGAATGGGAAGAATTCTGGAATGTTCTGCATCATAGGGAAAAACGATTGAAGCTGCTAGAGGGAAAAAAAAACAGTTGCAAGACAAACCAAAGGTAGAGAGAACATAAATTCAGAAAATCAAAGAGTTGGAAGGGACTGCGAGGGCCATCTAGTCCAAACCTCTACCATGCATGAATAGACAGTTGAAGCACTTCTGAAAGCTGGTCATCTATATTCTGTTTAAAGAGTTCCATTTGGAATCCGTTAATGACCTCCTTTGTAAAAGAAACACTTTCTGAAAGATCTCCCACTGGAAGAAAAGAAAGAACAACAACATCTTGTAATAAGTCCCAGCCAAAGATGCTATTATCCTGATTTACCTGCCTCAAGTGATAAAGCCCGTAAACTCTTGAAGACAGTCTATTCCACCGTTGAACAGTTCTTACCACAGAAGTTCTTCCTAATATTTAGGTGGAATCTTTTTCTTGTTGTTAACTGGAATCCATTGCTTTGTGTCCTAGTCTCAGAAGCAGTAGAAAATAAGTTTGTTTCATCTTCTATCTAGTATATCTTCAGATATTTGAAGATGGCTGTCATATCTTCTCCAAGCTAAACATACTCAGCTCCCTAAGTCATCCTTTATAGCACTTGGTGTCCAGACCTTTTACCATCTTGGACACTCTTTTCTGGACACATTGCCCCGTGTCAATATATTTCTTGACCAGTGGTGCCCAGATCTGGACACAATATTCCAGGTGGTCTGACTTGTTATAGTAGGTAAAGAGGGCAGTGTTGGACAGGGAATGTCATCCCCATGAAGCTTTTTTTACCCCAGTCAGGTCTTTGGTTATGTAGCCATGGGTCCCCAGGATCTTGAGCAGAGAAAGGCCTTTCAGAGCCTTAGTTCCGGAAATCCTCTGCCAATAAATGCCAAGGAAAAAACCTGACATCTCTCCATATCAAGCGTATTTCCACTGATATTATGGTCTGTCTGGCCTATTGCTACAGTTACCATGCCTCTATTGGTGGCTTGTATTTACCTACCTTATCTGATGTACCTCTGGTGACACTTCCAGCTCTTTGTCTCTTCTTCCATATCCAGGTCTCCTCCATGTCAGTTCGGTCAGTCTTCTCACTCAGCAGGGACATAGCATTGCTTTTTTCAGCAGTTTCTGTACCATTAATTCTCAGTCTCCAAAAAGTCCTCATAGGAATTAATATATTGCCTTTCACTCATCACATCTCCTATGTTTTCTGCCTACAGCTTTGCATTGCCATCTTCAAAATCACAGTCAATCCTGTTTGACCAACCATCTCAATGTGTGGCAGCAAATTGTCTGAGACTCTCAGATGCTTACCATCATTTCCATATACTATGTGATTGAATTTGCTTGCCTCCCCCCATCAATAATTCTCTGATATTCAAGCAATAGTATTAATAGCGAACCAGAATTCAACTAGGATTAATTATAAGATCAAGGCTTAGGGGCTAGAGTACTGTCTTGGGATGAGCTTTAATGTACTCTGTTGGAATGTAAATGGATTGAATTCACCGATAAAAAGGAAAAAAAGTGTTTCATTAGAAAAACAGAAAGCAGATATTATATCTGTTCAAGAAATGCATTTATTAGAAAAAAAAATAGATATTTGATAATCAGGAAATTAGATAATTGCTATGCATCAATTCCACCTCCTGTGAAATTCTGGGGTTTGTAGTTTACTGAGGCCAAAGAGCTCTCTGGCTGAGAATTCTAAAGACCCCTCCCTAATCTGCAAACCACAGGATTCCATAGGATGTTGAAAGTGGAATAATAGCATTATAATAGTATAGTGCAGAAAGGTCCTCATGTTTGATTATGAACAGATATTGTAAATAAACGTTCTTATAGATCAGCGGTTCTCAACCTGTGGGTCGTGACCCCTTTGGGGGTCGAACGACCCTTTCACAGGGGTCACCTAAGACCATCAGAAAATATGTATTTCCGATGGTCTTAGGCTCCATTCTCTCCTCGGTGGTGGTGCGCAAGCACGAGCCATGCACTTGCGTCCTCCTGCCCCCTTTGAAGTACTTTACTAAGGAAAATTTTCTTGGCATCGAGCGAGAGTGAGTTGGAAGGGCAACCTCCAGCCAGCCACTGTGAGGCTCAGACAAAGCTAAAAACATCTAGTATAAGGAAGTCTGAGAAGGCAAGAATTAAAAAGAAGGTGAAAGGAAAATTAACTGGTAATGCAGTTAAGTCTGTTAAGGGTGGGGAAGGGCTCCCAACCGCTCCTTTGACTTCCGGTCGCCATGTTGAAAAGAGGCGTTCGGAAAGCAAGGGAGGGAGCCATGAGAGGAAGGAGCTCTCCTGACCAGTCCCAGCTCGCCAGCAACACAACCAATCCCACTCAAGCACGCGAGCAGCCTCTGCTGGGACGAATGGCAGCCTCTCCGTCAGCAGTTCCTGGCCCTTCTGTATTAGCAAATACAGCAGCACAGGGCAATTTAGTGTTGTGTATGGTGTCCTTACTCACTAGGAGTCAAACTGCAATGCCTATGGAATGTAAAGAAGTAAGATTTGAACCTCCTGTGTCCTCAGTGTTTTCCCAGGGGAATGTGTCTGAGTGTAGTAGGGAGGTGATCAGACAAAGGATTGCTGAAGAAATGGAGGTGCATGTTAATAGGCAAACAATATTAGTGAAATGATTTCACAAAATACATAAGTTTAAAAAATGTATTGCAAGTTGGACAATTCATTGAATTTGAATGTAACATCATTATTAAGCAGTCAACAAACTATTTCCACAAATCCTTCATTTTCACGTGATTTTCCTGATGATACAAAAGTTATTCAAGCTGAATCAAATGACGCTGGTGTGTGTTTACCAACAAAGTCTGCCTGTAGGTCCAAAGTGACTAGAGTTGAGGAATCTGCTTGGTCACACTCTGAACAAATCCACACTGAATCTGAAAGTGATGAGGAACCAGATTTGGCAGATACTCATGGGGATAAGGACTCTAAATCAGATGGTTCTATTTCCTTGGAGGATGGTGCAGAAGATGATAATAAAGTGAGATTATTTTCCTCAGATTCTTTTAAAAATTTGCTGGAAAAGGTGTTGGTAACTCTGGGACTGGACAGTCTGGAGAGTGCCACTTCAGATATTGATGAAAACAAGAATGTTGCATCAATTGTAAGGAATAAGCCTACAAAATCTAGTGTTATTCCCATGCCAGATTTATTTTTGGATTTAATTCAGTCTGAATGCAGTGAAACCAAATCTTCAAACTTTATATCATTTATGGTGGACTAAATATCAGATATTTACATTACGATTCATAACAGTAGCAAAATTACAGTTATGAAGTAGCAACGAAAATAATTTTATGGTTGGGGGTCACCACAACATGAGGAACTGTATTAAAGGGTCGCGGCATTAGGAAGGTTGAGAACCACTGCTATAGATGTTTTACTAAAAAGACTGTGATTGTTTCTTTTCCCTGCTAGACCATGTGGTTGTGTGAGTGTGCATGGGACTGGTCGTTGCTCAGTTTGACAACTCCACTTGAAAAATCCACTACTATCTCTCACACTTCCCAGTGTGCCCATAGAGAAGTGCTTAGGTCAGGGCCCACCTAAAAAATGCAGCACTCCCACAGAAGCTCTGACAGTGAAATGAGAAGCACCTATAGAGCTTAGAAGCATTCCTCATATTACTCTTTTTATATAATGAGATTTATTCCCAGTAGTGACTCAGACAAACTGGTTGCCCACTGGTTAATAAAGAAGACATCTACAATATGAATCATAACACCTCTATGCTATTTTAACTGCCATGGCTCCATCCTTGGGATCCTGGGATTTGCTGTTTTTGAGCTACTTAGAATACTTTAGCAGAGAGCTCTTATGCTGTAGCTCAGGGGAATTTAGAGAGTTCCAAGTCCCTCTCTAAGCTACAAATCCCAAGATTCACTAGGATGGAACCATGGCATTTAAAGTACTGCCAAACTGCTCCTAATTGTGCAGTGTTGATATATTCAAAAAGGCATGAACTTTCTTAGCTCATCAAGAGAGTTACATATGGTAGCATTTGCTCACATTTGGAAACCCTCAGTCATAGGTCATTTCTGCACTAGACTGTTATAGCGCTATTATTCCACTTTCAACATGCTATGGAATCCTGGGGTTTGCAGTTTAGGGAGGGGCCTTTGAGGCCCCTCCCGAAACTGCAAACCCCAGGATTCCATAGGATATTGAAAGTGGTATAATAACACTATAACAGTCTAGTGCGGAAATGCTGATAATGTCCTTTTTCATATCAGATAAAGTATACTTAGGGTCATTTTCAAAGATCAGAAGCACAATCTGGGCCCTTCCTGCAACTCACCTTTTTGCGGAGCTGGGGTGCGGGGAGCGCGCAAGCAGCCTCTAGCGAAGGCTCTGGCGTCCCGGTTCCTTCAGCTCCGCGGCTGCTGCCTGCTTGCACGAGAGCCCCTCGTCTTCCTTCTGCAGTGCAGCTTGCGATTTTCCCAGGCTGCGCTGGGGCAGGAAGTGTGAGTGCTGCAGCTCCAAGCCTCCACATGCATGGCAAATGCACGCAAGGCCCCGGAGCAATGCGCCATCGCGCACCATTTTCGGCTCACAGCCGAAAATGAAATAGTGCATGATCGGTGCCTGCCAGCTCCTGGAGCATCGCGCAACTGCGAGTGCCTCGTGTGCACTACTCTTTGCAGTCGCACCAGAGGCACTTTCACATGGCGAATTCCATGGGAAAAGGGCCCTGGAAACTAGCGGAGCATCACATGTCTTCCTTTACATTAAATTTTCAAGCAATCAGTGTGTCTTTTCAAGGAAGGAGTCACCTATTTACAATACATATATAAATGTACTACTTGGGGGCTCTCAGAAAGAATAGGAAGACCTGAGTACTTCCCAGGGACACTTCTTTCTCTGGTCCAATATGAAATCAGGACCAGCAGGGTTTGTTTATCATGTTTTATGGCCTTTCTTACCTGTTTCTCCATTGCTGCTTTGGGAATAAAATAATTGGGCCTCAATTTCCCAAGAGAGATGTGTCAGGAAGACCCAGGTATTCACAAAAGCTGTGTCAGCCCCGAAAGCGCTTCTCCTTTACTCTAAATATGTATGGTCTCTGCATGCTCAGAGTTTTGTTGTTGTTGTTTTTGCTTCACACAACAAAAAGCAGAGATATAATTCTTCTCAACAGTGCCTCTAACTGTTGGGAGGTTTTCGGTGCCCTGAACTGATCACGAGAAAGAACCATCTAGCTTTCATTTTATCTATAGCAAAATACTAGTTGCCATTTTTATATCTTATAACAAAGACCATTAAAAGAAACTGGAGATCAGAAGTGCGAAGAAAGGAAACAAATGGCACAAAATCCAATATTCCAACAGGTCAGATTCTTCCCTGCTTTATTGCATCCAGGTGACATTAAAGACTGTAGAATTTGGTTCTGTTCACGTTTAGGCATTTACTCGTACCACCTTTCATCAGGTGACTTCTTACAAACATACCTAAATTTGCTCTTACAGGGCTTGTCATCCCAACAACGTTTAATAGGACAGCCATGAGCCACTGCAACGCAGTCCCCAAAATTCCCATTTGGTTCACCGGTGTTCCAGTATCTGAAAAGAAGCAGCACTAATGAATCCTACAGACTAGATACCTAATTTCCTCTATACTTCCTAAAATTAAAACAAATGCCCACTTGCAATTCTCAGCTGCATCAACAGGAGTATGGTGTCTAGATCGAGGGAGGTACTGGTACCACTCTACTCTGCTTTGGTTAGACCTCATCTTTAATGCTGTGTCCAGTTCTGGGCACCCCAGAAGGACATCGTCAAGCTGGAGCAAGTCCAGAGCAGGGCGACCAAAAGGGTGAGGGGCCTGGAAGCCATGCCCTATGAGGATAGACTTAGAGAACTGGGTATGTTTAGTCTGCAGAAGAGAAGGTTAAGAGGGGACATGATAGCCATGTTTAAATATTTGAAGGGATGCCATGTAGAGGAGGGAGTGGGCTTGTTTTTTGTTGCTCCAGACACCAGGACAAGGAGTGATGGATTCAAGCTGCAGGAAAGGAGATTCCACCTGAACCTCAGGAAGAACTTCCCGATGGCCAGGGCTGTCCGGCAGTGGAATCTGCTGCCTCGGAGTGTAGTGGAGTCTCCTTCCTTGGAGGTTTTTAAGCGGAAGCTGGATGGCCATCTGTCAAAGGGAGTGCTTTGAGGGTATTCCTGCATGGCAGGGGGTTGGACTGGATGGCCCCCGGGGTCTCTTCCAACTCTACATTTCTATGATTCTATGATTCTCTCCTTTAGCCATCTGAAAGCATGTTTTTCAAAAATGGTTTGGATTTATTCCACTTTGCACAACTAATTCTTGTAAGAAATTGAACAGGACAAGTGTGCCACTTTGGAAGATACAATGGGATGCTCAAAAAACAAACATTTATTAGTAAAACTACACAGTGTTGTTTGTATTCAAATCCGTGATCCCACCTCCACCCAGTGCTATGCCGGATTCCACTTCTCTCTCTGCCCCTACTCGTCCTTTCTAATCTTTCTCTTCCACAACCAGTACTTGTTTCTTAGACCATTTCCACACCGGTCTGTTATAGCGCTATGATTCCACTTTCAACATCCTATGGAATCCCGGGGTTTGCAGTGTAGGGCGGGGCCGGCGGAAATGGCCTGGGTCTTCCCCTCCCACTGCGCCCGTTCTCTTTCCATAAGCTCACGCTCCCCTCCCTCCTTAACGCTCCTCCTCTCCCCCTTCCTCTTCCTCCTTCCCCGTCCCTGTGAGTCACGCAAAGGGGCCCGCTTGTGTATGCACAGCTGCGCCTTTGGAAATTTCTGGCTCTCAGCTGCCTTTGAGCTGGGAGCTGTCTCCTCGCCACACGTGCTCCTGGTCTCTTCCTATCCTCTGTCCTTTCCATCCCCCATCTTAGCAGAAGCATCAGTGACTAGCTCTTTGGAAGGAGAGCTTGTGTGGGAGATTTCCTTTCGTTTCATCCTCTAAGCTTCTTTGTGTTTTTAATTACACTTTTATTTAGCCGTTCATTTCTGTTATGTTTTTCATCTTTGTCTACGAAGTTCTTCTTCCTGTCTGTTCCTGCAGGCTTCTTGAAGAAATGCCTCAATTGTGGTCAGAAGATTCCTCAAGCTGATGTCCCTTCTGTTACCCTGTTTACTGGGGGTCCCAGGAGGGACACCTAAATAACCAAACAACAACACATAATTTTGGGGAAAATTAGCTGGAGCACTCACTTAAGCTAGCAAGAGGCAGGGTAACTTTGCAGGCTCTTGCAACCCAATGTCTACGGGGTCAGGCTAAGTCAAGAAGCACACCAAATGCCTCAGTTGTGGTCAGAAGATTCCCCAAGCTGATGTCCCTTCTCCTTGTTTTCTCTGCTTGAGGGAAGCTCACATGGGAGATGTCTGCATCAACTGCCATGCCTTCAACCCTCGCACCAGGAGGAATTATACTCTGAAGCTTATGGCCTTGTTGCAGCAGGCCATGATCCATGCCTCTGAGCTGGCTGCCACCAATAAGCTTCCATGGGTATTTGTTCCAACAAAAGAGCAATGGAGAATGCTGAAGAGTGGTCATCCATTCCTAGTGTTTCTGGACAGACTCTTCAACAAAGTATTGCCCTTGTTACCAAGGTCTCTAGTACAAGAGCTGGAGTACGTATTGGTACTAACCATGCCAAGCAGGCTGTTCAAACGGTCAGCTAAGAAAGCAAAGAAAAAGCATAAGGGCAAGCATTGTGATCCCCACTAAGCACAAAGTCCATGACTTAGATATTCCCAGCCTCCACAGGTGGTTCAGATGGTGGACCTTATTTTAGATCCAATGGAAGTTCCTCTTATTCTGAGAGTTGTTCCTCAGCCCGTTCCCATGATGGCTGTCTTGCCCTTGGTTTCTATGAGACACTAGTTACGCAGGCTACCATCCCCTGACCTAATACGGAACAGATCCAAGAAGATTTCATGTCCTCAACTCAGCATTTGGTCAGTGTTCAGCTCCTGGGTTCAGTCTTTGAAAGTGAGATCATGGAAAGATATTCAGTTGTGAAGAAGGATGCCTTCCTCTGTGGCTCAGAGTGTGGAACTCACCCAAGGACACCCAATGGGAACGGGGATTTGAAACCTGGTCTTTCAGAGTCTTAATTGAACACGGAAACCACCACACCATGCTAGGTCCTTACATTGTTATAAACTACCAGGCCCCAAACTATAAGTTACATTACAAATTATTAGGCTTCAGTCTACAAATCAGACCTCAAACTCCAAACTTGCCAATGTCTCAGACTACCAACTAGTACCATGATAACGGTCTGAACTACAAGCTTTGTTATGTGCCTTCAGCTTCAAACTACAGCTTTATGGCTACCTTCTCCTAGATTTCTTTCTTTCTTTCTTTCTTTCTTTCTTTCTTTCTTTCTTTCTTTCTTTCTTTCTTTCTTTTTTCCTTGGGGCGCAAGGTTTCTTCAGAGGAGGTTTGCCACTGCCTTGGTTTGAAGCTGAAAAAGGGGGGCTTGCCAAGGTCATCCAGTGTGGTTCCATGACCAAGCAGGGATTCAGACTCTAACCTCCCAGCGTTCCAGTCCAACATTCAAACTACTGCTCCACATTGGCTTATCAACAATGAAGCACCTATAAAATATTGTCAAAATTACGTAAGAGTGCATATCGCTATCAACTGCTTCTAATGTGATGGTACAGAAAGAATATCGTGATCCCATTACAAACCTTCTTTGGAATTCAAAACTAAATCCTGTTGTTTCTGGGAAACTAATCCTGCAGTGTATTCTAGACTTAGGGGGTGGAAAGAAAGTAAACAGCAAGAAAGAAAAAGCAGTTTTAAGAACTCGTCTACCGTATAGGAGATTTTGTTCAGAAACTTACATAGCATTAGCTACTACACCAGGCTGGCACCACCTCACAAAATTTGATGCTTTGCGATCTCTTTTCAGGCATATCCAGTAATGTTGTGCTACTCGATTAGATTCCTTGTCAATAAACTCCTGCAAAAACAAAAACAAACCAAAAGTAATTCAGTGTTTTTAATGGAAATGTAAAGCCATAGTATTCCTTCACTGATCTTCCAGGCTATGCTCCTTTGCTATTTATTGCCCAGGGATGGGAATTCATTTTCATCTGGGGCCTAAATTCCAATTTGTAAAGGGCTGAAAATGTAGGGGCATTCCTCTAGTGGGGAGTGCCAAAGAATGTAGGTGTGGCCATGTGTAAGTCTTACCAGTTTTCATAGTGCACCAGTTTTCAGCCGTGTAAAACCCGTCTGTATACCAGAGACCATTTCCGCCCTACTGTCATAGTGCTCTTATTCCACTTTCAACATCCTGTGGGATCCTGGGGTTTGTAGTTTCCTGAGACCAAAGTTCTAAAGGCTTTCTAAAGGACCCTCCCTAAACTGCAAACCCCAAGATTCCATAGGATGTTGAAAGTGGAATGATTGCACTATAAGAGTGTAGTGCGGTAATGTCCTCTGTAATTTGCCACGCGAAGTACGGCAATCAGTGAGCCCTGCTTATCACTGTGCGCAAGAACGGCAGTCAGTCCGAGGCAGGAACAGCAAAGAGAAATTAATTTCCAAAGATTCTGGCCACAGGCCATCTCCTGGTGAGAGCCGAGGCCTAGGCTGAAGCAGCAAAGCGTTCCAGGGTACGACTTGTGTCGCTGTACTGGAAGACCAGCAAGGTGGGCTTTCATCCAGAAAAAGAAGCTCCTGGAACTTGCAGGCAAGCAGCAGTCTTGGGGAACTGCAAGGAGATGCTGCTGCTTGCGGGAAGTGAGCTCGCCCTGAGATTCACACTGGCTCTCTTGAGCGTCTGGTTAACCCATCTCTCCTGCTCTTGACTAAATGGAAGTGCATTTTTGGATCCTCTATCGATACGCAGGTTGATAAATTCAAACCTAAATCTTGATCTGTCCCCGTAATTAATAATCATTTTGTTTCTACTTTGAAGACTTAGAGCAGTGGTTCTCAACCTGTGGGTCCCCAGATGTTTGTGGGCTTCAGCTCGCAGAAGCCCCAGCCACTATGGTCAATGCTCAGGGCTTCTGGGAGCTGAAGTCCACAAACATCTGGGGACCCACAGGTTGAGAACCACTGACTTAGAGAGAGGTTGAAAAACTGGAAAAACATTTTTAAAAAACCTTGGAGTAATTTAACAAAGAAGGAGCGCTTTGCTTTCAGAAAATTAGCCTCCAACCCCTTTATTGTAATCAAACCTGCAGATAAGGGTGGGGACTTTGCTATTTTAGATAAATCTGATTATTTAATGGAGGTTAACAGATGATTAGAGGACGTACAAAGTTATAAGTAATTGCTCCTTCCATTATTTTTGGTGTTAAAATTATGATTTAGGAAGCCGGATCATTGGGTTATATTAGTTCACAGGTTGCTGACTTTCTTTGGAACCCCTTTCCCTATGTACCTATCTTTTATATTTTATCAAAAACACCCAAACCAGGGTTTCACGCCCCCTGAGAGACCAATAGTTTCAAGATCAGCATCTATAGTGGAACCACGGGCCTTTTATTTGGATTCATTTTTGGTCCCTGTTGTCCCATCTTCACCTTCATACGTTAAAGATACTGCACAATTCCTCTACAATAAATTTTATTAGTTAATATTAAAATGACATTAACATTCATTCCATCCAAAGGTAAATAATTTTTCCTTATTAAATACATACACCAATCCCATGAATCCCATGAATCAGTCTACATTCTTCCACAACTTCCCCCTGACGAAGGGAAACGATAGGATTTCACGCTGTTTTAGAGTCTGTCACATAAACCGATAAAGCTGCTGTTCCTGCATTTCTGAAAAATCAGTATTCACCATCTGGATACCACCTCGCAGATTCCTGAAACGATTTATGATGTTATCCCAATCTTTGATAATTTTTTCAATTGTTCCCCTCTTAATACATAAGTAAACATGTCGGTCTGTATCATATCAAACACCTTCATCTTCCAGTCTTCTGTTGCGGGTAAAGTTTCCAATTTCCATTTTTGTGCTTATAACATTCTGGCAGGCAGCTGCCATACAGAACAACTGTTTCCAGCCTTTTTTTCCCAAATCATCATTCATTATAGATGACGTATACAGTTCAGGAGACATTTCATAATGAAAACCCAAAATGTTCTCTATTTGAAAATGCACAGCGCTCCAATTCCCCCCGACTTTTTCACATGACCACCATTGATGATAAAAATGTGCCACTTACATGGCCACATTTCCAACACTTATTTGAGTAATTTTGGTGCATTTTTGATACTTCTCAGGCGTAAGATACCATTTAAGGAACTTCTTATTAATATCCTGACATCCAGTGTACCTTAGCCTCTTTGTCCGCATTTTTCCCCATTACTCCGTGGGAATTGGGCAGGAAACGTTTTGTGCCCATTTGCTCATTGATAGTTTAACTGGCTCGTCCTCTGAAGCCCGTTTCAAAAGAGGTTTATAAATAAAAGAAATAGAGTTCAATTTGCTTAGACATAGAATCGTGGTCGTATCTTCCCCTTTCATTTGGTACCCGTTTAGCTTCATGTCAACTTTCAGTTTTTCTCAAAGCTCCCTGTAGAGAAGCCAATGACACTTGATTCCGGATTCATTAAGTTCTCATTGGGACCTGATGTTTATTTGTATTTCAGTCAAATCTTTATAATTTATCCGTTTATCAGATAATATATTTTCCTTTTTATAGTAAGCCTCATGAGGGCAAAGGGGTTTTCCAGCAGCATCTTGAAACATATTTTCTCCAGGTGTTTAGTTAGGATTTTCTTACATAGTGGTTATAAAATTCTTTATTATTTTTGGCCTTATTGTACCATAAGTACACATGCCATCCTGACCACAAACCAGCTCCTTCAAAATCTAATAATTTTATATTGTCTAAGTTGACCCAGTCTTGCATCCAATTTAAACAGCAGGCATGGTAACACAATGCTAAATTAGGCAAAGCCAAACCACCTCTTTCTTTTACATCTTGGAGAGTTTTCAATTTCACTCTTGGTTCCCCTGCCCAAATAAATTTTAAGGTTTCTTTTTATCAGGCGTTAATAATTTTGTCACTATGAATAATTGGAATTCTTTGAAACAGGAAAAGAATCTTAGCTAAGACAAACATTCTCACTGCTGCGATTTCCCCAAAAATGACAATCTTAAATTATTCCATTTTTTTTTAAGTCTTTCAAAATATCTTTCCATATTTTCTCATAATTATTTTTGAAGGGATCTGAGGTTTTCTTAGTAATTGAAATTCCTAAATATTTAACTTTCTTAACAATACTTTCGTATTAGAGATTCCTCATCTGCAGAATTTTTTTTTTAATATAGTTGTTTTTTTCTTTATTAACTTTCAGGCCTGATTGTTTCTCAAAATTTTTAAGAATAGTTTAAAGTTCATTTAGATTATAATTTGGTTCCTCCAAAGTAACCACCAGGTCGTCTGCGAAAGCTCTGATTTTATATTCATTGCCACTTAATTTAATCCCCTTTATTTGGGGATTATTTCTAATATTCTCAACTAGACCTGAATCACTATCAAGAATAAAAAAGGGGACAGGGACATCCCTGTGTTGTACCTCTCTGCACATTCACTTTTTCCAGTTTCTCACCATTTATAATAATTTGAGCAGATTGGTTAGAATATATCACTTTTTTCCATTTCTGGAATCTTTCTCCCATATTCATCTTTTGACAAATGTTTGTTATAAATTTCCAATCGACGAGGTCGAAGGCCTTTTCGATATCTAGGAACATAGCTGCCAATTTCTTCTGGGGGTGATTTTCACTTCTCAATTATGTTTATTATATTCCTTATATTATCTTTTATTTGTCTCCCGGGAATAAATCCAGCTTGTTCCGCTGGTATTACTTCTTAGAGGACTTTCTTTAGCCTGTTGGCTAGTATGGTAGTAAAAAGTTTGTAATCCGTGTTTAACAATGAAATTGGCCTGTAATTCTTGACACTTAGTGGATCTCTTCCTTCTTTATGGATTAACGTTATGTCTGCTTCTTTCCAGGAATTAGGAATGTTTCCCTCCAATGCTTTATTCATAATCTCTTGGAGAACTGATGTTGAAAGGTTTTATAAAAGAATTCTGGAAAGCTGTCTGGATTAGGAGATTTCCCTGTTTTGGAACTTTGGATGGCTTCTGTCACTTCTGCCATCATTATTGGGCTATCTAAAATCTCTCTTTGTTGTTCCATTAAGGTCTTAATACTTTGCTGAGATAAATAAGTCTTCATCATTTCCTCATTTGAATCTTGGGACCTTTCCACATGGGCATATTGCCCGCGCTAGGGCGACCTCCCCAGGAGGTCTTCTACACCGCGAGGCGCACGAGGGCAGTTCACAAATGGGAGGTTCAAAACCTCAAACCGCCCTCGCACGGCCGCGGGGGTGGCGCTGCGAGTCTTATAAAAATCACTTCTCAAGCGGTTTTTATGTGACTTGTGCGCGTTGCCCCGTCGCCGCACCCCGTTTAGAACTGCAGGGATGCGTTAGCGCATCTCTGCAGAGCTGCCCGGGGGTGGGCTTCCGGCTGGCGCACTGCCCTGATTGGCGGAGCACCGCTGGAGGCTGGCGGCTGCCATTTTGGGTGCTGCCGAACGCCGCCGAAATTCGCCGCCGTTTGGAGCGGCGAACGCATGCTCCCCGCGGGGACGGAGCAACCCGTTTAGCGATAAGCTCCGTCCCTGCGTGCGCTCCCCCATTTACCCGACCTGCATATGGAAAGGGCCATAGTCTTTATATAATTTCAAATAATAACTTATAAAAACTCTCCTTATTTTCAAGGAATTTGTATGACTAGTTTCTCCATTTTTTTTTTTTTGGTAATCAATGTTTTCTCTCTTTTTCTTTTCAATCTGACAGCTAGCCACTTGACTGCTTTATTGGCCCATTCAAAGTGTCGCTGTCTTGCAAACAACAATTTGTCATTGAGTTGTGTATTTATTGGAGTCTCCAATTGTTTCTGGAGTATTTTTATTTCTTGCTGTAAAGATTTATTCATTGGATTCTCATTTAGATTCTTCTCTTTGTTTCTTATTTCTTCATTAATTTTCTGGATGTTCCCTCTCTCTTTTTTGTTTATCTCTGTTGAATAAAGAAACCTCATAGTACTGCTTTTCCAGCCCCAAACTGTAGCTAAATGGATTCCTTTATTCAAGTTTTCTTCAAAGTATAGTTTTAATAGATCATTAGCTTTGGTTATTATCTTGTCCTCTTGCAAAAGTTTTTCACTTAATCTCCAATTAAATACACAATCTGTTTTTTTCCTTAGAGATGATAATATTGGATTATGGTTCGAGAAGTTTCGAGGAAGTATCTCTGTCTTAAGGACAGTATTAATCATAAACTTGGAGACTAAGAACATATCAATTCTTGACAGTGAAGATGCACTTCAAAGTAGAAAGTGCAGTCTTTTGAGAGTCCATATACATATTTCCATGAATCAATTAATTCTAAATTATTTAACATTGAGTCAAATGATCGAGGAAGTTTTCCTTGATTCTTCCTAATCAACTTTTCCAATTTTCTATCCAGACTTGGATTGATCACCCCGTTCCAGTCTCCAAAAATTATTATCTTACTGTATCTCAAGTCTGAGATCTTATCTAGTCCTTTGTAGAAATCTTCTTGCTTGGTATGAGGGCCATATCGTCCTACTAGTAAGACTTGCTGATTTTGCCAGGTTACTTCCACTGTTACGTAGCACCCTTCCTCATCCTTAAATATTTTCTTTGGAATTTATTCTTGGATTCATATAACTACTCCTCTTTCCTTTTTGTTTGTGGTGGAAGCAAATTCATTACCCAATTTTTTTATTTTGAATTAGAGGTCTTTTGGAGTGTTTCACCCAAAGCATCACATCATACTTCTTCTTCTCTAAACAGTGGAAAATCTTTCTTTTCTGTGGAGTAAGGATTCCATTCACATTCCAGGATAAAATCTTTAAGTCCATTTTTTACAGTTTTAAAAAGTTCTACTTTTTCTCCTTTTCTAGATCTTCCCTGTCTTCATTCTCAGTTTCGTACCCAGTTACTTTCCCTTCCTCATCTTCTTCTTGGTCTGGGGTTTCCCCACATCAGACTGTACATCCTCTTTTCCTTCTGCTTCTTGGGGCATACGTTCCCAAAGGTCTTTCCCACATCTCTTCCTAAAGATTTTAGCTCCTTGTACTGTATCAATCCCAAATTGTTCCTCTCTGAATCGAAAACTAAGGCCTTTGAGTTTTCCCCATCAATATAGTATATTGTGATGCTTTAGATAGGTTGTTAGGAATCTAAACTCTTTCCTCTTACTCGGTATTCTCGAGGGTATATCTTTGTAAATATGAACTTTCTCATTGTCAATTATAAGATTAACTCCTACTTTTTTTTTAAATTAGATATTCTCTAGTTTTCTTTCGGGTGAAATAAACCATGACCTCCCGAGGTAGGGTTTTTTCTTTAGTAATTTTCAACTCTATCTTGAATATTTTGTCAATCTCCCAATCCATTTTTTTCATGCAATAAATTTAGGAAATCCACTAGGACCAGAATTAGTCTTTCATATAAATTCTCTTCCGTACGTTCTGTCAGACATCTTATTTTCAAACAATTTTCTCTTAATTTCAGATCTTGGAGGGCCTTTTCATCAAGAATTCTCTCTTGCTGCTGTGTCAAGGTGTCTGTACTTTCTTCCGTATCCTTCATTTTGGACTCTAGAATTGTTACCCAATTCTTGCAATTCTTGCAATCCTTCCAAAGCAGTCTTAATTCCCTTCTGCTCTGTCTTAAAATCTTGTTTCAACTCACTTCGAAGCTCCTTCATTTCTTGCTTCAATTCTAGTTTTATATCTCTGATTTCCTCTAACAGAGAAAATTGATCTGATTTTGGCTCTAAAGATGATTTCCTTTGAGTAGAAAGAGTGAAGGAAGAGGTGGCCATTTTTGCTGCTTTAGTGGTTTTTCTCATCTCCATGTAGTTATCAAAAATTTATGAAATAGGAAAAATTAATAGGTTTTAACAATTCCTTGATCATATATATCATCAGATTTCTTCTACTTATTAAATTAGTATAATTGATATTCAAAATTGATATTAGAAATAATTAATTCTGAGATTTCAAATTCTAATAATACTTCTAACAATTAAGTCTAATTATATCAATCAATCTATAAACTCATTAGCAGTAGTACAATTATATAGTAGCTTTATAGATAAATAAATATCTAATTATTTCAGATCTATAATTAATAAGTCAAATAAAAATTATAAACTTAGACAATTCTAATCAATCAAATCAATTCAGTTCATAAGTATCTAGTTAATATTTATAATAACAATTAATCACCAAATTATTATCCTGAAAAGATCACCTTATAGAACTACAATCTTATTTATGTAACTTATTTGCTTATAACTTATTAACTTATTGTAGCCAAACCATTGATAATAATGATAATTACAAGCAGAAAAAAAGAGAAGAAGAAAGTGAAGAAGAAATATAAAGAAAGAGAGAAGTTCCACGTCTAACAGTTAATTGGTGTCCTTTATAAAATACAGACACTGAAATTCTGCTTATGACTATAAATCAGCCAGAGGAATACAAGAGGACGTTGAAGTTGTCTGTATCTTCTTCTTCAAAATGACAAATATGATTCTGCTTTTAGCTTCGACTCCCCCTCACCAATAAGCCCAAAGTTCAAATGGTCCCTCAAAACAGGTGACATGAAGAAATGAAGGAGGAAAGAAGGGGAGGGAAAAGAAGAAAAAAATGTCTTGTCTATGAATTTCTGATTTTGTCTAGAAACAGTCCAGTTCCTAAGTAGAGACGTTGGTACGGGAAAGAGTCAAAAATAATTCGTTTAGCTCCAAATTGTCTGTCAAGTCTCATCTCTGTTCTCTACTTAGAATTCTCTGCTTGTCCCACTCGCTGCCACGAAAACCTTTTTCTTCCTCCCATCTGCAATCGCTCAGCCTCTTTTCATATAATCTTCCACTATATTTCAAAAGCTATTTTAAGTCAATAGTCCAGGAGATATATAAAAGTAAAGGATGTCAGATGGAAGAAGGTCTAGAAACTGAAGCAAGTTCTCATATCGCCAACTCTGCTGTTTTCATAAGAAAAGTTTCTTTTAACAAAGTTCCTGATATATTGCCAGTGCAATTCTTGGCGACAAAGAATATAATAAGATCTGAGAGTTCGGAATCTTTTACCACTGTTACAGATTGTGATGGCTCAAAGTCGCAAATAGGGATGAAAACTGCAGATATTTCAATAAATTCCACCCCAATCAGGGCTTTTCCTTTTGAAAGGTCTGCAGGCACCGTTAAGGAGCTTGAAGCGCAAATAGATGGAGGCGGCTGGTGCGATCTCCGCCACTTCATCCACCGCCAGTCCTCACAAGTTTTCTTGCTTTGGATGGAAGGTAGGCACGTGCAATAGCTCTCTGGAACCCCACCTGTTCCCCTAGAGCAGTGGTCCTCAACCTGTGGGTCCCCAGATGTTTGTGGACTTCAGCTCCCAGAAGCCCTGAGCGTTGACCATAGTGGCTGGGGCTTCTGGGAGCTCAAGTCCACGAACATCTGGGGACCCACAGGTTGAGGACCACTGCCCTAGAGAAACCAATCAATTCAGAGACGATCCGAATTGGCTCCAGCCATCTGGTGGGAAGGTCTCGCCATTGGTCAGACCGGAAGTCAAATACTGCACAATTCATTACGAACATATAGGACATACAAGTCGATCAACATTACCATGGATGTAAATGCTCTGTGTACTTCCATTCCTCATACGGAAGTGAGACCCATTATTGAAGATATCCTTAGTCTTGACCAGATTCTAATCCTCCCATACACTTTTTGTTGGATTTCTTAAATATCATTCCGGAGAAAAATTACTTTAGATTTGGCTCAAATTTTTATTTTCAAACTAAAGGGGAACTATGACGAGTCTGGTTGTCCCAAGTATTCTCAATTATATATGACGAATTTGGAAAATTCCATTCTTTTTAACTCCGATGTTAACCCTTTTAAACCTTTTTTTTAAAAAAGGTATTATGACAGTTAAAGAGACAATGATTGTTTGGGCCCAAAACATTGAACATGAAATAAAACTAGAGCAATGGGAAAGAGGCTGGAATACTACACAGAAGTTCACTCTCGCTCAAAATCTGAAAGAAAATTATTTAAAAATGCTACATAGATGGTACTTAGATCCTGTGAAGTTAGGTAAGATATATAAAATAAAAAACAAGAACTGCTGGAAATGCACACAAGAGAACGGGACTTTTTATCATATGTGGTGGCACTGCATAAAGGCCAGAAGATATTGGAAAAAGATACATAAAATAATGACGGACATTCTACAAATAGAGATTCCAATATCGCCAGAAATTTTTTTACTAAATATAATGCATCAAATAGACAAAAAGAATAAAAGATATGAAGAAATAATCTTATATATGATATCTGCTGCTAGAATAGTATATGCGAAATACTGGAAAAGTCCGGAAACACCTTTAATGGAAGAATGGCTAGATAAAATTCAGGGATATGTAATTTTAGATGATCTCACATGAAGTATGAAGGGGGAAAAAAGAAGTAAAAAAGTAAATGATATGAGGATAATCAAGAAATATATTGAAGAGAACTGGACAGAGTTATGCCAAGGGGAGAATAAATGAATAAGATTTAAGATAAAACAATGCAATTTAGCTGAAAAATTACTTAGTAAATTAGTAGTGCAAGTGAGGAAGCAAGTCTTCAAAGACATAGCAGGTTTCTGGGATCACAGATGAAATATCTTAAGGGGACGTTCAAACAAGGGAAGGGAGGGAGTTAAAAGATTGGATTGTGGTAGATAGACAATATTAGAGGACAGAAAAAATAGAAGATATAAGACTGTACAGTATAATATGCAAACAAATAAGGTATCTTAAATATATACATGTATATATGTATAACTTAATATATAAGCATGTTTTTATAATGGAAAAAAATGAATATGACATAATGATGTAAAACTGGGATAGTTTGGTTTTAATAAAAAAAATAAAAAAAGGTATTATGGTCATTATATTGATGACATTTTCATGGTTTTTTTTTCTACTGTGGGTCAGGTTCAGGGATTTTGTGGATGGGTAAATACTATCAATCCCCACATTAAATTTACATGAAAATACAACCAGTCTCAGATTGTGTTTTTAGATTTAAATTGAGACAACAGACAGAAAATAGCTAAAGGATTGTCCTCCCACTTCCCAAAAGGATCAGCATTGAAAAGGTTGCTAAATAAGAGCATAACAGATGCTATGTGCTATCTTCCTTTCTGTTGTATATACATATATTACAAGATCATAATTAAATAATAATTATCAAATTAACATCTTTTCCCTCATTACAGCAAAACCAGAAGTTAATCCAAATACTGATGACTGAAGCTCTTGGAAATGAATAGTTTATTGTCAGAACTGATTACAACTTTGTTTGACTTCTTAACAGTCGGAATCAAATCATGAGTCCCCATACGATAACAAGCACCAGGTGTTTAAAGACGGAGAAGATTTTATGAAATGAGTGATATCTATATTGGCACAGAAGAAGACAGTAGATGTTAAAACATATCTGGCTTTTTAAAAACTGTTGCCTGGTTGTTTAAAGACTTGGCACAGTGTTTGTTATCAGTCTCCTGCTATTGATGAGATCCATTTCTAGTTAATTTTCACGTGCACAGGACTGTATGCCTCTTGTATCATATATTCCCACAAACCATATGGATTATTATTTTAAACAAAACGTTGTTGTTGTTGTTTTGGTCGGCTGAATTTGTGAAGATTTGTTCTGTCTATAGATACCCAAGTCTCTTGAATGATCATTAAACCTTTGAAAAGCTGTACTTGCTTTTCACGTCTTCCATTGTTTTGCTCACCTGTTCTTCACCTTTGAGAACGGTAATGAGACTAGAATTTCTCTCGTCACAATAATCTCTGGCTTCCAACCATGTTTTTGTGGTCTTGGAAAAAAAATAGATGTTTCGTGAAAATATCTGCCATCCCTCGCCAAGCTTTTGTGAAATTTCATCTTTGAGCCAATGCAGGCGCGCATGAGAAACAGAAGAAGAGAACAAGAGGAAGGCTTTAGTCGAAGCAGTGCCTGTATCTCAGCATACCTTAAAAAAATACAGAGTCAATATGGATTTGCCATTTCTGTTGCAATTCAGCACATTTGAAATAAACCTGCAATGGATATGCATGGATCCCTTTCCCCAGGTGCAGCTGAGAGCCCCTCCCCACTTAACAGTCCAGAAAACTGTCCATTTCTGCTTGGGCTGATTTAGAACCAGCCTGTTTTGACCTGGATATGCAGCCTCAGTTCAGATCAGAAACCCAGATCTCCCTCTCTTGCACTACCACGAGAAATACTAAAATGACAAGTTGTGATTCTCTTTGCTACTACTAAATGGAATTTATCAGAAAGAAAGATAGTTAATCCGGCACCACGTGACCATCTATTTGTTGGTAAGTTATATAAGTTTTGATTCCCTAAGTCTTTTGTATATACAGTCCATGCCTTCCCACGTCCTCATGCTAAGATCTGAGTAACTGAAAGCATATTTGATTCATTAAACCTACGCACAAACATCCAAAGAGCCAGTGCCTGATACAGGAAGGGCCTATTGAATTCCATCTTCTCTGACAGAGTGGACCCTCAGTTGTCACTGGGAAGCTTACCAACAGGATCATTTGAGTGACCCTCTCCCACACCTTTTCCAACCCTGCCGTTTTCTAACATGAGATGTAGAAACACACATACCACCACTACCACTTCCACAGCGTAAATTGTGCATGATGGAAATCCACAGCTCATTTAGATTTTGAACTTATATGAGCAGAGCGATAGTTTGAGTCTAAGTTATAGCTGGGGCTGCCAGACTGAAACCTGGGCTGGCCTCTTTAATGGGGCACTGGGTGGATAAGCAGTCCAGCAGATGCTGTCTCTGCAAAAGGACCTGGCATTTGAGCCTGCACTGACAGAGCACAACTTGGAAGCACTCATCTAGCTGCCACCGTCGCCACAGATTTTCTTAGCCATGACTGGGTGGCAAAGGAGGGGGTTTGGAGGCCCTCTTCATCTGGGACTGATCTATTTCAGAGGAAGGAACTGCAAAACCACCTCTGAGTATTCCTTGCCTAAGAAAGCCCTATGAAATTTCTGGGGTGACCGTAAGCCAACAGGTGACTTGAAGGCACTCACAAGCACACACACAATGAACCATGATGTTCTTTCTGCCCCTTCTATGGAACTCGCAAAATACAAGAAAGCTGCCCTGAATAGTTTGCTCTTGACCAATGTTGCACCTTGGGACCAGTCTGAACTTCTGCTAGGATGGCCAAAGGTCCACAAGGATCCAACTGTCCTGATTAGGCAGGAACACTCCTGACTAATCCTCTGTCACCCCCAGTTTTTCAGCTGCCTTTAACATGTCTCAGTTTTCCTCCCTCCTCCTGCCATTTCCCCTTTTTTGTCCCCAGCTTACTTCAGTTGCTGCAAGCAAAGTTCAAATTGCAAAAGTAGTCTGCACTCAAATTAATTCAGCAGGAAGGAGAAGAAAGCAGGGGACAGAATCTTCCCCTTCAATATGGTTTGATTGGTAAACATGATTTAATTGGTAAAATATATTAATTGGCATGGATATAAAATGGACCCTGATGTGACTGTAAGGCCAAACCAGGCAGAGGAAAAATGCTGGCTGAACACGTGTGCTGCCAAGTAGGTCAGCGATACCCTCTAGGCATAGCCAGGTCATTGTCAGGACAATCATGAGGCCACTCCAGAGGTAATAGGCTTATCAATCCAGAGAGCAGTGAAGGAGCAGCAATGTGGCTTCGACTGCCCAATTCCTGGAACTCTTCCATTAGTCTTTCCTCCCTTTTCCCTCAGCCTTGTGTGAGTGTACGAGTGCTTGATCTTGTGTATGCATGATTGAACCTCAATAAAACCCTTTTAGGATTATTTTCTGGATCTCTGGCTGGTTCTTTCCTGCAGAGATCCCATAAACCAGTGGTTCTCAACCTGTGGGTCCCCAGATGTTTGTGGACTTCAGCTCCCAGAAGCCCTGAGCATTGACCATAGTGGCTGGGGCTTCTGGGAGCTGAAGTCCACAAACATCTGGGGACCCACAGGTTGAGAACCACTGCCGTAAACATTGGTGGAAGATCTCATTAGGTTACCCCTTGCCCCTCACAGGCCTCCTGATTGAGCTAAATAATTCCCCATCATCATGTGGAGGTATTGGCATCATGGGTAGACTCCTGAGTGATGCAAGTTTGGGGGTAAAGTAAGCTTAGGCGAGAGCAAACTGATGCAGATTCTCCCAGCTTCTGAGTTCTTTCTCATTAAAAGAGTTTGCCATCTTGGCCACGTGGATAATGATTGGTGACACATGCCCCTGCTTTCATCTGTGACATATTGGAAGGAAAGCCATAAGAATTACATAGAAGAGCATCTGTTAGACGGGACTCATGGCTGCTGCCTTTGATTCTTCAGCATCACAGCACTGCAATAACTTACCAATATCGTTTTGAATCATTATGTTCATTGTGGTCCAATTAACGAGCTGATCTGATAAGTTCTGAGCAAGAGCCAGAACATCTTCATCTAAAAAAATTTGCAACAAAGTCAGACATTTCCTAAATCCCCTAAGAAGCCCTTTCCCAATATCGTCTTACCCTCAGCTCACCAAATTCCCAAATGTTTTCTCCCTCAGTGAAAGATTACATTTTTCTGCCTCATTCTTAAGGTACTTTAGACCTGTCTCTCTGTGGTTTTCAATTCTCTTGGTGGCATTTTTAAACATATTGCTATGAGGTAGCTCTCCATTGCTCTGTGTCCTGCCTGCCTGCCCCTCCTGATCTGAGAAGCAGAAGTGGACATCTCGGTGGCTTCTTCCTCTGGGTTGCAATTCTAGGCTGCAGATCAGCAGAGAAATGATAGCACAGTGAAGAAGAGGCCACTGTCCTAAAACATAGCCAGCTGGTGCTTCATAATAAAGGGAAACATACAAAATAGCGGGTGGGATTGTGCTGATGCCATCGGAACTATTTCTTTGTGGCCTAGGTCACTGGAGAAACGGTACACATTAGCCATTTACAACAGTGTAGTTCTTTTTTTCATTCCCTTTTGGAATATATTTGAACTGGGTGCAAAGCCAGAGCTTTGTAAGTAATAACTTTTTGGCTACAATCTCCAGAACTCCCCCCAGCCAGCATTAACAGCCAAATAACTTTTCTTTCATAAGCTGTCAAGCTTGGAATAGTTCTGATGTTCTAAAACTAAAGATTTCTTATGTCCAATAGGATCTGTTTATTCTCTTGATACTTGATGTATGGCTCTTGAATTGTGCTATCAAAACCTAGAAAATTGGCTACCGTCAAAAAGCAGAAAAGAAAGGCATAGAAAAAGTTTTAGTCTAATGAGACTAATGAGACAGTTTTGATTGCAGTGAGGCAACACGTTTCTTCAGGAGCGACTGAAGCCCTGCTGGGATATCTGAAGGAAGAGGGTTTTATTATCTTTTCTTGAAACAAAGGATGGTTTGGGTGGTTGGGTGTGGGCATCTCTGTTTTTACCCATCACAGTGATATTTTTAAGTGAGTCCTCCTGCCTCATCTCAAGATTTAGTATTAATTTATAACTTTTAAAATACATTTAATTCAAACGTACCATGCAAGTGCAGTTTGAGGCAGCATGAAAGATGAATGGCTAATGCTCAGTATAAGAGTGAGTTCTGCCCCTTTGTAGCTCCCACCCATGAAGCAGTCATACTTCTGTGTAACCCAGCTGTTTGGTGAATAGCTTGTGTGTGTGTGTGTGTGTGTGTGTAACTTCAAGTGTGTGCATTTGTATGCGGTATATAGGCATACCACAGTTAACCCCTCTGATAGAGAAGCTCCTTTTTGCAAAGTCTTTTTACACCCACTCAGCCACGACTTTTCCTTCTCCTTATTGTGTGTATAGCTGTTTTTTTTTAAGCTGCATCAGCGCTGGAGGATGGCAAAAGAGGGCTGGAAAAATGCAGACTTTTAGTGTTGGGCTCTAGCAGATTGTCTGCAGTAGACCATGCAATGAAGCTTCGGGGGGGAGGGCAAGAAGGGGATTGTTTGCCTACCTACAAAATGAAAAGTAAACAGCAGCTGCCTCCAGAATCTCTCAGTGAGCATGTTTGAGCAGCAAAACGGAGAAGAGGGGAGAGCAGATAAGCCTGCTTCACTAAAGTGTCCCTCACTACCAAAATGGAAATCATAAGAAAAGTAGAGGCTGGTGAAAGAAAAAGTCATCCATTGTTGCATTTTGGAAGAAGCCTTCAGGTGATCTCAGGAAGGTTCCAAATGTTTTTGTTTATTTATGCAAGGTTTACCTGACCTAGTTGCTTTGTTTTATGTGTGTGTTGTTGGTTTTGAATAAAACAATTGCTGAAGCATTTTGAACTACTCCTTTTTTTAGTGGGAACCTACCCCTATTTTTTGTCATGTTATTTCTGCTTCCAGTACAAAATGCCCGGCAACACATCTGCTTCATCAACTGCACTATACCTGTATTAATTCTATGCTTTAATCACCCTCCTGACATTTCATTTATAGTTTTGTATTGGCCTTCACGTTAGTCTCAGTGCAACTGCTTCAGTGGTTGTGTTTCAACTGTTTTTGTTACCATTACTTTTTAATGCAAAAATTACTGTGCTTTCACTGTATGTATTGTTGGATAGAAATGCTGTGACATTCGCCCCAGTTGAAAAATACGTTTGATGAGCATGTGGGGTACACCTGGGCAATGACGTGGCAAGTCATGATGTAATCCCTAGGGGACAGTGAGGCTGAGTCATGGCAATGTGAAATCCTGGCAAGGGGTTGCATCAGCCATTGTCCCTAGCTCAGTGGCTCTCAACCTGCGGGTCCCCAGATGTTTTTGGACTTGAGCTCCCAGAAGCCCTGAGCATTGACCATAGTGGCTGGGGCTTCTGGGAGCTGAAGTCCACAAACATCTGGGGACCCGCAGGTTGAGAACCACTGCCCTAGCTGATGAGCTATCAGCAGGTGGGTATAAAAGAGGAGAGCTCAGACAAGTTCTTTCTCTGACTACTCTCTGGCTCTTGCTGACTCTGTGACGCCGACACTCTGTCCAAGGTACCCTCTGCCTGATGCTGTGATGCTGAACCTATGACTGAGGATCTGCGTATCCTGCTTGTACAGATGTGTATATATTGGAACTTGAAGAACAAAAGCCTCCAGGTATTTGTGGATGACAACTCTGTGTGCTAGAGTTCCTAACCAGTGGGCAGAGTGGGGTCAGGGCTGATGCTGTATGTTTACACTCTGCTGCTGCTCACGCTTTTTGCTGTTTTGATATTCTGCTGTGTGTTTAATGGGACACGTTTTATTCAGAGCGCAGCGGTTACTGGGAGGATTTTGTGCTAGGTGCTGTAAAATCCATCTTCCGTCATATAACTTCTATAACTTTTGGACGGTCATTTCAAACTATTCTGAATTGATTTTACTGGGATGTGTCACTTTTATAAATAATAAATCAAGATAAGAAGGACGAGATGCCCTTGTGAGGTACTTTCTCAAATTAAAATCATCATTGAATAGTTGACCATGCCTGGCCTAATTGTTCTTGCAGTGATGGCATTTGGAATGCAACCTGACTGCTCCTCATGGTCTTCTCTTTGAATGAGATTAAGCTCAGTGATCAAGAATGGAGGGGCACCGTGGTGGAGAGGAACAGACGTGAACATTCTGACTGAATTTCATCTCTTACCACCCTTGTCCAATAACCGTGGATCATACTCAACGGCAAACTCCCTTATTACTGCAACGGCTGCACGGTCAATAGCACCTTTAGCCCATTCATGGCTATCTGGAAAAGAGGTAGAAGAGAGAAATGCTATTTCAAGACACTAGTCTGAAGCCCTAGGGAGAAGGATTTGTGTCTATACCCCCTCCAACTGTCGCTCCAACCATGATTTGATGGCTTTTTGAATAAAGGGCCTCCCCCACACATTTGTTGGGATAGTTGGGATACAGGTTTAGCTCTGGTATCTGTTTCTAATTCCTGTTCGCCACTAACAAAATATATAGGTACACGAAAGCCCATAAAACTATACTAAAACATTCAAGAGTAGAACAGGCAGTAGAGACCAAATCTTGATCACAAACAAAGCTGAGTCTTTCCAGGATTGCGTCCCTGGACCCAGTAGTCTGCCCCTGGAGTCAATATAGTGCAATCCAGGTCTTGCCCTTCCACCCTCAGAATTAATGCTTTCCCATGCAGAAAATGCTGTTTTCTGTAGAAAATAACCACATGCCAATTTTGTGTAGTATAAGTTCCAACTGGAAAATTTTTTTGTCACTCTGGGATTCTTGTCACCAGGATTTCTTGAGAAACACATTTCTCAAGCATTTTCCAAATATCCTTGAATATTCTTTCCATCTCTATAGTGTAGTTCAGGGTGATAAACTTCCGCCACATTGAAGATCTTTCATTCATGATTCCAAATACCAGTTACCATGTAGATGAAAAAGTTTTGGACCCATCCAAGGACTGGTGAGCAAATAAGTTAATTACAAAAGAGTTAAGTGAAAGGGAAATAAAAAGCAATAAATGTCAATATTGGTAAGCAAGCATTTACAATAGGCCATTTCCCCATGATGTCGCTATCTCGCAACAGTAGTGGGCTGTTTCTGGTCCAGCAGAATATCGTCACTATCCAGCTGCTATCTTGCACTGCAAAATCATTCTGTACCATTTCCAGAAAAAATCCATTCAGAGCCTCCTTTAGCGCTTCAATCCCATCAGCTGGCTTAGTGACGTACTGCAATAGTACCTGACGGCTCTTCCCATCAATGCAGAACCAGGAGTGGGTGGGCGGTGGGTGTGCCCAGCTTGTCCCCCCTCAGCTACTCCCATGGTGTGGCAAGTTTGGAACCTATCACCTCTCCATGTTTACTTTAAATTTCTCCTTTGAGTTAAAACTTTATATTTTTTAAAAATACTTTTTTATGCATTATAGCACAAAAGTGCAATAGTGTACTGGCGTGCCATATCGTTAGAACGTGGCTAAGCTAGTACGGCTTCCAAAAAGACTCCTGACCAATCAGGAGCTGTGGGGCATGGAAACAGACTAGCCAATGACACTGTAGTGCAGAAGGATGACATTAATCCACTTAAGGCAGAAGAAGTGTGCAGAAGAGAGTGTTCCTAACTCAATACCATCACAGAAGTGGCAATGCTGGGACTGCAGCGGAAGAATGTGCTGTTGAGCTATGGTGAGGAAAGGGCTGACAATGAACAACAGGCACTATCAGCGCTGGAAGGTACAGGAAGTCAGTTTGTTCCATTAAAAATGGTCAGCTCAGACATACCAAAGAGAAATCGGTGCCCAAGGTTTACTGAAATACACAAATAGGTCTGTGTAAGTGAAGGGTTTAGTCACTGCATGTGTGAAAGCTGTGAGGCAATCAGACCATGTAAAATTCAGCATATATCTTGATCATGTGCTTGAGCTGATAGATATAGAATCATAGAATCATAGGAATGTAGAGTTGGAAGAGACCCCAGGGGCCATCCAGTCCAACCCAATGCTATGCAGGAACACCCTCAAAGCACTCCCTGTGACAGATGGCCACCCAGCCTCTGCTTAAAAACCTCCAAGGAAGGAGACTCCACTACACTCCGAGGCAGCAGATTCCACTGCCGGACAGCCCTGACCGTCAGGAAGTTCTTCCTGAGGTTCAGGCAGAATCTCCTTTCCTGCAGCTTGAATCCATTGCTCCTTGTCCTGGTCTCTGGAGCAGCAGAAAACAAGCCCTCTCCTTCCTCTACATGGCATCCCTTCAAATATTTAAACATGGCTATCACGTCCCCTCTTCACCTTCTCTTCTGCAGACTAAACATACCCAGCTCTCTAAGTCTATCCTCATAGGGCTTCATGGCTTCCAGGCCTCTCACCATTTTGGTCGCCCTTCTCTGGACTTGCTCCAGCTTGACCATGTCCTTCTTGAATTGGGGTGCCCAGAATTGGACACAGGATTCAAGATGAGGTCTAACCAAAGCAGAGTAGAGTGGTACCAGTACCTCCCTCGATCTAGACACCATACTCCTATTGATGCAGCCGAGAACTGCATTGGTTTTCTTGGCTGCCGCATCACACTGCTGACTCATGTTCAACTTGTGGTCTGTGAAGACTCCTAGATCCCTTTCACATGTACTGCTATCCAGCCACTTGTCCCCCATCCTATATTTCTGTATTCCATTTTTTCTACCTAAGTGTAGGACCTTACCCTTATCTATGTTGAATTTCATTTTGTTAGCCTTGGCCCAGCTCTCCAATCTATCCAGGTCATTTTGAATTTTGATCCTGTCCTCTGGCGTATTAGCAACCCCTCCCAATTTGGTGTCATCTGTGAATTTGATAAGCATGCCCTCTATTCCTTCATCCAAGTCGTTGATATGTTGAATGGTTCATGAAATGGCAGGAGAGAATGTTACAGATGCTAGGATCATTTGCATCTCTAATCGGTGCCACTGAAGGAAGACCAATTGATCTTTGATAAATGACGAACAGAGGAAAAAAAAGAGAGAATGAAGAATTCCAAGGGGAGTACCATCATAGAATGCTGTAATGGTGAGACAAAGGGTATGCAAATGTTTTCATTGAGGGAAGGCAGACTATATCGGAACACATTGCCCCTCTGCAAAAGAGAAAGACAGGAAGCTCAGAGAAACCTGAATGTTAAATAAATAAGGAAGCAGACCAAGAAACCTCATTACAGATGAAAAGATTCACTCAAGGACGCATCGGTCTTGAGTTTGCAAGGGTTGCCATAAGTCGAAGCTAGTTTGACAGCAAATAACAATAACCAACAGCCAGGTTGCTTAAAGATGCTTAAAGATATGGCATAGAAGAATGGGGCACAGAAACACCAATACGGTGAGTGAACACCAAAAGGGAATTTGGCACGGTGGTTTAAAGTTGTGCCATATAGAATTGAAACAGGATGTTTACAGGAGCTGGGTACACCAGAATAGATAACAGCAGCACAACAAGGCATTGAACAAGAGCTGCACTACCATGTTCTCTGGAGCAAATGCACTGCAAAAGTTAAGAACTGCACCCTACTGAAAACGGCAAGGTGCATGACACCAGGTACAGGAGTACCTAGGTAGTACTGGAGAGATGCCATAGCCACAACTCCATGTCAACAAATCGTTTGGCAAACCAGGGCCATATACACCAAAGGGTGCAAAATATACAAAATTCCAGACACCAAGGTGAGAACAGTCATAACATGCAAATTAGTATACTGTTTTAAGACTGAAAGCCCAAACACAGAAGTAGTGCAGGACACTAAAGCACACAAAGTTAGCTGCAATCATTGTTGGCTCTTTCATGCCATACAGATTGGTGCAATGATTCCACTTTAACTATCATGGCAACGTCCTATGGCATCCCAGAATCTGAACTTTAAGGAGGCACATTTAAAATAATCAGTCAGATAGCGGCACAGCCTCACAAAACCACAAACTGCAAGATTCCATAGGCTCCTGCCATGGCAGTTAAAGTGGAATCATAGTGCTATATTTATTCAATGTGAAAAGGCTCTGCATGGAAACAATTAGAAAATAAACAAAGAGACTCCAAAGTTCAACCTAGTCAAAGGAACTCCATATACATGAATCTCTTACTTTCAAAAAAATGGAGATGGCTGGACTACCCAGC